>OX243990.1:0-1200000 GCA_945859715.1 Apamea sordens | reverse complement strand
AGGGTTATCATTTTAACAGTCTATGTTGGTATCTATCTGTTCCCTCATGACTCAAAAAAAATGCAAAATTAATTGTTTTTTAGGTCATTGTCAATATGCGTCCCGCATCCAGCGAGTTCCTGCGGCCTACACAAGGTCATTATTCCACCTTGTGGGAGGCCTTCCAACGCTACGCCTTACCTCAGAACCTTCGAAGTGATCGTCCTTGGGAGGCCTACGTCCAGTAGTGGACGTCTTTCGGCTTTAATGATGATGATAATGACTGTCAATGTTAAGACCAATAGACAGCAACGTCCTCCTCAAATAACATGTATAACAAACAATTTTAATCTCATTCTCACAACTAAAAAACCATTTCATTTTGTCATCGACATTATATATACTTTTCATCTAGACCTAATCTGAAAAGGTGACACAAACCTACATCAATAATGATTTGACTTCAGCACGTGAAGAACAGTTTGCGTAAATACTCGGACGTCACGCACGTGACAGGTCACTTGACACAGGTAACGCATTTCTCTCTGTTATGCCTCCAAAGTACGAAGGTGTGAGCCAAACTCTAGCCTTTATTTCTTCCAAATTAAGGACCCTGGAAGTAATTTGTCTTAGTTAATCTGGGTTGGTAGAAATACTGCGTATTTTCGTCGTGATAAAACTTTGCTACGTAATGGTTCACCTTTTAGAACTAACGGTACCTAAGTATTGTGACTGTTCCTAAATTACCCCAGGCTGATAACCTTTTCGTTTTTCCTTATTATGTGAAATAATTATCACAGTTAAGATCGGCTCTCCCTGTGGGAAAGGGAGCACGCCCCAATCCACCGCGTGCTCTGGTAGGGCTCGGCACCAGATTTGGGCACCCTGCCACTATTATAAGAACTGAATTCCCATGAACTAATGTGCCTTGTCCCGACTTAGAAAGCTTGGGGACAAAGAATTCATAGTTATTAAACATAAATATTACAATTTTCAATATTATATGAAGGTAAGAAGACAAGAGGGTATTCAAAAGTATATAACATAATATATTAGGATTTAGTCTTATAAATGTTGCTCGCAGGTTGTCACTGATATCTGCAATAGTCTTAATGATGAGACGGGGTAAATAAAGGGATCGTTACGCTTGTGCTTAAATAGATCATTTTTAACTACGTTAATTTATCTCGTTACATTAGGTGAGTCTAGTATTGTTTGTTAAAATTAGAAATCGGATATTTCACAAGATTCTTTGGAATTCATTCGAACCGTCCCGTCCGCCGGTAATTGGCTCTATATTGTTTCCCATTAAATAGAGAATAATGCTTATTTTGCTCTGTCATTGATCTATGATTTGCCATTTCATAGCGCGCTCCCAGTTACGATATTAATTTGTCTCCGTTATTTTTTTTATTAAAAGCGAGAATGACATTTTTTTTTTAAATGAAACTATTTTGCTGCCAGTCATGTTATCGCATCTCATATTATACTAATGCCATGTCATATAATTTCAAATAGAAATCGAGTGAAATAAGTAAAACAGTAGTTTTAACTTTTTTAGCTTCTGATAAAAATAACGGTACCAAACAAAGTATGGAATTAGATGCACACTATATCTAATTATGCTCTATTTATTTTTGAAGTCTTAGGAGCTTAAGGGTGAAGACATGCCAAAGATGCCTCACTACGATACATCGCGGTCTGCTTGGAGTTTTACCTCGATGTCTGGCATGTGCTTGCGTGTCTATTAGCATGCATTTGTTTTACGTGGAGGTGACATCGAGGTAGCGAGCTAAACCGCGATCGCAAGGTATCGTAGTGAGGCATTATCGGCATGTAATTACCCATAACAACAGTATAAGTGTTTATCAACATGCTAGCAAAATCCTAAAGATCTATCAGTCCATTTACATAGATAAAAGGAGTTTAGAGGTATGAGGAACAGGGTGTAAAGTTCACTCATCTTCCATAGAAATGGGAGGATCCTCCGACCAGACGGGTGTTGTGTCTAGCGGGCAATTGCCCAACGATCGATTTTGGAAAATTGTATCTATGCTAATTGCGCGGTAAACTCTGCTTGCGAGATGCAGGATTTGCGTGACGTCAGTATGACGAGTTGTTCGCATGTGGCGTTATGGATACCGCTACAGGAGGATAAAAGTCTATAGAGACATGATATAATACTTATGCCTCCCGAAGGACCGTTAAATAGACCTGCACCCTAATTGCGTCACACAATTTCAATCACAACCCGAAGGATTTTGTACGAAATTCCTAATCGACTGCTTCATAGGTATGACTAAAATTCGTTTCCTCGACAACGTAAATAACGTAATTAATGTTTTTCAGTTGCCAAACTAAAAAGCATTGCTGTTGTAAATGTTACACAGAGTTCTTTGGTGGCCAAAAAATCTTTGCAAAAATGCTAATGAAGCGAATGCCAGATGTAAAATGCTTCAATACGAGTATTTATTTACGTGTGCAGCATACTGTGATATCATCTTACTAAAATAAATCATAGCAAATTAGTGCGCTATTAATATATTACGTATTTACGACTCAGAATATTATTGAGGGAGAGAAAATGGCGATGAATCAGCCACCGCTCATTCCGGATGCCATTAATTTCCATACTCTTACGAGTACTCTCTTCGTTTTACGATGATTTGCATGACGCATCCAAAATGAAACACACCCACCGTTAATGGATAGAATTTGTAATTATTTTCAGTTCTAGCTGTTACTCGAATTCAGTATAAACATTAAGTACTTACTATGAAGTTTGCTCATGTAATTGATATTATGTTCCCCACATCTAGGAAACGTATCGAATTCTATGTTCGTATGTAATTATTTTCGGCATTGGCTATAGTTATTGTATCCAAACTAATATTATGTACTTTCTATGTGTTAACGTAATTAATCTCTCAGAAAAACCCCTCTTAAAGTAAGATTCATTCATAGTGAAAATAATTGCAACTGATTAGGATCCATTACTTGTTTAGTGTAAACGTTTACATTTGTCGGTTCAGGCAATAGTAATAAAATTCGGTGCTACTATTCAATAAGCAATAACTCTTTCAATAAACTAAACCTAGTTCTAGTACTTTTCAAACATTTTTATCAATGAGTCGTCTCGCTCGCACGCTATCTGTTTCTCTCGCACGGACTGCCATTCAGTGAGCTTTGGAGCCTTTCGTATGCTACACGTCGATGCTGAAAGCTCCTGAAAATTACGCGAATCGCTGAAGTTACGAAAGTGGTTTTTTCGAGTTTATAGTAAAGTAACATAAGTTTTCGATACTAATGAGTTATTCTTATTTTAAAATTGAGTTTTGTCTATGAAAATTTTATCTAATGAATGCAGTGAGAATGTTAACAAAAAGTGTGAACATAAATTGTGAAGTGTTACCAAAAATTCGATAGTTTCCAAAATGTATTCGAATTTGACTTTACACGACTTTGGGGCTCTACACAGTTTGAACATCAGTGGTACTTTAAACGGGAGTTTTCAGTTCGGTTCCGAGTTGGACATATTTTTTCAGCCTGAAAATGTGCTCATCACCTTGTATGTGCCAGTGATTTTGCTGTCAATGGTGGCAAATATTCTTCTCATAGTGGTTGCTGTGAAGTGTAATTATACTAAGAGGCAAGTTTTTTTTCTTACTTTAACACTATTTTCATTTGTTTGCATTTTTATAGTGTCGATGGTAAATTTAACTGTGATTGATGAGGTCTGCAGGTAGGCGTGAAGAAAATGGTGTTTAGTGGCCCATCATACATGCAGAATTGTTTGATAGAAGTAGTACGGTAGTAGTTGCGGCTATCCTACTACCTACTATCCTATCCTACTTAATATTAAAAACGCGAAAGTTTGTGAGGATGGACGGATGGATGGATGTCTGTTGCTCTTTCACGCAAAAACGACTGAACGGATTTTGATGAAACTTTACAGTAATATAGCTTATACGTCAGAATAACACATAAGATACTTTTTATTGCGATATTCCTACGGGATCGACACTTATGCGCGTGAAACCGCGGGGCGCTGCTAGTTGATTTTATATAAGGTATTATCAGCCTATAATGTTCCTACTGCTGGGACACAGGCCTCCTCTCTTCGAGAGGGAGTGGGCCATAATCTACCACGCCGGCCCATTGCTGGTTGGTACCTTGGTTTTATTATCTTCAATTGTACAAAAAACACTTGCTACACTTTGAGTATTGAGTATCTAAACACTATGCAGCTTTACAACTAGAGACATAAGAATTCAAGAATTCACGTAAAAAAAAAACTTTCATAACTTCTTTTAAATAAATTTAATCTCGACTTTATAAGCATAGTAAGTTATTATGCTGTTAATCTAGACATGCCAAGAGATTTTTAGAATAATCAACAAAATAACCTGATTCATTCAAAATTCAAACCAGGCCGAAAATCGAATCCAGACAGGCGCTTTACTTTGTGTAATTTTGTCAATTACCACTACTCTCAAAACGGCGAAGCAAAATATCGTGAAGAATCCGGAAATGTAATAGAACCAAAAATTCTAAGACATGTGACATCTACTCGTGCCATTCCGCACTGGCCCCGCGCAGTGCATTACAGACAATTCTCTCTCTCACAGAGAGAAGGCCTGAGTCCCAGCAGTGGGAGCGTTATAGGATAATGATGAGTTCAAAATTACACGAGACAGTCCCCCGCATCGCCCGCCCTTCATCACACACTAGTCCTTTAGCTGGTTTAGTTAGAACTTGATTCTATTATTAACAGTATCTAAATTAATTAACACTACGAAACACAAAACATATACTTATATTATTAATAGCAATGTATTACTCCGAATTGCACAATCCGACTTCATTTGGTTAGGTTAGATGGCTGTGGTGATGTTTGAATGTGTGTGGTGATGGTTATTTTTTTTTAAACTACCCAGATATAGGAGCCGGGCTCCGTCGACTCATAATTGAAGCCAGTTTTTATATATATATATTTATTTTTGTTATAGCTCGCCATATTGAGGCCCACATTTTTGTACAAATTTCTGTTTTTTATTTTTTCTAAGGAAACCAAGTATTTCCGGCGAGTGAAAATGGTGAGGGGGGATCCGAGCCCTCCCCCCCTTCCCCCAACCACTCAGAACCCCTTAAAATGGCAACGTATTTCGAAATTTTTACCCGTATGAATGAGGACTATATTTACGCGGACACTGCCGTGTGCCATTCACTCACAGTGACCAGCACATTCGAAATTCTACTCCGAGTGAAGACGTACATTTCACTTGATCCAGAATCACATGTGACTTTACAACACGACGTGGTCTTCACCATTTTTGTGTTTTCGAAACCCCATAAGTGTTGGACAGCTAATTAAGTTTTGTATTTGGTGTACCTACCTACTTGTCTAGGTTAACTAGGGTAATTGCTTATCATCACTGTCTAGCCCTTTTCCAACTATGTTGGGGTCGGCTTCCAGTCTAACCAGAAGCAGCTGAATACCAATATTTTACATGGAGCGACTGCCTATCTGACCTTCACAACCCTGTGACTGGGTAAATACGATACCCATGTGCCTATTTGCTATTTGATAATTAATACTTTTTCTTCTAATCTTATTGTATTCATCTTAGTATACCTTCTGCGTTATTTTTATTTCTCATGCAACCTATTTTGCTTTTAGCTGTGTGCATTTTTATAGGTATGTTTTATTCCCTCAGAATGTGCAAGTCATGTGCTTCTCAACCTCCATTTCCTTCTAAACTCCGTACTGATTGTGACAACCACACACGACCTTCATGAGCTCACCGTATATCTGCAAAGTTCCGGCTAATCACCGATTAATCCGGACATATCGGAGGCATCCGGCCACCGAGTTCCGTGCCAACAGCGTTCGGTAATTCCGGACATACACGTGCTCCACGCCGGGTACATAATATATTTTACCCACGTGGCCACGTCGTGCTCGCTCCGGGTCTGGCGAAACCATCTACCGTCATGCGACTCCCCTGACGTCAGCAGAGTTAGCGTGGCACGCGCGCTGGGGTCTTTCGTCACACCAGGCTGAGCCAGGAGAGTACTGTGCTACTCCCAAGGGAAATTAAGGAAATCGTAGGGACCATAAACTTATCTACATTCTTCATTGTATTTTTATAAAATATACTTTTTTTATGTAGACACTTTACGTGGTTTTATTTATCTCCCCAGGTAAACCTTATCCATCACAGCTTTATTAAATTCAAACTTAGTCATTTCAAATTAATTTATACACAGTTGATATGACAGAGGGGCATTAAATTACACTACGTATACTATACATGTTTAGTATTAATTCGATACGGCATAAAAATAAAAAGCGCCAAAAATGAGGAAATATTTTTTTCAAACAAACTAAATGGTTTGCAAATCAGAATAAAACGCACCCACCCTTTGTAAATAAATTTGACTGACCTTAGAAACGAAGTGGCAACGTCTTTAACGTTGAAAGGTGCATGACCTATGCTTAGACATAATCGGCTGTTAGGACAGATACATCGTGTTCAAACGGTGCAAAAACTTAAAAAATCATTTGCGAAAATCAATTAACTAGGAGCAGTAGTTTATGTATAAACTACTGCTCGTATTTAATTGATTTTTGGTATAGAGCTTGAAAATGGTACCTAGTTTAAAGGAAAGCCCCTCTGTCGTATCAACTTTGTATATTATTTTAAGTTTGTTTTGGGGCACATAGCTAAGTAATAAGAGCCGCACATCGATCAATGAGAGTAAGCTAAGCTTGCCGCGGTTGTTCCGTGGATGGGTGCCCATTTTTACATACTAAGTCCCTCTGTGGTTGGTCCCGGCTGTCATTTGTGGATCTTTGACAGTCGTTTGACTGGTCTTACCAAGGAGTATCGTATTAGTCGCTCAGCTGCATCCGGTGAGACATGACACGGTTTACTAACGCGTAGGTAATATTTGGTTAGTTTTATTAGTTGGTTAGTTTGTGGTTAGTTCACAGCATTATACTGAGCGATAGCCGTTTTCTGTACATGTAACGCATTTTTTCCCCCAACTTGTTCGTTTTTTGTGGTTTTTCTTGCGTCATGTTTACCGCAAATAAATGTTTTTTATATCTTTATTTTCTTTTTACTTTCGAGAAGTGTACTGAACGACAATTCTTACTCTTTCAGTATCAGATTTCTTTTTTCTCATCTAACTCAATAAGTATAACACCATTTTTCTCACAATAATTTTTAACATCTAAACTTTCTGTTTTCCCAACGGTCTCTACATTCGACGAGCGACAATCATTGTAACTGCGTCTGTAATTGCCGACTTGGAGAAACATTCAAACTTTGTGGGACAGTTAAACGGCAGTTACAAGCGACGGTTCTATGCTTCTCTTGAGAGCTGGTCAGGGATTTTCTTGGATTTGCAATACTGTTGAGGGTTTTGTATTTAAATGTTATGACAGGTTCTCATTGAAGGTAATTATGTACATACGCCAGCACATCAAGCTACTACAATCTGTCAAATTACTTTAATAGATTTTCAACTTTATCGCTAAAGAATTAAGGTTCAAGGTTGATTGGGAAAATTTGACAGTTTCGGGTAGCTGGATGTGCTGGCGTATGTACCTACCCAATAAAACTTTAACGAAAGTTTAATACTACTCATAAAACACTCAATGACAGCAGAAAGAAAACAAAAATTATACGTCGTAATTTAATATTCCTCAGATAGTTTTTTCTAAAGATAAAGATAATCTACTATGTTTAATGCATAAACGTTGTAAATTGTAGTATTAATAACAACATCATTGCCAAAATGTCAAAACTTGTCACGACTTGACACTATTTCACATAACATTTTAATTTTCAGAACGTTTTGTAAATATTTTATTTTCAACCTGAAAAATCAGTCTTGAAAATAGCCCAGTGTTCTAGATTTTTTTGCCACAGTGCAAACTAGATAATACCAGTGATGAAACTTGGAACGAGTTGGCATTCATACTGAAAACTTGCGCTGAATATTAACTGTGTGGGACGGACTAAAAAGTCATCTTAAGTTTTAACTTACATAAAAAGTGGATGAGAGCATAACAGTTCTTCGTTTTCCTTTTTAGCAAAGGTTCGTGATATTTGAATTAAAATTGAGACTTGTTGTATTATTGGGATCAAGTTTTTTGCAAATAGTTTTTTTGAGAATAAGTTATGTAAACCCATGTTTGAATAATGTTAGGTAAGGTTTACTTTAGCATTACTTACAGCGCTACAAGATTTTTTGCCGCTCTATGTACCTACGTTTTTATGGGATCACTGTTGGTAAACATTTATGGTAATGTTGTGAGAAAAGTATTTAAAAACAAAATGGCGGTGGCATTTCTAAATTTGGTTAAAGATCCTTGTACAGCTTGTAGCAAGGTGACGTCTATACGTGACATTATAAAAACATTTTCGTTGTTTGCCACCGACTTCCGAAATTAAAGTTATTTTTCACTTTGTAGTGTCGTTTTTGGAAGTCGGTTGTTTTTTTTTTCAAAAAAGTTTTTATTTTTCACTTTTAAGTTGTAATTTTTACCAGTAAATTTGGTTTAAAAACCAACCTACTGAGCCGTTTTTGATGGGACCATTTGGGAAGTATACCCTTTCCAACAAAAAAAGAATTTTTCAAATCGGTTGGCAAGCGACGGAGTTATGCGTGAACAAAATTAAAAAAAATACAAACGTCCTCCTCCTTTTTTAGAAGTCGGTTAAAAACACTGAAGAAACTGTCACTTTTGGACTGACGTTTTGACACAACTCTTCCTGTTTGAACTAAGCTCACTATTTAGCATTAATATCAACCTATAACGTTCCCACTGATGGAACATCACCACCACTCTACGAGAGGAAGTGGGCTGTTATACACCACGCGCGCCCAGAGCGTGTTGGTGGAGCCCGCAACTAAAGCAAATTAATATTTTTATTTATTTCGGAAAATCGGTCGATCGGTCAGGTTAAGCTACGCTTCCCGCGGTTGGTCTGTGGATGGGTGACCATCTTTACATACCGAGACCCCTCCGTGCCTCGGAAAGCACGTTAAGCCGTTGGTCCCGGCTGTCATTCGTGGATCTTTGACAGTCGTTACGGGTAGTCAGAAGCCCGAAAGTCTGACAACCAGTCTTACCAAGGGGTACCTATCGTATTACCCAGTAACAGGGTTGTGGAGGTCAGATAGGCAGTCGCTGTATGTAAAATACTGGTATTCAGCTGCATCCGGTTAGACTGGAAGCCGACCCCAACATAGTTGGGAAAAGGCTAGGCAGATGATTATTTCGGAAAATCTTTATTTATGATACATAATCATTATAACATAAAATTTCGTGTAGTGTGATAGTAACAAAATGTAGTTAGTAATAACAAAAAAAATATAGTATAGGAAACATGTGTGGCCGTCGTTTTGTAAAAAAAAAAGACAATATGGCGGACAATAGGTATACCAGGCTCAATATAAAAATCTTCTATGCCCTTTTACTTAAATGTAAATCAGCCATTAGCGAGCCGAAAGTCTCGTACGGTCAGCAACAAAAGTCAATTAACTCTGTTACTTTTACAAATCATCTAAATTGATAAAAAATTATGCGATACATTGGTTTTCACTATTTCATGTAATAGAAAAGAGTTAATTTATTATTCTTAAATATTCTGTTACTACATGTTTTTAAGAATATTTTGCTCAATAATTTAAGATTTAAGCAACTGAAGTGTTAACCGACTTTTGTTGCTGACCGTACCATTACAGCATTCATGTCACTGTGACACAAAAGTTAAAAGATAGCTGGCTATCCGTCATATTCACTGGGCATTTCCCAGTGAATGCCAGCTTTCTTTTTTGAAAGAACTGATAAGGTACCCCTTATCGTTATCTCTTTCCTATCCCTTTAATCCTTTGACATGACTGTGATGTTTAAAATTAAAATGTTTCCTCCAGATATTTTACAGCCTGTCAACCCTTGTATACAAATGGAGTTAATGTGTTTTACATAGATCTCTATCTTCGGACTTATTATTAAATAAAGAATAACTTAAAATCTTTCTTTACTTTTCTTGGCATAAGGTATGAGAATTTTGCTATGGTGAAACTTTGTACCTGTGAAATCTTTTGGTAGTTCAGACCGGGTATAAACAAGTACGGTACCCTAATAATAGCGTCATTTGTACAGTCAGTGTCTGTCGAGCCGATAATTTAAAAAAAATCTGAAAGTAGTTCCATACTTATAGATTACAGAAAATCCTATGAGAAGTCTCATCATCATCTTCCTGCCGGAAATCTTCATTGTGCGTGGACGTTTTCATTTTAACTATGGGACTACTAAATATTTAATTAAATCAAAACAGAAGTGAAATTAAAAGAATATTAACTCTATTCGTTATTTTATCAAAATGCGATATACAATTTATTGAAAAACTTAGTGTCAATTTAAATGTCTAAAAGTAGCGGTGTAAACCCTAAATCGACTTTTTTCGCTGCCTGTACCAATCCAGATAAAGCGTCTTTCTTGCAGAAAATTATCTGACCCGTCTTTCAATCTCCGGTCCGTTTCCACATATTTTTTGTGCTACTTTACGCCAAAACGGTCGCAACAAACGGATCTATTTTATCCGACCTAATCACTCTGTAACCGACCAGGATTACTGGGCTTAAAACTTTAACGGAATACATGTCCGTTTTCAATTTTCCCCGGTTTTTCTTTAGGGAGCATAATCTTTTGTGAGCGTTGTCTTCTAAGTAGATAACTTTGGTATAAAAATAGGTGATTTTGATTACCTTGCGTAGGTTTTGGAAAGTTTTTTTATTTATGAAATAATCCAGCCTTCTTGTTGTAGCCTAAGCTCTTCAACCTGTACATTAACCGG
This sequence comes from Apamea sordens, assembly GCA_945859715.1. NCBI lineage: Eukaryota > Metazoa > Arthropoda > Insecta > Lepidoptera > Noctuidae > Apamea > Apamea sordens. The sequence continues at coordinate 1,189,144 of OX243990.1, read as the reverse complement.
CTGGTTGGTGAACTCAGTAGTAATCACCACTGTCCAATGTCGGGTGCAGCATTGATGGAGTCTGTGTAAACAACATAAGCTACGCAGACGACATGGTATTGCTGAGTTCATCGATTGGTGGTTTGCGGAAGTTGGTACGGGTTTGTGAGTCTTATGCGGAGGCCCATGGGCTCAGATATAATGCTAAGAAAAGCGAGCTGTTAGTTTTTAAAGGGCGTGGCATAAACTACGTGACCGTACCCTCAGTCACTTTAGCAGGAACCGCCTTGAACAGAGTCGCACAGTTCAAGTATCTGGGCCACTGGGTCTCCGAAGACCTTAAAGACAACACATATGTGGAACGGGCACGTAGGGCGTTGGCTGTCCGGTGTAATACGTTGGCCCGCAAGTTCGCACGTAGCAGTAATGAAGTGAAAGTTTACTGCCAAACACTTTGCACGTGCAGCCTGTGGATTAACTACACACTAGAAGCATACAGCGCCTTGCGTGTTCAATATAACAACGCGTTTAGGGTGTTGCTGGGGCTACCACGATTCTGCAGTGCATCGACGATGTTTGCGGAGGCGCACACTGATGGCTTTCATGCCATAATAAGGAAGCAGTGTCCGTCGCTGCTGAGTCGTATTAGGTCCAGCAGCAACCGCTTACTAAGCGTGTTCGCGGACAGATGGGACTCTCCACTGCTGCGCCACTGGATGCGCTTGCACACTGCCTTGTGAGCAGTGGACATTTCCTCCTCGTCAAATTTAATATGTTGCTTCTTTTGTGTTATCACTGCCACACTGTCATCTTTTGTTTGTATCTTTTTTAAGGTGTTGTGTATTTTTGAGATTTTGTTTGGTTTGTTTTGTTAGTATCTGTATTTTATTGTGTTTCGTTCTATGTTCTGCAAGTGTACCTATGGCCAGAAAGTCTGAAATAAACGTTTATTATTATTATTAATACTACCCCCTTGGAGACTGTAATGGTACGCATATCAACGGGTGTCCCACAGGGATCTATTTTAGGACCTATTTTATTTTTATTATTCATTAATGACTTGACTAATTATTTAAATACAATTTTACCGGACATTGAATTAGTAATTTTCGCAGATGACACAAATGCCATAGTGGCAGCTAATGACATGGTGGAGTTGACAGAAAAGGTAAATGCTACGTTACAAGCATTTCATGTGTGGTTCACGGTAAATAAATTATTTATTAACAGTAAAAAAACTCAAATAATGCTATTCAAAACTACAGCCCGTAACAAAGATAATTTAAAGGTTGCCTTAAATGAAGTCGAAATTGAGCTCGTTACCGAAGTAAAATTTTTAGGTATACATATTGACCAACTGTTAAACTGGAAACCAGAATTAAAAGCAATTGATGCATCGGTATCGTCTGCATGTTACGCTCTGAGAGCCCTGAGAAATGAAATCAGCATAGAACAGCTAAAAATGGTATATTTTGCGCTAGTGGAGTCAAAAATTAGATATAGCATACTTTTTTGGGGAAATAGCTATGAATATAATAGTAGAAGAGCTTTCGTACTACAAAAACGTGCAATTCGTACCATGGTCCGCATCTCACAAAGGGAAAGTTGCCGAACACATTTTAACAATTTAGGCATACTAACAGTACCAAGTCTTTATGTACTGGTACTTTTAAGTAATATGGCCAAATACATACAAGTCAGTAGAAGAACGGCAGATAAGGGAAGGCACCCGTAGACTGGACTTGAAGAATAAAAATTTTACTAATCATACCCTAAGAATTGTTAAACATAGTCCACGATACCAGTCTGTAAAATTATTCAACAGGTTGCCTTTAGACATAAAAAGTGCTATCTACAGTAGCGCTTTCAAAATAAAACTAAAAAAATTCTTATTGAATAAGTGTCTATATGCTGTAGAAGAACTGTAATTTTATTTAATAGTAATTTTATTGAGATAATCATTGGTTGGTAAATTTTATTGGTTTTAGTTCATTCTGATTTATTGACCTAACTATGATCTTAATAATTAATTGGATTTTTTATTTTTTTTTAATTAATTCTATCAATCTATTCTATTAATGCTAATTTATATTTACTTACATAATTATTTTATTGTTATTATTTTAAATTTTAAGATGTTAGCCATATTGTTTAATTGACATGTCGAAGTAGTATTGAGGAAATGTAAATTTATTATTTTTAAATTGTTGATATTATTTAAGAAATTCAAATGTAATTTATATTAGTGTGTATACCAGTGTGATTGTGTAATTTTGTGTGTAAATTCAGATACAAGTTACTTGTTTATGAATAAATGACTATGACTATGACTATGACTTCTGGATTGAAATGAGTAAAAAACACAAGTATGTGACATTCTATGTAAAATAACAATTGAATGTATATACAGCAATATATATTTACGTAACAAATTGGCGACGAAATGCCGAACAATGATATTAAAAGACAAAAAAGACTTCGTGCCTCATTACGGGGCGTGCTTACACGAGCGGGAAACACATTACTTACGAAAACTGAACTTTCAACCGAAGAAATAGAAACTCGATTACAAACTCTACAAGAAAACTTCCAAAAATTTCAAGAATCACAATCTGAAATTGAGCTCGAGACCAACCAGCAAGAATTGGAGGAGGAAACTGAATACCTCCTAACAATGAGAAAGAATAATGAAATAAGTACGCAATCTTCAACAAGTTACGCAAGTGGCGTCAACCTGGCAGAACAACAACATTACCCGAAACTGAATTTTCAACCCATACATGAAACAGAATCCTTTGGAAACTTCATCAAAACATTGAAATTATTCTTGACAATGAACAGAATAATGGATCCAAAGGCGAAAGGTCACGCGCTACTGGCAAATTTAAGCCCAGAGTTACACCAAAAGATTTACGATTCATGCTCACCCGAAGATCCATTGAACAATGAATTCGATGAATTATCGGATATATTTGGTGAATAAATTGACTCAAAACCTAGCGTTTGGCATCTACAGTACAAATTCATTTCAAGGATGCAACAATCGACGGAACCAGTCGTGACATACGCTGCTGAACTAAAGAGACTTGGTTCAAACTGTGAGTTCAAATGTCAACATTGCAAGAAGTCTACCTCAGACAACTTCTTATCATTGCAATTCATACGAGAACTACAAGATGGCGATATACGATCAAGAATTCTTCAAAACAGAGATACCCCACCGTTTTCTAAATTAGTACAGATTGCAACGTCAATCGAAGTGGGGAAAGCAGAGAATTATACAATGACTAACGAAATGAAAAGAAACACCGACGGAATCAATAAAATTACACCTTCTACGAATGGACAAACTAATTACCAGCCCTCGCCTACAAACTTTAAGAAAAGCCCACCAATTAAAATCAAGGAATTAAAAGAGAAATGTTTCCGCTGTGGTAAAACCGATTACCGAACTAATGAGTGTGGTTCCATTAAATCAGTATGCCGAAAATGTCAAAAAGAAGAACACTTAGCTCGAGTTTGCTTACAACGCAACATTATCATGAACTTAGTTGATGAGTCCTCTAGTAACATCTCCGTTGAAAGCATTGGTGACATCAACATGATTAAAAGTGAAATTCACGAGCGATATCTAGTTTAATTGTCTATCGAAAATAAAAAGTACAAATGGTATTCGACACTGGTGCCGCATTATCTTCTATGTCACTAAATCAGTACAAAAAATATAGAGAAGAAAATTTTCAAAACTGAAACATGAAATTGAGAACATACACTGGTGAAATTATCAAACCTACAGGAGTAGCATTCGTTAATTGCAACTACAAAAACCAGATTTTTTATGGAAAATCGTATATTATAAACCAAAAAGTAGACCCAGTATTTAGCAGAAGCTAGATGAAAGAGGTGAAAATTGAACTAGCCGACATGAACAGTTATAATCCACGGAACCTACAAGATTGGACGACTTACTTGGACAATATACGGACAGCGTATTTATAAAAGACTTGGGAGAAATACCTAATGTGAAAGCACACCTATATATCTTAAAGATAATTCACAACCCATCTTTATCAAACCGAGATGCATTCCATACTCCCTGAAATCAAGAGTAGATGAAGAAATTAAACGCTTATGCATACAAGGTGTAATCACTATGATAGATCACTCAGATTGGGGAACTCCTATAAAAGTTCTTTCAATCATTCCAATGCAGATTACCTTTCAAGATTCCCTGTTGAAAATCCTAAAGAAAGTTCCATCGACCAACATTGTGCATTTCAAATACAGCAGATCAACATATTAGAAGTCCGTCCTAAAATAATAGCTCAAGAAACAAAAAAGGATCCTGAACTACAGAAATTGTTACAACACTTGCAAACTGGCAGATCATTACGAGAACTTGGTTTTAAGGACAATGAATTAACTCTTCAAGACGAGTGTACATATTATATTGAAAAGAACCTGAATTATGATTCCACAGAGCTTACGCACGCGCGTGTTAGCTGTACTACATGCAGGGCATGTGGGCATTCTGAAAATGAAATTATTAATTCGTAGTTATGTTTTCTGGAAAATTATTGACAAAGATATTGAGGATAAAGTAAAATCATGTAGAGCATGTCGTCTACAACAGAACGAACCACCAAAGGCACCCTTACATCATTGGGAATGATGTAAGGGTACATATGGATTCTTTGCCATTGACCAAAAGGTCAATGGCAAAGAATCCATATCGATTTCGCCGGCCCTATTTCAGGACAATACTTATTTACTCTAGTAGATTCTTTTACAAAGCGGATAGAGGTCATACCAACTAAGACCACAACAAGTAATTGGTGCATACAGAAGCTAAAGGAGATAATCTGTACCTTTGAAATACCTATGGTTTTGGTGTCTGATAATGGGCGACAGTTAACTGCGCAGGAATTTGAGAGATTTTTTAAAGAAATTGGAATTGCACACAGGACATCCGCCCCTTACCACCCCGCGATAATGGACAGGCAGAACGCTTTGACGAAAGAGAGCTTTACACGCAATGGAGGGGGAGAGTGGCTACTTAAATGAGAAACTGATAATCATCAAAAGTAGACTGCGGCGCACACCCGGCTGAAACGGGCTTACGCTCATCAATTAATGTTTGGAAGAGAAGTGAGAACCCATTTACATCTAATGTTCTCAGAGGACCGGTGTAAAACTAACTCAGGAAAACCCGAAACCTCAACTAAAACATTAAGAAACTTCACTAGTGGAAACAGAGTGCAAGCCAGAAATTACTCAGATAATAATAAATAATAATAAATAGTTTATTGATCCAAAAGATACATAGACAAAGGTTATAATAGTTACATGCGAAGACTTAATCAACTAACAATAGACCAAATAATAGTCTATATTAACAAAACATTAAATACTGCGTCCTTAACTAGGGATGGCCTGTATCTTAGGAGACAATGATTCGATCGAGCTGGACTGTAAATTAATGGAAGAAATGGAAATTTGGCAAAATTTCACGACGGATCGGTCTCCTCCACTACGAGGTACAAACTTATGATGGTATGTTATGGAAGAGACACCTTGACCAGATCCTGCCGGCTTTTCGAGTGCCAGATCCAAGAATGTTGGAGGAGGACTGATATATATCTAGCCTTTTTGTTCACAATACTAACTCCTTGGACACTTGTGGATTGAAAGGAGTTATAAACGTCTATGTGACATTCTATGTAAAATAATAATTGAATGTATAAAGCAATATATATTTACGTAATAATTTATAGCAAAACAACTCTCTTTATAGTCGGTACCGTAAACTATAATTATTATTTTAAAGCACAAATCCATTTTAAAGTTTCGTCCCGATTCACCCATGCATCCCGATTCACTCCGTTTTACTGTACCAAATAAAGTGTCAATAATGGCCGTGCCCTTTCCGTATCTCATTGTGGGCATCCGAATGGCATAGTACGTTTCATTCGTGAAAAAAGTTGATGACAACGATAAGTATCGGAATTGTTAGCTCATCACTCATTCAGGATTCGTTCATTCGGTCTTTTGTACAGACTTACATAAAATCACGCCTACAGAATCATCCTTTTGCTTCGTTTACATTCATACAACTGGCCATATACGCACACCCGTTGCATACAACTGGCCACACACGCACACCCGTTGCATATAACTGGCCATACACGCACACCCGTCGCATACAACTGGCCATACACGCACACCCGTTGCATACTACGCACCCGACCTTTCTACTCAGCCGGCGTTGCTACTCACCTGTACCTTCTGTTGTTTTTCACCTTTTGGTTTTTTTCTTGACTTCTCTCGGCTGACTAGCATGATAATCATAATTTAAATGCCAAATACTGTAAAAAGGTATACCCAATATCCTAATATGCCAGAATATAATGCCTATTCAAATTAAAATGAGTGATTTTCTATTTTCATCACAAGTTAACAATGACGGCAGCAGTTTTTGTCGATACAAAAAATATATCGACACCCACAATCTTGAATCTGCAGTGCGATTCTGTAAGCATCTCACCGTGAAAAATTAGGTAAAGTGAGCGTGGAGTGAGCTGTCATTCCAACTAATGCTAGGGATTGACACTATTGACAGCTCACTCTAAGCTCACTTCACCTAACTTTTCACGGTGAGATTCTCACAGAGTCGATCGGCTGTTCCTAAGAGAAATAATGACAACGTGTATTTGAGTTAGGTGATTAGTGACGTGGCTTTTCATAATATTTTTCCTGTCATTTGAGGTTAAAAATAGCGTGTCTCTGACGTTTTGTGGGTGGGACGACTAATTGGTAATTATGTCATGCGGTGTGTACTTAATATTAATGGTAGATAATTTCGGCAAGACTCGTTAAAAGTCACAAAGTTGATTTTATATAATTTCAAGTCATTTTTAACGAGCTTTGCCAGAATTACTCGCACGAGAAATACTGTAAATACAGGAAATACGTGGGTTTTGATTTGCGAAATGTGACACAAAAGGATGCAATTTTATGCTTTATAATAAAACACACTACCGCAGAAAATTATACGGAAATAGCCACGCAGGAACAAGAACTGTCAGTTTAGTGGCACGCTTACATATCAGTGTAGCAACGAGACATCACTGTCATATGAAGGACGTAGAAGTACGTGACTGAATGTCACGTATACGTTATTCATATTCAGTATTCGGTGGGCGCTCGTGGACCGTACCCGAAAGCCTTTAGGGCATAAGTAGCGTATAATTACTTGATTCTAAATCCGAACCAATCTGTCGGAAGCAGAGTTATTTAAGTAAAACAAGTTATTGAAATGACAATTTAAAAAAACCTCCGTACCCATCATGTATTTTTTACCTTTAAATATTTTGAATATAAGATTCTTTTTTTCTTTTTTTGAAGATAAAATTGCCCCACACTAGGAATGTCTCCTGTATTGTGGGTGCGTTTACAAACATTTAAACTCACATACACAAATAGCCAGACCCGGAACAACTACTTGTAGGTCATACAAATATTTATTCCGTGCGGGAATCGAACCCGCGACACGCAGCTCAGCAGTCAATCGCTTAACCACTGCGCCAACCGTGCCGTCAAATCAGAATGTTTGTGAAAACCATAAGTTCCTCACTTCTGGCCATCAATTTAGTACCTGATGGATTATGTATAGTTACTGTAAAAGCATCATACAGAAGTATTAGAAACTAAACAAGTTTTGGAAAAATCCTTGAAATTGCTAGTGAGAAGATTTCCGTAGTAGTTCGAGATCTGTCCATCAAGTAGGTAATTCCCGTCGGCATATCGTAATTCGAGTCTTGTATAAACCCACGCGTGCCGAAACAATGCCCTAGAGCCAACTGGATTTATAGCTACATTGTCCTCCAAAGAAAATTAGCTACGTATAAATCCGACCAAGACAAATATTAGTATTGACTACGGGTATTTGTTCTATTCTACCCGATGGCGATGTGTGTTCACGTAATTTGTTTTCCTAATATCACCCACGATGTTGGTAAAGTTATTTTTTCGGCAATTGTTTACGTTCGAAGCAGTCTTATCTAGAGACCAATATAATATTATTTATAATTAATAATTGAATATTATCGGTCCTATTTCAGTATCAACGTAGCAATATTTTGTTGTTGCTTGCAGTTAGTACTGTCTTACTGAGATAGGGTTCATTTTTGACTCTGCATACTACAAATATTTTTTTTTACAGACGCCAGCTGGCAGGTCAAGCTACCAGACCCTGTCACATTTTCCCAATTGACCTTGAACCTAATGCTTTAGCGATAAAGTTGAAAATCTATTAAAGAAATTTGACAGATTGTGGTAGCTTGATGTGCTGGCGATCCTATCTGCGCTATTAACCTCAATGTTTGCATACATAGAAAGAAAGAAAGAAGAAAGAAAATGCATTTATTTGCGTCAAACATGACGCATAAAAAAAGGACATAAACACACAAAAAAAAAACAAGTTGGGGGTAAACATGCGTCACATTCACGCAAAACGGCCATCGCTCAGCATAATGCTAAGACCCTATACGAGACAGAGCCCCAGCGCTATTACCTACTTATCCGTGTTTAGTACCTTTTTGCCATTGGATGAATGATCAATGCTGGTTTGATTTGTGTTAGAAATGAAGGGTTTATACAGACAACTGTTACTATAATACTGGATTAATATTTAACATACTGCCATTTAATTACTGAAACTACTGAACTTTAATATATTTTAAATTTTTAACTACTTAACTGAAATTTAATATATTTTCAATATTTTACGCGTACCTAATTCCTCAGTAAACATAAATTTTAATGAAAATAAATTAATTTCGTTTCGTTTCGTTCGTACTAAACGAAATCAAAAATCACAAAAATGTAGGTGTTACAAAAAAACGCTTCGTGTTAATTTCCTGGTCCTTTGAAACGTAATAATTAGGTATACAAAATGGATAAATATTTGCAATTAGTTCATATGTAAGTAATCCAATGTAATACTGAAATAATCCTAATATCGCCAACAATAGTATTTGAGAAATGCCTTTATCTGAGCAAATAATACCCATTGTACTTGGGAATGCGAACGCTATTTCCACTTAGGAAGAAATAACTTCTTCAGAATTATTTATATTATTTGGCTAGGAGTATGAAATAGAACGAATTTCATGAGCTTGGTATATTATATTAATCTTTTAAAGGTTGTTTTTAAAAGATTGCTCTTAGCGGTAAGACCGTCCATTGTAAAATGTCTACATTTATATCTGTAATGTATATTATTATGGTGTACATAATAGAGAATATTCTATTTTATTGAGAGCACAGTGATGGGCCAGTGGTAGCGGCCGCGACTGACGAGCCCACGCGGCACTTTGCTTTGTATAACATATTTCATGACCACTGCTCTCACCACTCTCTCTGTATAACATATTTCATGATGTGAAGTGATCCGATGTAAACTGATTATGCTATGACTATGCTGTTTATTGACTGATGTCTTGTATATTAAGGATGGATTCGACCAAACTTGTAGAAGTGATTTCATTTACAGGTTAGGTTAGTTAGAACCTGCCCTTAATCATCTTGTTTTATATTCAATCTTCCTAACTAACTCACTTAAAGGTAAGCGCACATTATAGCCGCATCGCATCGCAGCGCAACGTATTTTCATACGAAAATGTGTGGTGCGGCCGCCTGGTAGTGTGTTTTGGTTCTTATAAAATGTACGAAAGTCATGTACTCGTATTATATATAATGTGGAGACAGCAATACAACAGTAAATTTAATAAAAAGGCAATATTAATGCATGCGTAATTTGAAACTATCACAGTGTGGCGTAATTGGTTCATTCAAAATGAACGAAAGTCATGGATATTTGCATTGCAGCGAGGCCCGCCCAAATCTGCGTCAGCTAATTAAAGCAAGATGCACATTACAGCCGCAACGGACCGCAGCGTAACGTACTTTCATACAAAGCAAGTGTGATGCGATCGGCCTGTAGTGTGCGTTGATTCATACAAAATGTACGAAAGTCATAATATTATGTATTTAATAAAGGAGGTTTTTTGCAATGCGGTAAGGTTCGCCTTATTCTGCGGCATTCTTAAAGCTACTGTTTTATTATTAACTCATAGTAACTGTACTCATAGTAAAATGGTTACAGACTCATGTACTTACAAAGTATTGCTTATTTCTTAAGAAATTTCGTCCCGCAGAGAGAAAGTTTTTTTTTTGTGTTTTCGCTGGAAGTAAAACATCATGTTACAAATTAATGATGTCTCAGAGCTTAAACAAAATAAATTCAAACGAGCTTGTTTTGTACATTATTAGGTATAATTATGTGTGTTGAATAAACAAAAGGCAGTAATCACGTTTCTGTTGAATCGTGATGTTTCTTTTTAAAAGACGCCTGGATCCATGTTATCTTACAATGAAAAATGAAAATGAAAAATGGTTTATTATTTTAACAAGTGAACCTTAAAAACTAGTGATTGGAGCCTCCTGTGTTAGGAGACTCCGCTCTTCCATAACTTAATAAGTAACGTTTAGGTATGCACTTGTTGTATGCAAATCTAAAGGGAATAATAATACAAAAAAAGAAAGAATTAAAGCTAAACATGCAGCACGCACGCAGGCATGCGAGTGTGTGAGTGAGAGTGAGTGGGGGTGTGTGTGTGTGAATGTAAATGCAAGGGTGTGTGAATGTGTTCACGAATGAATCGGAGTGTATGCATAATTGCATATGGGTATGAATGGTTACAATAACTGTAAAGTTCTGGTAAGTTAAAGTCCATGTTAACGATAATTGTTAATATTATAATTTTAAATAGATTATATAATATATTAAGTAGGTAGGTATATAAGTTGATAACTCGTTGGTGAACACCTTGAAAAGTCTATTATTATGGAAACTAAATTCTGAAAAAAAAAACTTTTATTTATTGTCATCATTTAAAAGGAGGCATACAATTTCGAACGTTAAGAAGTGTGAATCAACAACAATTTACTAATAAGTAACTTCGCTTTCAAATTATGTGCGTTCACTTCATTCCATAAGGTTTTAAGTAAATATGGTACTAGAATAGCACTGAGCATTGCAAATATAATCAAATTCGGGATTTTTCTTTTCAAACACCTTCAAAATTGCCTATCTGTACAAGTTATTTATATTGTAGCGTTGTGAAATAAGTTGACGGCACGGTTGGCGCAGTGGTTAAGCGATTGACTGCTGCGCTGCGTGTCGCGGGTTCGATTCCCGCTCGGAACAAATATTTGTATGACCTACATGTATTTGTTCCGAGTCTGGGTGTTTTTCTATCTGTATGTATTTACAAAAAAAAAATGTATATAAGTAGTTTATCAGCCATCTTGTTACCATAACACAAGCATTAGGTTGCTTAGCTTGGGACTAGATGGCGCTGTGTGAAATGTAAAAAAAAAAAAAAAAAAAAAAAAAAAAAAAAAAAAAAAAAAAAAAAAAAAAAAAAAAAAAATAGTCAACGCATGCGTAGCTAGCTAAGCAAGCGGAGGTTATAATGACAGAGTGTTCTTAATAAATTAGTGTTGTGCCATGATTCTAGTGATTTGACTTACAACTTACTAATTATCAGTCGACTATTTGCCTTTGAGACCCTCACAACGCTACAATATCTACATTCTACAAATCATGTTATAGTGTATATTACTAATGAAGTACCTAATATTTGCCTCAAAATAACGTTCGGTATAGGTACTTTGACGTAATGTTGACTCCTTCCAATTATATTCTATTTATACTGTGGTTAATTACTGTTTGCACGTCAAAGTTCTGTGGGTTCAAGTTGACTTGTGGTTTTGAACGTCTCATTCGCAAAATTATAATTATGTTCAGTGGTTAAGTTGAAAGGTACTTAGTAACATTGGGGAGTTTGTGAGGGAAGTGATTACGAAACTCTGTAATGATAAATGATTTTATTTCTGTAAGTACTTAGATTTGTACAAATACTTTTACACGTCAATCATATTTTTAAGAACTAAATGAAGTCGGCGTTTCATAACTGACTACTCTAAGAAGAAAGACCGAAACAAACTCAGACTGGCTTTGCATAGAAGACCCTCCCAAATGGAAGTAGCTATCACAGCTAAAATTTGCATAAAAAAATGCAACCATTGGTAAGCAAAACGATTCGTTTTTGTTTATAGGGACCGAGCATAACACTTCTACTTATTCATCATTGCGACTGCCTATTTGACGTTCACAGCCCAGTTACTGGGTATTACGATACCTCTTGGTAAAAATAATTTTGTCAGACTTTTTATTAAAATGCAACGTGTCTTTGCTCGACTGTCCATAGCTACACTCATAACTGTAGAATCAGTAGCCCGATTTACCTTTTTTATACTTTTAATAATTTCAGTGTTTAGTAAGTACCGGAAATAATCGGATTTATTAGCCCAGCCGCATAGTGCAGCTTCTTATTACATAAATAGTATCAGTAGATGACGAAAAAGTCAGATGAATCATCTTCACGGATAAATTAACAAAAATATCAGTCAGGTGACCTTATTACCTACTGGTGTGTAGTTGAGCCGTTTCCAACGATTTATTATGGTTTCTGTTTACATACAGCTGTCAAGAATCATTGCGTGTAGTTTGAACCTGAAGGTCAATTCCTGTCAATAAAAACGTTCAAAATATAGTCGCAATCTCATTCCAGCGACCATCAATGTCAAAACCTTGCTAAACATGTAGGGAAATTAGAGGTATTTTTACTTATTGTAGGAAAGTTTTCTCTGGGTGTGTGTTGGGTCTATTTAAATTAATGAAACGCACGTTTAACAGTAAAAGTATACTGTAAAACACAGCATAAGGGCACAAACAGTAAAAAATGGGTAAATATGTATGTCGCATCACTGGGTGGCCGAGATGCGAAACATCGGGTCTTCTTCACGATCCGGCATAGTTAACGTATGTGTGGGTACTGTAGCGGGTACTCGAACGAAAAGATAATTTGAATTTAAAGTAACTTTAATAAACTAGCTATTATCAACCGAAACGCACACTTGCGTCGGAAACAAACACGTGCGTACGGTACTGAGCGTTTGCCAAGACTGTCCGAGCTCGACTGTCCACTGTAGACTGTCGCCACACTCGGTCTCTCCACCAGTCCTCGCTGCATCCCCTCCACCGACGATCGGTAGGGCTCGCTTGCGTTTCCGATCACATGATTATTCGTTTACCCATCAAATTGTTAGATGGCGCTGTTCGCTGTACTGTGTTGCCATCTATCCACGACATGTATAAAAACAATCAAAACTATTTATGAGCAGGGTGCGATCGTGGCAGTACAATTCACACAGCGATCCATTTTGTCAATATCCGATCGATAATGTGTAATCAGTTGTCCATAAAAGAGAGCCAGGTAATGCAAAATAGAAAGATCCATCGAATAGTCCTTATGGAAAGCCGAGGTTGTCGGGTTATATACAATAAAACATGGAAAATACGTGCGCACTCAGAACGAAAGAAAACGAACGAGTGCCGGTTGTTTTCTGCCTGTCATCTGTCAGTTAGTGACCAGTGTTGCCAACTGAAGGAACTCGATTCGCTAAGAATCGATTCCATGAAACGATTGTTAGGGACTTGTCACTTGATTTTCATACATATTATATTCTGAGATTTTACCGATTTATTCATTATCGATTACTAAGAATTCAGGCATGTATATAATCGATAATTTAGTTTCATAATTTTACTTTTCTCGCTTAGATAGAAACATGGTAAGTACTGTATTTTGTGATTTCCTTTAAAAAAATATAACGGTTTTTTTAATACACATTTCAACTAGTTAACTGCTCGGCCCAGGATTTCCCATCTCCTTTACCTATGGATAAATTTATCTGAAAATAAAAATGATTTGATTTGATTTTAATCGATTGAGACGGAGATCAGCACCCTAATTACGTATCACGTGATCAATCACAATCTGAATAATTTTGAAGGATATTGCTAATCCATTGCTTCATAGTGTTCAAGTTGAATAATGATGACACACGAAAGTATCTAGTTTCGCAGTTGCGAAAAAGTATGTCTCTAAGTATATCCATTTTCTAAAACAAAGCATACAATTAGCTAAAATAAACAATAACATAGGCATTAAGTTACAACACAATCACCGAAGATACAAATAAACGTAACGCGAAACGTAACGTTACGTAGACTAAACACAAGTTACGTAAACTGTCACTGCAGACATTTGTTCGGGCTTGTTCGGGATAAATCGCACTTGTTCGTGTGACACGTGTGACAACGTTGTGAAGGACATGTTGCATCTAGACTACTACTTTGCAACTTTTACTGCAATGTCTGTTCACATTTGTGTGGAAATAATTTAGATGTTAGGTGAAGTGAAGTATTTTGTGAAGCGTTTATGAAAACATGTTTTGAATTTTTTTAGTATTTCTTCGGCAGTGATTTGATATTCGATAATTGGACGAGAATGGAGAGTGAAATTTCAAAGACGTTGTCAAGTTTAGGCACATTTTGTTATTTGAGAGAGAAGAAAGATAATTATATCTAACTTTCTCTGTCCCTCTTATTATTTATTTTTTAAGAAGTTTCACTTCTATAACGTACACGCGCAAGTTTTACAAATATTTTTTTTCCAATTTTATAATAAATACTAAAAAAAAATTTTAATCTTTTTTTATACCTATAAGAATTCATTTACCTTCTACCTACATGAACTAATTTAAAACGAGTAGGTACGTCTTAATTTTCAGGTACAAACTCTATTTTTTCTGTTACAAATCCGAATGACAAAATAAACTTTCAAGAGGCACCAAATAAATATAGAATTGAACATACAACATGTATGCTGCCCGTTAGACTTACAAAATAAATAAAAAATACGTCGCAACATGATTTTTTTATCCGAACACACATTCCGTTTTCAAGCGGCAAGTAAATATTTTTACACCAGCCAGCATTCGAAAACTTTGTTCGATTTTTAAACGCTTCAGTTGGCTTCCGATTACCTGCATACATTGCGTCGTGAGTTCTTTTTGTTTTTTTTGTAAAAATGTCAGTTTACTTTAGGGTTAGTTCACACCAAGACGCGATGCGATGCAATGATACTGGAAGAGGCCAGTGATTTTGCGCTGCGCCGCGCGCCACTGCGAGACACATCGTAAAATAATTAAAGAAGAACAAAAATTTAATACATTCACAAATAAATTAAAACAATTTCTATTAAATAAATGCTATTATAATATCAATGAATACTTAAATGAAAAATTTTAAATTACTTACATGTTTTCTATAAAATAATTACAACATATATTAGGTTTAAAACAACAAAGTAGTCAAATAAAAGCCCTCTTCCTCTCTCCTACTTTTGCTGTGCCCGACAGGGTCCACAATGATCGTATTCTGTAAAATCTACCACCTAAGTTCACATGTGGAAGCAATAAATATATTGAGTATTGAGTATTGAGTAAAATGACTTTGAATGAATTTGTCAGAATCTGTGTACAGATTCATTCATTCATTCATTCAGAGATCAGGCCTACTTCCAGTACCTAGCCAAAACTAAACAACCTTCCACTCTTTGGAGTACCTACTCAATGCTAAAATCAACAGTCAGTTCTAATAACGACCTAAAACTGGACACATTTTCGAAATTAATAGCGTATCTGAAGAGGATGTCTGATGGATTTGGACCTGAAAAATCCAAAGTGTTCTTAGTCAAAAACGTGGAGACTTCCTTAATGAGGCACCCGACAAAGTCTTTTTTGCCGAAAAAGTAAGTAACTATGTATATGGTGGATTAGTAAAGTATAACCATAATGTTTTAAATTACACTTTTTATTGTAACCTGTAATTCGATAGAGACTTGTCTTATTCACATTTGGTTTTGTTACAGGGTTTACTTTTCGGAGTACATGGAGCTTGTCTTGGCAATGATCTTTTAAAAATAACTCTTGATGACTTCGAAAATCACTCGGATGATTTACTGTTAGTAAAGCTGACAGACACAAAAACAAAAGTTGACCGATCCTTCGTAATCCGAGGAGAATACAAAACTATTGTACAGAAATACCTGGACCTGCGTCCTGGGGGCCTAAAAAGGCCACTTTAAGCAATACCTCTAAAAGCTATTCATTTCCTGATTTCTCAGCAGATCATTCTCAACTCTAATTTTCGTAAAATTTCCAATCGATCGATTGTCGATCGATGCAATCGATCGATTGGTGTGTGGTAACACCCTAACACCCGATCAACGTCGACCGATGTCGATCGATGGCATTGATCGACGATCGATCGATTGGTGTGGTAACACCCTAACGCGTCCTGTTTGGCCACAATTCATCGCTTGATACTATATTTCATCAAGCGATAAATGACCACGCATGAATAAAGTAGCAAGTGTGAACAGTACCCGACTGTAATTATATGACACTCACACATCGAGATTTAGAAGGACTCAATCTGCCTCGCTTTTCCCAACTATGTTAGGGTCAGCTTCCAATCTAACCGGATGCACCTGAATACCAGTATTTCAGGAGCAACTGCCTATCTGACCTCCACAACCCAGTTACTAGCTAATGCGATACCCCTTGGCTTCAGGCTTCTGAATACCCGTAACAACTGTCAAAGATCTACAAATGGCAGTTAGACGTCTAGTCCCGCCAAAGACTTAACTCTGTGTAATAAGGTTGCTATTGGATTGCTGCCACTGCAGTCTTTCAGAATCAAAATTATCTTTATTCTCGTTTTAATAGGGAAAGCTGTTAAAATCTTATCTACTAATGACGTTCTCATCAATCAAATACATAAAATCCAATTAGTCGTTAAAGTGAGTCGGCTGATTAGCAATACCCGCAAGCGGCCATCACTAACTACTTAGAATGTTTAAAAAAAAAATCCTTTAATTTCGACGTTTGAAGATTTTGGATGGCAAAGGCCAAATCCTTCCAGGAACTCTTTTCCCGCGCCACCTCGACCCGGCGCCTCGCGGTACGCGTGTAGGTTATCAAGGAAGCGCTTTACTTTGTGTAAATAATTTCATCACAACTGCTCTAAAAACGGTGAAAGAAAACATCGTGAGGAAACCGACATGTCCTAGAACCAAAAATTCGAAGACATGTACAATCTACCAACCCGTATTGGAGCCGCGTGGCAATAACAGCCCTCTCTCGATGAGAGGAGGCCTGTGTCCCAGCAGTGGGAACAATGCCAGCTGATTATGCTGATGCTAGTGTTACCGTGTTTTCATTTATTAGAGTAGTGTCATCCCACATTGTACTATTACATCTCACTCTGCCTACACCTTCGGGAACACAAACGTGATCGCGATGTCACGTATGTATTACCAGATAAAGAACACAATAATGACTCAAACTGTCGCGTACATCGTTACAGTAGCAACCCAGCAAACTATGTACCTATATCTAACAAAGTGCACAATAAAACTGAGATATATCGTTATATCTTAGTGAAACTGTCCTCCAGACTTGTTTAGAACGTATTGTTTAATATAACTCTTGTGTACGTAACGATGGTATAAAGAACAAGGTTACTTTTCATTTGTTTTTTTGTTCTTAAAATACGTGCCCCATTGGGTAAATTGGTAAACAAAATAAATGATTGATTGATTGGTCAGATTGTGAGCGCCATTTGAAGGTCGAAAATAGTGTTATTATATTGTTCTTGTTAAAAGATAAATAGTCCGATACAACGTTCGTCTTGGAATCGACAAAGTTTGAACAGTAGTTATTTATAGAAAGTCTTTGAGGAGAAAGGCAATAAAACATATAGGATTGCCCCCTATTACTTATGAATTAGATGCGGTATATAATAATAATAATTTATTTATTTTCAGACAAAGTCCAAAACATTACATTAAATTAAAAGACAAAATTACACACACACACAAGAATACTAAAAATACTGAACATTTCAATTAATAAATAAATTAAACACTAACAATCAATTTATAAAACCAAATTAAAATAATTAAAATAACAATATATAATTTAATCTAATTTTCACACTTTTTACTAATTTAATTTAAATACCTTTCCTCAGCACCGGGCCCGCAGCTATGCCTACGGGACCAGTGCATCAGAAAAGGGCAGTCTGGCCTCTCCACAATAACCTTCAGGATGCTGTTGGAGCCTCCACGTATCCTACGCATTAGGGATGCCGTTCTTTTGCGCATGACAGCCTCAAAACTATCTATGCGCGCCTCGGCAAACATGCCCGACGCACTACAGCACCGCGGAAGCCCCACCAGCACCCGAAAAGCATTGTTGTACTGAACGCGGAGGACGTTGTAGGCCCTCTGCGTATATCTGACCCACAGGCTGCTATGCGGCGGCGGCGATATTGGTGGGGATTATGCGATACAAAACGGTTGTTTATTGTTTACCCGAAGATTATTAATAATCATCATATTCCCGAATTTCATTTACCCGAATTTCATTTGCCCGAATATTTTGTTTGCCCTAAAAGACATAATAATATGACATACTTTTAATTGCCCGAAACTTAGATACCATAAGATACGAGTGCCATACGTATTGTTTTTCATATTTTTAATTGCCATAATAATGATTAGACATAATATTTAAACGCCATAATGATTATTAGACATAATATTTAAATGCCATGATGTTATGGTAAGTGACTTCATGGGCAACAAAGCTTCTAGCACGTGACTAATATAGCAAATAAGAGTAGGGCAAATAAATATTACGTCATATAATATTATGGCTGTTGACTATTATGGCAAATGATATTAGGGCAAATAAAATTTATACAAAACATATTGTTGTTTCGATGTTTTGTGTAATCCGCCAATGAAAATCATTGAAACCTACTGAAGTTTTACAAGGCTTAAATTTCTAAGGATTATATTAATTTAAAGGAATTTATAGTTAAGGACTTTCAGGGAGTAAAAGTTCGGCGTAGGGCTTCGTTGCTTCAACGAAGATAAATGACAACAACGGGTAGGTAGTTTTGTTAAATATAAATGGTTTTATGCTTAAAAGGGAAATTCTAATGAGAGTTAATTTAACATATATTAAATGCACAGTGTGGGAGTAACTTCAGACTTAGGTATTCGCCAGTTTTAATGTATATCGCATTGAACGCCTATTCACCAAAGTTCCTACACATTAACATAAAATGTTAGTGCGTAGGAACTTAATAGTTCACTCTACAGACATATTCTTAAACACGTGTCGAGTCCTCACGATTCGACACGAGTCCTCGGATTAGTTTCTGGTATTCAGTTTCAGCAATGAAGTACTTTGTAGGTTAACCATTATCTATTAGTTCCTAGTGGGTGTTGTCTATGCTTTTTACTTGCGAAACTACGCAATTGGATTGAGACACATCCATAAGGTCGTATTACTTTGTAGTAAGGGTATTAAGTGCCAGCCTATTGTCATCCTAAAACTTCTGAGTATGATAATAGATAGCATGTACCTAATAGAGTTGTAAAGATAGGATCACCATTGAAATGCAAGTACCTACCTAATGTAAAACTCTGGCTATAATAATCATTGGCGATTTGAGTTCGTAAATAGTAGTAGTTCGTACCTTTTGACTAAGTATTTAAGCTGCAGTTTCCTAGAAGAGCGGTGGCCGCCACATAGTGTCCACAATTTACCGGCGAATGACGTCATTGTAACGTTATTAATGAAAGTTGGTCTGTTTTCTTAGAGAACGTTTTGTCACACCGTATAGTCAAACCGGTATGGCTGGTAGCAGCAGGATGAGAGTTGCGAGCAATAGGATAGGCCTACGTCCGTCACAATAATTTTAGCTTTAGGCAGTCATCGTTTCTGGCGTTCGTTGGGTTGTTTGTTGTTGTTCATTTTTGTTGTTGTTGTTCGTATCGATGCAACAACTTACGTCTATACGAGTATGTCGCTCACCATCAACGCGGCGTGCTTCGAATTATTTATCCTTTACACGTGGCGCAGCTATTATGTCTATAATTAAATGTAAATAGCGGAATGGAAACTTTATTATTTAAATTATTAAAGTTACGGCAACACACTCTACAAATTAAGGACATGTTAATAAGTTTTAACGTGGCGGCGCAATATACTTTGAGCTAAACAAAGCCTCTCTATTTAAATGAAAGTACTGAATTATGCTAGTGCCATCGTGTTATTTTATTAGTTCATTCAACTGACATTATGTACAGCTCTAAAGCCAGACAGGCGTAAATTTCAATTCAATAACGGATTTAGATAATCGGTTATTTTAGTACTGAAGTGGATAAAAACTGAATCGTTTGGCAATAGACATAATCAGTCGATACACTCAAGCTGTTAAATTATTAATGGAACTGGTCATACACCTTTCCCAAACGCAAATCAGCATCCTATAAGTAAACTGAAAAATGTGTTGCGGTTTTTTTTCTAAAGTTGGTTCAAATGATTAATATTTACTTTGATGATCTAATGCTCTTAAGCATTATTGCAAGTTGGGTTAAAGAATGACAGAAAGAAAGAAAATACATGTATTTGCGGTATCGTGACGCAGAGGAAGAATGCAAACACAAAAAAGAGCAAGTTGGGGGATAATATCCGTCACATCCACGCAAACCGGCCATCGCTCAGTATAATGCTACGCCCCTTTGTGAGGCAGAGTACCAGCGCTGGTTTTCAGCAACAGCTGGCGTTGACATGATGACGTCAACCTTTGCAGTACACGGAGAGATATAAATAACACAATACGAAATAAAAACTCTGTAAAAAATAAAAATTCCCGGAATGACAGAACCTTCATTTAACTTTACTTTAACTTTACTTACTGACGTCTCACCGAAGTCTTCTCACCATGTCATTAACTACCTATTGCAGCTCGTAGATGCTGTTTGTATTAACACCAGAATGAGAAAAAAAGATAGTGGCTTTGGCCCCAAAAGATTTCAGCAAAAAAAAACTGCAACTCAAAGCTAATCAGCCTAATAAACCAAGAGACTATTGTAATTGCACGTTGCTTCGACCGCGTGGAATTAATTGTTCCCGCGACCCATCCCGTCTCCTCGCATCGCCTGCCTGCGCTACAACCTGCCTGCCTGTGCTGGCTATAGGAGCCTTTTGGCCTCGTACAGGACTTTCTGTTGCATTTTTCTTTTTGTTACTTTTTTTCATATAATTTGGTTTTGTTACTTTTTTTTATATAATTTGTTTTTTTTATTTTTGATTGTGTTTAGTTTAGTTTTATGATCTTCCTGTGCGAGTCACAATAAATACTTTTTCTTTCTTTCAACTTCGTTTTAGCGTTCTTTCGTAGTGTGAATGCATTTTCATTTTCAAATCTGACTGGCATTCCCAGAGATTAGCGCGTTCAAAGAAACAAACAAACAAAGTCTTCAGCTTTATTGTTAGTATAGATAGATGAGAATCAGTAATCCTACAAATAAAATAATTAATTTAGCAGCCAAGGAGGCTGCTAAATTAATTATTTATTAAACGCTGGCGTGACGATTTGGACTCATTCCTATCCAATTGGACGGAGAAGGCAAAGCACAAAGAGAGGTGGAAGAATATGGTGGAGGCCTTTGCCCAGTAGTGGGACAATATAGGCTGATGGACAAAAACCTATTTCATTTGACTATCTCAACATAATTGATTCCGAAAGCTTTCAATTTTACGGTTCATTGTGCCCTAAAAGTATTTCGTGCTAAGTAATTAAGTAATTTAGGATTTCGTGTTAAATACTGAATGGATTTTGTGTGTCATTCAAGAAAGAATAAGGCCAGGCTTGTGACATATAGTTACGTTCTATTTTTGTGGAGTGATGCCAATATTAGGATGGGGAGAATAGAAAGTCCCTGAATAAATACTTAAGATGAAACTTTTGTGTGTGAATAGATTTACATAGATACAAGGTTATATAATATATAACCTTGTATCTACATACAAACTTTCATCCCCTATGAAAGAATAACCTATAATAAATAAAAAAATAGCCTAGAGTAATTTAGTAACAGATGTGTATATTATACACATGTGTTCCTAAATTACTCTAGGCTGATAAAATTTTCGTTTTTCCTAATGTGTGTGATGTGGAATGTGGAAGATCGGCTCTCTATCTTAACTGTAATAATATATAATTATGTATTATTACTTTTATTCAGAACACTTACGTAACTACATGTTTAATATAGTTTTAGTGATAGCACTAGGAAGTGGTGAAGGGCGGGCGTTTTTGGGGGACTGTCTTTTGTAATTTTGACGTTCAAAAAGTGCTGACTCTCAGCCTAATTTGAATAAATGACTTTTGATTTTGATTTTGAGTTTAGGTATGTGTTCCCTAAAAATGATTTAAGAAAGGCCAAAAGCTGTACTTTGCTTCCCAACATGTCCTTAAGATGGACTTCTATCATATTACATCCATTCAGTTTGTCGTCCTGCACACTGAACTAAAAGGAATTAAATAATACATATTACCATATACATAAAATCTGTTAATACAGAAAAAGGTTCAATATATAAAAGATTAAAATAGATGTTTCTCATAAACTAGTTTTTCTTTTTTTTCTTGTTATCTTTTTTTTTTTGTTTGGGTGAACGTTAATAAAAATGAATACCCGTAGTAATATCTGAAGAGAAGAAATTTCAAAGCCTCACTTCGTCTCCTTTCGTGCATAATATTCGTCCGCACCGCACGTGAAAATGTAATTGTTGAATCATAATTTCTGAATGGAAGATGATATTGTCAGAACGTTTGGGTTTTTATGGGAAGAATGCATAACTGTGTTAAATAAATTATATTATTATATTTAAATAGTGTAATTTTTTGGCTTCAGCCGCTTTATTTAAAATAAATAATAATGGGTTCTGACATGAGATACTTAAACGTTTATGAAGGGAATATTTTGGCTTCCCTAGGACTTTCTTTATAGTATTAATGAAATTGTAATAATTAGAAACTGCCATATTTGTTACTAATTCAAGATTGGCTTTACATAGAAAGCAGTTCCTTTTGGGTATTTTTGAGTTAAAATCATTCAGTGTACCTAATCTATGGATGGTACGTAATATCTCAAAAGTACCGACTTTAAAAACAGCAAACAGCCTGTCACTAACGAAGTACCTTTTGCAAAAACATCTAAATGGCAACATTTTCTCAAATTACTTCTTCATTAGAATCAAAGTTTTCTCGAACCCGTTGTATTACTCCTTCTACAAAAGTCCAAGTCTTGAATACTTAGCACCGTCAAAGTGCCCGTTAAAGCTAAAAGCGAGTAAACCGGGTCAGTAATCGTTTAGATCCCATTTACTCGTTGAATATGAAATGTCAAAGCTAAATCACGAGAATTATTCTCAGCTTTAATGAAGTATTCTACATAACTTCTACTAAAAACTTGTTTAAATCATGCTCTTGTATATTGCTGTGAACAAATAGAGAGATGAATGGAACTGCTATTTGCTTATCTTAGCAGCGAAAAACAGGATCTGAGTATACATACATACATATTTACATAGTACATACGTAGCCTGTGTCACATAGATGTACCTATCTTTTTGCGTGTAAATTCTGTGAAATTTTTACAGAATATTGAGTGGGGGTGTTAAATAGTACAACTTTACTTTTCTTTATTATATTGAATACGTTTACTCCAAGCGAACGTGTATACATCAACGCGCCTATTCTTTCACTGGTTTTCGAAACAAAAAAACCTAATACAACTTACTTGAAAGTTCTTTCTGAATTCGCTTGAATGTTCGAGTGCAATTAGAGTTGTTTTTCGGCCAGCCTGCACAACATACATAAGGTCGACTTTTGCATACCACCTTTAAAGTACTATACTCTCGTAGTAAGTGGCGAAGCGCGGGCGGGACTGTCTTGTGTAAATTTGACGTGCTGATTTGCAGCCTTATTTAATTGGATAAGTGAATTATACCTTTAATTTTACGTGTTTCTATAGCCTCTGTTAGAAAAAAAAAGTTGGCTTTAAAATTTATACACAAGGAAAATTATCATGAATGCCAAAGATGTTAGACATTCGTGTTAAAACTGGCTTGTTAGATTATATTATGATAATAACTTACCTACAGCTAACATTTTGTTTTATTCAGAACCCAGGATAATTTATTGTTTAAACTAAGAGATGTAGCTGTAATTATTTACTACATTTTCTCTTAGGCTCAGGAATTTTATTACGCGTTTAGTTCGTGTTACGGGTGCGCTCTATTTAGTTGAAGGAAAAACATAAGTATTGTTTAAATATTAATAATATAATATATTACAGCAAAACATTTTAATATAGACAGGAGTACAATATAAATTATAGTGAATGTGCTTGATATGAGGCGGCTCTGAAGCTACTAAGTACTCACTTCTTGCCCACGTCATACCTACAGGGTGTCCTAGTTCAGGGGTCGAGACCTCATTGATATAACGTCTACTGAAAGTTTTGGAAATAAATTACTACTATTATTACTTCTGAACTTCGCTTAGAGTGTTTAGTGTTTGTTTGTATGTGGTCTTGTTTTAAATATTTCATACTTTAAAGTAGGTATTTTCTATGCTACTTGTGTAACGTAAAATGTTTAATGCCCCGTAGATGCCAAAAGATAGCTGGAAAAATAGTAAAAAATAGTTCGCCTTGTATTTTTATTAACTTTCTGTGTGCATTTTGCACTATTATTGGTGTGATAATAAAGACTTAATGGGGGTCATGAACGACATTCTTTGAAAAAGAGGATAGGTACTTAACTGTCATCGATTGCAACCTGAAAATTAAACAGTTACCGGAAAAACCAACAGAACAGTAACTTTCCAAAACAAATTCACGCAAATATCCGATAAAGTGGATTTTAGCATTCCGCATAACAAGCGCCGGAGAATTTAAAATTCAAAAAGGATTAACAGGAGATCAAGTTAAGCTGCTCCGTTTATTTACAAGACACTGAGTAATAATGGTAATTAACGGAATTTTGAAAGAATAATGAAAAGGACACTGGAGGAACTGAAAAGGATAATGATCCCTTATACGACTTATTCGATTTAAATACGGGTTTGCGGGAAAAATTAGGAGGATGGTGAGGTTGAGTAGATAATCATTTTGCATTCTAATACCTAAGAACGATAACGATACCTAGGAGCCGACCAATGAACTAGACAGTTAAGACAAAAATACCAGTGTCACTGTACAGTCAACAGCAAAAATTGATGATCAAAATCAGAAATTCAATACTAATGAACGGAGTTCGCGTCAGAACTGTGTGGCATCGAAGTGATTTAAAAGTATGTGATTGTAAATTATACCAAACATTTACTACTAGTACAGCTGCCATATAGCTGAGCACTCCGTTCATTAGTATTGAATTTCTGATTTTGATCATCTACTTTTGTTGTTGACTGTACTTTGGCAAGTAGATAGGAAATCGCAATTTCATATCAGATAGGAAGTTGTTACTGCCTGTCTTCTAAGGCCGTGTCCTAATACTTAAACGATCATCGCTTCGACAGAGTGCGCGTTTTAGGTGTTCGAACAAATGAGTGACGGTCACATGTTCTTGCGACGTCGATCGCACAAACCCCAAGATAAGAAAAGATAAGATAATATTTTTTTAAATGTTTATCTTCATTGTAGGTCAAATGACTTACCATACTTTTGCTGTATCTTTTTAATTTATCATAAATTCTCGTTTCGTCGTTCGACGTTTCGTCGAAACACGAATTGAATGAACGTGAAAATTAAATTCTCATCACAATGACTTTGTACAAAGAATTAATATGTCATGCCTTTTGTAAGGAAGATTTATTACATAATGTCTTAAGCAAATTTGAGGGTTTTATAAAGACTTTAATGACCGAATTATCGCGTTCTTAACATAAAATATTATTATTTTACCTTTGTAGGTAATCTCTCCAACGTCTGATGAAAAATATATTTTCCATAGTTTTAGTAAGACTGTATTTTTTTTTCGGCTAGACAATATGAAGCTGCTCACCTAGGAAAGATTGTGTTACCAGTGTCTAAGATAATTCTATATAATATCTATTCATATATATTTATAATTGATGTGTAGGTACTAAAATAAAAAAAAACCTTTGATTCATCATACCACAAAAGCATTTTGACAGCCTTAAAATATCAAGGGATAGAAAAAAAGTATATCCGAATCATCAAAAATATATTCACAAAAACCTACAGCTCAAATTAAAGTCGTAGTTCGTCGTCGTGGTGAGTCGAAACTTTAGGAGAATAATTACCGATTCTTAGAGGACCATGACAAGGCGACCCTGAAGATCTTGCCGGCAGTCTTCGAAGAAATATTTAGAAGCATGAACTGGAAAAAATACGATATCAATACAATAGAAGATTACGAAACCACCAACAATTTGCAGATGACTTAAATTAGCCTTAATATCTGATAACCATCTCTCACTACAAAAGATATTGCAAGAGCTTGCAGAAGTAAGCATTCAAGTAGTCAATGAACAAGAAGAAAACAAAACTGATAACATACAGTATTGAAGAGACCATCAGTAAACTCGGAGAAAGTATAGAGTATGTGAACTCGTATTTACAACTGATTTCGTTCACCAGGCAATGGAAATGGTCATATCTCCGCGATATGAACAATAAGTGGTCTAAAGCGGTTCCGGAATGGCAAATCAAAGATGGCATAGTTAAGAAAAAATAATAATAATAAATCGAGGAGCCCGGGGAAGGCCAGGACGAGCTGATTGACGAAAACGCCGAAAAGTAATGGTTATGTTTACTTAATTTATTTTAAATTGTACCTAATTACTATGAGTTTATATAAAAGCTTTTATAATTACAATAAAGTTAAACGCTGAGACTAAACTTGAGTATTTTATGTGGAAAATTCATTTAATGACTATGTTGAAAAAAAAAAATTTTCATTTATTATTTAATACTACGCCGAGAAACTAATTTTAGGGCAACAATATTAATTTTACGCTCGGTAACAGTGTCTTGAAAGGGCTGTTTTGTTAACCAATCGACCTGTGTGACCCTATCTTATACAAATTGTATTGTATAATATAATAATAATTGGTCTTGTCATTGAAAACTCTTGTTATATTACCAAAACATGCTTCTATGCTATGAAAGTTTCGTCATTGAAGAACCACCGAGTATTCGTTTGATCCACTGACGATGCACAATTTTCAAATACAAGTTTAATAATCTAATACCTCTGCAGCTATAGCTATTCGTGACAGTTGTTTCTGATAAAAGAGAATAATTTATTTATTTATTTAAAACTCTAAAACTATCATTACAGGTTTAGAAACCTAATGCGATAGCTAAGCCTACTTATAATATTAACTATTTTAAATAACACTATTATATAATAATAATAATATCCCTGGACATTTCACACAGCGCCATCTAGTCCCAAGCTAAGCAACCTAATGCTTGTGTTATGGTAACAAGATGGCTGATAAACTACTTATATACATTTTTTTTTTGTAAATACATACATATTATAGATAGAAAAACACCTAGACTCGGAACAAATACATGTAGGTCATACAAATATTTGTTCCGTGCGGGAATCGAACCCGCGACACGCAGCGCAGCAGTCAATCGCTTAACCACTGCGCCAACCGTGCCGTCAAAAAAACATAATACATAATTATCCTCTTCCACCTTTTTAGTTAAATAATTAGGCTTTAATAACTATATTTTATTTACCAAAGAAGCTATATTGGCCTAAAGCAAGGTTGCGACACAGAACTTTATAAAGTCAAACAAAACAAATCGTCTGTTAGCAACAAACGAATACCCCAGGCTAACTTACAACAATGACAAAGCAATAGGTACAAAGTGAGGTAAATAATAAATTAAATAAATATAATCAAACTCAAGGGTACAGGGTTGTAATAATTAGGGACTACGTTGTGACATGGAACAAGCGTGAGAACATGGACATCTATGAGTGACCTAAAACTTATAAATATGTACAATACGAGTAGGTATACTAATATTTTTCGTGCATACCAAACAGTCAGCCTCACTACCAGTTTGCAGTCTGACAAATATTTTACTACGACATCGACATGAGCTATTTATACATAACATTAAATAAAATCGCCTTTTGTGTATTCTTGTGTAATCGCTTGGAATTGTAGCGGCATCTACATCGCCGCATGCGAATTACGCATCACACTGTCGTCACGTAAAATCCTGCCCCGCGCAAGCAGAGTTTACCGCGCAACTAGCATAAAACATGTATATACAACATCCCTACATCAATCGTCGGGCAGTAGCTCACCAGACATAGCACCCGTGTGGTCGGCTCCCTTTTCTATGAAGGATGTGTGAGAACTTTACATCCTCATACCGGAATTACCGCAATACACATAGAGGTATGAGGACTATCATAATGCTACACAACGTATTTTAATGCAATTCAAAATCCATTGTGTAGTAAGACCTAAATAATTGTATTATTTACCTAACATGTTAATATTGTTATTAAACCGTGCGAAGCAGGGGTGTGTCGCTAGTTCTAATACAATTCGTGCCGAGACGAGACAAGTATACGGAGTAAGATTGACGATACTTAGGTTTTTCTAGAGCATCAGAGGAGCCGCACTACACCCTTTAAGACTGGATTATCTTCTCACCGAGGCATGAGCTATTCTTATTTTATGTAGCCCGCGCTGAGACGCAAGAAAGTCATTTAATATATATATATACCGGTTATCCATACAACACTTTCGTCGTAGTTACATAAGTTTGTACGGCGTATAGAAGATATAATAAGGATTTCTCGAAAATGAAATCCTATTGAGGTATTAAAGTTGAAATTGAATAGCTTCGGGCACAATGCTTCTTTTCCTTATTTTTAGATTTTAATCTTAGATACTTAAATACCATAAACCTTGACTGAATGAAAGTCTGCCTTTCAAACGATATAATACTCAATGGGATTGAAGAATATTATAGTTACAGAAATGACAATATTATTCTAATTGCTTTAGCGTCTGTTACTTGTCAGCCTGAAAATTTGCTCACGATAATGAATAAGGTCACCCTTTTTAAAGTTTTCAATTTTTTCAATTACACCTTATAGGACTATACTTGTAGCATATCTCGTGTCTGTTATCATTTACTGAAACCAAGACAAAACAATTTTTTACATCAATGATGAAACAAAATCCACTCTCATAGGATAACAGTTTTTCAGCTAAAGATCACGAACGGACAGAGAGAGGTTGTGTTTTATAATTATTTGTTAGGAGAATTTAAAAAAAAAACTGTTGTTTGATTACTTGTAGTTCTAAAAAGAAACCTTTCTGTAAGAACCAGTGAAATGTAAACTACGTGGCAAGTTCTTTAGAGAAATGTTACTAAGTAGTGAAACTTGTAATTAAACGAAGGGTTTGCTAGTTAACCTTTGTTGGCAGCGTGGCCGCAACCTGCGCAGTGCCTTGGTAACTTACAACTTAATTAAAGTAGCTGTATCTGGTAAACTAAAAAACTTAAATGCAACAAAGTGACCTAAGTTACTAAAAATAAAAAGGTTAAGTTTTACCAAGAGCTCGTGAAAGCTTTAATATATGTAAAATAGTTTTCAGAAGACCTTAAGGTGCATGGAAACTCGGACTATTATTAATTACTGAATTATTATTATTGTCGAAATTATTTCATAAAAATATATAGTCATGGATACAAAAATTAGTAGCCACCATTTTATACCTAGCTAACGCTTTAATTTACCAAGTCATTTCGATTAAATTTCCCCGTTGTTCAGTTTATCTTGTTTCGCGCATAAACCAAAAGCAATTAATTAAAATAAAATATTCAATTGAGTTTAGAACTAGTTGGGACTATTTTTCATTGAATTAATTACACTCAGGCTGGTTTTAAGTTGGTTTAACAATGACAAAAACTTAGCATAAACCAATAGTTCAAATGCAATTAATTGTATTCAATTGAGTTTAGAACTATTTTTCATTGAATTAATTATACTCAGGCTGGTTATAAGTGTGTTTGGACAAAAACGTAGCATAAAGTATGGAAAGTCATCCACTTATTAAAATTTCAGATCAACGATAAACAATTATTACCTACATGACACTTCTTGGCGAGTTAAGTGTGAGTGCACCATACAGCCTTTATACCCCTCCGGGGAATCATAAAATTCACTTTGACGAGAACATGAACTCATATGAAATTCTGAATGTATGACGCATATCGGATCACATTATTATGAAAGCCACTCTCAAATTCCGAATAAATACGAACAGGATAAAAATATTTCATCATAAATGTCAAAGCCTTATGATAGACGATCTAAGAAAAAAATAAAATTAGTTTGCATCCGTTTTACGCTCATCATTTATTTTATAAAAGTCTTTTCCGAATTTTGCTGTGGTCGTTTGATACACCATTAACTTATTGAATACAAACCCCACTCCATTGGAACTTTCACCTCAAATTATTCTTCTTAGCTTCAAATTAGTTGGGGTCATCAACATTTTATATACAGCACTCTCTAGTCATATACGTTTCATAATAAACATCATGCTTTATAATTTTCTAATCTATTGTGCTGCCAATCCGCTTTAAATCCTGCTGAGTGCTACTTAGCAAGTAAACATCCAAAATCCGATTCAAACGAAAACAAATATTATGCCATGATTGAGTTTGCGATTTGCAAAGTTTTAACGAGGAGAATAGACCCTAGTGGTTTGTTAGTAGAAATACCAATTTCTTCAATTTCTGAAATAGACATCCTATTTTATGCATGTACCTTCATAATAATATGCTGATATTAATTAAGAAACCCTCCATTCTAATTAATTTATCAGCGACATTTAATTAAAGCTTATTAACGGAAAGAAGAATGGCAGTTTTGGTGTCGTTTAATTTCAGAAACGTTCATGAATGACAGTATGTACATTATATGAAACAGTTATAAGGTTTTACTTTGTAGGCATTCGCTTTTTTTATTAGCTGCACAAAGAAAAATCAAATATTTTATTATTAAATCTGACTATCAAAACGCAATTATTTGCGATATTGCAAATAATTGCGTCAAACACATAACCTGCGACGGTTGGTATGGAGTTACCATACTTACCAGAATATGGTATTCATTTTTCTATACTGTTGTGCTGCCAGATGAGAACTGTGGAATCACTGCTAAGTTTCATCACATCGAAAAATACTTACACGATGCAAAAAAAAGAGTTAAAAAAAATTGCTAAAAAGGGTGAAATAACATCAATTATTAAAGACATAGGATGTACTGATAATCCCCAAAGGTCAACGGTTTTATTACATCAAGATTTTTAAAAGACTCTAGCGGCCTTAGCGGTTTCATTCGTAAATTCAAAATTTTGTCTCATTCTGGTACACGCTTTAAAGAAGTAGAGGACGACGATGACAGAGTTTTTATTTATTTACTTAGGATCTCCAACAAAAGATATACATACACAAAACATTACATATAGTTAATGGACGACAAAGTATTTGGCAGGTGTACTCCTACAATTACAGGAGACCACAGCATTCACAATAAAATAAACAACTAAGCTAACAAATTAAATACGTACCTAATACACAATAAAATAAAAGAAAAATTTTGACAATGGAACATAAAAACACAAAAATTCTGTAAAATATTAGAACAAAGAATAATAAAATACCTAAAATAAAAAAAAATCATATTACAATACATTTTTAAGACATTTCCTTTTTTTATTATTAGCCGTTAATGTCCCAGTGCTGGGCAAAGGCCATTTCTTATATTTTGGTTTATCTTTTTGGTTGTTAAAATATGTATAGAGTTAGAGATATTAGTAAAGAAACTTTCTAACTCAGTTGCCTGATTTTTAGATGGAAGTCACGATTCCGTACTGTCAAACTTCCCGTTTCTGAATATTATTATTATATTCCAAGTTTTTTAAATTTTATTTTCAGAAGATTGTATTTTATTTTTAATATTCATGGAATTTGCTAAGGTAAATTAAAAGAATTTGTTATAAAATATTCTAAAACTTTTAAAAGAGCCTGTTGCTCTTTTAAAAGTTTTAGAACATTTTATAACAAATTCTTTTAAATTTAATTATGGTCATATGTTTTTTCTTGATACCATTAATATAGCCTCTGCCTACATTTATAAATGCCTAGTGTCGCCTAATCACTAAAGATAACGCGGTCACAAACAGGCAATGTTTTTGAGGTAAAAACCTACCTTTCTAAATTCCCAAATGATAAGGTCAAATAGTAAAAGTATAAGCTTGCTCCGGGTTGATGTGATAAAGCAGACCCGGTAATTTTCCATTAAATTATGTTTATTTTATTTGTAAAAATAAATTATAAACACATACATACAAAAAAAACATGATAGCGGAATAGTAATCTGTCTTTTGTAATAGTTTGAAAGATAGTATATAACAATGTTATATCTATCTTTTGTCAAATGCAAAATTATTACTGACATAGTTGTTAGTATCAATTACATAGATTGTTATAATATAATAAAATCATTTATCAGTCCAGCTAACACAGAGAGCTGACGACCCAGGGTGAGAACTATAAACACTCGTAAAGGCTATTTAAATAATACTTTGCTTGCAAAGAAATTGATGCCTGCTTCAAACTGCCAACATGCTGTAAACAAGGCTTATAAGAAGGTAATCGATGTTAGCTCCTCCTCTGTATAAGAAAGGCCTCCATCTTGGAGAGGGATATCACAAGCTGTAAGGAAGTAGTCTACAGGATTCAATTTTCTTTACATCATTGTGGTAGGTACTACGAGCCCCTCGAAAGGCTTTGGAACGAGTTCAATAATCCGCTGGCTCAGCGAATGATGTGAGTACGGTCCTTGAGATGCTCACCTGGTAAGGTAAAATATAGGCAGATATATGTTTTAGAATTTAGGTAACATCTCGAATTGAATAACGTACAGACGCCAGCACATCAAGCTACTACAATCTGCCAATAGATTTTCAACTTTATCGCTAAACTGTCAAATTTTCCCAATCAACCTTGAACCTTAATGGTTAGCCCTGGCCTGGCCTGGTTGGTTGGCCCTTGGTGGTTGGGTGGTGGTTTAGTCCTGTCAAATTAGTCAGCGCCTGACTGAATTAGTATTTTTAGTAGCCATGTTTTTAATCACGTCTAAACTTGCTAGGGAGTATCTATATTTGACAGGACTAAACTAATATTTATCTTCTGTCCTTTTCTTAATGAAATAGAATGAAAAAGTTTGTGAACAAGGGAATCGGCGGCAATATAAACATGCAGGACTAAAAGTGAAAGGGTAGCTTATCATTTAACAAACTGCTCTGCAAAAGAATGAGCGTTATGCAGAAAAGTGCCCGATCGCGCGAGTACGTGTGATGTGTGTGTTACGAGTGAGTGTGTGAGTATGTAAGTGAGTACGAGTGTGAGTAGTGAGGTTGTTTGGTGTGTGAGTTGTAATAAGTGATGCTTAGTTCGCTTATCCCAATTAATATCCTGTCCAGTACTAAATACGAGAGTGTGTTCCGTTTATTAATTTGATTGTTTATTAGTTACGCTTTCACGCCTAGACGGCTGAACAAATCTGAATGAAATTTGAGATTTGGGACTTTGATAGATCATATCCTTGGTTAGGACACGATACTTCTAACCGACGCTGCTAGTATAGGTAGGTATATAGGCTTAGGTTCAATTTTAGGTTGTCGGTGGTCGGTTAGCCCTGCGACAATGTCTTGAGATTAAAAGAAGCGAAATAAGTCTTCTTTCACTAACCATGCGCAAAACAACCCAAAAGTAACCACTTTGGTTATTGCAAAGTAGATACAATAGACTCAATATCGTCGTAGGATTTTTAAGCCATTCGGTTACTACTTTTACAGTCCCTGAACTTCATGGAATATATACGTAATTCTTTATTTAGTAAGTTGTATAGGTAAGATGATTGACTTGGGTATTGCCTTTAAGCGAAAGCAGATCTAACCTTGACAGTTGGAGCGACTAAGTAGCCCCTTCTGCTTTTAGGCTTAGAGGGATCATTCGGGAGGGATGTGTTTTTTTTAAATATAAGTTGAAGCAAATAAAGCTTTCTTACAGACAAGAGTTCAGATATTAGGTAGAGGGTGTGGGTGGGGGTACATTACGAACAGACACTTCAATTTGATTTGTTACTCGCATTTTGTATAGATGCGAATAAATATTGCGTAGGTGTTTCAAATGGATTTTATCTTACTTAAATAATCTTATCTTTATGCCTAAGAAAATCCTGAATAGCATCGTCTTAAATTTTGTTAAGAAGGTTTTATTAATAAGTTATTTTCTGACTCAGTTAACTGATACAATCTATTTTGCTGGCTGTGTATTAATTTATAATCTACTGAAGTTGAACCGCTCTATGTATATATTTCGATGACTCTTAAATAGCCCTGAGAGAAAAATCTCGGATATTCTGTAAAATGTTTTTATTTAAGACTAGCTTATTTTGGGCTTATCCCGCGTGAAAGTCAGAAATTATTCCAAAGGAACGTTGTGTGAGTGCTATTCTATAAGCTTGAATTTAAATTCGAAAACTGCTGCGGTGACATAATTATTAAAAAAAAAAAAACGGGTTGCACTCCGGGAGTGCCGGCAGAAGTGAAAACTTGAATATTAACGTTGTGCATTTTTGATATTTTGGAATGCGGTCTACTCTCCCTCCGTCTTACGAATTTTCGATGAGGTCACGTGTCCTGACGCGAACTCCGTCTTACAAATTTTCGATCAGGTCACGTGTCCTGACGCGAGTTTAACATGTTTTACCGTGGCTAAATAATAACAGCCACACAGGTCGATCGGTCAGGTTAAGCTACGCTTGCCGCGGTTGGTCTGTGGATGGGTGACCATCTTTACATACCGAGACCCCTCCGTGCCTCGGAAAGCACGTTAAGCCTTTGGTCCCGGCTGTCATTCGTGGATCTTTGACAGTCGTTACGGGTAGTCAGAAGCCCGAAAGTCTGACAATCAGTCTTACCAAGGGGTATCGTATTACCCAGTAACTGGGTTGTGGAGGTCAGATAGGCAGTCGCTCCATGAAAAATACTGATATTCAGCTGCATCTGGTTAGACTGGAAGCCGACCCCAACATAGTTGGGAAAAGGCTAGGCAGATGATGATATAAAAAGAAAAGAATCATAGGCGATCAAAAAATCCGTCCGCATCGTTATCAACGGAAAAAGTGCCAAGCCAGCCCTCTGGTCACGTGAAGAGTCGACCAACTGCCTCGAAAAACAGGGCTGGAACTTACTCTCATACAAAACTTGGTCCTTGGCAACTTTACTTAGGTATTTACCGTGACTTTAATCTTTATTTTAATAAACTGTGCAACTAACGAGAAGAATGTATCTTCTCGTTAGTTGCACAGTTTATTAAAACGTTTCGTGGAACTTACTCTCATACAAAACTTGGTCCTTGGCAACTTTACTTAGGTATTTACCGTGACTTTAATCTTTATTTTAATAAACTGTGCAACTAACGAGAAGAATGTATCTTCTCGTTAGTTGCACAGTTTATTAAAATGTTTCGTGGAACTTACTCTCATACAAAACTTGGTCCTTGGCAACTTTACTTAGGTATTTACCGTGACTTTAATCTTTATTTTAATAAACTGTGCAACTAACGAGAAGAATGTATCTTCTCGTTAGTTGCACAGTTTATTAAAACGTTTCGTGGAACTTACTCTCATACAAAACTTGGTCCTTGGCAACTTTACTTATGTAGGTATTTACCGTGACTTTAATCTTTATTTTAATAAACTGTGCAACTAACGAGAAGAATGTATCTTCTCGTTAGTTGCACAGTTTATTAAAATGTTTCGTGGAACTTACTCTCATGCAAAACTTGAGACTTGGCCACTTTACTTATTTTTTCAGTTCCTGTTTGAAGTCTGTGTTCGCTTGCCGATTTAGACTTTAAACTTTCTGGTTTAATTCCTCTCACATTAACATAAAACACATTCACTTTTGTGGACTACATTCACGGTTTATTAGAGTTGGGTTTTTATAGAACTTAAACATTTTTCAGGACATGGACATGATGTGTTTGTTGTGTTTTGTTACATAATATGATCAGCCTATAGTGTACCTACTGCTGGAACACAGACCTCCTGTCAGTGAGAGGGAGTGAGCAGTGCGCGTTGGTAGATGTCACATGTCTTCGATTTTTTGCTTCTAGGACAGGCCGGTTTCCTCATTATGTTTTCCTTCACCGTTTTTTAAAGCAGTGGTGATGAAATTTTTTATACAAAGTAAAGAGCTTGCCTGGGTTCGAACCTGCGGCCTACAACTCGTAAGTCGCGGCCGTTACAATAACTTCTTCTTTTTTAACTAAGCACCTGCTTTTATGAAACATTCTAAATGATTTTATTATTCTTTTGTAAGCTTTAAGGAACTTTAAGTTTTATATTTTCTTTTCTCAACTAGTCTGAGCGGAAACAGTTTACTTTACTTCTTCCGAGGGGCACTCTACTGTCGCCTACAAGGATCTGCTACAGTTGCATTGTTTTCTTAGAACCAGAAGGAATTAAACCTACCTACTTTGCAAGGTTTATATACATTTATGCACATTTTCCTGGAGGATTGTAATGTTCTTGTTAATTGTCATTTACTCTAGGGATTATACGGCTACCTGTGTATCTTCCTATGACATATTCACATCTTTTTGCCTCCATTCTGTGTATAAAAAATAATATAAACTATACCAAAAAGACGCTGTATCACTTCGTTACACAAACTATCGAATAACAACTTCATTAACAATCGAATTACAAAACAACAAGAACATAATTTATTGTCCTCGGTGTCTGCGACTAAAATTTCCCCAGGGCTCGAACTTTTTTTGCCAAAAATGTTGATAAGGCTTCAACTTTAAAGAAATTTCTTTTGAACAGTTTCCAGTCCAAACTAATTAATATTATACCGTGATAAAGTCAAAGGATCTGGAATACAATTGGATACCAGGTTCCTTTTTCAAAGGTTTTTTTTTTGTTGTCCAGAGTTTTTAAATGTTTTTCTTTGTTTTCAAATGTTTTTATTTAACTAGTTTTTTTTAACAAAACATTCTAGCCCTGTAAATACTACAAAAAACAACTTCTATTTTATTTGCACATGAATTATTGCCTCGTCACGTCCAATACGAAATGACAAGCTCGTCCATTATGTTTTCAATCCGTTTTCTATTAGGTTTGACGCGTTGACCGACCTCAGTTTAAAGAGTAGGTATTTATGTTGTCAAATTTCTGTGAAAATCCATATTTTTTCTACGATAACGTTCAGATCAGGTTTATTAAAAAATGAATTTCCAATTTAGAAAATTGAAATAACCCACCCATTAAAACACTTAAATACAGACTGACGACTGAAAGGTCGTGACTTCGGTTCCCACTCGCTGCACTATAATATAAAGGTCGTGACTTCGGTTCCCACTCGCTGCACTATACTAATATACCTATAGAGTCGTGATGAGGTTATCACATGTACCTATTCTACGGCATGAAGTTATTTAAAAATATTCAGTCAAACTAATTAAAACCGCTACGGAACGGAGTATTCTGGGTATCAAAATTACAATTGGTTCCATCACTAAAACAAATGATGTCACTCGGAAAGCGCTTAAAAATGGAGTTAGACTAGACACATCTGCCGCGTGTCAGACTTAGGGTGTTACCACACCAATCGATCGATCGTCGATCGATGTCACCGATTGACGATTGCATCGATCGACGATCGATCGATTGGTGTGGTAACACCCATATACTTACCGTAATATGCGGTTAACCCGGGGCAAATGACGTGCAATAATTACGCCGACGATGACACCGGGTTATCATACCCGGATTTTATCGAGTAATTCTCATGAAATTTAAGAAGTTATCTATGTAAATTTTAATAATTATTTATTATTATTATTTTTCTATTGTCAACTTTTGATTATTTATTAATTTTTAAAGACTATTTTAGCTCTTTTCGCCTGAAACACAGGATTACCTAGTTCAGGCACGTAAGTCTTAGAAATATAATTTAAATTTCAGCAAAACTGTACTAATTTTTATGCCTTATAATTTTTTGAATAAATATATTATTATTCTTATACAAGAGTTTTTTTCAATATGTAGTAAAAAAGAAATAAATCCAAATATTTTATAATTCAGCCTTTTACTAGCTTTCTTAATAGCGCATGCAAAATCAACTCTGAAAACATAACATTAATATTTTTAAAATTTTTGTTAAATTATTCTAAATAATAATATAAATTAATATTCGTACATAATAATATAGAGAACAAAAAAACTTCTTATCATAATAATAGTAACAAATCAGTCTTCTACTTCCTCATTCTGAGACATAGAACTACTGCTATTATTGCAGTACGGAATCAAATGATCTGGGCACATGTCAATCTGGCATGCTTTAGTATTAGATGTCTTCTTATCCCTGTGAGACGGTCGGATTTGACATCTTCTGTGAGTTCCTGGAGCCTTCGGGGGACCTCCCCCGAAGGTTCCTAGGTGGGGTCACTCGCAAAACCTGCAATTCTTTCGCGCAACTGTCGAAGAGGCATTTAACCCTTCTTCGTCAGACCCCGACTCTTCTAACACCGTAAATATTCTGTCAGGGTGGTCTATCAGTGCAATATTTAACAAAAACTTAAAAAAGAACAAGGTGAATTGACAACAAATACTAAATGACCTAGTAAAAGTATGTCACAAAAGTACTACGCCAGCGATGACGCTGGGTCATATTGACGCGTTTTGAGTTGATGCACGCAAGTATATCTCGCTGTGTATGCGGCGTTGCACTTAGCATACCTGCGGTTCGGTTAGAAAGAGGTCGTATCACCAGCTACACAAACGCTGAAATTGTACGATCAGCGTAGAAAAGAATAATGACAGATTTAATTCGCCTCGGGTCAATATGACCCAGCGTCATTGGTGCCGGGTTAAGTAAATCCGTTTATGATGTCTTCTTAGATATAAAAAATATAAAATTTATGTATTGTTTGATCAAATTATTGCTATTAAAGAAAAAATCCTTGGAGGATTAACAAGAAATGTGTAACTACGGGTCATGCTACGCACCAAAAACACTTAACGAAAGAATATTTCGTAGCTGTGTTTCAAGAATCAAGAGATGAAATAAGATAAAGGTCACCTTATTATAAAAAAAAATATTGCCGAACGTTATCGCTCTTGACCTCCATCACGGCTGATGGAAAGCGATAAATGAAAACTAAATAAATACAGATGGGAAAGAATCATAGGGTTAAATTAATGTTTATAATTAGTTTGTTTCTCTTGATGAGACAAAAGCAAGGGTGAACAGGGATTTTTTGGGCACGTTCGTTCCAACATAATGTTGGAACGAACGTGCCCAAAAAATGCCACACACACACACAGGTCACACACACACGACATCAAGACAAAAAACAAAAACACACAA
Source organism: Apamea sordens (assembly GCA_945859715.1). Lineage (NCBI taxonomy): Eukaryota > Metazoa > Arthropoda > Insecta > Lepidoptera > Noctuidae > Apamea > Apamea sordens. Next base: position 1,149,726 of record OX243990.1, on the reverse strand, counting down.
ACAAGCTCATTTCCAAAACACAAACAACACGTTGTCAACCATAGACAAAGAAAACCAAACAATCCATCGCGTTCATCTCATCGCCCCGTCATAATTCTTGGAAACGACTTCCTTTGGCATGTCTTCAATCAAACGGTTTGGCAACAGCTCGGCCGCCATCTTGTTTACAACGTCATAAACAATGGACAGGTGTATATTGTATGTATACAGTTTTTATTGGCGTGTTAAATTGATTGGGTTAAGCTTTTATGAGTTGATGGTCGGCTATCTTTGTAGTGTCTTTGTGCTGGATACTGTTGGGCAATTTGATCAGTGTGTGAGTCATCTGTGTTTTTCTTTATCTTCATAACTCGAACGAAACGACTCGGGCATTTTTTCTGTTGATACTGGCTTAGTTTACTCGTCATCCATGAACGAAATACTTCAAATATGAATAAAGTGTTTCCTAGGCATAAAGCAGGCATACCAACTTTTTTTGTTTTGTTACTTTTTTATATAATTTGTTTTATTTTTAACTGTGTTTAGTTTAGTTTATGATCCTGTATGAGTCGCAATAAATACTTTTTCTTTCTTTCATTTTTTTTACCAGCCTACGATGTCCCACTCCTGGACCAACACCTCACTCCACTCGTTCCTTACATCATCATTCCTACCCTTATTCCAATTTATTTGGGGTCGGAGCAACATGTGGTTATCTTCCATACCTCTCAACATACCTACTTACATAAAGTAAAATATTACATATATATTGTATTGTCCTACTATCCCTTGCTAGTAATATGCCTTTTAATACGAAAACACTTTGCAGGTAAATGTTTTTTCGCATAAACCCTTTACGGCAAGTCCCATCATAATATTGGTATTGGCAATCAATTTTGACCTTTAAAGTTATAATAGGTAAGCACTTAATTTAACCTATAAATCCCAAATACGAAACTTCAAATAAACCTATGTAGAGTGAGAGCTAAAATTAAATAAAATGGTCTCTATTTGAATATTTTGGTGCCCACCTAGCAGGCATAATTTTTTCAATTCTATTATATTATATATTAATCATAGAATAAATATTAATCAATGATATTGATGTGACAACCAGTCTTACCAAGGGGTATAGTATTACCCAGTGACTGGGTTGTGGAGGTCAGATAGGCAGTCGTTTCATGTAAAATACTGGTATTCAGCTGTATCCGGTTGGACAGGAAGCCGACCCTAACATAGATGGAAAAAGGCTAGGCAGATAATGATTTATGTGACAGACGAAGGTGAAAAAGACAGAACTGTAGACAAACATCTAAACTATTCAAACACTAATAAAACCTAGAATGAAGGCCGTCAACACCAGGCGCCTCGCAAATAACAATAAAGGCTATTCATAGATTTTATTGTTCAACGAATAATATGTAAGCTTATTAAAATTATTTCTTATGTTTCAGATTTCATACGGTGAAATTATAAGATTTCATGACATAAGCACTCAGAAATCTTCCCATCCCTAGAACACCAGGAACTCGAAAAGCAATACATCGATCTTTTAAAAAACATTTATAACTATAGCTCCACAAACATTAAAGTAAATACTGCAGGACCTTCTTTCAAAATACAAAAAGGTGTTAAGCAGGGTGACCCACTCTCTCCCAAATTGTTGACAAGCACACTTGAGGAGATATTTAAGTCACTGGCAGCCTCATGGTAGACCAAGAGCATTGACGTCTCACGTCGGCACGAAGAGTCTGAAAACCTCCGTTTTGCCGACGACATACTCCTTTTTGCCCCCACAGCTTTAGAACTTCAGACAATGCTCCAAGAGCTGAGCACGGCTAGCTTTAAAGTGGGACTTGCGGTGAATCGGTCTAAAACCCAACTTATGACTAACAGTACCAAGCATAATGGTCGAGGTAGATGGGCAGAAAATAGATTACGTCGATGAGTATATCTACCTGGACCAGTTCTTTCGAAAAGAGGCAGGAAAGGGAAATCGATCGCCGAATTGAAAACGCCTAGAAAAGCTACTGGTCCATGAAGACGCTAATGAAGGGTGATCTGCCGATTTCCCTGAAGCACAAACTTATCGACATGTGTATCTTGCCCGTCCTAACCTATGGAGCTCAGCTCAGACCTAGTCGCTCACAGAGTCGCAAAAGTTCCGCCTTGGCGTTTGCCAAAGAGCGATGGAGCGCAGCATCCTCGGTTTAAAAAGACAGGACAAAATTCGGAATACCATGTTGCGTTCCAAAATGCTATGATAGACGTAGGCAAGAAGGCTGCCAGGCTCAAGTGGGATTGGGCGGGTCACATCAGCCGCATGCAGGATGACCGCTGGGCAATAGTTTCCAAACAATGGGTGCCTGAAGATGGACGGCGCCATTGGGGAGGCCTTTGCCCAGCAGTGGGACAGTACAGGCTAAACAAAAAAAAAAAAACTATTCAATAGGATTCAATGAGTCAAAAACGATAATGAGTTTTGTTAATGGGTGTTGTAGGGTTGCTTGTTGTGAAATTAAAGCCCTAAAAATTAAAGGAAAAAGTGATATGATGTTAGTGGTTGACTTATTAAACCTATAAAGTTTCAATTGCATAGCTCTTATACGTTACTACAAGAACCATTGTATAACAGTATGAGAGTTTTTCACCTTACGCTCATGTGAATGTAGCGAAATGGCCAAGTCACATATTTTGACTAAGGTGTAGTTTGCGAAGTTAGGCCTTGTAGAGTTAGGCCGTGTAGAGTTAGAAGCTTGGCTCTAAATGAGATCTGATTACTTTTTGACAGTGCGAGCTACATGGTCTTGTCTTGGCAACATTTAACATGAAATGTTTTTGTGGGATACTTATAAACTAGAAGCAAGTTTCTCTAACTAAACTACTGACCTAACAGACAGCTGTGCTGCAGAGGAGTTTGTTGCGCCACACAGTGCTGAAGTGGTGGGTCTTATGTAATTTTGACATATGAAAAATGCTGATTTCAACCTGATTTGAATAAATCACTTTTGATTTTGAGGTTAAGACTAGAAATATATATTTTTTTAATATATCACCTTGGAAATTTACATCTTGTAGCCGTAAAATGCTCAAGATAAAAATTGCAAAAAAGAAGCATTTTTTTGTGTTTATTAATATTAATGAAACTCTTCATTCATTGCAATCAGCATCCGATAGCTCTCTGGACTAAAACAAAATATGTATTTTGCCGTAAGTTTATCAGAAAACCGAGTCGATCTCACGACGTGAACCCCCACCACATTTTAGTTAAACTTGTCAAGCAAATTTCCACTTATCGTAAACCAAAACAAGTCCCACGATAGTTCTTAAATAAAAACCACAGAAACGTCGGTAAATTATATACAATGAAATTTCCGTACGTAGACTGACATTATCCGCACCACGCCGTTAATGAAGTTCGACATTTTCTGCTAAAGCTGTAGCCAGCCTTGTAAAGTTAATTAGTCCCGGCGCGGCGCCGCGCCGATCAGAATTTTACTGAACTGTTATAATCATTATAATATGAAAATACAATGTAATTAAAACTGTACGAAGATTGCCCTTAGCAGGATGATTTAAGTGGAATAAATTTTAGTCTTTAAGGTTTTATCATCAAAAGAAGTCGACATAACTTTAACATAAGTTTGACCAAAGGAATAACATTTATATCAATCAATCATATCACTTCCTTAACATGGAAATCTCCGGAATTAAACGATGCTGCTAACCTATTCTGTAAAAATCTCACGTGAAAACTCAAGTACAGTGAGCTCGATGTGAGCTGTCAGTAATGTCAATCCCTAGCGTCAGGGGAAATGACAGCTCACTTCACCTAAGTTTACATGCTGAGATTTTTACAGAATGTACCAGCTGATGTTATTAAATAAGTACCCAGGTTTCGATGAACCAGAGAAAAACGATCGACATGCAAACAAAAAAACACTCACTATTGATTCTAAAAATGTACCCATAAAAAATAACAAGAACAAATAAAACTAACACAACAGCAACACTATTTCAATACAAATTCCAACATTTGCACAACACCCGAGAAAGTACAAAACATAAATTATACAAACTATAGTCACAATAAACAGATGTATACAATCATGAAAACAATAGACCAGTTTCCATTCACAACGTAAGTGCAACGCACTCAGCCGTTGAACAAACAATTGAAGCTGATTAATTAAACCCAGAAGACGGACAATACTGCCAGACGAGAGGTATACAGGCTTGCTGAAATTGAAAAATTATAAGTTTGCATGAAAGTTGATAATACATAAATTATGGCTGGAAAGAAAGAGAACACTGAGATGACACCAGAAAGGTATGCTGACTAATTTGAAACTTCGAACTCAACAAGTAATTTATTGGTCATCATTAATTATGGATAATAACAATTGGTAAGCATTTAAATCGAAGGTCACTGATAAAGTTGAAAATGGAAAGCTTACCTATTTCTATAAAATTTTGTGATCTTGGTGGTTTATTTCGGAGATCACGAGGTAGGCCTCACCATAACAATACATATTGTATCTACGCTCAAACAATACATTAAAATCCGCGTAATTTCGCGTTTCGTAAACTCTGGCATGTCTTACAATATTGCTTTGTTAGAGAAGACACTGGAAGACACGCTTTTAACACCTCTTGCTTCACAGTGATTGAGTGACGAAGCTTTTAGTAGACAGTTTCTGAATACCTTATAGACAGACTCACTACGCGTACAAACAACCAGTAACCCGAATAAAAAAAAAAAATTTAAGTCCTGCTCGATAATTAATAAGAAAAAGTAGAAGCCGGTATCAGCAGGCATATCGAAACTGGTTCAACTGTCATGGTGGCTATGGTGGCTCTACTCATTGAGACAGTGCTTACAAAACCGCGAATTAAAATATATTTAAGAACCCACTTCGATTTACGTCCATTCGTGCAAATCTGTATAGTTAATTACTGATTTGTAAATTAAAATTCATATAATTTATTGTGGATCATGAGATCTTGTGAAGTCTGCTATGTACGGCTATTGGGGCATACTAGATTCATTATTATAAGTTCGGTACATAGTTAAAATACAATACATCAAATTGTCATGCAAATACATTAAGATTAATAATTAGTATAATATTTATGTCAAATTTCAAATTAGATATAGATTTTGTAGATACCCAATATACATGTTGTAATCTCTTATATTATAATAAATGACCTTTACCTGATTACGCAATCAAGAGCATATTGACAAACATTAATTTGACTCCTAATCCTCGTATTCATCATAACAACAATGGTGACATGATATCACGTAACACAAAGTTACTGAAGGATGACGTATAATCCTCATTAGGGTGAGTTTATATTGACACAAACGCGATAATATCGTTATTACACAATTTATACTTGAGTTAATACGTTTGAACTTTGAATACGAATAAATATGGATTTTAATTTTCGTTCTACCTAAATAAATCCTCATTTAGAGTTCAAAAGCTGTAAACAAGATGTTTCCTAATTGGAAAGCTTTTAGAATAACCCCCCCACACATTTTCAAACCCAAAATCATCCTCGAAAGATTTAGTTACAGATATCCGATTTCAAAAATCATAGTCAGTCAACGTCTACTCGAATCGAACATTTAGATCGATTCTTGCTAACAAAGAGCAACTTGTTAACCTTGCAATCGAAGGGCTTTACTGTCCGTTATTAGAAGCGATTACGAAGACCGCTGTCAGTCTCCTATTCAAGTCCCATTTATATGCAGATTTGTTGGGAAAATTAAACTGATAGCATCTGATGTTTTAGGAGGGACCAGACCTGGGTTACTGCGTGAATAGACTGGAGTTTAGAAGGGGCAAAATGGATTAATGGCTTTGCGTACAAAATTATTGTGTATTGAAGATGGTGTGGTCATGTATTGATTAGATGGAAGTGTGCTGTCGCATATAATTCATTTGGCGGTGATTGTATTTTAAGCTGTTATTTACCGCTTTCAAGTGGCAGTTTCTGAAATTGGCTATACGAGATCAACGTCTCGTCACATTACCCCGTTTCAATTATGTCCAAGGCCCATGACAAAGATACATCATGATGTGAATAGGAAAAGCTCTTACATTCGAATATGCTCAAAAGACCTTTATGCTTTTTGCCTAAACTACAGGCATATGACATGTCAGCACCAAAAGGGTATGAATCATGCAACGAAATAACATAGGTATGCATAATAAACTATGTATTTGATTTGCATCTTTTTCCGGTGGACTGAATATCTGTGTCGGCCATGTAGAGCCGTACATACATACCAAATCTAAAACACGAGACCAGAAACGGAATCTGATGAAATATTTTTTTCTTTTCCTCGAATTACGAGTACAATGACTATTGAAAACGAATAGGCGAACAACTCACTTAAGTACAAAACTCGGGTTTGTTGAACACCGCTGTCCTTTTGACCGGAACCCAAAATATTCATCGGAATTGCTTGAAATTTCTGCGGAAACCCACAATATAGTATTGAACGCTAAATTAAACATTTTGTATTACCCTGTCCACCCGGCAAGAGTACTCCAGTAGGTAGGTAAGTTTATTTTGGTTCGGCATATTGTTCATAACGAACTACATTTGATTATATTGGAACCCGAAAGGGTCTACTGAGGTCTGAGGTCGAAAGGGTCTGACATGGTGATGACAGTATGGTGGAAAATGAAAATTTTGTACAGAATAAGGTTCATAAAAAGTTGATATGAAGCGCAGATGTAAATTTGTTTTCTACCTATTTTAACCCCCGACGCAAAAACCACGGGGTGTTATAAGTTTTACGTGTCAGTGTGTGTGTGTGTTTATGTCTGTCTGTGGCATCGTAGCTCCCGAACGGATGAACCGATTTTGATTTTGTTTTACTTATATCCATTTCATCTCCTATTACAGTAAATTCCCAATTTCGTATTCTAAAGTACCTACTTTTCTTCGATCGCGAAATACACAATTTGGTTTTTCTTGGAATAGATATAAAAAGTCTCCAAGTCCAGAAAAAATGCTGAATCATCTTGTACTACAAACGATAACATGTTTTTCTCGGTTAAATCTAAAAAAATATTCAAAACCCAGCAGCTGAGACGTTTATCTCACAAATCTGCGTAGGTACGCCCAGATAAATGTTTGTACGATTATTAAATCATGTTTAAAGAAACGTATTTTCAGCCAATACATTTATTATTTTCTATACCTATAATGGAAACGCGAAGCAAGCTTCAGCGATTTTTTGGTAGTCGCATAGTTTTATAAATATGCGGGTAATGAAGATTTGAGGTTATAATAAGTAGTGATAGGAATAGGTAGTGCCTATTTGCCTAAACTTCGAAGAACAGAGACAAGAAACGGAGACTTCCTTAGGACTAAATTTTTTCCGGACTTTTAATTACATTAAAAAATATGTTATTTGGAATAAGTAATTCGTCTATATTTACCTAAAGTTTGCGACTAGACATAACAACAAAACAATATTTACATTTATAATTATCATTACTATTATTATTATTTTAATTTTCATTTATTATTATAAATGTAAATATAGACGAATTACTTATTCCAAATAACATATTTTTCAATGTATTTAAAAGTGTTGCCCAGAATTTTGGGACAGATGTCCCGGAAAAAATATAGTCCTAAGGAAGTCTCCGTTTCTTGTCTCTGTTCTTCGAAGTTTAGGCAAATAGGCACTACCTATTCCTATCACTGATAATGAGATATTACTGTAAAAATAAGTATTGATTGTAAGGCACATCTAAACGACAACAATGACTTGGAAATATTAAATAAATCCACATTCAGACACATTCGTTTTTACGGCGACATGTTTGCACCTACAAAATAAAATTATTTGTAATCCATTATTGCAAATTGGAATCAAGCCAACACAATAATATTTAGCACCGTTTCTGATTTATTGCAATACACTCAATACTTTTCACTTCGCTTTTAGGTATTTATTTTATTGCATGAATTTATTCATGCAATAAAATAAGATTGAAAATAGATAATCATAATCCGTTCTAGTGATTTATCACTAGAACGGATTATGATTATCTATTTTCAATCGTCCAAATGTAAGCATATTATTTCAGAGTTGACATTAGCTATATCCTTTTAAATCCGTGCTTCCAAATTTCTCTTGATTACAAGCCTATCACCTAATCGCTCGATTCATTAGGGGGATCTTTATTGAGGAAGAGAATATCATTAGTGTATCCTATATTGTCCGTGATAGACTATCGGTGACGAGATTTCCTTGATTAAGCCTTATTAGGTTGGTCGTACGTGTACGTGTACGTTAGTGAAACGCATGTTTATATCAAAATAGTTTTTGGGTAATTTGGCAAAGATACATTAAAAGAGATAATTTTGTGCAGATGATGATGACCTGTCTCTCGCGTTAATGTCGATTCTGTTATACTCTGGGGCCGTACGGTGTAGCAAAAAACGTACGCACACTGAAACCAAGAATTCTCAAAAGTCGACATAACGAGATTCAACGTCGAGGGAATGATTCCTTCTCAGCTGTTTACTGTCACGTTTTAAAACGCAAGCTAGCTGAATAGATGTTGATTGAATTTAAAAGCAAGGTTCTGTCTCCGCTCTTCGAATAAAATCTGTTTTTTTTTTCCAGACGGACAGACTACCATTACAAATGCAAACTATACAGCGACTTCACAATTCACTTTTTTAAATAAAAAAAAAAAACTAACTCAACAGCCAGCCTTTTTTTTTCTTTAGTATGCATTCTAGTTTCATTCTAGTTTGCTTCTCTCTTTGGTTGTTTTATCCTGGATGGCCTGCATAGAGTAGAAGAAGCTCTTACGACTTTTAAGCCTACCCGGGATTGTTACGTAATCGTAGAGGGGATTTCGGGAATCGGATTCTTGGTTCTTTTATTCCAGTGTGCATGTAACATCTCTTCGTACAGCAGGTGGTGCGATTCCTGCAAGCGGGTAAACCTTATTTAGTGGAGTCGGTTTTAAGCAGGCATGAGTGGAAAAGCGTTGGCGCCTACACACTGCCCTGAGGGAGCTGCCCGCTCTTTTTTCGTCGCCATATCTACTCTTACCAGACTGGAAACAATTCTGGAAGCGTCGGTGTCAAGGTCTTATTATTTTTTTATGTATTGTTTAGGTAATGTATGTTTATTTTTCATTAGGAAAGATGAATGTCATTCAATATTTCAAGCATCTTTCTTTCTTTACGTGTTTCAAACTATCTTAATATTACTTTGTAACGTTGTCTACAAGGTTAAGAGTTGGTTTGAGTCTAGTTACAGCGTCCATTACATTGTCCTTACTTACACAGCTTCGGGGTTCAATTCTGAAACTGAGGTTAATTTAATTTGTGACATCAAATTGTGCATTAGAAGCCACTTTCAATTTGAATTCAAATTATATTAAAGTTTGATCAATATCGAAGTACATTCAATTTAATAGAAAGCGTAACGTCAGTAAATAATTCGACGTTTCTAACGCCTTGCGTATTAAGGAAAATTAAAGTTTGTTTTTAATTATTTTTCTAGCGATCGTATCTTTTGAGCTAAGTTCAATTCCGAGAAAATTTATTAATTTTAATCTGTACTGTTTTATTGAAATATTCCGTATAACAACATAGATTGGCTTTTACGAAAATTGATAACGCGAAACATTTGTATTCATACTCAGCATAGTATTTCTTGATTTTAATATAGGTGTAATCTTCTTTTTTTACGATAATGAATCTGTGTCTGCAAATGAGAATCACTAACAAATGGTCAAAAGATTTAGAGCTTTTTTCTCGAATCAAAATTTCTCAAAATGAATGTGAAAAATTGTCAATTGCGCGTAAAGATTGACAGCGTGTTTGTACTCTTGGTTGCCACAAGTAAAGCGCGCTCCTTCGAGAAACCAGCCCTTAGCATGTTTTTTGAATCCATAAGACACATACCTAGAAATTTTCGAATGAGTTTTGAGTGTAGCTCTAAAAATTATGTTTTGTTTCAGTGTCACGAACATATTCCTGGTGAACCTGTCGGCCGCAGACCTGCTGGTGACAAGCATCTGCATGCCGATTCAGCTCAGCAAGGCCATCACCCTCGTGTGGTTCTACGGGGAGACGGTCTGCAAGATCGTAAATTATATTCAAGGTAAATTAGTTATGGACATGTGGAGAGGAAGAAAAGCGTAGTCGCCTTTCTTCCTCTCCACATGTCCATAACATTGTTCAAAAGCTATTTACGAAGCTGATATGAGTGGAAACGCCGGCAGGGGAAGCCCTAAAAGGACATTACTTACTGTCCTTATTGGTGCTGTTCTTCAGAAAAGTCAGGTGCCTAGTACTCGCAACCGGCGTGGTGTATGAGCAGATGTATTAACGTACACAAAGCAAAAGGAGTATGTAAATATCACAGAAGGTGGCGTTCTGTAGTTTCTGCCTGCAGAGGTGGGAAAAAGGCGTCAGCTTTTGTATGTATTAAAATAAGTTGTTTTACTAACATGGAATTAAGTAGCAAAAGTAGGTGGAGCCACAGACAGGCAATGGAGTTCGTGCGGTGTAGGATGCGGACATTCGAGATAAGTGAGTGATGACAGAGTGATCCGCGCGCTCATCTCGAGTTAGAGTCAGCTCATACGCAGACTTATTAATCGCATGTATCTTATTGATCCCCAAATAATTACTAAATCCGATAGTAATTATTATATGTATCGTTTCGTATATATCCAAATTAATTCATAATCTAGCGAATGAAATGGATCCTGTTGAGATTAAATTCATGGTTGGCTTAACCTAGTTTTGTCACTCGCCAATTATCGGCAAGGGCCTTACCCTGGATAAGTGATACTCGATCTTTACCTCTGTTAACCCGCCAGCACACGTAAGGTATTTACAAACGCGAATACTCGCTACCGGGCAACAAATACCTACCACAGAATTTAAATAGCATTGCCTAAAAAAATATTGTTTTTTTTTAATTTATTAAGATATAAGTAAGAACAATTTTATTGATATTATAAAATAAATAAAATATCAGATTCAAGTTCTAATGTTTATTTATAAAAAATGGGAGTTTCTCACAGACGAGAAACAAAAATAGAGCAAAAAAATTTTCAACAAATATTTAAACCTCCGAAAAAACTGAAAAGCAAAAAAAGTTCTTAAACTAATGTTTAAGAACTTAGTTATGAAGGTTAAATAAAAAAGGTTTATTAATTTTTGCTTTTCAGTTTATTCGGCGGTTTAATTTTTTTGTTAAAAAGTTTTTATTTTATATTTTTTTGTGGCTATAATCTACTAATTGTTTGCCAAAGGGCAGGCATATGTGGCACTGAGTAGAGTAATAATACACAACTCAGCATTCAAATCTTTGAGTGAATAATAAATCACCCCTATTTTCCCACCATGGATTTTTTTTCTAAATTTTTATGAGACCAACTTTGGAATATATGGATTTTTATAGGTCTGAAATAAAGATTTTTTTGAAATAAAAATTCTGGGCCCCAAGTCTGCTATTTTTATAAATTCGTCATTCCAACACGATCCCATTCCCATCCCATTGTCATTTTGCTTAAAGTTCGTAATCTGCTAAATTCTTAATGGCGATCATTGGTCGGTCAATGGTTTCGTAATAGAATTGTGTCATAATGACATTGTCGTATTGCGTTAGTAGAGATTTTCGAAAAACTACCCCTACTTTATTTATGCCAGATTTCATTTATATATATTTTTACATATTATTTATTAGTGTGGTTTATTATGTATGAGATTACCATTCTATGCCATTTCTTTTAATGGAGTGTCAGTGGTTGACCACTGGAAAGTCATAATGACGCCATTATTTTAGTAGATTACCAAACTAGTCAAAATTAGCAATTATGAAATCAATGATAGACCATTCTGACACTATTGTAATAGCAGACTTGGGGCCCTGGTCTTACCGACAAAAAAACCCAGCTGAAAATTAGATCAGCGCGGCTGAAAACAAACAAACGCACTTCACTGTCTCATGTTGCGAGCTGTCTCAGTTTACTTGTCGCTGCCTGCTAATACGTCCCACCTCCCGAGAATATGGATACGTGACATGACTATGCACCGTTTTAATCAAGTTACCATGCTTACCCTAACTAGAATTCTGTGTCGCCAGAGCGCTCAGAAAAGTAATAATTATCGTATATACAGAGTGTTATTGACAGCCCTCCGCAAACTGATAGGGTGGCTTCAGTACATCATATTAAGATGACCGGTACATGTAATTCTTTCAGGAACATTAAGGGAATCCAAAAAACCAGATTTGTTTTATTACCTCACACGCAACGTATCGTTACCGTGGCAAAACGCACGTAGCGGACGGCAGCGCAGCGAGCTTGAGCGAGGCTGTTTTCAGTTGTTTTATTTACATAAATGGAGTGTTGCATACAGAGAACGTAATTTTACATTGAAATAAAGGAAGATCAGCAGAAAAAACGGCATAATTTTTTTTTCCTGAGAAAATTTCCAGTGGGATATGATTCAGAATAAGGAGCTGAATCAATCCTGTGTTTTTGTGGAGGGCTGTCAATAACACCCTGTAGATACTTTGTGATACTTTTTATCTAGTAGCGAGTACGACCAGCTTAAAGGTTATTAACAGGTTACTTCTATGTAACCCTCGAGGGTTAACGTAATAATAATGTAGGTCAGTTTGGTCACTGTACTAAAGAGCGTAAGATAGTTCACAATATTAATGGTGGACGAAGGTCCACCATTAATATTGTGAACTATTTAATGCTAGCCTATTAATTTACGTAGATTCTGGACACGATAATCGTGAAATAATAATATTTGGAAATTCAATAGGATAACTGAAATATCTTCCCAAAACAAAATGAGTTTTCTGTGGATCTGAATAAATGGCCAAGTACTACTGTATACACTTTTAGTATGACTAAAGAATGAATAGCTTTGATAACCTGTCAATACGTCGTTCGTCGTCATGGTTCGATAACCAAGGCCTCATTTCAAGATTTCATTATTAAAACTAGACGATGATTTCATTACAAGTCTAGGTAGTTAGTTAACTTCAATAATATGTGAAGATATAGATGGATATTATTTGATCTGCTTGTAAGCGTGTTCCCAAAAAAATATGTTCCGGAAATCGATCTCGTCTTCTTCGCTTCTGCTTAGGTACGGGGTCAAAATTAGACTTGTATCTTTTTCTCAAATTGTAAAAAGTACTTGTTTATTTTATCTAATTGGCCATGAATTTCCAGTGAAAGAAGAACAAAAAATAAAAAGATGGAATATAATACCCCAAGAACACAGACGTGATGTTATTTTTTTATTAAAATGTAATACTGCCCCGGGTGAAAAGGTTGCTTTTATACAGGAATAAAATAACCTGTCCACTATTTATCGACCAGCAAACTGTTTTATCCGTTTTATTCGGGTACAAAGTTCGTTCATAGCACAAAAGAAAAGGTTGTTTTTATCCGTGTAGCGGTATCTACAACGCCACATGCGAATAACGCGTCATACTAACGTCACGCAAATCCTGCATCTCGCAAGCAGAGTTTATCGCGCAATTAGCATATATACGAACTTCCCAGCATTAATCGTGGGGCAATTGCCCGCCAGACACAACACCCGTCTGGTCGGAGGATCCTCCCTTTTCTATGGAGGATGAGTGAACTTTACACCCTGTTCCTCATACCTCTATATGCGGATAGAACGTAAGTTAATCAAACAAAGGTCCGTAGAGCTTTATATAAATCCTTTGACATGATATTATTCTGGAGGAAAACAAATTTGGGGAGACTAAATCGTTGAAAGACTTATACATAATAACATTTATGTTTACATTTGGATATGTATACGAGTAAAGCTATGTAAAGCTTTAAGCTTCTCTCTTTGTTTATTCTGTAACTTATGTAGATCCCTTTTGGCAATTGAATTACCCTTCCACCAAATCTTGTTTCCATATCAGTTAAGGTTTGATTGATAATATTTAATTAATACTTCTTTGCATATACTCCTTTGTTTACAAACGTGCTTAAAGTATGGAAACATTTAAATTAAAAAAATGTATGATTATTATACATCATTGTTAACTTCGAGCGACGTTTGTAATTAAACCCGACAAATGGACAGCGGCGGACTTAACGACTCGATAATATTTTGATTTGTGGAGAACATAATTTTAACATCAACTCGTATTCAGACGTTTTGTCAGATATCAGACTTTATACATACCTAGCTTACTTTAGCTTTGTAAACCTTTGAACTATTGTCAATCTAGTTTCTGTCTCGTGAATCTGAAGGCGTATTCTCGTAATTTAAAACGTTCAAAATCTAGTCGCAGTCTCATCTCGGCGACAAGCAAATGTCAAATACTTGTCAAAATGTAGGGAAATTAGATGTAATTTTTGACAGATTGAGACTGAGATCAGACTGTGAACGCTCTTAAAATTACGAGAATTGCCCCTCTGTTCTGAATCATTGTCTACCCTCCTTTTCTTTTCCTGGTCCCATCTTAGGGCCTCCTTGAAATATGTGTCGGCACTATTAGTCAGTAATAAAACCAGGAACAAATGTAAAGATGACTTAATAAGTTATTTAAAATTTGTTAAATTCTTCCTATCAGTTTAAAACATAAATACCTACTTCTGGTTAACAGTCATGGTGACGTGGACCATTACTCACTAGTTAACTATAACCATGCAAGACAGTATCAGTAGGTAAATTTTATATACCGAAATTAAGGAATTATTTTGGCGACCGAACGCTCGATAAGCCTGCTGATAAGTATAAGAACTCAGAAAATAAAAGGGAAATTTGCCAAATTACTTAAGCTTTTCTTTCTCAAGAGTTTGTAAACCATGTTTGTTTATTTATTACCTACTTTATAAGGTTGTTAAGTGGAAACTAAGTGTCCGCACTTGTAAATCTGGTTTTTTTATGTTCCGTTCCCACAGACAAACCGTGAAAACGGTTTTGTGGGGCATAGTTTATTAAGCAAGATTTTTGTAAACTTACTTTTAATAAAGAAATAATATACAGCGTGGCGCTTTAGTGGCGACATTAATTTAACACATGTATACGGTTTTGCGTTGTAGTTTTATGAATATTTATTTTAATTTAATTAAACATTAACAGGTTCACTGTCCACAAAGTAGACACAATAGTTAAACAATCAACTTGAATCATATGTGATTCATGGAACAGGGAATGGGTTAATATTTATTTATTTATTAACAATTTTATAAAATAGCATCTTAGAGCAACCTAACTTAAAGAACTGTAGCGCAGGGGTCATTTGCCAGGGTCACGGATCATAAAATCGCATCAATGTAATTAGAACAATTAACGAGCAAAAAGAAGGCGAATTGAAGGAAAGAGAGAGAGAGCCCTTTGTCGGCGCGCGGCGTAGGTGGAAGTTTTCAAGTTACGATTTTTTTATGTTGCACTAGCCCTACCCGTTTGTTAAATTAATGTCGCCATTGTAGCGCCACGTTGTATATACCCAATGGTTTACGACTAGTAATTACAACATGATCTAATGACTTTCTGGTTTAACTGGGGTAACAAAAGGTCGCTTGTTGCTATGTAGAACTACGGATTAGGTACCTATTCCAAATACTGTATGGCCTATTCTAAAAGTATCAGATGAAAGTTTAAACAAGCCCTTTTCAGGTTTAACTCTTCACAATCGCAATCACTCACTAAAGGGAATTAGTAAAACATGCGTGTTTATTGAGAAGGTTTCAACTTAATATCTTACCACTTTTGCCACCAATTATTGTTTTATTATCGTAATTGAAAATTCATCGATAGCAATAAATTTAAGGTTATAGAACTAAAGTGAATTTATTGTCAAATGAAACACGTCTTTAAAGCAACTTTAATTTAGAATAATTTCGGTTTTATGTATTCAATTTGTAAGTGGCGTTACAAATTGGCATACACAGGTAGGTGTGTTTTAGGTTTTTACATTTTCATTTACTTTTGGAACAGACTTTAGAACGACGCACACACACATATGCCACTTTATGTGCGCATTTTTTAGGAGGAATTCTTGTTTCTATGTTATGTAACGTGTTTCAAGGTTTACTATGGCAATCAACGTCACTTGTTGCTACTTGTTCATTCTGTTGGGTCCGTTTGACGTCAGTTAGACTTTATGAGTCGTTGTTAACTGGTAGTAAAGTAAAGGTTTGATAGATCTATGGTTGGTTGGTAGATTGGCCAAGTGCTAATGGACTGTCAAGAAGTAACAGACATTGGTTACCTATCTATAAATAGTAAAAAATAAAAAGTTGCTTTTCGTATTTGTCAGTGCGACCGATTACTTCTTCTTTTTTAATGAGGTTTTCATAAAGATATTCTCTTAAAGATGCTATAGAGAGGCTGTTAGAAGGAATGTCATAGAAAAACTCATGTCTCAGTGATACCATCTAGCCCCATGCCTTTGCGTTTTCTCCATCACGTAGGGAATTTATTCCGGAAGGTTTTAAATCTCGATGTTTTGTTCTCATGTTATCTTTGACGGTAGAATGCACCCGTGTGAATCAAGGGCGCGGGCGGATCGCTAGTAATCCAGTAAACTCAGAACCGACCACTGTGGATAATATAACTTTTTGAACACAAAGAGAAACTTCATCAACAATAATCATAAAATTGTTTAGGAATAGCGATGACTACAGTCATCATCTGCCTAGCCTTTTCCCAACTATGTTGGGGTCGGCTTCCGGTCTAACGGAATGCAGCTGAATACCAGTATTTTACATGGAGCGACTGCCTATCTGACCTCCACAACCCAGTTACTGGGTAACACGAAACCCCTTGGTAAGACTGGTTGTCAGACTTTCGGGCTTCTGACGACCCGTAACGACTGTCAAAGATCCACGAATGACAGCCGAGACCAACGGCTTAACGTGCTTTCCGAGGCACGGAGGGGTTTTGGTATGTAAAGATGGTCACCCATCCACGGACCAACCGCGACAAGCGTAGCTTAACCTGATCGATCGACACGTGCGGCTGTTATTACTTAGCCACAAGCTCCTTTTAATAGCGATGGCTACAGTCCGCTTTAAAAATCTATTGATATTGGATTTGTACCCGATTTACTTGTTATAAACAAATTGGTCAGCTTGGTTGTTAACAATGTTTCGTAAACATTTATTGCTGAATGTAATGATTTATTACTAGCTGATCAAAACTATATCTTCATGAAAAAACCGGCCAAGTACATGTCAGGCCACGCATAGAATAGGGTTCCGTAGTCACCATAATGGCACTTTACAAGTTAGGCCTCTATAACTCCTGAACTGACAAATTTTTCTGAGTCGTTATAGTTTTCCTTTAAAGTTCATCACATGGACTACCATCATGATTTTTTTCAGATTTTTCGAGCCAGCCGTTTAGCTTCTAGAGGGGGCGATGCCCTATTTTAACAAAAAAATTCGCTTTAAAGTCGATTATCTCGCAAACGGATACTTATCAAAAAATCGTCTTAACAACCTCTCAATGTTTTTAAAAGACCTACCTATCTAATTATACCCCAGACTAAAGGGTAGACGCGAGAAAAAAAAAATCATCGCCACTTTACGTGAAGGGTCCGGGAGGTATCCCAAAAAAAATATGTTTCTTGATTTTATTTTAGCACCTTATTGACGTGGTACACATATCCCATGCTAAGTTTCATCTTTATAGCACTAACCGTTTAGAAGGTAAGCCGAGAACGGACGGACGGCCGGACGGACATGACGAAACTATAAGGGTTTCGAGTCGTGAACTACGGAACCCTAAAAAGAGCTCCTACTAGCTTAGCTTACTAGAGAGCTCTTCGATTATTGCTAGATTTCGCTTATTAGCATTATTGATCGATTTCTGGATGGCTCGTGACTAAATAGTAACAGCCGCACAAGTCGATCAAAGGTCAAGATAGCTTGCCGCGGTCGGTTTGTGGATGGATGACAGCCGTTACGGGTAGTCAGAAGCCCAAAAATCTGACGACTAGTTTTACCGAGGGGTATCGTGTTACCCAGTAACAGGGTTGTAAAGTTCAGATAGGCAGTCGCTCCATATAAAATACTGATATCTGACCCTAACTGGAAGCTGACCCGAATCAGTAACTCAATATTACTTCACACCATCTTGCACATGAAGATGCAAACAAAATGGATTCCATTGTGGATCCCATCTTTAAAATGCCACTTGCAAATGAATATAGATAGTATTGGAACAGACTATGATGGTCTTTGCCGAGCTCACCAATACCATAGTTTCTTTTTTTGTTCTAGGCGTAGCAGTAGCAGCCAGCGTGTTCACAATAACAGCCATGTCAGTAGACAGATGGCTCTCAATATCACCAGAACCAAGGCTCCGACCACCAGGACGGAAGCAGGCATTACTCCTGCTGTTACTGCTGTGGTGTGCTGCCTTGCTGATATTTATACCACTGCTGATGGTGGCCACTGTTAGAAGAGAACCTGTGCCTATCATATCGAAGGCGTTGAAGAACATATCGGTATGTATGAGTCAGATTAATTGTATAATCTGTTTTGTTCTGCTGAATGTTTTTAGCAACATTATTGCAGTTTTTTTTTATTGACAATGGGCTCACTCTTGACCTCAATCCAGCCCAGAGGCAGGGATGAGATCTACGGTGGAACGAGCTTGCAAAGAGTTTGCAGTTTCAATTAAAGAAAGAAAGAAAAGAAAAATGCATTTATTTGCGGCAAACATGACGCATAAAAAAAAGGACATGAACACACAAAAAAAAAACAAGTTGGGGGTAAACATGCGTCACATTCACGCAAAACGGCCATCGCTCAGCATAATGCTAAGACCCTATACGAGACAGAGCCCCAGCGCTGGTTTTCAGCGGCAGCCGGCGCTGACGTGATGACGTTTACCAGTGCAGCATGCAATTACAACAATCAAAACAAGAAATAAATTAACCATTGCAACATAATATGATTCGACACAAAACAAAAAACAACAATCAAAACATGAAATAAAATAAAATAAACATACATTAAAACAAAAAGAAAAAAGAGATGGTGAAACATGAAATTTATTGGATGTGGTAACATTCCGGGCAACGAATCTTGCGCCGCCGGGTATAAGTAAGTAGTAATCTGTGCCCGTTTGCAGCTCCAGCTGTCACAATGCTATACATACATTACATAAACTTAGATTTGACATTTTGACATCTTGAACGTAGGATAGGAATCAAAGACTACAAATAGAAGAACGTAATAATTAGCAATAATAAGATAGAATTATATTGATGTAATTACGAGTACATTTTGATATACAGGGTGTAAAAAGATCCAACACACAGTCGTTAACTACGCATTGTGTACATCAAACTAAGTAACAATGCACAAAATATCTACGTAGGTATGGACTAAAAATTTCTACGCTAGTAGGTCTACAATCATGCGCTGAATTCATACAATTAAATGTACAATTACTAACCCTGTGGACTCTTGCCTGAATTAAAAGTTTTCTATTCTGTAACTACTACAGAGTAATTACAAAGCTAAAACTTTTGACCTCAAATAAAACTTAATACTACTTACATTACGTTTTGCCAACAACTTCTATGAAATAAGTATTAACTACATATATTTATTAGCAGACTAGATAATAATATTCATACAGTTATTGCATAAAAAGAATCATTTGAAAAGTTGTAAAAAAAAATATTTCGACCAAGTATTTTATGCAACTTATGGAGAAAGAAGCAAGAACAAATTCATTCACTCTTTCTAAAAGGTTGGGATAGGATATGAGGACCACTATGGAAAATTAGATGCCAAGTGTTCTTGAATAAGCCCATCAAATCATTTATTGGCATAACACACGTTCAGAGGATGTTACAAAAGGTTCATAAGGTACACTGTATTATAACCATGTGTATTCGAAAGAGATACCGAGGCCCTTGGCACAGGCATCTGAAGGAACACGGGTGGGTTTTATGATCTCCCACCCAAAAAAAAAAAAAGAAAAAAAGGTGTACACATAAATATTAAGAACATTATGACACAATTATTCTTATTCAGTTTTCTTATTAAGTTACCACATAATATTTTCACATATTTTTGAACTCAGCAATGGCACATTAGGAGATTACTCACCAAACGATATAGAAACAAAAACAAGAATGATGTTAAACTTTTATGAAAAGGTAGATATAATATTATTATTATTTAACAAATAAAAATACAAGTTACAAGTACGGCTTTAAGTAAGTAACTCTAATTTTAAAGCAGATATTTGTTTTATGAGCCATAAAACAAAATTCCGCGAACAGAACAGCAACAATCTTATAGGAAAATAGATTCATTAATGTTGTAAACAGCGGCATTAACACCCTCATAAAAATTCTGGGAACTTCTAAAATAAATATATCTAATTGGTTACTGGGGTGTAAGGTCGTAGGTTAATATGTAGGAAATATATGTTTCATTAAATATTGTAAGTAAAACAAGGGAACATAAACACGTTTCACTGCAGATAAAAACTTTCTATCAATGTAGTTGCCAATGTAAATACGAAATGCCGCAATAACATTCCCAATGGAAAACTTGTAGGAAATTGTCCGGGAATAGCTAACGTCAATATAAATAGTAAATAGGTTTCGACATCCCTTCGTTTTGATTCAGTTTCTTGTTCAGTTTATGCGACATTGCTGATCGATTGAAAGTTTTTGTTAGTGAATATGAGAAAAAATAATATGTTTCATTGAAAACCACAATGTTCAACCACAATTAACACGAGTTAAACTTCTAGATTCTTGTAAAAGAGTTTATGTTTATAAACCTTTAGCACCGTTTAATAAATTTTGTTTTGACATAAGTATGTATAACCCGTTAGATTATTTAATGTATATGTCGTGTTCTAATACATACTTTATGATAGTTTTGTTTCGCACTTGATTATTTTCAATAAATTTTTTTCTTCTTCCAAGTTTCCACTATGTTATCAACCACTAAATAAATAAATACAACCACTAAATCTTACCATTCATTCTAGATAGAAACGAGAGACGTGCACTTCTGTACCGAGGAGTGGCCAGGTGACAGGAAGAAGCAGTTTGGGATGCTGAGCTTCACATTAGTATATGCAATACCAGGTTAGTATGCTTTTTAACGTGCACGTCTTTCTAAATCGTTCTCACATAGTTAATTTCAACACGAATGATCTAATCAAATACTTAGTAACAATTTTATGATTTAAAAGAGTGTCCGTGGAGTTTTTTGCCCGTTCTTCTATATAGGTACCTACGCTTTGGAATGGGCAACTAGCTTCATCTGTCTGACTGACCGACCCTTTGACTATATAAAATACATGATTTGAGTTTGAGTTTTGACTTCAAAGAAACTATGTGTCATGTCATGCCTGTATTATTACTTGAGGCAAATTTTTAATGAGTACTCAGGACAAGACATGTTGACATAAATGTGTCTTGATGTGACACAAAGTTTCAAGTCAGAGGGAGAAACTTATGTAATTCAATTCTGAGCTTGCAAAATCAAAGTATTTATTTCAATAGGCACATAAAAGGCACTTTTAAACATCAACAGTTACAATAAAATAGAATTGATTCTAGTTGCCCCTTCCAAAAGGTAGTTTTCGTAAGGAGAAGAATAGTCATTGCATCCGATAAAATTCTTCTTCGATCAGAACAAGTACAACTCTGACCATAAATACGTTTATATATAATATTATTAATACAGCTTTGATGACAAGGTATCCGCTTACATCTATTATGCTAGAGTTAAGGAAATTGTTGAAAATACTTACCTACACTTCACTTCCCTTATCCTTGCATCGTTACTCAATTCGTCATCCATTAAACCAATATTTATTCACTTAACGATTTTATGATTCAAATGTTTTCGCTTCATTTCTACGTAATGTCAAAGTGTCGTCAATAAAGGTTAGAATTCAATGTCTTAATTCCCAAAGTTTGCTTATTATTGGAAAGGTTGCCCGTGAAATTAAAGTAGATATAATTATTTATTATTATCTCCTTTATTTACTCAAGTTACATGATTACACAATATTAAATACATACATTACACATAACAGACAATAGATTACAATCGAAAACCAAACAAAAGCCACGGTGACTTTTACTATCTCTATCTATCAACTCTTACATTAGTGACCGACGACTGTCAGTAAGTGTCGTGCAGGTCACTGCAGCGTCGTATGCATGGACAGTCGAGCCTGACCGCTATCGTCATCAGCACGCTGTTGGGGCTGCCACGCACCCTGCGCACCAGAGATGCGCTCTGCTTACGCATCGTTGCATAGAAGCAGTCAGCAAGACAGAAGGCAGCTTCGGCAAACATGCCTGAGGCACTACAGTGTCGCGGCAGCCCCATCAGTGCGTGTTATATTGGACGCGGAGGGCTTCGTATGCTTTTTGGGTATGATTCAGCCACAGGCGGTAGGTGTACAATGAGAGACAATAAGCTCTGAAAAGTGTGCGCGGGCCTGCGGGCGGAGAGTAATGGGTAGCTCTCCGTCCGATCAGGACTAGGCCCGTGCCGGACGGCGTGTACGTGTTCCACGCGCGCCTCAAAGAGATGTCAGCAAAAGCGACGGGGCCCCATAGGGCCGAAGCCTGCCAGGGTAGCGGGAACATCTGAAAGGGTTTACCGCTGCCCTGGAATATAAAGGGCTAAGGAAGGAACACGGGTGGGTTTTAGTCAGTAAGAGTCTGACACTCCCTCCTGCTCCACCTAGAGCGGGAGGAGTCATTTGATGATTTCCCATCCTCAAAAAAAAAAAAGCTCTGAAAAGTGTTTGCTTGTCCGACTTGGAATAGCGATCAAACCTGCGGGCTATCATATTCGCTCTAATTGACAATGCCTTCCGCTCCGTCTCGATGACAGTACTCGTATTCCTAAATGCCTTAGGTAGTTAAAGTTGTCCACTTTGGAACTCCGTACAGTTTCATGGGTGGTACTGTTATAGGACACTTAGAGCCGGCCTCGAAAACCATGAACTGACTTTTTGACACAATGTATTATAAAGACCATGTCCTTGAACTCGAGCTGATGTGCTGTCGCACCACTGATGGTCGACATAATTATCGTACTGTCGCCCTATCATTTGTCGCGTATTTGAATTCGAAATTTATTAACAGACAAGTGTTATTATAATATAAATGACTTTTTGACAGATACCTTTTGACATGCTAGAAATTTTATATTATTATTCCTGTAGTATTAATATTCGTCTAAAAATTAATAATGAATGTTAGTGAACCAGTCTTCAGTCTTTGGTTCATTGAATTAATTATATTTTTGTTATAAAAAAAAAAAACATTTTTACGCCTGGTCGGGCAAAACATGTAAGGACTTTCAAACTATATTTAAGATCTTGCATGCCTGATTTGTATGTAAACACATGTTTAACAAATAAAGTATCTTTATCTTTGTTTGTGGCTACTTTGATACGGAGTCAACATATTATGCCTAACAAATCTGCAAAAACGTTCTAATGCCACAAACCGATGCGCTTAGCAGCACCATGTTGTCTGCATAGCTGATATTATTCAGGCAAACTCCATCAATATGACCCCCGACTGCTGAGAGTAACAATCAGCGCATTAACATATAAGTTAAAAAGTGCGGCGGAGCTCAACCCTCTCTGCCTCAACCCGCACACCGACCCATATGGTTCCGACATAGAATCCGCCCATTTATGACCAGATCAATAACGTTAAATGGGGATAATATACATAGATATATGTATAGATACAAACATTTAAACAAGTTAACTAGTTCTATGGGTCCTCTATGTCCTCCAACTTCTGTCAAAGAATTTTATAAGAAACCAGATCAAGCGATTTGAATGAATCGAGGAAGCAAGCGTGCACTGGAGTTAGTCTGTCTATATGACGGCATGCTTATACATGAACCATTTGGAGCCACTTTTGACCCCATAATAACTCATGTACTAATTTCATGTGAAATAAAAAAAAAGTCATTTATTCAAATTAGGCTGAGAATCAGCACTTTTCGAACGTCAAAATTACAAAAGACAGTCCCCCAAAAACGCCCGCCCTGTGTTTATGTTAAATATATTTTTTTAACATAAACACATGAAATTAAGTTTATTTACAAACTTAAAATTGTTTAAAACTGCTTATAAATACAGCTTAAACGGTTATTGAGATATTAACGTCTAAAAATCGGTATTTCTATCACTGACTGACTGACATATACACACATCAAAAGTGTCTAATGATTAAGGTATATAAAAAATATATTTTATTGCTCTATTGAAATTAAATAAAAATGTCTAGATAAACAATGTAAGTAATGCGAAAACCTCAAGCGACGTAAATATTAATAATTATATTTTCGAGCCGTTTGGGGTTAAGGAAATCTCGAAAAGACTAGTTGACACTTCCCATGACCCAAGGGCTGGCTTTTACCTTGGCCAGAGGCTAATCATTGCTATACAACATGGCAATGCCGCCAGTGTCTTGGGTACATTACCAGTCGACAGCGATGTGGATGAATTTTTCGACGCTATATTTTAGTTTGTAAATAGTTTTAGTTAATTTGGGATATTATTTTGTTTTTTTAGTGTTATCTTGTAAATAAAATTATTTGTAAGTAATCATATCTCAGCCTAAAATGACAGTCCCAAACCAATTAACTTTAAGCCGGTAGACCAAAATTGCAGCTGTCAATAATTCTTCCAGAATTAAGTCAATAGTCGATAGAAAAGTCAATTATTGTCAAAATGTGTTATCGTGGGCTGTACAAAGTGAAGTACATACTATCTACATAATACGGATAAATGGTTCCGAAGAAGCAATGGTTTAAGGGTTCCCTTTCGTTTGATCTTATCAAGATACTTGCCCAAAAATCCTTGGGAAGCAAATACCGCGTGAATGGTTTCGAATGGTTCAGATTCGAATTTCCAAATATTGTCAATAGGTATCTAACGTAGCTTTCTCGTTTCAAAGCTTCTTTATCCCAATGTTTGTTTACATGGTCGCCGTTACATTCAATCGTAATGGTGGTATTTGTTCTTTGGAGTCATCGGCTAACTTTTCTATATTGTTATTACTGTGTAGTTTATGAGGCATGTGAAATAGTATTGTTGCGAGCTCATGTGCTTTTATGAAGGTCGATTGGTTTTGGCTTCAATTGGTGTCTTATTTTTCTCTAATCTAATTTTCCATTAATGTGGGTAGTGTGTTATTTGACCTTGGATGTATCTATCCGGGAAACTTTAAGTCGTAATCTTGTCTCCTTTGTTGGTGTTGGGGTCAGCTTCCAGTCTTACCGGA
Organism: Apamea sordens; assembly: GCA_945859715.1. NCBI lineage: Eukaryota > Metazoa > Arthropoda > Insecta > Lepidoptera > Noctuidae > Apamea > Apamea sordens. The sequence goes on along the minus strand of OX243990.1, from coordinate 1,124,423 downwards.
TGCAGCTGAATACAAGGAGCGTCTGCCTGTCTGACCTTCACAACTCAGTTGCTAAGTAACAAGACTGATTGTCAGACTTTTGGGCTTTTGTCTACCCGTAATGACGGTTAAAGGTCTACAAATGACAGCCGAGACGAACGACTTAACGTGCTTGCTGAGATACGGAGGGGTCTCGGTATGTAATGGATGGTACCTGGTGATGGTACCTGGACCTTCGATCGATCCATGCGGCTGTTAGCCCCCGTTCGCACGATTTTTTTCAACTCTCGGTTTTAAGCCATCATTCAGCCAACCATCTGATCACTATTCAAATAGCTCGTCTTGCATAGATGAAATCAGTCTATCCGCGGAAGTTGTACGCGCGTCTTTAAAATCTTTAGATGCCTCTAAAGGGGCTGGACCGGACGGCTTACCACCTAGCTTTTTCATAAGAATACTTGATAGCTTGTGTACTGCATTACATATAATTTTTAATAAATGGTTACGTGAGAGTGTTTTTCCTGCAATTTGGAAACGTGCGTTTATAATCCCTGTTTATAAGACTGGGGACAAGAACAATGTAGAGAATTATCGCCTCATCTCTATCCTCTCTACTTTGTCCAAGGTTTTTGAGAGTCTTGTGCATAGCGCCGTGTACCCACACATTCATCAGCTTATTTTACCCGAGCAACATGGGTTCGTCAAACGTCGTTCAACCGCAACTAATCTGTTAGTATTTACAAACTACTTATTTGAAAAAATGGATCAAAACATTCAAGTAGACGCTGTATACACGGACTTTCAGAAGGCTTTTGACAAGGTGGATCATACACTGCCTTTGGAAAAAATAGATTTCAATGGAATACGTGGTAAATTGCTTAGATGATTTGTTTCATATATTTACAACAGGACCCAAAAAAATGTTGTCATTGGTTACGAGTCAGACCCTATAGTTGTTACATCTGGTGTACCACAGGGACCCATTTTAGGCCCTCTTCTCTTCATTATATTTATTAATGTAATTAAACAATATTTTGTCAACTCAAACTTTATAATGTATGCGGATGATATATAAATTTATCAGATCTTACAAGAATATACAAGTATGTCTACTTCTTCAAAAGGACCTGGATAGATTATATACCTACTGTAACAACAATGGGCTCTTTCTCAGTCTACCAAAATGCCATGCCATCTCATTTACCAAAAAGAGAATTAAAATAAATTTTAATTATTCAATTAATAACGCCCTCTTAAATGTAGTTAGTTTTGTTCGTGGCTTAAGTGTCACACTGGATGCCAGTTTACACCTCGACAAATACGTTGACAATATAGTAAACAAGATGTATCAGATGTATGGTTTCGTCATATGGTCCTCTACGTTCTTACTGCTTTAAAAGACTTTGGTACGATCCCAGTTAGGATACGGTGTCCTGATTTGGAACCCTTTCTACGACAAATACGGCACTAGAATTGAATGGGTGCAGAAGAAATTCTTATGGTCTGTGAACTATATGCGCTTCCAATCAAAGGTTCCTTACGTGCAGCTATTGAAACGGTATGGAGTACTAGATTTGGGATCTAGGTGGTTGTTACTTGATGTTATGACACTGCACGGCATATGCAATAGCAAGTTTGATTGTACTGATCTAACAAACAAATTGTGTTACAAGGTACCCATAAGTGTTATTCGAAGGGGGGTGCGCGTGCCTCAACTGTTCCATACTGACATATGCAGGACTAACGCTGGGGAACGTACGTCGCCTTGTTGATTCTTACAACACGCGTTTTATTGAACTGGATATATTATATTTTGTCTATCTAAGCATTCATTTATGAGAATTGCTCTGGATATTTTGGTTAGCGAATATTTTAAGTTAAATTCAGCTAAGCTTTTTTATCACTTGTCTTTAGCACTTCTTTTGACGTTTAGTTAAAACGTGGGCAATGGTGTGGGTTACGTGTTTGTTAAATCTTAGTTTAAGTAGTAGTTAGTATACCTACCACCTAAGTTCACATTGTGGAATGCAAATAAATATATTGAGTATTGATTGTATTCTGTGCAGTTTTTGAACCTTTGATGGTCCAAAGGTTCAAAATCAGCACAGAATGACCTAAATCCTTAATATACGTATTGTAATTACAATAATAGTCGATAAAGTTATTGACCTTTAGCTCGGCATTAATTACACGACAGTAACGCCAAGGATCCGAGGCGCTGATTGACACTCGATTTACTTTGTCGCTCGACTTAACTCGGTAATTCAAGTTGTCGATAAATTGGAGATAAAAGGAGAATGTTTTATCAAGTTATTTTTGCTAATTTGTCAGTAACATCTGCCTGCAGGAATTTTTGGCAACTTAAAGTCTAGTCTTTACCAAGTGAGCATCATTTTATATATATATTTACATCTTTTTCAGTTGATGTATAAACTACATTTAAGATTTGGAAGAGTTCCAACGGCAATAAAAAGCAAGGAACTTCCGAATGGATAGGCCATCCGGAACGAATTTGCAAAAAATAGATTATAATAGATAGCTTTTGAGTGTGTCATGTGTATTGTGTGTCATTACGAAAACATATATCATTGACCTATTTAGGATTACCCTATGTTTCAAAGATTTTCCTGCAAATATTTTGTGAAAACAAACCTACCCTTTTGAGGATAAAATGTATGCGGAGAAAAATTCGCTCGCGCCGATTGGGTTAAATAACTTGTGTGGAGGTGTTCTAATTCCAACCAGTGTGGATAGTCGCGTGACATTCTAATGTTTAAACAGTCGACGCAGAAAGTCGCTTCGCACGTCCCGTGTGGGAGTTGCTTCAGTGTGGCTGGAACTGAAACCAATCCCTTATCTGTCAATGCATTATTTTGTTTAATTATTTATAACTTTAAGGTGATTTTGGTTCCTATGTCAATAAAAGCATTGTTTTTCTTTCTTTTTTTGCATATTTCAACGCAGTAATATTATATTCATTACTTTGTTAAATCAAAATCAAAAGTCATTTATTCAAATTAGGCTGAGAATCAGCACTTTTCGAACGTCAAAATTAGAAACGACAGTCCACCAAAAACGCCCGCCCTTCACCACTTCCTAGTGCTATCGCTGGGAAGAAGAAGTGGCGCAACAAACTCCCCAGCAGCACAGCTGTCTGTTCAGTTAGATAATACCTGCCCCCCCTACCCTTAATATTTCTTTACTTAAATATTTATAATACAATTACTTAACATACCTGTGTTAAGTAATTAATAAATTATTTAATTATGAATAAACATTACAAGACACAGAACATTACATTAAATTATTTGCCATATGTCAGCTAACCACGCCAATATACCAACAAATATAATTAAATCTATACGCACTCAAGCTAAAAAATAATTAGATAAAATTAAAATGCAAATAAAAATTTACTACCTAAATAAAAGCCTCCAGGCATAAAGGGAGTGCATGACAGCTTACTTATATATGCATTGCTGGCTTCTATTCACATAGCTGTCACTTGAAGTCACAAATGATAAACTAAGACCATCGAAGTAAAATAAGTTATTTGTTTCAGGTTCAATAACAATAATGTCGTATGCATGCATGGGCCGTACGCTCTGCTCTGTGCGACCTCCTTTCGACATTGACGAGGGAAACGTCAGTATGCAACAGGTTAGTGTAATTTGTGTAATTTGCTTGTTACTTTTTGAGATCTTACCGAGGGGGATCGTGTTATCCAGTAAATGTGACCCAGTTGTGGAGTTCAGACAGGCTGTCGCTCCATGTAAAATACTAGTATTCTTATGCAACTGGTTAGACTAAAAGCTGACCCTAATACCTATAGTTCAGAAAAGGCTAAAGACATTGCTTAACTTTTTGGGATCATTGTTACATATTATGTTTGTTTTCAAATGAATAATTATCGAAACCATTCTTATAATAGCATATTGTCTCAGCGTTTATTTTTTTTCTACTTTCCTTTTTAATAAAAAAGCTGAGTAATAATATTTTTTCCGGATTAGTCTACAAAGCATACGTAATTTTAATTATTGATTGGTTTATTATCTTTCTGATTTTTTTTTAATGTTTCGGCTTTATACCTATGCATTTTTATTCTACGCATTTAAACACAGCCGTAACTTCACAAAAAGAAAACTCGAAAACATCAGCTATTTAGGTACTTACGTAAAAGAAGAAAGTAACAACTAATATTGGTTATTACTCCACGCTTTCCACTTTTCCCAGAAAATGTATCTAACACGCTTTTGTGAAACATAATATTTTGTAAAATTGAACGTATTTCCAGTACATTTTGTGAAACAACTTTCCAGTTCAATGTACCCGACGCCATTTTATAACGGCTTTCTAAAGTACTTTTAATAGACTTTGACGTTATGACTTATTTATCAAAGTGCCGACAGATGGCGTTATACGCCGGCCGACATTTGTGAGGAAATATCGTTTGAAGTTTTAATGTGTGTTGCAAATAATTGTCTACTTCGTGAACCTGTGTAGTAACTGTAGGTAATTGATATTTGGATAGTCAAAACGAGTTTCACAATACATATTTAATTCTTTATTTTTAGGCTTACTAACACTGTTTTTGTTTAAAGAATGAAAAGCGTTTCGTCGAAGAAGATATCTTTAGTATTTCGTTTAGATACTATGTTCTATGTTTTGGGGTTTGTGTTCCACACTTAGTCCTTCAGGTGGACTATTGTGCGCGGGCCATGTCGGCCGTCGGTGGTGATTCCAACCAGCCCAACGGATCCAGAAGTTGATTACATCTCCTGGCCTGCTGAGAATATCTGTGTAAGATCTGGGTGTACCGAAGGTTTCTGACTATTGATTTCGTTTACTATCCATATTTTATTTTATTTATTTGAGAAAAACAAACAATTGTACAGTATGTTTTACAAAAAGGAAAAAAAATATATATATAGACATATGAGTAAATGTACAATCAACGATATCTTTAAATTGGTCTTTATTCCAAATTAAAGATATTAAACGAAATCAAGTCACCAAAAATCATGTCTGAAATAAGAGCCCTTCGCATAAACTTAATAAAAGACTATATATACGCTTACATATAAACTAATAAGGTTTGAGGCCATACAAACTTTGTTTAGTGGAAAAATATTTGGGAAGCAGAACAAAAATATTTAGGAATAAAATGACTATACTTTGACATAGGTAGGTACTTAAATAGCGTATTTACATAGGAAATTAGAGGAATTGCAAAATGTAAAAAAATATTATTAACTTGAATCTAACTTCAACATATTCTTTACCAATTAGTTTGTTCAGCTATTTTACCTCTATAACAACATCCTGCCGAGACTTCTTCGGGTTCTCTACCCATTATAGGTAACATAATGCCAGGGTTTCATGTAACCCTGAGTCTTCGTCAAACGTAGTTTAATGGAATCAAACAAAGTTAATTATAGTACGTTGCAAAAAATATGAATAAAGTTCACTGACTTTTGAGTAAGCTCGCGAGTTTATTTGTATAAAACCGATTTGAGAGACGAAACACAATATTTATTTATTTATCACATGGAAAACCAACAGCTTTACATAAATACAATAGATAAACTGGAATAAGAAACATAAAGCCAATTATAGGTTTTCACGGCTAGCTATACAATAATACAGTAAGAGATCTTATAGGTACACGACAAATTAACAAGAACATTAGCGCACCAACCATCAAATCGGTACCGCCAAATATAAGGAATAAACTACACTAAAATTAAATTATATAAGTACCAGAACTAAATTAACACTAAAAATTAATTTTGAAGAAATCAAGGTTCAGCCTATTGCGTATGCTTGAGCCTTTCGTTGAAAACAAGTCAAAAGAGAACTGCTGATATATTTTAAAACTCTTAGTAGACACACTCACACCTGATTATAATTTTTGGAACGAAGTTCCTTATCGTGCGTTGCGAATGGAGGCTAGACGGAAAAAAATAAGACCAAAAGTTGGAACGACACTTTTTGCTATAGCTGTAAGCCGTGCGGCGTGCGCGTGTTTCTCTGTCTCTCTCTCTCTCTCTCTTTGAACTTCATTCCATCCGGGTGTCCCTTTACACCTCTCAAGTTTTTTATTATAATATTGGCAAATATTAATTTCAGTTTGCAACAAATTATCGTATAATATTTGTCTAACATCAAAGCGAGGGTTGTTTTTTTACCGAACAATACGTTTTTGAAAAAAATAATGTTGAACTTTTTCTTTTATACGTAAAATAACCAGTACTCGTTAAAATATAATGTACCTCATTATGAATGTGTCTTATAGGTAACTTATTTCGTAGAATCAGAAAAAGTCGGAAGGATTTTCTCTTCGTTATTATAGTTTTCATGAAAATAAATAAATCTACAAATTATAAATTCCTTATCTCAACTGATTTAAATAATACCTGTACCTTTGGAATAACACACATTAGTGTGTTTCATCTTTATTGTTTTTCCCAGAAAGGAAAACTAGAACACGAAGCATAATAAGGATGTATGAACAGGTTTTCAGTTTTGTTGTTTGTGATAATGTACGAGTATGTCAACTGCTCAGGATTATAAAACATGTTTCCATTAAATATTTTCCACGAACTTCTAGCTCCTAGTTTTGTTTGTGGTGTTAATGTAAAAAAAAACATTAGAAATACGAGGAAATCACTCCAAAACTTAACAAAACACGGCACAGTGATTGAACATAATTATTTATGTCTAGTTCTGTTGCTCACCTATGACACAAAAAAGAAAGAAGCAAAAAATCTAGAAGAAATGAAAGTCTTTGTAGAGGCCAAAGGAAAATAAAATAATTACGTATATTCGCAGTTCACTCTTGTTAAATAAAACTCGATGAATAAAACATAACCACAATGTTTTGTCTCAATAAGACCAAATTGACCGGATATCAAGGCTCCATTTAAGTCGCAAAAAATATATTTAAATTTTACTGTATTCTTTTGTATTTATATAGGTTATTGTAATATTTCGAGTGCCAACTTCAAAGGCAAGAGTAAATAATGTCGATGAGTTTACTTGTTGTGTGAATCAAAGGTTTTGAATCGAAACAATTAAATAAAGTTAGTAGAGGGTTTTATATTTCGTTTTTCTATATCATGTTTTTAGGTAGAAAAACGAGCATAGATAGGTACAAAATTATTCACCAAAAAATAAAAAGTGGCACTTACATATTATAATATTATCTTGTTGTTACTCTCTCTTTTTCTCATAAATAGATTCAATACTGACTCGTGTACATTTATGGGCAATGAACATAATGGATGGTGATGACCGTCACCTAAATACACCTGCAGTAGTTACCTCGATTTGACTTTAGAAAGAACTTACAGTTTACCGGCCATTTTCTATTGTAAATTGTGTCATGTAAACGATAAATAAATTAACAATTTAACTAGCACTCATTTCCAAACAGGAACTTAGTGAATCTTGAGCAAAAATAAGTCTGGATGCTAATAGAAAGATGCTTATTATTAACCTAACCTAACCCATTTGGTCAGTCTTTTTTTTTTTTTTTATCCCTGGACATTTCACACAGCGCCATCTAGACCCAAGCTAAGCAACCTAATGCTTGTGTTATGGTAACAAGATGGCTGATAAACTACTTATATACATTTTTTTTTTGTAAATACTTACATATTATAGATAGAAAAACACCCAGACTCGGAACAAATACATGTAGGTTATACAAATATTTGTTCCGTGCGGGAATCGAACCCGCGACACGCAGCGCAGCAGTCAATCGCTTAACCACTGCGCCAACCGTGGTGCATAGTTAATAATATATATAATAATATCCCTGGACATTTCACAGTCTTAGTTACTGCGACCAATTCGGCTCGCTCGTGGTTATTCACTAATTCAATCTAACCTATGATGAGAACAATGCTAAAATACAAACCAAAAGAAACAACAACAAAACAGCGAATAAACAATTCAAAAAAAAAAACTAACTTATATACAGAACTACTTATTTTCTGCCCATTCTTACATTTTTTATTTAGTACTTTACTACTTGAGTATTTTTTTGCACTGACATTATAGTATGAAATAACCGACCAATTTTCTTTTTTTATTATTTGTTGTTCATGTTTTTAATCCAACCGTCGAAAAATTAAATTACTGTCCGTTATTTTTTCAACTGATTATAATGGGAGTGATATGAAGATTCGAATGACGTTATTGCGACGCACGCTATTTCGAAAAACTTTACGAGTGGTACGCCAGTTCGAAAACACATTGGGTCAAAAACTGTTATAATTATCGAATGACGTTATAGCGACGCACGCTATTTCTAAAAACTGTTTGAATGGTACGCTAGCACGAAAGTCTTGGTATCAAAATCCACTGTTGCGAATAGCTTATTCCAATCTGAATTTGTCTGCGGATCGAACTCGCGACCCCGATAAAGCCTTATCTTTGTATTTTGTTTGGGAAACAAGAGCCATGAGAAGTATTATGGTGGTACTCATTACTTTTGGTAATGAGTACCACCTATAATTTTGATTTGTTGATTCCTTTGTTATTATTATACTTAAGGAAATTAAAAAGTTGACTTAAAATAATACTTCTCATGGCTCTTGTTTCCCAAACCCAATACAAAGATAAGGCTTTATCGGGGTCACGAGTTCGATCCCCAGACAAATTCAGATTGGAATAAGCTATTCGCAACAGTGGATTTTGATACCAAGACTTTCGTGCTAGCATACCATTCAAACAGTTTTTCGAAATAGCGTGCGTCGCTATAACGTCATTCGATATAACAGTTTTCGACCCAATGTGTTTTCGAACTGGCGTACCACTCGTAAAGTTTTTCGAAATAGCGTGGGTCGCAATAACGTCATTCGAATGTTCATATCACTCCCAATAACCTCCCTAATGTTTAAATAACAGCTGTAAAAAATATACAGCCTTAATAAATTACTTGCCTGCACCCACAACCGGCGATATTCAGTTAATGAATGGTACCTCCATTAAATGAAAACCTTACTAAATATCACCACAGACGTTAATCTAATGGGCCTCATTTGATCTGACCACTACAATGTACTACTTAATGGATGGACTTGAGACTTCGACCTCTTGGTTTGTTTCGGTGTTTTTTCTCAGAGTACTGGCTAGGAAGCATTCATAACTTAGCGTACTTAGCTTCTCAAATATTACAACTAACAGGAAAAATACTTCCAGGGTCTAAGACTGATGAAGGAGAGGAAGCGAGTGGCGTGGATTTTGCTGCTCCTAGCAGTACTATTCGCGATGTGCTGGATGCCATACAACATCATGCAGCTCCTACTAGACGTCAACTTAGTCAACGCGAAGGATCTCAGCATGTTTCTACCATACGCGCTGTTTGTGGGTGAGTAGAATCATTCTCCTCCTCATAAGTATAATAATTCCAGCCTGAATGTCTCACTGCATGACAAAGGCCTTTTCTCATACACAAAATGCATTGATCACCAAGGTTGCTCAAGGTTGATTGACGATTTCAGACTTATATTAATTAGAGGCTCAGGTTTCCTCATGACGGACGTTTACCTTCATCAAATTAGAAAGAACATGACTTGAAAAGTCACATTGGTACTTATCCACATTTGAAAACATTACCTCGTGAATGAGAAGCGAGCGAGAATTCTTATATCCTTTGTTTCGGATTGGTGCAGCACGTGTTCGTCTTCCATACAAGTCATGTCACTTTTCCAGCCTTCAACTTAGTATTATATTCATTCACTTTCTTACCACACATCATCAAATCATCTTTCAAATAATCCAGAATCTGGATTCCAGATGGATTCTGCCGAAAGCATTCCATCATGTCGGGGTATTCCCCTAGTCTTACAGTCAACCAGACATATCCTTCATTCGTCCGCATATACTTGCATGTACTTATTTGTCATTCTGTACTCGCACTATACTTTTTCACTCTAGTGATAATTTTCCGAATTAATTAATGTTGAACACACTAACAAAATAATGCGTTCCAAGAAAAATACTACCTCCATAATCCATAATAATCTATAGTTAACTAAACATATCTCGCTAGCTAACTAGCCTGGTATGTCTTAATTTAGGTAATTATTTCGGGGCAACTCGACGTACTGATATCAATATCCTGAATCATTTATTTACCCTTTATGTTTTTACTGAAGAAAATTTATGGGTGAAAACAAAATTGGGATAATTACGTAATAGGATCATATTACTCGTATTATCTTTCGTTTGTTCTTGAGTACGCCGCATATTTTATATTCAAAGGCAAACATTGTAGGTTATTCTATCATTACGTTCATCCGGTTTATCCGGTTCAGTTATCCGATTCGTCTCATTTTTGAAACAAGCGATTTATTTTTTCCCATTACTTTTGATGTTCTGATACAGATCTTGAAATAAATACAAATGAGATAGACCTTGATTTTTTGCCAAGCTTTGCTAGTTTTCTGCAAAAGTTACAAAAATCGAAGTCAGGAGTACGTACCTACACACTTCTAACAAGTTACAAATATAGGTATTAATTCTGAGTTTATCTCAACATTATTAACATTGTGAACCAAATTCTCGAATGACCTCGATTGTTCTAAATTCTAGATCAACAAACTATTTACAACTAAGTACAAAAGTTACAATGAAAACACTTAGGTACAAAGTTCAAAACGATTGCGAAGTAATAGTTCTGATCTGAAATATACATAATATAGTAACTAACTCGACAACAAGGGAAAATTATTTTGAAAATAGGTAGTTAATACTACCTTAGTCTAGCAGTAAGTAAAGCTTTTTAAAGCTGCCTACCGATTACGTAAATACATAGACATACTATGCTAACGAAAGCGTACACTGTGATAATCTGGTATGTAAAGCGATACGCGGATTTTGTATTAATATTAAATTAATTAAACTGTGGTTATTCAATCTGATTGATGGCATTCTTGTCACGTATGCTCCGCATATTGTGTGCTTTTGTTGAGGGACGTGACGATACATATTACTAAAGCGAAATGTTACATGGGTGTTGTTGTATAGGTTTCTGATGATGCAGAATGCAGCTGGATTTTAATATGCTTGTTTATAAGTGTAGTTATTATACTGTGACTGAACATCAAGCAGAGGAAGCAATTATTCTGACATTTAATTTATGTGACAATTTTATAATTTTGACAGCACGTATTTGACAAAATTTGCGACTGTAAATATATTATAGTGTACTTAACTAATCCTAATATTGTCATAATAAAGCTGTGTATACATTGAGAGAATTTTAAGGTCGAATTAGTCGTTGCAAATGACTTATTCTGGTACATATATCGCAGACTGTTTCGTTGTTTTACAAAACCGCTTTGTTATGTAAAACACCTGAAGGTTTACAAAACCGCTAGTCGTTTTACAAAACCGCTCCGTTATGTAAAACAGCTGAATACACACACAAATATACCATGACCTGAGTAAGGTCATAGGATACTTTTAATCTTGATCATTTTACGTTGGGAATTAACTCACGGGAACGTACTACCAGGAGTACGTTCCCGTGAGTTAATTTCCAACCTCCACTCAAGCGAATCCGCGGGCAGCAGCTAGTCATGTATTTACTACTCTAAACTGACTATAACTTTTTCACCAGGTCACGCAAACTCCGCCATTAACCCCATAGTGTACTGCCTGATGACGAGGAACTTCCAGCGCTCGGCTCGCAAGCTGCTCTGCGGGCGCGGCGTGTGTCAACAGACCAACTTCACGGTAACCTGTTTGATAAACTAATTGCTTTTCACCTGATTCATTAGCACGCATGTACGAGTTTGGAGAAAAGGTTTTACTTGGAAGCAGCTTTTAATATATTTAATAATGTCTACCAATGCATGTTTCACTATTATCCGAATAACCACTAAACAGAAGTTTAATGACATTATCTGCCAAGTAATTTAACGTTATATTTCTCGAAGATGGCGAAAAAAGCTGCTATTGATATAACTACATATTATTTTGCTCTAAATTTAGTTTGTAAAATGCTCTCCTGCTTTAGTAAATACTATGCTGATAAAGCTATGAAATGGACCCAGAGTTTATTCTGGAAAACCTTCGAAATGTTAAAACTTGTTTGGGAGTATGTACATCATCAATTTACTGTTTTTGTGCCACTTTTTTACTGCTAGGGATTTTTAAGGAGAATAGACTTTTTAAACATTAATAAAAAATAAAACTGTGGAGGCTTAACAATTTAGTAAAACAACAGTAAATTATTATTGATACAAAATTATTCAATTTTGTTAATGATTTTGTCGACATTCATATTTCAAAATGTTTTGTGCGTTTTAGTGATAACTAATTTGAATTACTCTTTTTGATGGATATTGTTAAATAGTTGTTGGGCAGATGATGCAGATGATGATTTAGCACGTACATGCAAACGCGTCAAATGCTTTCGTTTAGTGATCAAAATTATCACAACAAGATAACCATTTTTCTAAATTTACAAGTTTAGTAAACTACCTACCTAAATGTCTTTGATTTCAACGCGACCTGGCGACATCCAGGGTCAACTAGTCAATTTCCTTTCTATCTAATGAAGGCATGAAAAACTACCACCTTAACTAGGCTGGGTCAGGGTTCATGATAAATCAAATCTGACACAAATGAGCGACCACTCCTCCCCCACGTTTGATTTGTACAACTGTCTAGACGATCAGCACACATTCTGAGTCCATGAACATGTGGCTGAACATAATTATTGAAGTTTGAACAATTAGAACTCAATATGAAATAGATGACACCTGCCACAGAAGTATGGACATTTTCACTAATAAAAAGATGATTTTGTCCAGCAGTGTGTGATGACAGACTATTTTGCAGTATCACCCTGTTTTTTCCTTCATTAAGCGAGCATAAAGAGGATATTCTATTTGTCTGTCTACCTACTTTCCCAATGATTTGCTGACTAGCTAATATTTTTAGTACAACATGAATCTTCTATGTAGTTTGTAGCTATGTCAGTTAAACTTATAGCTTTACTGAATAGAAAGGGTTAAAAGGGTCATCAATGAAGAATCAATGAAGCCTTGTTCGTTCAGCGACACCGGAAGATCGTGTTGACTTTGAATTGAATTTCAAAATGGAGGCTGCGGTGACAGTATCTATTCAGTTTGATTGCTCATGTGGGTGAGGGTGTGGTAATATTCTTAATTAAAATGAAGTTAATGGAAATATACATTATGAAGTTTTGTTCATCAGCTTAGATTAAATTTAAAACAATATTTTATAGGTAGGCGTAAACGTACAATAAGTTTCGGAAAGTTTGGTATTTCTTTGTAAATAAGAAGTTGCATATACATATAGGGTGCCAGGGACATCGGACGCGCCACCTGTTACCATAGATTCAGTACATGATTCTGAACCCCTCTGAAAAATCGGTCAAAATGTATGGAAGCTCCATACATTTTGACCGCGTAGTTATTGAACTATTCTATGAAACAGCAATGTTTTTTTATGAAAACCGACAAAATTTTTCTAAGCTGGGGCAGAAGCATTTATTGAATTCATATTACAGTTTGCGCGTCGATGTCCCGACGATGTCATAACGAGGGTAAGTACTCGAAACAAATGAAAGATGAAAATTGTCATCGAATTCGCCAATTCTAATACAAAAATCCAATCAGCCAAAAAAGATTTAAGGAAACGATATTCTGTATAGGTACGTTTTTTTTTTGTGAGCGAGACAATACTATTCCATTGTAAACGTAACAGAAAAGTGACCATCTTTTGATGCGGCCGAGTGAATCTAACGATTTAAATCTTTCATTCGTAAATCGTATGAGCAATAACTGAACAAAAATAAAAAGAAGGATGATCTTTTACCGACTTCATTGAAGAAGAGGATATCTATTCGACTGTTTTTTTTATGATTATCACTCAATACATCGAAGCAAGTTAACCGATTATCATCTTACTGATCGTTTTTAATATAGGTACAAAGTTTATTTAAAAAAAAATACATATAGGTATATTTTATATTCCTCTAGAAAAAGTTTTATGAGGACATTCCTGGGCTTATTTAAATATTAATTCCAGCTATTTCCATTTAGAATTGAAATGGTATTCGAATTCACAACCAATTGAATAAGCGAAGCCATGCGTAGGTACTCCATTTTGTTACAATATTATTTTTCCCTGAACCTACTTGAAGAAATCGAATTACAAATAGAAATGGAAATTCCTTTGGAGACTCGATAAGAAAGACGGTTATAGAACTATTTGGTTCAAGAAACATTATTAAAGTACCTACTGGAGTTCTGATACAAAAGTTTATTTCAATTTTTGAACTGAATTTATAATGCTACCTTCATTTTTATATTTTCTTATCCTGTGTTCATGACGTCAAATTAGCAAAGTTTTTTTTTTAAATTAACAGTGTCTCTAAAAAGGATTCCATTCAAGACACGCTGAGTCGGATGTTTGCAACGAAGGTTATAATTAAAGTTTCCAATACTGCGTTCACTTGAACATCCTATGTCGCGTTCATTCGAACTGACCTAGTTTTATCTATCGGATATCAATAAAAGATATTTGTTTTCAAGACGAACTCTCTTTGCTAATTTGTTTAGTATTGTACCTTTTTATTTATATATAATTTATTATGATATATCAGTTTTCCTGCTGAACCTGAACCTGCCATTTAATCTCATCACTACGCTTGGTTGATTGGGAGAGAATGCCTTAGGTATTAAGTCCGCCTTTGTACCTGTTTTGTATGCGAAAAGTTTAAATAAGTAAAGGCTTTCAATAGTACATTATTATGCAGCATTTTGTTTAATAGCACTTCTACAAAATGCGGCATATGGTATTGTAGAATATCTAGAGTCAGATGACAACTAAAGTCAACCGTCAACGATGCTGCAGCCGATCGCAAACATGTGAAAGATAGTAAGTCAGGTCGTGTACGGGAAAGACTAGGCAGATGATGATTATATTCAGGGCGTATCGTTATTTTTTAACCAATACAGATTTTAATGTATCCCAAATCAAAATTTAGGAGCCTTTATTAATATCAACCTAATAAAATAATTGCTTGTTTCAAACAGAGGAGCAATAATTTTAAGAACGTTCACAGTCTGATCTCAGTCTCAATCTGTCAATAATACCTCTAATTTCCCTTCATTTTGACAAGTTTTTGACATTTGTTTGTCGCCGAGATGAGACTGCGACTAGATTTTGAACATTTCTATTTACGAGAATTAGCCTTTAGTTCAAAACAAATACGAATACCTACGTAATACATTATTATGTCATCGGTCCGTCTAAAGCGCTCATGTTCTTGAAGAAAATACATTATCCATTTGCTGGAGGAAATCTCAGAAATATAAGATATTGCAAACAACGCTTAATGTGACAGACGGGATTCAACCCGTGTTACAGAGGCATGGTTGGCAAGCAACAAATGGCAACAACTTGTGGTAAGCCATAGGCAATTAAATTGCATCGCTTAAATCAAGTTTTAAAACCCACGCTTAGTTACTACGTAGGCACTAAACAGACCGTTTAGTGAACTTGTTCCAGCAGAATTTAGGAAAGGTAAACTGAACTCTGAACTTTGCCGTACGCTCCTTTTTTATTTCCATTTTATTGTATTTGAAATCACTGTATAACAATGAGGTGTATGGACGATAAAGCCGTTATGCTTCGACCTCAAATAAATTAGGATAGTGTTTGGATGATGATGATGTACATACTTGCAATACCTGCAGATTTGATTATTTATACCTATAAGAGGTGCTTACTTATGGTTAACGTGGAGCCGTCAATGTAGGCCGCGAAATTCAGAATTAGTTTAGTTTTTTGCAAATTGCAGTGCTGTTTTAAGTTGTATATTGATCAAAATTTAATACGTGGCAAATATGATGAAATGCTGAATTCAGTCATTCAAAACATTAATAACTCTTGAAATTATATTTGTTGAAAATAAGACAATTTCCTTAAAATATGAATATTCTTAGAAAATAGGCTTCACTTGCTGTGGTTGGTCGGAGGATAGGAAGCAATCCTTGTATATAATAATACGAAAAACTGCCCTAATGATAAGAGTGATCTGAGTAAGTAAGTAGTAGTGAAAACATCTTTGTCAACAGTGGCGCTGTGCACACAAGCCTGAAGGTTCGTCGAGTGACTACGAGTTGTACCACGAGCCACATAAAAGGTGTTACTTACAGGTTTGTATTCAGTCAGAGTGAATAACTTAATATAGATTTAGCTCGGAAATATTCGCCTGGATATAGCATCCACACAAAAGCAGGTTAAGGTATCTGTTATAAAAAAATAATATAGATTCATCATTCATATTTGGGTGTCAAATAGTTCTATACCAATTTGGTGCTTATTTGTCTACAAAGATACGATAGTTACTGTTTAGTTTAGCTCTTAAAGCCGCGGCCGGTTCGCGGGTGGGTGACCATCATTACACATCGAGACCCTTTTTTTGGGTGGAAAATCATCAAATGACGTCTCCCGCTCTGGGCGGAGCGGGAGGGCGTGTCAGACTTTTACTGACTGAAGCCCACCCGTGTTCCTTCAGTTGCCTATACCAGGGGCCACGGTATCTCTTTCTAACAACCCGCGGCCCTGGCAGGCATCGCCCCTAAAGGACCCCGTCAGTTCGTGCTGACATCTCTTTGAGGTGCGCGTGGAACACAACTCGCCGACCCGGGCCTGGTCCTTACCGGGCATGGAGCTGCCCATTGCTCGCCGCCCGCAAGCCCGCGCCTACGGTGGTCGGAAGTCGGCTGTTGACTCCCGACGTCCATGGTGTCTCCTGCGGCGAATAGGGGCGTGAGGGCGCAGAGATTGCCTCTCCCTCACGCGCTCATCCTCCTCCTTTGCGTGCAGCCCTGTGCTGTTGTGATCGTTAAATAATTTATTTTGATAATGGATTGGATTCATATTTAAAATTTATATTTTCATCCAAATGCTGCGATATTAAAAGATATAAATATGGTGTCGCGGACTTTTTTGTAGAACTATTTAAGGCGGACCAGATTGCCATACATTATTTTTAGTTATAACAACTGTTTAGGCAGCGCATGCAAATAATTCTGTTTTAAGAGGTATTTCTTTCCGACTTGCTAGACAAAAGTTGGAATAGCTCAGCTAAAATGTATGGTGTAGACATAATTTATAGCCTATAATTATGTGGGAGTGCACACATAACGTAGCTACATACATACAAATAAATACCTCTTTATAATATTAGTATAGATGTAAGTACCTGCAATTACTAAACAAAATTCAATAAAATATATTTTCAATAAAAAAATCAGCAAATAAGGTCACACACGTGTAGACACATTTACAATTCATTATACTGCGAAACAAAACGATGATGATAATAGGATGATCCACTATAATTTGTCTCTTAAAAACAATTTAAGTTGTTGTTGTAAACTCATGAAATTGTCTCCTTTGAAACCATAAACAAGGCCTCATTCATGTGTGAAGATTAACCAGTAAGCATCCCAATTCGTATATATGAGTTCCCAACAACAATAATCTGGAAGAAACTGGTGCTACTTAAGGTGTTCTCCGAGATACGAGATAATAGTTCTGAAAGTAAGAGCAGACACTTCCTGCGCTCACGAACAAAGTTATTACTTGATACATCTCGTCAAGTTCTCTGCTTCATCTGGGTCAAATATATTTTCGTTTATCTGCATAGCTGCGGCCCACAGCTACTGTACAGACTAGTTTTTTTTTTTTTTTATTCTCTCTAACGCAATCGTGTTCACCCACAGATGCATAATCTTCGCTACAACAACGGGCACGCGTACAGCACGCACATTCCCCGCGGTATAGACACGCGCGCGCAGACCACGCAGCTCAGCCACGTCACTAGATCTTCACGCAGAACGGCACCTGCGCACGCGCTGTCTGTAGAAATGCTGCAGCGACATGGACTTATTGATTTTAAACGTTGATATTAAAGGTGATTTGAAACTTTGCGTGTTTGACAACGTGTGTGGAGTTTGTAGTGAGTATAAGTATTCCTGAGCTTATAGCTGATAATTTCTTGGGCTGAATCCATTACCTATGAATATTTGGTATAATGACTATTCCAAAAGTTTCTGATATATGTATGTATATAAACACTTGGATGTCTGTTCCAAAAGTTTCTGATAATATATGTATGTAGGTATATAAAAACTTGGATTAGAAAACGTATACTTGTGGATGCCAATCTGTAGTGCCACTTACAAATTGAGTGCTTTGGTTTGATTATTTGAATTATTTAAAATCAATTTAAAGATGTTTTTCATTCGACGATTGAGGTTAATTTTATAACCTTTATTTTATCGATGATATTTTACAATTTTATAATATCATTCGAACAATAAATGAGAGTAAGAATTTAACCTGAACAAGTTTTTTTACATTTTCATCATATACTTTTAAAACGGACAATGGAGCCGATTTCCTTGATCACAATTTTTTTCTTTCATTAGGAAAAAGACAGAAGATGACTATTAGTTTAGTTCCGTCAAATTAAGATACTCCATAGACAGATTAGAGGTGATTAAAAACATGGCGACTAAAAATACGTCAATTTACGCCAGGCGCTGACTAATTTGACAGAACTAAACTAATATTTATCTTCTGTCCTTTTCTTAATGAAATAGAAAGAAAAAGATGCATAAGTTTAGTTTGTGAATAAGGGAATCGGTGCCATTATCTGATCTACGCTAATATCTACCAGTACACAAATCGTGGAAAGAGATAAATATAATGAATTAATTAACCTGACCCCTTTAAGATTTTCATGATCAAAATGTTCAAACTTATTATGACTAACAAAACATCTTAGTAAGTAATTTACCCAAAAAACGAAGCTTAAGTTTAGGGTAAGGCTTAATTAAAACTTAAAGCTAACGCTGATTTTTTTTTTTTTTTACCTAAAAGTATACGACTTAGAAGTACCTAATCATTTTGTAAAAATACGGAGGATTTTAGTATAAGATAATTACTTAACTGATGCGACTGTAAGGGGCTGACGCACACACAATTGTAATAGTTCGACGTAAGGCTTGGCGACGTGGCGAGTTAGCCTCACGCCTCGGACTAAGTAGGTCGCTGTACCGAATTGATTAATAAACCATAACGTGTTTTGTGAAGTACCGAATTGTCATTTCTCTACACCACCTGGCCCTCAGTAGGCACACTGGTTACCCCTGTGTTAAAAATTGGTGGTGTGGAGGAATTTAATAGTGACGGACAGTATACCTAGTTAATTCAACAAAATGGCTCAAGCTGTGGGTTCCGGCCAGGCGAAAAGCGGAAAACATGACGGCCGCTACCTCCGGTAGCGGCGGTCTCTGGAGTGATCAACCCAGGTTGTGGTTCGTGCAGTTTGAAGCCGTCGTCGCTAATCAAAAGATGTCAGACGGGGATAAATACAACCTGCTGGTTACGAAACTCGTCAAGGACAACGTGAAGCAGGCAAGTGACGTGTTACTGTCACCTCCGGAAACAAAAAGGTATGAATTATTGAAGAATCGACTCATGGCCGTACATGAAGAATCAGAGAACATGCAATTCCAGAGACTACTGTCAGAAATGGAGCTAGGTGATCAGAAACCGCCGAAGCTACTCAGGAAAATGACGGATTTAGCGCGGAAAAAATTGCCAGACGAGACACTACAAATGATGTGGACGGGGCATTAGCGGTTACCGAAATCCAGGAGCTAGAGAAGCTGGCAGAGTTGGCGGACAAGATCATGGAGACGACTTGACCCATAGAAGTTGCGGAAGTAGCAGCTCGGAAACTGAAGCCACAGGAACGAGATCTAGCAGCAGAACTGGAGGAACTGCGACTGGAAGTAGTGTAGCTGCGAGGAAGACAGCCATGGCGTAGGCCGGGGCGAGAACGATTCCGCCCACGATCGAGTTCAGGGGGCAGGCAAGGGGCGGCCCCAAGATGTCGTTCCAGTAATGATCCTGATTGGTTGTGTAATTATCATTTAAAATACGGACACCGGGCGAGTCGACTATTAAAATATTATAACAAATTATTGAAAACCAAATTAGCGAAGGCTTATGATTTTTACCTTATCACTGAATCTTTCGAGATACTGCTATGTGGAGCTTAATAAAATAAAGCACTATGTATTATAAATAATTGTTTTTAATTTAAATGTGCCAAGAAGCTTTTAAAAGACTCATCTTCATTTATGTTTGTTTTTCTTTTCATCCCCGTATCATTATCATCTGTTAGTAGACGTGATACAAACGCCTTGTGTGACATGTCCGTGTAGTATGGAGGCCTGGAGACCTGTAACATAGGTATTCCTAGTCCAGGCTCCAGTATCCATAACATCAATGTATTTTTGTATACACAATTATGTATTGTACTAACGTTTAATTGTGTGGTGGAGAAAATAAACGTTTTTATTATTATAGTTGTCTTGGACATATCTCGGGACCCTGGGGTCCCAGACCTTTGAAAGGCGTACTAGGGGCCGAAGCCAACTCGCAGAGGCCCTTTACACAATTCTAAATGATGAGAAGGCACCAACCGACGATTATCCCTGTATGCACCATGCAAGTGCACCCAAGGACAACCCCCGGTTGGTGCAGGACTATTGCAGAACATGGAAACAAAATATATTGGGCTATGGGTTGGGGTGGCTATAGTGGATCAGTCACCTTGAACTATGGAAGGTCTATGTCCGCTGCCTGACCAATGATAATTATAATATTCACAAATGAAATGACTTGCACACTCAATAATGGGCCCCCAAAAACGATCGCTAGCACATAGTGTCGTAGCAACAAGGGGGCAACGTGTCCTAAGGTGCTTGTGAGAAGTGGAGAGGTATTCCACGTCTATCAGGACAATCCCGGAAGTACGGTCAAGATCCCTACCAGCATCTTAGTGGAATACTTCCTTCCTCCGAGCACGTATTATTATTATTTATGTCTTCGTTGTTTTTAAAACAAATACAAGAAAATGTATCATGTAATGTGTCTTTTGATTAATCAATTATTCTGTCACACTGGATTTGATAAATTTTCTGATTCTCTTAATACCAGTTATTTTATAAAACTACGAATCTATATTTTCTCTCTACTCAAGCTCAGCTGGTTCAATTTAGCCTTGTTTTTCTTAGAATCGATTTCGGTCAACCAATCCATCACAAAATTTCAGCAATTGTTTAATATAAATATATGTGTGTGTGGATATTGTATCCGTTGCCTCATACTGTGTAAAAATTACATGTATAAATACAATCTAAGATACCCAGGAATATTATATTTACATATTTAGTTTCATATTGTATCTTTCTGAAACTCATCGCTTTTTACACTTAATGTTATTTAAATAATGGTGTTACCGTTATATGTTTAAAATAAGTATAGACTAAGCTTTATCAATAAAATTTTTACTGTTCTTACACCAAAATTAACACTTGAGAGCCAGTTCACACGAGGAGTCTATAGGTAAATAAAGAAAAGGGTAACCCAGTAAGTTACCTACACGATAGTGCGTCATTAAATACCGCGACGGAAAACTGCGTTACCAATACAAGTTTATAAGCACGCTCGTGTGAACCAGCTCTTAGACTTTACGGTTCGCCAAAAGATATCAAAAAATAATCGGACCAAATGTAAATAATAAACCTTGTAAATAAATATTTTTATCTATCTAAATGTTCACGTGTAAGTTTAGTGTGTGTTATTGATGGATTTTTTTATATTCAATGTGATACTAATTTATAAAGAACATACGATGAATAACATTATAAACATTATGGTATTGTTTTATTTTGAACGTTGCGAGCAGCATTATTGCTTCTGAAACTTACAGACAACCCGATAAACCTTTCAGTGTCTTTTTGTTTTGTTTTTTTTTTTTTATAAGGTCTATATTTAATCATAAGGCAACTACAACAGGAAACAATCAAAGTCTATCAGGTTCACATTAGAGGTTACGACCTGATTCACCCTGACCTGATTGTATTGATTAAAAATCAATTAAATCACATTCTATTACATCTCGAAGAATATGTATCACATTTTTCTTACGGTCACAATAATTCAATTCCAAGAATTCCATTAGTTCAATTTTATAATTTTCCATAATTAAGTATGTCGCCGTTCAATCGTAGAAATGGCCACCTCTTGACCTGCCTGGCCATCCGCCGGCCGCTACATTCAAGTTGGCCGCAGTTACTTAGCTATTCAGTATTTTTAGAAATTTTAGATATGGTGGATGTTGGATGGCCAAATCATGAAACGGCAGCGTATCGTGAAATGGCCAGGTAGTTGGCGATATGGCCATTTCTATGATAGGACCACGACACATAAAATAAGTTTTATAAATCTAAGTGCCAGTTTTGACATTGGGCACGAAGTTTCATTTTTCAATACTTAGGTACCAATACTGGTTATTCTTATTCCTAAAATTAAAAAGTTGCCATTTAAGAAAAGAATTATCGAAGATTTCTATCTGGCACAAGAAACGTAATCACATTACCGATACGTAACAGGAAAATAAAGTAATCCAAAGACATTAAAAACTTCTTGGGTCAGTCTCGCTGATGTCTTCATAATCCTCACTCAGCGACGGATCAACTACTGATCACGTATCTAATCAAGATGACGGACGGATAACCATCTAATTCCTGGAATACCAGTAACTTACATGAAATCATGTAACGCAGCGCAGCATTATTGAGATAAGAGCCTTTTTGGCTGCGCACATGTTTTTTTTTAATTTGTTAGTTTAAAATGCTTTTTTTATTCCTTCTAGTTTTCTTTCTTCCTTCTAGCTTTCATACTATTGTGACACTCTCAATGACACACAAGCTTTGCTATCGCAAGCAACTTGTATACTTTCTTGCAAGCTACTGTAATGTGTGTTTCCGTCCCGTTTGGCTATGAGACCCGTCAACCTATATTTGTTTTGACCAATCTTTTAGTTATAATAAAGTATAATGGGAATTTCATGAAAACTGACAGGTAAATGTGGAAACTGGGTCTTCTTCTATAAAAATCTCTTATCTGCTACTGACATATTAATTAAACTAACATGCGCGGGGGATATTTATAAATTTTCATTTTACCTGGAAACATATTCAAAAAATGATATTATGAACCTAATGTTTTTGCACGCCGTAAGGTAGAATGTAGCGGAAACATTGTATTCTGTACCATCTCAAAACTGTACCTACATTGTGGGCAAATAAATATTTCTGATTCTGATGAAAATTGATAAATATACCCCAAAATAGTTGAAGTACCTAGATTCAAGTTTGGTTTATTAGCAAAATTAAATATTCTAAATGATTAAAAATGAAAGAGAACGAAATAAATTAACATAAAGTTTCAATTACGGTATCTTTGCACACGCAGCTTCAAATGGTAATGTGCAATTAAAATTAATTATTAATTAATAAATTAATTTGTTACAGTAAAAAAATTATCTTTATTGCTGTCGACTGATAAAGTACCCAACAGACTGACGGCATTGTCGCGTTGTATGGCTTTGTTTGGCCTCTGACCAAGGTAAAAGCCAGCCCTCCCATTTCCTTGTTTCCTTAAATAGAGCATGACCACTCGAACCCCACGGCCCGACTAATTTTTCAACGCAATATTTTAGTTTGCTAATATTTTTAGTAAAACTAGGATATTATTTAGTTATTTTGATTAATTGATTATGATTAGGTATAAGTTGTTATTTATGTATATTTTATTTTAATCCTAAATAAAAATAAACCCTCTTTTGTTATAGTTAAATTACTTTCCCTGAAAGTTTGTTGTCGGCGACGTGATTTGCAAAAGTAGCAGCTAATGCAGCTCAGTTGTTTTGATACCCAACACGCCATTCTGAAATAGGTGTTTCAAAATAATTAGAACGGTATCTCTTCGAAATTACAATAGTTACAACTCGTGATAAAACAGAAGTGCGATTCTGTAACCATCTCACCGTGAAAACTTAGGTGAAGTGAGCGTGGAGTGAGCTGTCATTCCAACTAATGCTAGGGATTGAGACTCTTGACAGCTCACTCTAAGCTCACTTTACCTAACTTTTCACGGTGAGATTTTTACAGAATCTATTGGCTGTTATTATAAAAGAAACGAACAAATACGTTACCTACTTCTACCAAACTTATTATGGAGCCGCCGAAACTCAGCGAGAAAACACCACAGTAAGTACGTAGCTGAAAAAAGGAGTAAATTAATATTATTTTATTTTGAAAATTCCTGGTGAATAAAGCATAATTATTCTGTGTTTTACCCTTATTGAATAGAAATTATTCATGACAAAGAGCAATGCACTGTGGAATAACAGGATCTTATTGTTGTTGAAAAGGAGCGAGCCCAGTTTTTGTGAAAATATTTTTAACATTTTTGAAGAAGGGTAAAACTTGCATAGGGTCTTCCCCAAGCACGTTTTGGTTAGCCATATCGTGTGAGGACGGAAACACCTCAAAATGCGTGCCTACTACTTTAGCGATGGCCTAAACATTATCCGTATTTTTACAAAACGAGTTCTAACTTTGTTCCAAGATTAAACATTTCAGCTTCAGTTTCAAACCTAATTCCGACTGAACAATAGTTCTAAATTGACAACTTAGACTCCGATTTAAATGATAATTAGGAAATTAATATTAATTAGAACTAAAAGGCATCGGAATAAAATGTGAAAATAATACTTTTAAGATTTGTCGAAAAGTTTTTATAACTATCATAGGGTTTATATTGAAACTCAACCGGGCAGCCTGGAACGTTCGCTCTTAGTAACTCAAGTGATACGTCCGGTGAGGAATTTAAGGCTTCCGTCGTTTTTGATGGTATATTAGTAAAGAAATTTACAAATTCTTGAGCTACTTCTAAATTAGAGCATATGGCACCACGTGAAGACTCCAATGTGTAATCAGTGTTTCGTTTTTTATTCCTACTAGTTTCGTTATTTATAATTTTCCAAACTGTTATTATTTTGTTTTCTGCTGATTTGATTTTGTTGCTAATGTACAGTGCTTTGGCTATCTTGCAGGTATTTCTAAAAAAAATTGAATATGTAGCAACACACTTGTTGAAAGTTTCTGTATTTATGTAAGGCTTAAGGCCATACAGCTCGAACAGTCTTTCCCTACTTATCCCAATACCTCTAGTTGCCCAGTCACTAAATATAAAATGAGAGCAAATATTGTTTGTTTACTTTTCAAAAGTTTTATTGAATTCAGTGCGCACTATTGAAAAGAAATCACTGACACTGACTCTGCCAAATGGGCTAGTCCACAAAATCAAGGTCGCTCAGCGCACCGTAGAGTGGGCTATGCTCGGAGCTTCTATCAAAGATAAATTCAGAAATGAAGTTATCCGGATTTACCGACATACTCGTAGCTTGCCGAGTGCGAGCAAACACGCATGCTGAAGTGGCAGTGGGCTGGCCATGTTTGTCTGAGAACCAATGGCCGGTGAAGCAGACGAGTTCTTCAGCGGAGACCGCGTATCGGCAAGCGTAGAGTGGGACACTAAATTAATAATATTAACTATGGTAGGTCACGAACCAGTTTTTAACAATATTTCCTGTCATTTGTCTGATTATTCGAATACAGTTTTGCGGTAGGCATAATTATTACCGTTTCTAGCGTAAACTAACGACCTTAGTCCTCTGGATAATTCCGGGAAATGCTGCTCAAATGACGACGGGGCGCGTCCCTAATCACGTTAGTACCAAGTATGTTGTATGTAGGTATAAGTGTTATTATTTATATTAAAACTATCGTCAGGCAGAGTCGGTTTGGATGTTTTATGTAAGTAATTCTATTAATTTTGAAAAACATTGCTATGGTCTCAGTTGAAAGTTAAAATTAAGTTGGGTAGGGTATAAAACAATCGGTGTATATAAAACAGAGGTGTTTAGGGTACAATGATAACACTATCACAAAAGATGTTTTTTTTAAAGACACACAACATTTTCAAATTATACTTTGAAAGTTGCTCATACTTCAGCTTCAAGTATTAAATAAACTGTTTGTGTGTTTTCGAACAGAAACCACAGCAACTATAGTAATAATGAAACTTATAAGTAGAACGTAAGCAGCTTCGAAGGAAGGATCGCTCAATGTAATACTCGTGTATTACATTGAAGCTCTTCGCAAGTAATGTATATGGCGCCGTCGACGTGTGACGTCTTATCTACTTGTTTAATCTTACCACTTTAACTTAGTCTTACCTTATAGCCCTTGTGATAGAACTAAGATAACCGGTGGTGAGGTAGGTTGGTTGATGCGGCCAGCAACAAATAATACATCAATCAAAATATTCACAAAAATCTGAACTGAAAGGTATACAATTTAAGGAAAATTAACTCGTTACATAAAATGCTGAAAACCAATGTATCGATTCATTTTGTATCAATTTAGATGATAATTTCATGTGCCAAATTATTACTTAGCAAAAAATCGTAACGCAAACCTAATGTTTGGCAATAAGTTAAGCAATGACTTGTTTACCAACTAGTACTTTTACCAATTTGTATGTAGTCAAATATTTCAGGAATCGGAATAACTCACAACACAAAAACATTTCATGTTAAATGTTGCCCAGAGGAGACCATGTAGCTCGCACTGTCAAAAAGTAATCAGATCTCATGTAGAGCCAAGCTTCTAACTCTACACGCCCTAACTCTACAAGGCCTAACTTCGCAAACTCTACACCTTAGTCAAAATATGTGGCTTGGCCGTTTCGCTACATTCACATGAGCGTGAAAAACTCTCATAGTGTTATACAGTGGTTCTTGTAGTAAATGATTATATTAAAATAAAATTGCATTTTTTAATTGTATAATTCCCAATAAATCTTATTTTTGGCTTTATATTTTTTGCCATAACAAATCATTTGACCAAACGTTTATTGTCTAAAGATTGTTTGCTGTAATAAATCATTTGATTAAAGACCAAATTCCTAAATGACATTACCCTTGATAATATTCTGCCAAGTAAAAAATTTACCAAATGAAAATGTGCGTACTAAAATTATTCCAAACATTACATTGGTGTAAAAAAAGGTTGCTAAAATTTGTTTGGGTAGTGTTTTGGCAAAATCTTTTCGGTAAAACGGCAGGGTCCCATTTTATTTATTTAAAAAAAAAAAAAAAAAAATATTATTATTTTATTTATTTTGGTGGTAAAGTTTAGTTACCCTGGAGAAACAGATTTATTCCTTTATTCATAAACGTTGCTTAAATTTAAGTAGTGATTAGCAACTGTTTGACTGTATGATTACTCACTACTTAGCTATTCGCTTAAAGGAGATCGGCGAGTCATGGCCCCGATAGACAAAGTATTAGATCATTCGAAAAAATAATTAAATAATTATAAGACCTACTTTAATTTATCATTTCCTAAAAAAACATAGGAAAAAGGAATTAAAAGAAAAGAAAAATCAGTTGTCAATGTATTCCTCGCGTTGCAGTTGTTTTAACAACAACTGATTTTGCCGGGATCCCTTCTTTTCGCATAATATTCTTTTTCCTAATATACTTTGGCATAACGATTTTGGCATAATTTGTTTTGCCATAATAATACTTTGCCATATTTTTTTTTGGCATACAGTTTATGTTGGCATAATTATCTTGAAGGCTAATTTGTTTTGGCATAAATTTAATTCGCATAACGTTACTAGGCCTAATGATTATTAGCATAATAATATTTAGGCATACAATTAATAGAAATAACGGAAACAAATTTGAGTTATTTTTACGTATTTATTTTCACTCGATTCTGAATCACTTTTTCCGAGAGTCGGGGTGCCCCAAGGTCTAACACATCTCGATTTAGTAAAAAGGCAATGAGAACTTAGGATACAAGAGCGAGCGAAGCGAGCTCGGGAATTGGGGCACCCCGACTCGGACAGGTTAGGTTCGAAGGGGATGACGGGGGCTCAAGTGAGCGAGCGGAGCGAGCGAACGAGCCCCCGTCATCCCCGTCAGCTTATAGCTTATTGTTATGCTTTAGAATGTTATGCTTAAAAAATTTATGCTTTAGAATGTTATGCTTAATCATTATTAGGATTAGAGAAATTATGCTTAAAAAAATTATGCCTAAGCTGTTATGCGTAAATATTTTATGCGAAAATATAATTAGGACAAACAAAAGTATGCCAAGTTATATTAGGTCTTAAAATTTTATGCAAATGGATAGGGAACCGATTTTGCCATATTAAAAAAAAATGATTTTTCCATCAAAAGATTTGTATTATAAAGTTCGATTTATATTTCTTTTCACTTAAAAAAGTATTTTATGAGTTTATTGTGAAACAATGATTAAAGATAAAGTATATTTTTGTTGTTGTTATCGATTTGCATTTTTGCGAACTACAACACTCGATGCGGCTGTCACTTGTCAATCAATAAAACAATCAATAAAATCAAAACAATGAATAAAATATTTTCAATTAACTTAATTCGTATTTTTTCTTAAAAATCATGTGCAGCTAAGGAATATAAATTCAACATTCTGTAAGTAACTTTCACCTCATATTAAAATCACTCAAACTCATAACCTAAAGATAGAGCGGGAACAAATGTTAATGGGATTTATTGACTACTGTCTGAAATAAAGTTTTTCTTTTAATTTCCATATCCCATGTCCATCAAAAAACTAATTACACAGGGCTATAGACTAATATTACTCCTTGAAAACCCAAATTACTTCATTTTTGTTTATTGAGGCCTAATTTATTAGGGCTGTTTGCGGATCTCCTTTCAGCAATGTCACTGTAAAACCTCTTTTTAACTAATTAGGACAGATTGTACGTATTATGGATAAAATATAAATCCTGTTGTTTTATTTCCAGAAGGAACTGTTAATTGAAACGTAGTTGTACCAACAATGTTTTATGGTTTTTTTTTTCTGTAAAGTAAGTACAAACATAAATAATTAAGCAAAACTAGTCCCAAACATTTATTTGAAGAAAGAAGTTTTAACCACAGAAAGCTAGCTTGCGAGTATCATAAGTAGCTTATACAAATAACTAAATATGCTTTATGTGAGTTCATAGAGATGTAATTTATAGGAGTGAATTCAGGACATATAATGTTAGGGGTTGCCAACTCACGTAACGTAAATATCACGTTGTTTGCGACAGGCCTTACCTTGAAAACGATGTTAGTAGAGGATAACACCAATCACTACGCCCTTTACGAGTGGGTAGTATTTGGTTTTATTTAGAAGGATAAACTGTCTTTGTTAGGCTTTAAATTTAAAGTAATATTTGGTTTTATATACAAAGGATAAACTGTTTTTATTAGAATTAAAATGTCAATGAATAAAAGTTAAGTAAGTGGTTATACGACCATAATGAAAGACTTGTTTAACCTAGGAATACACTATCAATTCACCATAAATACCTTTTTCTTATTTATTTTCATCGACCGTACACCAACGCCATTGAATATTTGTTGATAAGCTAATCAGAATGGCCAGCCGCAGCGGGCAAATGCGCGCTTGATTTTGAAACTTGTAAGAGACTAAACTACATTATCCCGATTTTAGCCCTTAACCCGGTTAAGGACTAATCTCTCTGTACTCTTAATATTTTAATGTGTAAGAAAAACCGCCCAACGTATGATTATTTTTACGAAAATAGTATCATTAACCATTTTCTTGTTGGATTTCCCTTTCTAAAAGTACCGTTTCAATATAACAAATTGAAACAGGGTTGCCAAGGTAGATTATTTCGCTACATAATTTCCGTGGACTGTAATTTGCCGCCTCCTTTGAAAGACTTACCAAATTAAGATTGACGTTGAAACTAAGATATTATAAGCATTTATGGCTTTTCCATTGGATTTTAATTACCAGTACACGTAGATGAATGAATCGCTAACTGAATTTGAAGTTTTGCGACTGTTACGTATCAGATTCTGTAAACTGAAGGCCAATTCTCGTAATTTAACGTTTAAAATTTAGTCGCAGTATTCTCATCTTGGCGACAAACAAATGTCAAAAACTTGTCAAAATGTGGGGAAATTATTTATTTATTTTAGTACATGGAGGACTTACAGCTAATAAAAACAAACACAAAAGGAAATCATAGTCACTCGAAAGCCAATTATAAATCCTCACGAATAGACTTATAATAATAATTTATGGTGTGAGCACAAAACAAAAAACACATCGTCTAAATTGAAGTAAGAAGCAATATAAATACTTATTTTGCAATTATATACCTAAAATAACAGAGAAAATAATAAAATAACAAAAATAAATAATATAACCTACCGCTACTTGAAAAATTTGAGGCTTAAACACCTTCTGGCCGAATTCACACTAAGTAATTGTGAATGGATCAAAATCATTCATCATTAGAAGTATTTTTGACAGATTAAGACTGAAATCAGACTGTGAACGTTCTTAAAATTACGAGAATTGCCCCTCAGATTGTTAAGAAGGATAAATTCTTCTTTAAGTTTAATCTTATTATTGAATTACAGAGTTTTAGTGTTAAGTATAGCTGTTTAACTAGTTCCCTTCAGTTGGGTTATAAAAGATAGGATTTTTATAGAATGTGCTCACTTAATCGAAGCACATTCTGCACTTTAATACTTTTTCGTGCGGTGTTTTAACTCAATATTTTATTTGGACTTTTACAAAGATAAAAAACATATTTATATTATAAATGGTTATCCCACGTTATGGTATTTTGTGAGTTCGTGTGTATTTATTTGATTTCTGTTGCCCACGCTCTCGGGATTTTCAGTTTCAAAAACTTTTTTGATTTCTATAAAATACCTAACTTGGAAGGTTATCAGCCGTAGGAAGCAGGTTTTAATAAAATATTACACGTCTCATAAAGATACCTATTGCAACAGAAAGCTTTTGATCGAACTATAATAATGTATAGTCGACCTCGTCGTTGGTTTACCACCCTAAGGTTTGTAAGGTTTACACGGGTAGGTTTTAGTCAGTAAGAGTCTGACACTCCCTTCTGCTCCACCCAGAGCGGGAGGAGTCATTTGATGTTTTTTTCCCAACCTCAAAAAAAAAAAAAAAGGTTTAATGTCATATAACGACAATAACTATTTGTTATAGTTTGTGACAGTTAAATAGTTTCAACCTATAAAGTGATATTTTTTACTGGGAATTGTTGGCAAAAGTGATAGGCAATTACGAGGTCGACTTCGAGGTCGACGATGTAGATTTTTAAACACACAAAAGCGTATAAATATAATTCAGTAAGTACCAATAAAATAGCTCAAATCAATTAGCAGAGTCAACTTGGATTAGTTGCATGAAAGTATGCATGCAGTTGTATGAAAATTTACATATCAATTGTATAAATGGAGTTGAATATCGCATCAAAATCCATTGCGTACTTTAGAAGAGCAACGCGGTTACACAGACACACTAGAAAAGCGACTTAAATTATAATACCTATAGAATAGAAGAAACAATAACAGTCAGCCAACAATGTGCTTACTACTGGTACTCAGGCCTCTCAACATAGTAAAAGCAAATAAGTACGACATCTTCATACATTCGAACCGCGCACGGTTTGTATGTGAGCGCGCTCGTACGTATGCGTCGTCGCACGCACACACTGACAAAATTTATCGCTGCTAAAGGTGCGCCAGTCGTGGCTGTGACGCCGGTAATATCGCCCGCGCCCGCGCACGCTTCGCCGCTGCCCTGCTGCTCGTAATAAATTATTTGTACGTGTACCTACCTACCTCCTTTAACTACAAAGACTTCATAATCATTTCATTTTATTTGAATAAATATATGATTCAGTAAAACCACGTTTTTATTAGTCATATTTCGATCGTAATTTTTCAAATAACTAAACAGATAACATACTTAGGCAATGAAAAAAATGTAGTCGGCTTCTGGTCTATGTACTTACACATCAAGGCTACACGTCAAGCTATAAAAACCTCTTGTCTTGGTCTCACTTTGTATGATATTTTCTCACAATGAACGGTCAGCTAATACTGGTTTTGCATAGCTTGATGTGTAGCCGTGTGTAGAAAAAATAATTTAAAAAAACTTTGTATTAAAGGTCCCTGATGCTTACCCTACAGGGGAACATTGTTTTGTATAGAGACTGACTATGCATTTTTGACGGTTGAATAAAGTATACGTGACAGCCCTACGAGTTTAGGCTATTATCGCTCGCTCGGGGCTTGAGTTGGCCTACTTGTTTGCTTTTATTATGCTCTCAATGAGGGAGTTACAAAATATTCCGAATTATTTTATTAGCTTCTGCCCGCGGCTTCGCCCGCGTGGATGTCGGAAATTTACCCACGGGTACGTGCTAACAGGATAAAATGTATGTGCTTCCCCAGAATGCCATC
This sequence comes from Apamea sordens, assembly GCA_945859715.1. Taxonomy (NCBI): domain Eukaryota; kingdom Metazoa; phylum Arthropoda; class Insecta; order Lepidoptera; family Noctuidae; genus Apamea; species Apamea sordens. The sequence goes on along the minus strand of OX243990.1, from coordinate 1,092,094 downwards.
TATCTTGCGGGCCCTTTGTGGCTAATTACAATAGAAAACCAATTGTGTCTCATTAGTGGTGATTAAGAGTAGTACCTATATGATATCTTTACCTAAGTACCTACCTAATTAAAAAAAAACTCAATAACAGAAAATTAAATACCTACCTACCTAAATAAACCTATTTCTGATGATAACTAATCTAAACTCAATAAATAAGCAAAATCCCTAAAAACTAATATCTATACGAATGACTAATCCTACCTAACAGTATTATAAAATAACCTACGGTCACTATGTACACTATCAAATATACTACCTATACTTTAAAATTAAAATCTATACCTACGACTTATATAAAAATAAACCTAAATAACTCTAAAAACTAAAAGGAATAAAAATGAACTCCAGTGCGGGTGACCTAACCTACGACAAACTTATTATTTGCGGTTGATACAGTAATCGGGTCTAGGGATCGAACCGCAAAATTAAGTTTGTTTTTTATTGCATATACTTTTCCGGGATAAAAAGTACCCAGTGTGGTGCCCAGGATATTAAAGAATAATTATACCAAATTTCATCGTAATCGAACCGGTAGTTTTTGCGTGATGCCTGAACAAACAGACAGACAGACAGACAGACCGACAGACAGACAAAAATTTTTTTAATCACATTTTTGTGTTCGGTGTCGGTCTAGTAACACCCCCTGCCATTTATTTTTTTGATATTTTTAATGTACAGAATTTTCACTTCTACAGATTTATTATAAGTAATAATAGAAGATAGATTTATATTCGTTGTCTCTGAACTATCTCCGGACACAAGTGGGAAAATGTAAGTCCAACCTGATAAAGTGGGGCTACCTTAACGGAACAGCGGTAGGGTGTGATAGTGGAGCTATGTCACAAACCAAGTTCTACGTCCTATCCTGCCCTCTGTATGTCCCAACACATGCACTCAAAGTGACCTCTCCGCTGCCACTGACAAAGCCGTGGAAGTGGCAAAGTTTTGGGCAAACAACATTTAAAATACAGTCGTGCGAGCGACACGAACAAGAAGAAAATATTTTTATTATATCCTTTTTCATGTACAGGCCTCAAGGGTATTCGTGGAATTATTTGATGAAATGTTGGCAAAATGTCGTGGATATCGAAATGGGCCTATGGGCCATAAGGTAAAGTGTTTTCACCAAGGAGACATAAGTTTCGCTTATAATGTCTTTGAAGTCAGTCTGACAAAATGGAACGATAATAGGAAATTTGTAGCGCTGCTTGGAACCTAGCCCACGTTTGTCCTAATTTTCCTAAAGTGATGCTCATAAAGTTCCAACTTTCTATTTTGGGTTCTCCTTCCCTATATTATGGAGATAAGATATTTCCATATTTGTTGTTGATACTTGAGTCGAAGTATCTTTACCAATAGCGGCTGGTAACCGGAGCCGAGCGTTGGGTTTCAAAGTCAGTTCCGACGAGAATGGGAAAGGGTTTCTTTATTGAATTTACAAATTTTTGCAAGGATTATTCCAGAACTTTCCATCTCTTCAGGCACGGAGCGTCGATCATTGTGTACGAAACACCAATTTAGAAATTTGTTGATGGCATAACAGGCTATTGTTGTTGAATTAAATGAATATTAATGCCTTTGGTTCGCGATTTGGGCGGAGTTGGAGTTTTAATTGTTATTAATTGACTTGCTATTTTATGCTTTTTAATAATAAAGTTTACCCTTTTTTATTTTTGACTAGTTGGCATAACAAAACTGTTATTGAGAATTCTTTCGTCGCGTGCTAGTGAACAATCATATTGAAAAGCTTCAAAATTATCACGCTTAGAAAACATGTTCGCTGCGATCTTATTCCGTCTTATTCCAAAACACGATCTAAATTTAGTACTGGGATTGTTACTAGGTTTAAACCATGACTAAATAAAACGTTATTACAAAATGAAGTTTATCACTAGTTCTTGAACTAACTAAGGTACTAAAGTTAGTCCGCCGAGACCCCTAGTTTAACCATGGATTTGACATCGGTACTAAATTATTTGAGGTTAGCATTGATTATTATTGTGTCTTTTTATTTTCAAATCGTCAAAAATGGATATTGTTATAATTGATTTGATGGATTTGGTTATGCTGGAGACGTCTCGGCGACCTTACAGATGTCGTCATCATGTAAATTGAGTGACGAAGATTTTAAATATAAGTATAGGTTCACAAAACGTTTTCGGGAAAAAATTGTGGATGTTTTATGTGAAGATTTACTCCACGACCCTCGAGGATGCCCATTGAGTCCTGAAGTGCAAGTGGTTTACGCATAGGACACACGCGCACTCGCGTAACAACGAAATAACGCTGTCGGGATTATTATATTATTTTGTAACATTATTGTATTAAATAAACCAGTTCCTTATTGATAATACAGTCCACTTATTCCGCAAGGATCCAAACCCAACACTTACACAACTGGGCTCGCCATAAAGTAAGTACCCTTGGTCAATGCTAACATTACATTAAATAAAATCCAAATAATATCCTAATATTATTGTTTTATTTGTCATATTAAAGTAACAGAGTACGAGTCTAAAGATCTAATATGCGGTCACTTTTCAGGCGGTTTGTGATGCTGGCCTGAAAATCATGGACATTGTTACCAGATGACGTGGACCATGACTCCAGAATATTCCGAGGATGTAGATTGAAACAGAGGTTTGAGGCTGGCGCTTTATCTGGAATATTATTCGGTGGCTGTGGCTATCACTGCACTCCATATTTATTTACACCATTGCGTAACCCCACAACACCACAAGAAGAGAGGTATAACAGCAGCCATATATACCCTGAAGACGATGGAGAGGTGTTTTAGTTTAATGAAGCAACCAACGGTTTCGTTGCCTATTACGAGGCATAATCGGACACATCCACTCACGAACAAACCATAACGAATAAAAATAAGAATTGTATTATTTGTTTCTTCAAAAGATAAACATTCGCTTCAAATGACGCGGGCTGTCGCCGAATGTAATTCGCTCCATTTCACGCTAGAGGTGTTAAAAATATAACAACTTGATTATGATCAGCGCGCCAAAAGTACAAGTTGTTCTTGTTCATTATATTTTAATCCAAGCAAAGAACCATTTATGACATATTTTTGTACTGATAAATAATTATTAAATCATTTCAAGTGTTATTATAATATCACTATTTAGAGAAACAGAATGTTGCTTCAAATAAAGCCTGTACGAACGAATGAAAGAATGCCATTTTTATTTCTTATCTGTGGATATTATTTGAACCATGGACTTTCTTTGGTACTAACAGATCCTCAGATAGTCTTCGTTTTGTAATCGGGACACATTTTGATCCTGGTACTAATCTTAATACCGTCACAATCCTAGACTTTTTAGTCTTGGTTTAAACCAGTACTTATGCAATTTTTTGTAATAAGACCGAGTGAGACTATATTTAGATCTTGGTTTTTAACTTATAATTATTATGCCTTTTTTAACCTAAATAATCAGCATTGCCATTCAACGTGGTAATGCTGCCAGCCTTTTGGGCACTTATCCCATTGACAGTGATGCGGACGAATTTTTTGATGTCCAGTCCAATGAGCTCCTGTTTTTTTCTTTAATTTTTTTTGCGTGTAATAGTAACAAACATCCATCCATCCATCCATCCTTACAAAAATTCCCGTTTATAAGATTGAAATTGCCTTTTAATTTTGACCTAATCTTGAATCTTGAAAGCAAAATGGTTTTTAAAGCTGGTTAGTTAGATTCAAAACATAAACTTATTTTCCAAACAAATGTGCTGAGAAAGGAAAACCATTCCACCTTGATGTTATCACGTTACTTACAACGTGATTGTATAAAGGTCAGTAGGCACGTTTTCTTACAAAGCTGCTTTCATAAACAATCTGATATTTTGAAAGACTGGCTCGTGCAGAGATTTCCTCCTCTGCCCTTTACATCGCGATTGTTCCCGGTATTTAAAAATTTGCTATTTAAAAGTTTTGCGAGTTGCTATGAATAACCAGGAAAACGCTGTGGGTGTTTTTTTTTTCTCAACTCATTAGGAACTCGGTTTTCAAATTTGGATTGGATCATTTCTTTCGACATTGATGGCACAATTATTTTTTATCTATTAAATTAATTATTTAATGTACACACATTTAAAGATATTATAATTTTAAATAACAATTAGGAGGATAAAATAATAAAAAATACAAATTGATGTTAAATCGTTTAATATATTAAATTCATTCAAAAAGCCTTTAAGCTGTAAATAAAAATACTAAACAAAAGTAAAACTAAGCATATTATAGTATTTTAGATATAAATATAGTATTTTAGTCAACCGAGCACAGATCCAGATTCCAGGTTGCCGCTGAGGAAACCCGACAACACTTTGCCTGAGCTCAGCATCGAACCACGTCGCGCGTCCACTAGACCAACGAGGCAATCAAAGGTATGAAGAGGTAATTTACAAGTTATAGAACAACAAACTGAATGTCAAACAAGTTAACAAAGTTCAAGTTCCATTGCAACCAAAAACGTATTGGGACCTTTTGTTACAAATGGTCAATCAAATATCATCACATTTCACTAAAGTAGATAACTGTTTAAGTTGCGATGTCATTTAATTATCTGAAGTAGGTATTATTCTTATAGCCTTAAAGATGAAACGTACAGTTCTACAGCATTTCTATGGTAACAATTTAACAGTGACAGAACAGTAGCAGTAAGGGCACTTTGGGAGATTTACGAGTAGACGATAATCAGAGTTACATTCCGACACCTACGGGATAGCAACAGAGGGATTGATAAATTAGATTAATATTCATAAACATTACCGCAAGTGCCTATCGACAAGCAAACAAAGACATATTAGCTACCCTACCTACCTCACACTATCATAAAGAGAATATTAATTAGGTTTCAATTGACTAATTGAAACCTAATTAATATTCTATCTCTGATTTAATCATTATTAAATAAGAGGGGCCCGTGGCTAAATAATAACAGCCGCACAGGTCGATCGGTCAGGTTAAGCTACGCTTGCCGTGGTTGGTCTGTGGATGGGTGACCATCTTTACATATCGAGACCCCTCCGTGCCTCGGAAAGCACGTTAAGCCGTTGGTCCCGGCTGTCATTCGTGGATCTTTGGCAGTCGTTACGGGTAGTCAGAAGCCCGAAAGTCTGACAACCAGTCTTACCAAGGGGTATCGTATTACCCAGTAACTGGGTTGTGAAGGTCAGATAGGCAGTCGCTCCATGTAAAATACTGGTATTCAGCTGCATCCGGTTAGACTGGAAGCCGACCCCAACATAGTTGGTAAAAGGCTAGGCAGATGATGAAATAAGAGTCGTACCTAACACCTACTGGTACCTACCTACTGCATAATTTAAGGTGGATTGTGATTGTGTGGGTAGATTTACTAATTAAATGGCGCGTATGACAAAGGGTGTAGATATGCTTTCATACAAACTAGGGACAGACCGTTAGAGAGATGAAGTTGTGATAATAGCTTACATAACATAATCATTATTATAACTAAAAAGTTTTCGAAATGAAACATTTGAAAGTATTCAATCGGAGGTTATATAACTAGCGACACGCTACTGTTTTGCACGACCTTTACGACTTTACAAGATGTATTTATTATAATAATTATGTACTTAAGATTAATATTTATGTATTATTTTCTCATAACACAAGAAATTTCTTACTTATGATCTCCATGTATCGAAATGTCCTTTATTGAAATAAACATCTTCATCCGCTTCAAGCCAATATTTCACCGTAATAGCCTATAGCCTATAGAACTAAAGAATCTCAAGGGGGTTCTTGAAGTAATACAAGAACCCCCTTGAGATTCTTTAGTTCAAAGCGTCGTAAAATATTCGATAAATTGTAAATTTATTAGATTTTGAATCTTGTTCACAAACATAATTATCTCGGTAAATAAGTAAACACCTACACATACCCACAGCCACACGCCACACCCCTACCATGACCATTTATATTCAGGAAATATGTTTACCAAATCTCACCCTGTGATGTTTGCAAAACTGGGAGATAAATGTAAGTTCAAAACTAGATATTATAATAGATTAATTATTCCTAGAACGAAAACGGAGCTATACAGGCGAAGTTGCTACCCTATGTGTATTCAGATTTATAACAAGATTCCTAACCAAATTAAAGACCTTCCAATGGTCCGCTTCAGAAGGGCTTTACACAGGTGGTTAATTGAGGATTCCTTCTATACTATAAAATAATTTAAACTGAAGGAAGTTTAAATCTAAATGATCTAATTGTACCTATACCATAAATGTGCATGTCATTATGTTATGCTACTACTATACTACCATTGTAAGAACTTTTGTAACCATATTTATCTGCAAATAAATCTTTGACTTTGACTTGACATGCATTACATAATTTGAGACTCGTCCGTGCCTCGGAAAGCAAGTTATGCCGTTGGTACCGACTGTAATTTGTAACATTTTAACAGTTGTTACGGGTTGCCAGAAAGTCTGACCGTGTTACCCAGTCACTGGGTTGTGGAGGCCAGATAGGCAGTTGCATCACATGTAAGATACTGGTATTCAGCTGCCTTGGGATAGACTGGAATTCGACCCCCATGTAGCTGTTGTAAAAAACTAAGATGATGACATTAAGTTTTCTTCGACCCTAGATTGCCTAGATAATAAAATACATAGAATACCCTACTACTACACAGTATTCGATAAATTACTTGTTACAGTGAAAGTATTATCAACCTTAACATTGAAGAAGATGCTGTTTATGGGTGGGATAATTTCCGACATCCACGCGGGCGAAGCCGCGGGCAGAAGCTAGTTAGGTATAAATACTGAGTTTCGAGTAAATCGGACTGCGCGCTAAAATTCTTCCATACAAACTTTGAAACCCCCCAATCCGTTATTAGGGGGTGGTTTAGAAGAAAAATAAAACTGACAATCTTCATAATTTATTTAGATTAGTATTCTTGCCAAGTTTCAAGTTTATTAACTCAAGGAATAAGATTTTTCATACAAACGAATTCCCCCCTTTTCACCCTCTTAGGGGTGGAATTTCGAAAAATCCTTTCTGAGTGGATGCCTACTCTTCACGAAGAACACACCCTACAAATTTCATGTCTGTAGGACAAGCGGTTTGGCCTGTGCGTTGATCTATCAGTCAGTCAGTCAGTCAGGACTTTGAATTTTATTTAAAGATTGCTCTAATGTGTGTAGGCACTTTACATTGTAGGTTGAACAAATATTTTTTTTATTTTTTCTAATTGGATGGTATCTTAGAACTATTGTGTCACTAAGTGTATTATTGCAGAGTTGTAATTTAATACCTAATAAAAAAAACTAAATCCTGTAATGAATAAGTAAATACCAGGAAACATCATACTGTTAAAACCCAAACCACAACCCACAACACCAACAATAGAGGGGATCTGGCGTTAATGGTCACTATTAACCTTTTTTTTTTTATTTTCTCGCTGAGAAATGCTTTATGCATCCCCGTCTCGCGGGGGACCGAGACGGGGTATGTGGGACTCCCTGTCGGATTAAGGACAGTATACCCACTAAAACTCAGCGGTGTTCCTACAAACGCCGTAATGGGAGGGCTATGGGAAATCAATAGGTACTTCCACGGCCCTCCCGGCGCACGCCCGCCAAGATGGTATGGCGGGCCCCGCATGCCCCCCAGGTTGGGGGGCTACGGGAATGGCCGGGAACACCTGGCCATTCCCGTCCCACAAGGTGGAGGCCTGTGCAAAACAGGTAACGGAGCCCCCGCACCCGATGCCTGCTGACCTCCACGCCCGCCTAAGAGGCAGGCCCCGCATGCCCCCCCGCGTTGGGGGAGCTACGGCCGCAGAGGATAGGGAGAGCGGCAACGAAACACCGACACCCCTCTTCCCCTGCGGCCCCGCCGCGTCCGCCATCTCACGGTGGCGGCCCCGTCAAGGCCGCGGAAGGAAGGGAGAACCCCTCCCGCCGCGGCCTCTGTCCTCAGCCGCAATGTCTCCCTCACGGGGGATATCGCGGCCCGCCTCAGGTAGGTCACGATGTCGCGCAAGCGGCACCGCAACCTACCCGGGGGCCGCTACGTCCCGGGCTAAACCGCACAGCCCGGACGAGCGGCCCCCGCTGGGGTTCCTCTTAGCTTCACCGTGGCCCAGCTCGCCACGGCTACTGAGCCCCCCCGCCTCGACAATGCGGGAACCCACCGGGGGGTCACTGTTCTAACCTAACCTAACCCATATGATTCAATAACAGTAGTAAATATCAGGAAAAATCATACCTAATAATTGTATGCCTTAATACTATTATGCTAATAGTCATTAGGCCTAGTAACTTATATTTATGCCAAAATAAATTAACCTTCAAGATAATTATGCCAACATAAAACGTATCCCAAAAAATATGGCAAAGTATTATTATGGCAAAACAAATTATACCAAAATCGTTATGCCAAAGTATATTATAAAAAAGAATATTATGCAAAAAGAAGGGATCCCACTCTATACACCTCAAATTTTATTAGAATATGTGATCAAACAGGCACGCGTCTATATCGCCGCATGTCTGATTACATACTGAATATACAGCAGCGGCGGCGCTGGCAGACAGGCTCGCGGTGGGGGTGGGGGTGGGCTGCGCAGAGTAGAGCTGCGCGGGTACTATATTGAACACTAGCTTCTGCCCGCGACTTCGCCGGCGTAGATTTCGGATTTGTGACAGGATTGCGTATCTCAAAAGGAAATCAAAATAACCCATAAAGATAGGTACAAAATAAAAAAAAAATTAAATAAATAAATCCTAGCTTAGTCCTTCAATTTTAAAAGTGGGTTTTAAGAGAAGAGCATAAGATGGAGTGGGAAGACTTTACCTGAAGCACGCACATACCATTAGGTTCGTCCGCCCATTTCTTGGCAGAGCAGTTAGAGCAGATCTTATTTATGACTCCGATTTGGACGGACGCTTGTTGTGAATAATCAACCTGCGGATCATATCTGAAAGCCAGTCTGTTGCTGTTAGCTAAAATTCGATTGCGTACTCTATTTGTGGACAACTGCTGTCTCTTTGCCTGAGCTCTAAGTCGCTGCAAACGCACGACACTCGACTCTCTTTTGCGCAACTGAGAGGTCCTTATATATTTTGTTCATGAAGACGTTGGGAACGCTCCAGCCTCGACTCTCATGCACGTAACTCAGAGGTTCTCAGATTTTGTTGTGCAAGGCGTTGCGAACGTTCGACACTGTCGAGTGTCTGAACAAAATCAGAAAAACTCTCAGGTACGCGCACGAGAGTCGTCTCGTGCGCGTACCTGAGAGTTTTTCTGATTTTGTTCAGCAAGGCGTTGTGAACGTTCAGGTGAAGATTCTCCCATACGACGTATTTTTGCTGCCCGTGCTTGAGAACTATGTTTAGAAAGTTGAGACCTAGGGGCCTACTCCGAAGTGCAAAGTGCGAATGTTCGGATCGGACTGACACATGGCCGAACCGAATATTATTGAAAACTGCGAATAATGTTCGGATCGGCTCCGCTGGGTCGGGACCATAGTCAATATTCGAAAGAGTGTAGGAGTGTAGGATCGGAACCGACCGAACCAAATAGTAACTTCGTAGCAGGAAACGGCCGAACATTCGGCCGTATATACTACTTCGGAGTAGACCCCCTGGCTCTCTTAGGCATTTTCAAATGTTTAAGAAAATGTTAATAGCGTGTAATATTCTAGCTCTGAAAAGAACTGTTGTTTAGCTCTGAGAAGAACTTTTGCGTAGGTGTAGTTTTAAGAACGAAATCTAAAAAAAATGACACGGAAATTATTAGACTGCGCACGACCGCTGCGTAAGGAGCCGACCTCGCGTCTGAGCCGCGCGGGTACCTTACTCATAGATCACTTACCACAATTTAGATTTTTCTTTATTTAATGTGAACTGTTGGGTTCTCTTGCCGAACTTGTTCAAGGTTGGGAGTGGGTTGAAAAGTTTCTAATTTACTCGTCACTTCTGTTGTAAAATTTTCTATAATTACAATAAGTTCAAAATCGTTTTTCTTTCGGAAGAATGACGAAATTGGTATTTTAAGACGCCACATCGGCTCATTGAATAGAAACTAGTTTCATATATAGGCATTCTCTTCATTCAGGGAATAATATTGCATACTAAAAAATTTTCATAGCTTCAGAAAATTTTTGGCATGTAGCACCTCCTAGTCTTAGAAATTACTTTAATAGATTTATGTTTTATTTTTTTGTCTATGCTCCGAGCAATTTACTATGACGTAACGTGCAAACAAGAATTTATTATATTAATCCGATCATTCCCGATTGCTATTGGACTTATCAATCGGGAACGATCGTCGACGTCCAGATTAATTTGTTAAATTCCTATCGAAGAGACCCTTTCTGTGTACCCACTTGGATGCCAATATCCTATGCTTTAATGTGTTGTTAAACTTGATTTTACGCAGTTTAGGTTAGAAAATGATAAATGATGCTCTGTTCCTATGGTTCTAGGTAGTTACGTGATTAATGAAGAGGCGTTGGCAACCAAACCCATACTCACTCCTTAAAGGTAGGTGTAAAATATTGCCAATTAAAATCACAAGTCATTTATTCAAATTAAGGTGGGAATCAGTACTTTTAACATCAAAATTACATAAGACAGTCCTCCAAAACGCCTGCCCTTCACCACTTCCAAGTGCCTTCGTTGAGAACAAGAAGTAACGCAACAAACAATAGTAGCATTTTGTGTAGTCTTAGCCTACTTCAGACGTATGCACGGGTCTATGACCGGTCTCAGAGGGGCTTGTGACTATAAGTAATAACAGCCGCACGGGTCGATCGATCAGGTTAAGCTGCGCTTGCCGCGGTTGGTCCGTGGATAGGTGACCTTTACATACCGAGACCTCTCCGTGCCTCGCAAAACACTTTAAGCCATTTGATTGGTCCCGGCTGTCATTCGTGGATCTTTGACAGTCGATACGGGTCGTCAGAAGCCCGAAAGTCTGACAACCAGTCTTACCAAGGAGTTTCGTATTACCCAGTGGGTTGTAGAGGTCAGATAGGCAGTTGTTCCATGTTAAATACTGGTACTCAGCTGCTTGCGGTTAGACTGGAAGCCGACCCCAACATGGTTGGGAAAAGGCTAAGCAGATGAATATTTTTAATCTAGTCACCTACATTACAAATAAAACGCATCTGCCAGTTCTCAGTAAGGTGTTTGTAAAGTTGATGCTCAATCAAATGTTTACGTCACTTTAATAAAAATTACATCTTTCATGAAGGCGGCGGCTAGTACGGCTTTACCAAAGGGCGTTGTACCACTGACGCCGGTTTTACCCTAATGAAGAACATTTTTAACGCCTGGGAAGAAGCACATTAGGAACAGATTAGGGAAACAGCACTTGACTTGTTAAGATCATACCTGAAAGATAGAAAGGTTAAAGTTCAAGTAAACGGCGTAATAGCTCATTGGGGTCTGAAATGACAATGGGCTTTACTCAAGGTTCGATATTAGGTCCATTCCTCTTTTTAGTTTATATTAATGATTTACCCTAATTACTTCAAAATCAACCGAAAATGGTGTTATTTACAGATGATACCATCATTGATCCTTAAAATAGACCGACGGTCACAAAATCTTGACGACGTGAATAACTCTATTCTTCAGGTCCAAGATTGGTTTACGGTAAATAATTTAGTACTTAATTTTAAAAAATCCAATTTGGGTAAACGGTATAGTTATTGGCCAGTTAAGCTACCTCAAGACATTATTTATAACACTCAAGACACTAGTTATTGGTCATAGAAAACAAAATAATAATTAACATTAAAAAACAAAATGTTTTAACAAAAGCAATAGCCCTCAATAATTAAAAAAAAATCTCATCATCAAAAGGCTCGGAATTATCGATAATAACGTAACATTTGTGGCATATGTATTACGATAGGTATCTAAATCATAATTTTAGTGAATATTTTCACCGTGTATTTCGTTTAATGTTGCAACGTAATATGATAATAGTTATCTGTCACGTAATAACAGAAAAGGTTGCAAAGTCACTTTTATCCCATAAATATAAAATAATACCTACCTGTCACATTATTCGAATAAGTAAAGATGCTCTTTAGAGATTCATCCCTTAAATAAACTATCCTACAGTTAGAAGCTAATATTTCATGCTTTTATATGAACCTTTGTAATTCTGACTTGAAAGAAAACTCGCTGACAACCAACATCTAATATGGCTGACAAAGGTTCACGGTAGCTAGCCAACACCTCTAGAAATAGCCGTACCCTTTCGTTATTTCGTTTCGTTTCTTTAAATAATAAGGTGTTGCTTTTGACTTGTCCCTATAGAATTTCCAACCAATGGTTTCTGAAATCTGTGTTATTTTATCTTTTACCGCTTTCTTATGGAAACTCCTGTGATTATTTATAGCTATCTATAAATAATCACAGGAGTTTCGTTTTCTTCAAAATTCACTCAAAGTGTATGTTTTTAATGATTGCGCAGTTTAATAGCGCTAAAAGGTTACTCACACCATGCAAAGCAAGTAAATAAATCAGTCCACTTCAGAAATGAACGTGAAGCAGAATGTTCTAAATGTTGAACACAGACACGTCTTACTTAATACCGGGTGTTTTTTTTAGAGGTTTGGTTTTTAAATTGGCAACACTGCTTCTAGTGATTGTCAATTTGACAGTTGGCGGTATATTTGTAGTCAGTACGTTTTGCCATTTCACAATGGAAAGACTTACTTCAGAACAACGCTTGCAAATTGTGCAAATTTATTTTGAAAACCATGGTTCAGCTCGCCAAACTTACCGTGCCCTACGTTCAGTTTACGGTCGACATAATCGTCCATCCGAGCAAGTTATTCGGAAAAAAATGGATCGTTTTCATACCACGCACACTCTAGTTGATAATACGCATTCACAAAGACGCTGTACAGTGCGCACAGAAGAAGTTATTGCTGCTGTGGAGCGTAGTGTTGAAGAGGACCCGAATGAGTCGATTCGCCATCGTGCACAGAAATTAGAGCTGTGCCCATCCACTATGTGGATGATTTTGAGGAAAGATCTTGGACTGCGAGCTAACAAGATCCAACTTGTGCAAGAGCTGAAACCGCGTGACCATTATGCGCGCCGTACGTTTGGTGAATGGGCGAAAACAATATTCAGCTTGACCCACTTTTTCAATGCAAAATTTTGTTTAGCGATGAGGCTCATTTTTGGTTAAACGGCTACGTCAATAAGCAAAATTGCCAAATTTGGAGTGAAAAAAACCCAGAAGCCTTTATTGATACCCTCTTACATCCATTAAAAGTAGTGACTTATTTTTGTAGTGAGTTTTGGTTTGGTGCGCTTTAAGGGCAGGTGGAATCATTGGCCCATATTTTTTTAAAGATGATACCGGCCAGAATGTTACTGTCAATGGAGAGCGCTATAGAGCCATGATTGCCGACTTTTTTGTTCCCCAGTTGAATGGTATTGATGTGGCAGAGCTGTGGTTTCAACAAGATGGTGCAACATGCCACACAGCGCGCGACAACATCAATGTATTGCGGGAAACATTCGAAGAGCGCATTATTTCGTGTAATGGACCTGTGAGCTGGCCTCCACGATCGTGTGATCTATGGATTACTTTCTTTGGGGATATGTGAAGTCACACGTCTACGCAGATAAACCACAGACGTTGCAAATGTTGGCTTCCAAGTGACCACTTGGAAGCCAACATTTGCTGCGTTATTGCCGATATAATATATGGCCCCTGTTGCTCGGAAAAGTGGTTGAAAATTGGACTTCCCGATTACGCTTCATTCAAGCCAGCCGTGGTGCCCATATGCCTGAAATAATTTTTAAGCACTAATGGCATAAGAATATCTTTTAAATAAAACCAATACCATGATAATGAAATTTATTTTTAGGAGTTTTATTTCATTTTGAATTTGTATACCTCTAAAAAAACATCCGGTACATTATACAATAAGCTCCTACTTTGTGATGTTAATGAACTAAGCTACATGTTCACTTTGTGCTTTTACTGCACCAGTATCTCTGCATGTACTCTCTCTCTCTCCATTACTGATTTAAATTCTGTAAATACATACTTGTTATGTTGCCCCTGCAAATTACTAAAAAAAAAACGTAAGAAAATTTTAGTTTCGCGGGTAATTCTCGCGCTTTTATCTATTCTTGAATGAAAGAATTCAAATTCTTTGTATAATCAATAATCGATGTCATTCGATTCACTCTTAATTATTTTTATCTTCTCCCTGAAATCCCATTATTCAGCTACAAGTTGTTGTTTTTGTTATTGCATTGACATCAATAAACAATCTGCTTTGTGCTTCGCAATTTACTACACACACAATAAACACAATTTAAAATCAATATTATTAAAATGCGGTATTACCGCTGACACATTAAAATTTAATAAAACTCATATTTGTTTAGTTAAAGAAACGATGATTCTATGCTGAAATCGCTACCACACAAACATGAAAATGTATGTATCTTGACTTTTATCGACAAAAATTTTACGCGTACAAAAGAGTGACTTCTGTCGAAAAGTAAACCATTTCTAATCTACCCACTACCTTTCTTCCCCAATTTTGTTAACTTAGTTTTCTTAACAAAAGGGTGCTTTGTAACAAAAGTAAAAGAAGCCGAATCGTTTCGCATACAAAACTGTTTGTAACATCTTACGTAATGAGTGAAATATTTCCATGTCTGCCGTTTCATTACAGTCTACCATTCATATTTTTGGCAGGTTTATCTGTACCTGGTTTTGTTATGCAGATAGGTAAAGTGATTCATACTGAACCCGAATATATACCTAAGCTTCAGTATATAATTAAAAAACAACTATCGATTAATGTAACTGATCATTTTTAAAATAACTTTACATTTAAAATAGTTATTATTTTGCAAGTCGTATTAGTTGATTGTACGTAATTACCACAGGTATGAAGCTTCTTTGGTAAAGAAAAAAAATAAAAGAAAAAAAAATATTGTGTAAATGGCTCATCATAATTATTACGTTCAGTGCTATAATTTGCCTTATGTTATCGGTTTTATTAAAATTGAAGCCACTGAAATATTATCTTCTTTTATTTTAATTATGTGGTAAGGAAGACAATGTTTCCTTTGCTGTTCGATGATGTGTTCCCTTTTGTACATACAGCCACATACATTTTGTTAGAAAGTTAATTTGTAAGAAGAAATTACTTCGGCCAAGCTTACGAACTGTAACAATAGTGTAAGAGTGATTCAGGTAATATTATATTAAAACCTTTGGCCGTGTGGAAACAAGGTTGGAACAGTTGGGTCATACCGGTTTTCGTGTATTCTTACGGCATACTCGAATGGACTCAGACGGAACTTGACGGTCTTGGTAGGAAGGTCTGTACATTGCTGATGACATATCGTATGCATCACACACGGTCATCAGTGATGAGACTGTACATCTCGCGGAAATTTGAGGGGTCGAGATTTCTTAAATGCTAAAACCCCCCACAACCGCAAGATTTGCAGTCTCAGGAAATATTTTCTTAAAACTGACGTGGGGATGCACCGAGATGTGTTCGCAGTGGACAAGAGACTCACCAAAAATCGTTACAAGAACAGACGGCAGCAAATATCGTCTGTTCTTAAATAAACATAACACGATATTCTCGGCTGTTTGATACCACAGCAAAAATAATTCCACATCAGCTGTTCAAACAATGTGTGATGTAAAATGTTGTCTTTCAAAACATTTTGTTCTTGGATGCACGTGGGGCATCTCCTGCAGTTAGTGGCAACTCTCACCTAATTCATCCGTGGGTGTTATGAAAGGTGAAGCTTAAGAGGCTTTTCACACACGCTTACAGATACTGACATTCTGAAGACGTAATAATACCCCCCGTTCACCTGACTCGAGCCATCTTGCATATTTTTATTTAAAGGTCTCTATCCGTTTCAATAATGATAGAACAAAGAAAAAAAACGAAATAACTATTGACATATAGATGCTCTAATAACAACTTGTTACTTCTTTAAGAGCCGACAAACTTCGACTTTCTTCTCTTTTTCAAATTCGTGAATTCATATTTGGAACAATACAAAATTGAGTACGAAAATAAAATCAGAACCTTCACCAGAAATTATATGGGTTTTTTTTTAAATAATATTTTATAATCAGTATATCAAAATCAAAAGTCATTTATTCAAACTAGGCTGAGAATTCACTTTTTGAACGCCAAAATTACATAAGACAGACATTCCCCAAAACGGCCGCCCTTCAGCACTTCCTGGTGCTTTCGCTGGGGAGAAGTGGCGGTGTAACATAGCCCGGACTTATTACTCCTTATTATTTATTTATGAAAATAGTCTACTTTTGGAATGTTTGTAAATATGTGAGCACCATGTACCTATCACATAGTCAATTTATATGTCATGGTTTCATTAATTCATTTTAATTCTTTTACCTATTGTGGTATAGTAATTTTATGTTTAGGTGCATCGTCTTCACATATAATTATATAATTAATGTGTGCAAAATATTGTAAAACATTTTAAAAGAGTAACGGTGGAGTTTCTTGCCCATTCTTCTCCACACGAAAATTACCTTTTGGAAGGGGCGACTAGAATCAATTTAATTTTAATTTTGACGTTCAAAAGTGCCTTTTATGTGCCTATTTGAAATAAATGATTTGACTTTGACTTTAATGTGTGCTGTAATATAATGGCCCCACTGCTGGAAAACAGCACCCTAATTGCGTAACACACAATCAATCGGAATCAAAATAATTTTGAAGCAAATTGCTAATCCATTGCTTCATAAGTTCGAAAAATTTGTCTGCTCAACACGTAAATAACGCAATGAATGTTGTTGAACTGTCAAAATGAAACCAATTCCGATTGATCGTGTGTTACGCAATTAGGGTGCTGGTCTCCTCTCTGTGTGAGAAAGAGGGCTGTGATCCACCACGCGGGCACAGTACGGGTTGTATACATCGAATTGTTAGTTTCCTCAGTCCTCACGAAGTTTTCCTTCACCATTTTGAGAGCGGTAATATTATATACGTTATTTATTTATTTGCAGGTAGAAACAACTCACTACTCAATGTTCAACATACCTTTTCCAGCTGTAACTATCTGTGACACCGAGAGTGTGTACTTGCCCAACACTCAAAACATCACCGACTTGCTGTAAGTACCTACAGTAGGTACGTACAAACAGTCAACCACACATCACTAGTAGCACGTCGTAATGTTCAAGCCGCAGAATATCATTCAGCCATTTTCTTTACATGTCAGACCCACTGTGGGACCAAAATTAAAATGTGACACAGGCAGACTTGGATAATCAAAAAAACCAGCCAGGTGCATGTAGGACCACGCACAATGAAGGGTTCCGTAGTTGGAATGAATATATCCCAAGTACAAACTTAACTCTGTAGTTAAAAACATGTTCTCCCATAACTCAATTCACTTGTAAAAACTGTAAGTGTACGGTCAAAATTGCAAATGTAAGTTTGTAATCGCAAAAAAAGTGTATGATAAAACTGCAAATTCGGCTAATGGCAATTCGGCATTTCGGCTTTTTCCTTCACTTGTGATTTACCTTGCTTCTTACCAAATTTCATGATTCTAGGTCAACGGGAATTACCCTAAAGATTATTGAGAGTATTTTTTGTCGTATTTTTCATTGCGTTGGCTTAGAAGCTTACATGTGAATATTTTTATTAAACTCCGAGGGACCTGCGAAATTGATATTAATTTCAACTTGATACGACCATGCGTTCGTCAGAAAAAGGGTCTTGACAGACAGACAAATAGACAGACAATCATATGAGGTGGTCCTATAAGAGTTCCGTTTTTTTATTTCATTTTGAGGTACGGAACCCTATAATACAAGATTTATATTTCATAAAATGGCCAGGTCCTTAAAAGGGGTTAAGATTGATGTCAACTCGGCATTAATCAAAAGCGTAAGTATGCTATTTTGATCTTTGTAATCAAGTTATTAAATGCAAACCATGTGCTCGATGACATTCTCATTGGCAAACGAACTTTCATGCAAATGTCCATCCCGTATTTCCTTCCAATAGCTCCCTTTAGTTATGTGAGGAACTTGCAAAATCTCATGCTTCTGGACCCAGCGGTTTAGGCTGTGCATTGTCTATTAGTGAATTTAAGGTTTTAATTATGTTAAAAGTTTTCTGTCTGCTCAGTGCCGTAGCTTCAAAGGGTGTATGTGCACTGACTTGACATAGGAAATATTTGAAAACTGACGGAGATATATAAAACAACACTTACGGTTCTTTTCTGTTGCGAATAATTTATTTTTGTCATCGTCGCCGCAATTTTCATCTAAATTCTCTTAAGAGCAATGTGAATACCGAGCCGAATTTATTGTCAATCTCAATCAATTCAATCTATGGCTAATGTATTTAACCTCAGAGAGATCGATGATCCTTTTAGGCAAACGTAATTCTATGTTCGACGGTACCAAAATTATATCAGCAAGCTGGCATTAAGGTCTGCTGATTTTTCATTGAAAAGAAGGCTAAGCTTATATTCCTTGGATCACCAACAAACGTACCTACCTTACTCGTACCAGGTACGTTTTAAGTAATATAATATTGATGATCGGTATTATTCACACAATACAGACCTTGGACAGTGAACTGCGTCCAGTGTTTTGATTAACCAATCAGAAAACAGATTGCATGACAACGGTAAACACAGTGGTCACTGGTCACTGTATTTTACAAAGCCAACAGCTAACAAATAATATAATCGCTCAGTGTGCCTAGCATGAACTTGTGACGTAAACGTAACGAAAATTCGAACGATTTCTGTATCTAAAATACTTACCTATCCCATAGCAGTTTGGTTTAAATTTTTGCAACACGCACAGTAAGTATCACCTAAGTCCTAGTCTTAAAACTAACTAAGTATTATAGTAGTGCGAAACTAAGTAAGTATAATTACCTATAGTAGTGCGAAACATGTATTTTCAATATCAGAATCCTTTGAATTTACATAACGTTTACTCCGAGCGTTCATGCTAACCCACTGACCGACAATCAAGACGCAAATAAACGAACTAGGCTTGTTTATTAATTCAATGTTTATTTTTCAGAATCCTTCGCGGTTATAACATGACTGAAATAAACGATTTCTACAAGAGTTCCTCCGAGGTCAAACGTAAGGACTACATGCCAGAGCCGTTTGTCCGAAAGATGCATTCCTTGCTCGAAGACCTCGAATACCCTTTGATGTATCTGCTGGAAATCGTAACGGTACTCTTTAACTTAATTTGTTCCAAATAGCTCTTGCTCAGGTAGAAAAAGTAGGTAGCTATTTAATAAAGTGCATGGTTGGTCTAATTGCCCAGGGTTCGCCAAACGAACTTAAGAGTCAGCAATAATTCAACTGAGGGACAATTCTCATAGTTTTAAGAACGTTCACAGTCTAATCTCAGTCTCAATCTGTCAAAAAAACCTCTAATTTCTCTACATTCTTGACAAGTTTTTGACATTGATTGTCGCTGAGATGAAATTGCGACTAGATTTTGAACGTTTTTCAATAAGGGAATTGGCCTTCGGGTTTAAAGCAATTAAAAGATGCTGGAAGTTTATTTTTTTGTCCAGTAAAACAAAAGAACAAAAACACAGTCATTCTCTTTTTGAAAAACAGATTGCCAGTTCAAAAATAAACTCTTGTTATATTGTTGCATTTCAAGAGGCCGTGCAGTGACGTAGTAATGGAGTGCTACTGGAGGTCCAGAGCACACAACTGTTCGGAGATGTTCCGCTCAGTGCTCACTATCGTGGGACATTGCTGTCAATTTGATATACCGTATTTCATGTGAGTTTGAGAAATGCTCATTATTTTTTAAATGTTGTGTTGTTGTATGTTTAAGAAACTCCACTAGTTTTTTTATTTATACTCGACGTTTCCTCAATATTATTTACGTACCGGTACATAACTACACATAATTATTATTAATATAAGTCATCATTAAACGGTACTAGTATAACTAGTAGGCTATACAAATATGTATTTTGTTCTGTGCGGGAATTGTTACCGCAACTAGCTTCTCAACCCATGCACTGCGTTAACCAAGCCAAGTCTGATAGGCTCATTTGTAAAGAAGATGACTCAGTTACGGCTCATGTCTAAAAAACATAACAAATAACGCTGTAATATTCTACCTTCTCATACTTAATATAAATTTTTTGAGCATAAGTAAATGAAATGATTTCCCAAGAGTCAACTTAACAAATTGAACAGACGTTGCTACTTGCCATATTTATGTCCTTTACATATATACGCACCTTTCCCACACACACAGACGGACGCACCTCCGACTGCTGATAAGGAAAAACATTCTGTCGATTTCAGATTGGCTGTTTGAAGGTAATTTTTGCAGTGATTGGAGGAAAAAATCAGGCCATATTGATTATTAAAGTTTATTTGCATGTAGGTAATTTTTCATGAGGAAAGGCCGTAATATAAAAGAAAACAAATGTAACTCTAATCAGCAGCCTAATTACGAGCATAATACTCGTAACAATATTTTTATCTTTGTGCCATTTAAAAAAAATTATATAATTTGGTCGGTAATTCAGTTATAGAATTTTATTGAAAAACATAATGGTTTTCGATGTAATTTGGGGTTTGATTTCATCATTCTCCTGCCCTTATCCCAATTTATTTGGGGTCGGCGCAACATGTCTTTTTCTTCCATACTTACTTCTCTATTACTCGTCATCTCGGTAGTCACCCCCTTTCTAACCATATCATCATTCACACATTCCATCCATCGTTTCTTTGGTCTTCCCCTCCTCTTATAGCCATCGACATGCATACTCAAAACTCTCCTCACGACATTTTCCTCATTTCTCCGTAACACAGCCCATACCATGACAACCGACTTCCACACAACTTTTCAGTTACCGGTGCTACTTTCAGACTTCCTTATCTTATTCTAATTTGGGGTTTGATTTGCGACCATTTAATGGCAAAAGGCGTGATGCTATGTTGTTATTCTCATTTTGTTTCAGCTCTACGTGTACGACTATAAAGAGCAAGTGACTAGTCGACAGCTCGTTCAGTCTGACACCGGAGTCGTTCTTTGACGTCGGCGTCTATGTCTGGGTTATCGACTCCTCTACTTACGTCAAGGCACTGCCGATTACTAGCAGAAAATGTACATTGGAGACGGTAATTTTAGTTTTTACTTAAATATTTATGATGCTTTCAGTTTTAAATTGAGTAGAGTTTACCTTTTAATCATTGGCTGATTTTCTAAGATAAAATTGTGCCAGTCTTTATGTTTTTGGCAAACTTTTCCCATAAATAAGTTAATTTTGTCCAACGCTAATGTTGTTAGCTCAATGATTTTATTTTGTAAGTACCTAGGTATGTACAAACACTTTTACTCATCAATCATATCAGCAGATTTAGTAGTTAGATATATCCCATTATATTTCATGCCTTACGATCATTAATTGATTCTCTATGTATAAGCTTGTATAAGCCAATAAAAATTCTAGTCTATTATTGCGGTCTCGTCAAAAGTAATAAGTTTTCTGTCAAGATTAATCTCCAAGCCAATATTAAAACAATGCACAATGTTGGTCTAATTTTATTGAAGCCAATATCATCAATCATGTCCTTTGTCGATCAGCGTTATTTGAGCCCTCGTGAAATCACAGGCAGTGGGGTAAAATGTAGGTCACTGAGTCAAGTATTTTATACCTAACTAAATTGTACATACAGAGTAGCTTGTCTTAAAATCTTTCAATAATAATAATGTTAAAGGAAAAAAGAATGTTAAAGATAAAAAAACTACATTTTCAAGTATCCTGTGACATATAGGTATGTAGGTATAACGATTGAAGCAATTGTCAGGCTATTGCTTCAAACACACTTTTTATATGCAAGTCCTTTGCTACGAAACAGTTCGGTTTCGGATTATTCCAATAGTATGACGGCACGGTTGGCGCAGTGGTTAAGTGATTGACTGTTGCGCTGCGTATCGCGGGTTCGATTCCCGCACGGAATAAATATTTGTATGGCCTACAAGTACGTATTGTTCCGGGTCTGACTGTTTGTGTATGCGAGTTTAAATGTTTGTAAACGCACCCACGATACGGGAGAAATTCCTAGTGTGGGGCAACGTTTTTTAAAAAAGAGAAAGAGAGAGAGAAAGACCGTCAGAGTAAAAACTTCTAGGAACGAGTATGATTCGAAATCTAAAAACTTCTTCTAATCGTGATAATACACACCTATCTACCTATATTTAGTATGTAGAAACTAAGAACGTAATGATTTACTTCGATGTCCTTCCATAAATAACAACATCGTTGTAACCGGTTCATAAAAGCTGAAATATGACACCCATTAAAAACGAAATACTAAAATATTACACGAAGTGATATGAAACGTTTACACAAAGTATTAGAAACAAAATGCGAAATTCCGTGAGTATTTTTTGCCATATCTACTGTGTTCAGGGAAACCTACTTCTTGAAATCGTTTTCCTTTGTGTTTTGTTTTGGGTAATCAAAGTAATTAAAAAACATAACCCAAAGAACAGGATGTCAAATGAATAATACGAAAGTTATACAACCAGTGATTCCAAGCATTGACAGTTTAAAATTGCACAAATAGAGCGAGAGCTTTTAGAACAATAAACAGCGCCAGTTACAGAAGTAAGTGCGCCAGATACACAAAAATTTGTAGTAAACTGTGAGAACAATTTGCTGGTTTAAAAAGTTACAAAATATTCTAAATGCTAGTCGCTAAATTAGGAGTTTAAAAAGAATATTTGGAAAAAACGAAGCTTCACTTCACTGCGCTCGTATCAAGGATCCTTGTTTATTTTTCATCTTTTGTCGCCGAGTGTTGGGATTCTGTTTTCTTATTTGTCTACAATTTCAGCCAAATAATATAAACAAATACGCCCTAGCAATGGTTAGGCTTATTTGTTTATATTTGTTGAGAATATCTTCGTATTCCGAATCATGCTAAAGAAAAGTTTCAGTCATTCTCGTGGCAGTATATCAAAGATGTTTAAGACGTCCATAAAACTTAGACTTACCAGCTGTACCGTTGTAAGTTAGTTCCAATTAAAAAGTTATCTAGCATCTTTCTGTAGTGAATGTGCGACGAGCATAACAACTAAATTAAAACTGGAAAAAGACTTCTTAAATTCTGAAACTTTGTTTCATTTGCACCCACCAGTTTTAACTTCAGTCTACGATTCGTGCTGAATTTATAGTTAAAACTTAGTCAAACAAACTGAAATAATAAGATATGAACTAAAAGTTCAATATTTTACTTGAAAGTTTCTGGTGGATTTAAATAATTTGCGAGGGCTATTTATAGAAATTCTAATGATGTTCAGGATTTAAGATAAACACAAAACCTTTCTGAAGAAGTAAATGAAGCTTGTTTAAGTTTGGTTGTACCTAGAAACAAATATCCAACAAAATAAAACAATGGATTGTGTAGTTGTTGTAATTTAAAGTAAGAAAAGGTGAAGAGGGATCTTCAACCTGACAAAATGTTTACACTGTTGTTATTTATCTACAATTTTATGTAGGTAAGTTATTTACATACATTCACTATGGCGTAGATAAACAAGAAAAAACATGTGATAGCTAGGCTAGCTGTAATATAATTTTCGGTCTTTCTACACAAAACTTAAATATGTAATAAATAATGTGAAATGCTTAGTTTTATCGCCCATTTTGTACTTGGGGTACATACAATATGTCACAACGAATTAAATGTTAGACATCTTAATTCTCCTACGATGGCGAGCGGTAAGGAGATTATAATTGTCAGAGAAAGTAAATTAGTGAACAAGATAATAAGTGGAAAACCTTGTCGTGTTGTAACATTTAGTTAATAATAAATTAACAAGATACTTTATAAGTAATATTGATTTGAATTCTCACTTACTTAGTAGTAGTGGTATTATCTATCCGTCTGTCCCAGGATGACCGAACATAGGTACTGTCAGCCGTACATCCATGGGTACAGTTTGAAATTGACAGTGCCTTTATGATGTAGCAGTAGGCACGTGTAACTAAGGCGAGATCCTGGACATAAAATGGGGTTGTTGTTGGTGCAATACCACGCTATACCTATACTATACTAAAATAGATACACAGATATATACATATCCTAAACAATAGATAAACATACTAAATAAATAAGCAACGAAAATAAATGAACACTATAGATAATTACAGTTTAGAACAAGATCACGTCATTTACGAGTTTTTACACAACTGTTTTGGGTCAGCTTTGTTGTTACACAAACTGCCGAAACGAATAAGTTTTTCAGGACTTCTCAATTTCGTTCGCCTTTTCTATCCCTTTTTTTTCGGTTGGGAAATCATCAAATGACTCCTCCCGCTCTGGGCTGAGCGAAAGAGTGTGTCAGACTTTTACTGACTAAAACCCACCCGTGTTCCTTCAGTTGCCTATGCCAGGGGCCACGGTATCTCTTTCGAACAACCCGCAGCCCTGGCGGCATCGGCCCTATCGGACCCCGTCACTTCATGCTGACATCTCTTTGAGACGCGCGTGGAACACCACGCGTCGTCCGGGCCTGGTCCTTACCGGGCGGCGAGCTGCCCATTGCTCGACGCCCGCAAGCCCGCGCCTACGGTGGCCGGGAGTCGGCTGTTCCGGGAGTGGCCTTCCAGGGCGTCTCCTGCGGCGACTAGAGGCGTGAGGGTGCAGTGCTTGCCTCTGCCACACGCGTTCCGCCTCCTCCTTCGCGAGCATTACTGCTTCGCAGAAGGAGGTAACGGCTTGCCATGCACTCTCGCTCCGTACCATGGCCTGGACCAGGGCCGGACGCGAGAGATCCACGAGGACACGGCGGTGCCCCGCCCAAGCCGGCAGACCTCCACTCTATGCTCCACCGTGTCCTCCGGGCGATCCGCACAATGGTGACACCCTGGCGCTTCCTCCCGCTTTATCCTGAACAGGAACCTCCCAAAACAACCGTGTCGGTGAGGACCTGCGTCAGGCGGAAGGTGAGGGCGCCGTGGCGCCTTCTAGCCACTCCTCAAAGAGGGGACTTATCGCCGCGCCTTTTCTATCCCTTTGGATACATATTTTATTTTATTTATTTATTTATATAAAGGTTTACCTAATAAATACATTTAAAGCATTAACCCCCCACTCTTTACTGAAATGATCACCAAGCTATGCCTATAAAATGCATTTGTTTCCAGGACCAAGGCGCAGGCGCTGGCTTCCACCAGGGATGTATGACGCGCCTGATCTTGAAGAGAGTGGTCAACTACTGTAGATGCTTGCCTTTTGATTATACTTGTAAGTGTCTCATTTCTAAGAACTGTAAGTTACAATTTGAAGTGCTCATAAAAATGCTACAATTACCTTTACATACTTTTCACGTAAACATCTAAACAAATGAGCTGTGTACGCTGCGTCTTAAAGCATCTATCTTAATAACGAGAACGTAACAAACAAACAATTTAAATAAATTATGGAATATTATAGAATACTTTTATTTGCTTTGTGTTGTATTTAAACGTTAGATCATTAAACAAATATAGCTGCATTTCTATGGACTCAAAAAAAAAAGTAAATGACATGTAGGTAATAATACACAATGACATATTTAAACTAAAAGCAAGTTATTTGCTGATATTTGACCATTTAATTTAACTTGCTTCTCAGAAACATTTCCTAAACAGACGAACATGCAGAGCAATTAAATGCAAAACTAAATTTCCATATTTATAAAACTGACTTTTATTTTCTTACATCAACGCGCCGTGGAAAACCGATGTTGAAAATTGAATTCCTATACAGTTATTTAAATTCAAATTAATTCCATCATTCATACATTTTTGTAGTCTGTAAGAATTGATTGAACTCTTATAGAATCAATTTCAACGTCCATTTCATTTCTTAGAAATCAAACTAAGAAGAAGGATAACAAACGTATCTTCAAACTTCGAGCCCTTAAAAAGTTTTATCATCTATCCTTTGTGTTCAGAAGACCTCTAAACGCCGACATTTTCATCTCTGGAACGTTGTTCTGTGTGTTCTTAAATCTCGCTTGACAACCCCTGCCTAAATATTAAAAAAAAAAAAAATGGTTATCCATTTTAAAAATTGACACATAATAAGCCCGTTATGTTGAATTGACTATATTTTACTTCTTATTTGCACGTACGTTATTCTTTCATTTCAAGAATTGGACGTAGAAGAATTTGCGATATATTGTTCCTGGGATCATTTCATTTGCATTTATCAAACAATAGGTTAGTATGTTTGGTTTATATTATATGTACCTATGATTTTATTGATTGATTGTTTGATTTGATCCCGGTTGCCTGGATGGACTTAGGGATATTTAGGGTAAGTACTAAAATGTTTTTGACAGAGCTTAGATAAGAATTAAAAAAAAAAATAACAAAAATAAGGTTTATTGCAGAAACTTGTACCACTTTTGACCTCCTTTTAAGTAAAAGATATACAAAAACAATATAGGTATCAATAAACTGCCGATCTTGCAATATAATTGATGTGGTGTTGATGGGTAGGCTTTGTAAGATCTTTAAAGTAAAGAGGTTCATTGGTCACTGAATAAACGTATGTATTTAGTTTTACCAAAGTTATCCAAAGTTCAGTTCCAAAGATATATTGCTCGCGCAATTGCGTAATATAGATTTTACTATCATATTTCCCAACGTATCTCACACCAATGCAGAATTCCTATTCGAACACAGTTTTGAGCTAACTATATTCCCTTCCCTCCTATCTCGTTCCCATGCAACAGAAAGAGAAGAAAATGATCACCGCACGCGCCAATCAGCAGCGCATTCACCGCAACTAATCACTGCCCAGAGCTGTGATTTGAGAAAATATCGCCATATAATTATTATTGTGTTCAACTCCTGTTGCAACCGCACCGCTCCGCTATAAAACTACCAAACCGCTTTAATACCGCGCCGCGCCGCAAAATAATACAAGCCGCTAATATATCTTAAAATTCTCTATAATAATCCGCGTTTGGCCGACACGCGGTTGACATACCTACACAGACCAAGTGAAATGAACAATGTAGTGAAAAGAAGAAGTCAGCGAACACGTTTTAACTTTTTCCAGGCTGTCCTTGTATCAACGTGCTTCATCCAGAAGATTCCCAAGTAAGTCCTTCATTCCATCCTACCCTGATCAGCTCATCCTATTGTGAGATAAAAACTGCGCGTCGTCAATAGCTCACCCCCGCTAAATTATATTCCCGCAATTGGTCCTTCCAAGCCGCATGTATATACCAACATTATGGTTCAAATGTTCTTCTTCTTTGTCTTACTGAAGACAAAGAATCTATATAAGTTCCAATTTTCTAGTTTTAATTTCCAATTTCGTTTCTTTGCTTTCAGAAATGATTGAAGTTGACATAAAGGATATAATATTAGAAGACCAATTCTCGTAATTTAAAACGTTCAAAATATAGTCGCAATCTCATCTCGGCGACAAACAAATGTCAAAAATTTGTCAAATGTAGGGAAATTAGAGGGATTTTTGACAGATTGAGACTGAGATCAGACTGTGAACGTTCTTAAAATTACGAGAATTACCCCTCTGATAGCGAGTGATATCAAAGAGTCGCATCTTTGATAGCACTCGCTGTGCTGTGCTACGTGCAATATGATACCGAAGTGGAATTTATTAAGAACCAGAGGCAATTGAGGTGAATACTGAAATATGTTATTAAGTAGTTTCATTATTATTCTTCTGCCCTGTCGGTCTATTGTAAAGCATATTAATTGTACGGCCAGTATAACATAGTCTAACTTTATTTGTTTCATTTAATTTTCATTTCTGTTTTATAACAACCACAACAGATTATGAAATAGACCGTAGATCTATCAAGTATACTTTAACCACATACCAAATGTCCAACGGCATTGTAACAAAAACATATTTGTGCTCAAGAAACCTCAAAATACACTATTTCAATTTAGTATACAGGTAAACAATACAACAAGATACCAAACCACAGTAAATTCCGGCGTCTCGAAGGACCGATACCATTAACATTGCTGTCTTATCAGCGTACTTGTCCCTGAGGACCAACAATATTGGTTAGATTTACCTTCACGTAAAATACAAGAGAAGTTTACCTCTATTTAGTTTTTGATCTGAATTATACGGAAGCCATGTTTTACACAAAAGCTTATCTTGAAACGGTTTTGTTTTAAAAATAGCATACAATTTCAAAGCCCGGTAAGGTAAAACTTTTCGTTTTCAGTACGTTGAATGAAGCTCGCAGCAGGGTGATCGTGCATTTCGGTCAAAATACTTGTATGTAAGTATCGACGGAAAGTACTTTACACTTGGGACCAATTAATGTTTTAAAAATAGCATACAATTTCAAAGCCCGGTAAGGTAAAACTTTTCGTTTTCAGTACGTTGAATGAAACTCGCCGCAGGGTGATCGTGCATTTCGGTCAAAATACTTGTATGTAAGTATCGACGGAAAGTACTTTACACTTGGGACCAATTAATGTTTTAAAAATAGCATACAATTTCAAAGCCCGGTAAGGTAAAACTTTTCGTTTTCAGTACGTTGAATGAAACTCGCAGCAGGGTGATCGTGCATTTCGGTCAAAATACTTGTATGTAAGTATCGACGGAAAGTACTTTACACTTGGGACCAATTAATGTTAGGTAAGTTTCCTAGAATGTTCTTTGAATACGGACTAGGCAACAAACAAACAGGATTATTCGAAGACCGCTTGCACCACAAATTCTTAAATACGCACGCACATACACCCTTTTTTTTTTTTTTTGAGGATGGGAAATCATCAAATGACTCCTCCCGCTCTGGGTGGAGCAGAAGGGAGTGTCAGACTTTTACTGACTAAAACCCACCCGTGTTCCTTCCTTAGCCCTTTATGTTCCAGGGCAGCGGTAAACCCTCTCGGATGGTCCCGCTACCCCGCACATACACCCTTACATAGATATTATTATGTAAACTCACGACTTTTACCCATGGGAGTAGACAAAAACTACGACCTGCTTCGATCCTTACTTCTTTTTACTTCTTATACGTTCATATCAAAGGCGAACAACATGAACACGCGAAGTGAATGTAACGTATTTTGTTTATCGATTTTTTAATCGAAAATACAATTATCTTATCTTCATCTCATACCTTTCCCCATCCTAATCTCTGAATACATATAGTGCTAAACGAATTTAAAACATCGTTCCGCTTCTGTCAGCCTCTTAAAATTACTGTAATTACTTAAAATTAGGCGCCGACTCAAAATTATTTAGGTATACTTACATTAGTTTAAGAACTTACCTTATTAAGGTTAAATAAAAAAGGTTTATTATTTTTTGCTTTTCAGTTTTTTCGGCGGTTAAATTTTTTGTTAAAAAGTTTTTATTTTATAGTTTTTTTGTGGCTATACCTAATCTACTAATTGTTTGCCAAAGGGCAGAAGGCATATGTGGCACTGAATAGAGTAATAATACACCACTCAGCATTAAAATCTGTGAGTGAACAATAAATCACCCCTATTTTCCCACCCTTAGGGTTGGATTTTCTTTTTCAAATTTATATGGGACCAACTTTGGGGTATACCCTTTCCAATAAAAAAAGAATTATCAAAATCGGACCAAGAAAAAGTTATGCTTTTTTTTTTTCAGGATGGGAAATCTTCAAATGACTCCTCCCGCTCTGGGTGGAGCAGAAGGGAGTGTCAGACTCTTACTGACTAAACCCACCCGTGTTCCTTCCTTAGCCCTTTATGTTCCAGGGCAGCGGTAACCCTTTCGGATGTTCCCGCTACCCTGGCAGGCTTCGGCCCTATCGGGCCCCGTCAATCTTGCTGACATCTCTTTGAGGCGCACGTGGAACACGTACACGCCGTCCGGCACGGGCCTGGTCCTGATCGGACGGAGAGTTACCCATTACTCTCCGCCCGCAGGCCCGCGCCTACGGTGGCCGGGAGTCGTCACGCGGCTCCCGACGCCCGGAGCGTCTCCCGCGGCGGCTGAGGCGTGAGGTGCGCAAGGTGCGTTCCCTCGCCCACCCCGCCACCTCCTTCGCTAGCATGACTGCTTCGCAGAAGGAGGTGACTGCCTCCCACTCCCTGTCGCCCCGGACCATGGCTTGCACCAGGGCTGGACGCGAGAGGTCGCCGCCGCTGCCGATCGCCTCTACGAGGACACGGCGGTGCTCTGCCCAAGCAGGGCAGACCTCCACTGTATGCTCCACCGTGTCCTCTAGGCGATCCTGACAGTGGCGACACCCGGCCGTCTCCTCCCGCCTGATGATGTGCAGGAACCTCCCTAAACATCCGTGTCCGGAGAGGACCTGCATCAGGCGGTAGGTGAGAACGCCGTGACGTCTCTCTAGCCACTCCTCAAAGAGGGGTCTTACCGCCGCTATCGTTAAAGTTATGCTTGGTCATACATAAAAAAAAAAATATACGTGTCGAATTGAATATCCGTTTTTTTTCGTCGGTTGAAAATGTAGATTTTGTTAAAGGTTGAAAACATATACAAACTCTTTTCTGTGCCGCCATTACTTTTAATTTTCACGTTCTTTTAATTTGCTCTTTTGTTTTATATGAATGTCAATATCCAGCATAGCATTTTTATTTTCGTACAACATCTAAATAATATTTTCATTTCAGTTAATATTATATCGTAAGAAATAAATATATGAGTACATTGCAAGAACTGGACTATTTGTAAATTCAACGGAAGTGCCTGCAGAAATTGGTTCAGAGATAGAAATCTACAGTAGGTTCAATGTGGTATATTCAGCTATTATTCGATGTAATTGTTCTAAGGTTAGTAACAATTTACTTATTTATTTAATGTTACAACAGTGACAGGCTCGTGGCAAATTTTCAATAAGCAAACCTCAAGTTTGTGCTATGTTATCAAGCACTTCTAAAACCACTAAATTGTACCATTCATTGTAGATAGAAACGAGAGACGTGCACTTCTTTACCGAGGAGTAGCCAGGTGACAGGAAGAAGCAGTTCGGGATGCTGAGCTTCACATTAGTATATGCAATACCAGGTTAGTATGCTTTTGACGTCAAAGAAACTATATGTAATGTCGTGTCTGGATTATTACTTGAAGCAAGTTTTACTGAGTACTTAGGACAAGACACATTGAAAGTTTCAAGTTGCAGGAGGAAACTAATGCAATTCAATTCTGAACTTCAGCTCATAAAAACTTGCATACGATAAACTTCTTCGATCAGAACAAGTACAACTCTGACCATAAATACATTTATACATTAATAAAGCTTTGATGACAAGGAATCCGATTACATCTATTAAGCTCTAAGAGATAAGGAAAAAGTTGAAAATACTTACCCACACTTCACTTCCCTTACCTTCACTTCACTTTCCTTATCCTTAGATTTGTCGTCCATTAAACCAATATTTATTCACTCAAAGATTTTATGATTCAACTGTTTTCACTTCATTCTTACTTATACCTCGACCTTTAATCGTATTCAGCAACAAGTTACTGTCAACTGTCAAGCCAGTTCAAAGAAAAATTATGTTACCATACTAAAACTAAAGTGTTGGGGTAGTGAACGATTTTGCGTAAAGAACGAATGATAAAAATGATTGAATTTAAATAAAACATTAAATATTCGTATATAAAATGTGGAATATAATAATAATTATTAATAAAAGTCGTTATTAGTTAAGTTATATAGTAATTTCCTTTTTTTATTTTCTTCTAATAGAAACAAAATAAAAACCATGTTATTTTACTTTTTTTACTTGCAATTATTCTCCAATTATTAATAGTTACATCGTGTTTTTAAGACGTGGCATTAAATTTAAAATAAAAAGTTTGCATTCAAGTACATTATTTAAGTTCATTCAATTTCGTTCATTCTTGCACCACCTCACTACCTTTTTTTTTCAAATCCTGGTAACCCTTCAATTGTCAAGTAACTGAATACGATTAAAAGTCGAGGTGTAGTGTCAAAGTGACATCAATTTAAGTAATCTTCATTCCCAGAGTTGCTCATTGAAAAGTTGCCAGTGAAAAGATGTTAAACATAATTATATAAAAGAATATTTTATTAACTTAACCTATTTTTCTTTCCGATAATATGTATAGCGTCGAAATTTTTCGTCGGTTATTAAAAAAAAAAATCTTCTGTTTCATAGAAAACTGCAATTTGTACCTACGCGGTCAAAATGTTTGGAACAGCAATACTTTTTTTTTATAAAAATATATATTTAAATTCGAGATTAATTAATTTATTATTATCATAATTGGATCACAGAAATTGATGTGTGAACCTTTCAAGTTAATCTTTCCATTAGATTCGGAGCAATCTCATTCGGATGTACGACACCGAATAAAAAAAAAACACACGGTTCCTAAGCTTTTATCCCAGACAGAATATTACATAAATATAATATTTCTCATGTTCATGCTTGCGCATAATTCTTATGAGGCTTTACCGGCCGAAGGATGAATATGATTTCTTTTAGGTGATATATTTATTATTTACTAGCTTCTGCCCGCGGCTTCGCCCGCGTGGATGTCGGAAATTATACCACGGGAACGTGCTAACAGGATAAAATGTATGTGCTTCCCCAGAATGCCATCTATCTCGCGGGCCCTTTGTGGCTAATTACAGTAGAAAACCAATTGTGTCTCATTAGTGGTGATTAAGAGGGTACCTATATGATATCTTTACCTAAGTACCTACCTAATTAAAAAAAAAAAAACTCAATAACAGAAAATTAAATACCTACCTAAATAAACATATTTCTGATGATAACTAATCTAAACTCAATAAATAAGCAAAATCCCTAAAAACTAATATCTATACGAATGACTAATCCTACCTAACAGTATTATAAAATAACCTACGGTCACTACGTACACTATCAAATATACTACCTATACTTTAAAATTAAAATCTATACCTACGACTCATATAAAAATAAACCTAAATAACTCTAAAAACTAAAAGGAATAAAAATGAACTCCACTGCGGGTGACCCAACCTACGACAAACTTAGTATTTGCGGTTGGTACAGTACAGACAGTGGTAATCGGGTATAGGGATCGAACCGCAAAATTAAGTTTGTTTTTTATTGTATATACTTTTCCGGGATAAAAAGTACCCAGTGTGGTGCCTAGGATATTAAAGAATAATTATACCAAGTTTCATCGTAATCGAACCGGTAGTTTTTGCGTGATGCCTGAACAAACAGACAGACAGACAGACCGACAGACAGACGGACAAAAAATTTTTTAATCACATTTTTGGGTTCGGTGTCGGTCTAGTAACACCCCCTGTAAATGATTTTTTTGATATTTTCAATGTACAGAATTTTCACTTCTACAGATTTATTATAAGTATATAGATAAACATATTTCTATACTAATATTATAAAGAGGAAAACTTTGTTTGTTTGTTTGTTTGTTTGTAATGAATAGGCTCAAAAACTACTGGACCGATTTAGAAAATTCTTTCACCATTCGAAAGCTACATTATCCACGAGTAACATAGGCTAAATTTTATTTTGCAAAAAAATAGGGTTCCGTAAGATATTTGGGTTTTTCGGGCACAAGGTGTAAAAAATCAACCAGAAAAGTTATTTTGTATCTTTATGGGTTATTTTGATTTCCTTTTGAGATACGCAATCCTGTCACAAATCCGAAATCTACGCGGACGAAGTCGCGGGCAGAAGCTAGTGTTTAATAATACGGTAAGTTCTTATTATGGAATATACGCTAACAGACTTAAAATAATAATATTTATATGTACACGTATGTATAACAAAGTGGGATAACCGGAGCCGCACCGGCGCCGGACTGCAAATCTATTCAAATGAATATTGTTAAGTTGCTCTATACGATACATACGTGGTTCCGACGCAGCGCTGGTGCGGCAGATGCACGATATTCATCCGTATAGATTTGCGGTCCGGCGCTGGTGCGGCTCCGGCGTCATGTACAGGAAACAAAATAAACTGTGTGAGGACAAATAACAAATGGTAGAGAGACTTCTTATGAATAATTATGTTGACGTGCCTTCACTTTAAACGATCATAATCGACTGCTTGCCATCCTGGTGTTCAGAGGGAGCGCATTCCAAAGAAAGACTGCCTGGACAAAGAAAGAAGAGTCAATGAAACCAACCCCCGTAAACGCATCAGCCAGTGCGATTCTGTAACCATCTCACCGTGAAAACTTGGTGAAGTGAGCGTGGAGTGAGGTGTCATTCCAACTAATACTAGGGATTAACACTATTGACAGCTCACTCTAAGCTCACTTCACCCAACTTTTCACGGTGAGTTTTTTACAGAATTGATCGGCAGGTCGTCACGCCAGCGTTTTCTAGGCCTGTCTCGCCGCTTGCCCGTGTTCTGGCATCCACTGCGTGATAACAATGGCCCACCAGTCTCGATGCATCCTGTATACATGGCCTCCGATAAACATTAGCCGAGCAAATACGAAACGATGGAGTATTAAGTTCATGATAAAAATCCCATCTCGGCCTAAAATAACAGTCCCAAACCAATTAACTGTAAGCCGGTAGACCAAAATAACAGCTGTCAATCACTCTTACAGAATGAAGTCGGTAGTCGACAGAAAAGTCAATTATTGTCAGAATGTGTTATCCTGCATACCTACATAATACGGATAAACGGTCCCGAAGAAGTAATAGTTAGAGGGTCCCCTTACAAAGCGGTCTTAACAAAATACTTGCCCAAAAGGTTTTGGAAAGCAAATAGGTACCCCGTGACTGAACCATTCGAAATTACAACTATTTTGTTTGTCATTGTTTGTTTATAATAATATGTTGGCCATAACAGTTGAACCGTATTGGTGGTATTTGTTTTTTCGAGTCATTGGGAAGCTTTTCTATAAGTTATTACGGAGTTGTTTATGAGGTATGTGAAACAGAATTGTTGCGAGCTCATGTGCTTTTTGAAGGTTAGTTTATTAGTGTGTATTTTTCTTTAATCCGGTTTCCCATTAATTGTTATTGGACCTTGGATACACATCCAAGGTCAAAAAATCCAATAGACACCTATTGGATGTCTATGATTTTTTATTAGGAATGCCTAATCACCAGCTACAACAAATACTAAAAAAAAAAAAAAAAAAACGTGATATAAATTCCAAAGTCCTTGACAAACATCAACTCAATCTTCGTAGCATTTCCCAACTACTATGTTGGGGTCAGCTTCCAGTCTAACTGGATGCAGCTAAAAACATGGAGTGACTGCCTGTCTGAACTTAACAACCCAGTTGCTAGGCAAGAAGACTGATTGTCAGATTTTTGAGCTTCTGACTACCCGTAACGACTGTCAAAGATCTACGAATGACAGCCGGGACCAACGACTTAACGTACTTTCCGAGACACGGAGGGGTCTTGATATTATGTAATGGATGGTAACCTTCGATGGATCCGCTCGACTGTTATTATTTAGCTACGCGTCTTACCCTACCTTGATCACATCAACTATTTAATAGAAACAACTGCACAATCATAACACCAGTATAACCATCAATCAAAACTGGAGTAGAGAATATATTAATTGAATCATATCGTGAATACCAAAACAAATACTCTCGTCGGTATAATTTCGCTTGTTTGCCAATAGCAATTCTTCATAAACAACAAACGATTTCTTCTTTAAAAAAGAAAGAAAATAAAGTAGTAAATCAATCATTTGTCAAGTTCATCATAAACGATGCGTACTTTACTGCAAATATTTATATTTGTGGCCTTTTGTATTTTAAATTGAGAGGAACCTTTGACTG
Organism: Apamea sordens; assembly: GCA_945859715.1. NCBI lineage: Eukaryota > Metazoa > Arthropoda > Insecta > Lepidoptera > Noctuidae > Apamea > Apamea sordens. Next base: position 1,056,232 of record OX243990.1, on the reverse strand, counting down.
TACCTCTTGTTATAATATGATTACTTGTAATTTTATTTGATCTTAGAATGTATACTTAGGACAAAGCAATTTCTTGGAAGTTATTTGGTCGTGTTTGGATTGGTAAGATACTAATTAACAAATTTGAAGAAATGGGGCTGTAATTATTAGGTCCATATCTATGAAATTGCTGTTTTACATAGTTTTTTGTAATGAAAATTATAATATATTTATTTAATCGAAGTATTGGCCATTAGTGAAGATGCATTTTGCGATTTTAGTAGAAGTTCGTTGATAAAAATCTTGGGACGGGAATCGTTGAACTCTTTAGATGTATTTTTCTCCACCTCGTTCCTCATTCTGAATAAAAATTATTTGGAACAAGGTCTGGTGAGTAAGGTGGGTGACGGAGAGTTTCCAGTCGTAACTCCTATAGTTTTGAGACGGTCCGTTATGCGGTGATTCGACGCGGTTTTGTTGTTGTTGTTCAGTGAGTTCATACGGTTCCCACTTCCCAAGCTTTTTTATCTTTCCAATTTCAAGTAACTGAATCAGTATCGATTCATCACTTACGTTGAAGGCTGCTGCAAGTTCCAACATTGTTTGAGATGAATCTGCTTACACTAGGGCGTTCAATTCATCGTTATCGACTTTCATCTCCGGTCGACCACGGGGCTCATTGTTGAGATCAAGATTTCCAAAACGAAAGCGATGAAACCAAAAACCAAACGTGCTTTTACATGCGGTACCATGTCCATACACGTTGGTAATATTGCGTGCGGTCTATGCTACGTTGGTGCCACGACGACGGAACTCATAATACAAAATATCGCGCAATTACGATTTTTCTATGGTTACAAATACAGCGATATTGTTAAAAAACCAAACGACCTAAAACAAATGAAAAACTGATTTTAAAGGACTAGGAATATTATAAAATTAATTTGAATTCAGAATTCTAAATAGAATGAAAGGTATCTTCACAAATAGCCAGTATTGAAAATCGGCAATTTCATAGGTCAAGGACCTAACAGTTACAATTACTTATTTATCAACGATAGGTATTTATTTATAATGACTTATTTAAATAAGGAGCATTTTCAGTGTTCTCATTCCTTATTTATTCATTATGTTTAACAATTTCATCTTCATTAGTCAGTATATTCATTCAATTATGGTTTTGTTGATAAATATTATAGTTGGTCTGTTTATTATCTAAGCTCCATGTTCAAGAAAAATAAATAAAAGAATAACAAAGCCTTTATTAGTACTACTAAAATTATATGAAATTTTAAAATTAATTCTATTGCATTACAGGTAGAAGTCGCCTCTTTGGAGTAGGCCTACCCCAAAGAATCCCCAAAGTTTTCTGTTTCATACTGCTTGATTAATGATAACGATAAATGATTTTATTTGTGTAAGTAGGAAGGTTTGCACAAACACTGTTACACGTTAATCATATTTTAAAAACAAGATGAGGTCGGCGTTTCCTATCTAACTCTGAGAAGAAAGGCCGAAACAAACTCAGAGGTCAGTCTTTTTTAAATTTCAGATGTAATCTTGGCCAGATCATGTGAATACCATGTATGTATGTCGATGTCTGAAATGATCTTTTGAAGAAAGAATAACCACACAGATTGAGTGGATCTGTCCAGTCAGCGCACGCATTATTCAGTAATCGTGCAGTTCAACTCATAACTCAACGATTCGAACTAACAGAACAGAGAGCGACAAAAGATAAAATAAAAAATAAAATGACCCACATAGTCTTTACAACCACAATAATTAAAACAATAATAATATAAGTAATACTTTACAAAGTAAGCAAATGTCATTGTTTATTTAAAATTCATTAATGTCAAGTTATGCATTGTCATTATTATTATTCATTTCAAATAGCTAAACTATTTTCTTCCTGTGTGAAACTGTTACTATAAGGGAATGTAAGCAACACAATTTTTCTTAAACTAAGGTTGCACAATGCTCTATGATACTGGAGCAGTTCTCTTTTTTGTTTCCATGTCCAAACTTGCTCCTACTCTTTCATGAAAATATGTCGCGCCATCTTTTCTTCTGACTGCATTATCTTCTTTTCCTTTTTCTTGATAACCGTGCTGTGGCTTTCTTTTTTCATGTTCAAGTAAGGTTATAAAATGCTACTTAATTGGAATTCTTGAACGAACTTTGAAACAAACTTATCTCACGCATATTCGATTACAGCATCGTTCTGCAAATGATCAATTCTTGGTATGTTTCAAACACAACTCACCAACAATAGTACTCAATATTTTTCTAGGAATAATGTGTACATGCTTGTTGAGAAATAAATATAAAAGCTAGTAGTGTAGGGCGTGCTACATATTTTTATTAGAATTCTTATTGTTAAAAATTATTAACATTATATAAGCTAATATTTAAAATTATAGTATATGTGTAAAAATAAGCAAAATAATCATAGGGCATCAAAAAATTCGTCCGCATCGCTGTCAACAGGAACAGTGCCCAAAAGGCTGGCAGCATTGCCACGTTGTGTGGCGATGCTAATTCTTTGGCCAAGAAACAGGCCAGCCCTCTGGTCATGTGAAGAGTCGACTAACCGCTTGGCGATATGTCGAAAAACCAAGTGGGCACTCGGACCCCATGGCCCTAGTGTTTAAACCCCAAACGGCTCGAAGATATAACTCCCAATCAGACTGGAATATTTTCGCCGTTTACGGTTTTCTGCACCAGCAGCAGCCGCACCAGCACAGCCCACCGTTCTAGGAAGATGGGATGGCGCAAGGGTGTCGACACATGTTGCATCCCACACCAAAGGTCTGCCTAACTTCCAGGGCATTATGGTCATTCCGTCTGGTCTCTTCCCATCGTCGCGTGCTAGGCCGTTGGGTTCTAAAACAGCTGGCACCCCGGCGGTGACAAGAGCACGACGGATGATGTCATTAATGCTGGCATGTCGTGCTATCCGACCTGTGCTCCTACTGCAGGATAGGCCATGGTATCCGAGGCAGTCAACAGCTTCACTGCATTGACAGCGATGCGGAGCCCCACAAGGAGCGCCCAAACGCAGACAGGTAGCGACCCGGAAGGTAGTGTCACCCAGCATAGTGCCTATGTTGGGTGAAGGGAGTGCTTGAAGTCAGAGCCCCGACTCCCACTCACCCACAGCCAGTAGGCGGGCTCGTTCAGCAGTAGCGGCGGACGTATAGATAAGTTTATTCCATACCAACCTGCAGAGCGGCTCATCCCACTGTCTCTGGGAAGATGGGTTTACAGGCCGATCTGTATCCAGGCAAGCCGCTTTCCAGGCGTTCACCGCGTCGCTCAAGCAAGGCACTTCAGAGTCAACCAGGCAGGGGGCTAAAATTTTCCCGATCAACTTTTCTGTGCTGTGCACAGAGGACAGGAATGCCGGTAAGCTAATACTGGTAATTTTGCGGACTTAACCACAAAATGGCGGATTACATATTTTTTCATAACTCCCTCAATATGGGTATCAAATGAAAGGGCTTGAGTAGTAAAATACTATACACTATGATAAATTTCAAATCCAAGATGGCCGCCGCCACAAAATGGCAGATTACATATTTTTTCACAACTCCCTCAATATGGGTATCAAATGAAAGGGCTTGAGTAGTAAAATACTATACACTATGACAAATTTCAATTCCAAGATGGCCGCCACCACAAAATGGCGTATTACAAAAAACCTGATTAAACACCAAATTACCTAAATCTTAAAACGCAAGAAAATAAAAGAAATGAATTAATAAAAAGTCCCTACAAAAAGCATGAAATAAAAAATTAAATAAAAATGTAAAAAACCTCCGACACAAAATAAAAATAGTATGAATGTAAAAAGCCTAATTAACTACCAAAATTTTAAACTTTATTAGAACGTTAGGCTAATAATTACAGAGGTCCCCCGACGGAACAACATTTAATCAAAAAATTTAATACGTACGTACGTGGGTCATAATTTCAAGGTTATTTTTTCTTTTTATAGGGTTTCACGTTTATACCTTTTTTGTTCTACTTGTGGCTATGTTTTCAATCGTTTTTTTTTATTGTTTTAGGCTTTTTACATTCATACTATTTTTAATAACAAAGCTAGGTTAATAATTTCTCCGGATTAATCTACAGAGTATAATTATTATTAATTATTATTATTATTATTTACTCGGCAGGATGTTGTTACTCTATAACAACATCCTGCCGAGACTTCTTCGATTTCTCTGCTCCTTATGGTACCATTATGCCAAGGTTACATGTAACCTTGAGTCTTCGTTGAACGTCGTTTAATGAAGTCAAACATGGGTTATTATAGTACTTTGCAAAAACTACTTTGTATAAAAACCAGTACTCGTTACAAAATAACAGACTCCATTATGTACGCATATCATAAAAATATACCTAATCGTATTCCGTAGAAACCGAAAAGGTCAGAAGGATTTGCTCTTCGTCAATACGGTCTTCATAAAAATAAATAAATCTACGTTTATTTCCAACAAATATTTATCTCAACTAATTTAAAAATTAAAGGTAGATTTTTTTTCCCAGAAATATAAACGAAAATATGTACAGACGCCAGCACATCAAGCTACCCGAAACTGTCAAATTTTCCCAATCTACTTTGAACCTAATGCTTTAGCGATAAAGTTTAAAATCTATTAAAGAAATTTGACAGATTGTAGTAGCTTGATGTGCTGGCGTCTGTACCTACCAATAATAAGGATGTATGTCAACTAACTAGGATTATAAATCATGTTTCCATTATTTTTTTTCCACGAACTGCTAGCTTACGAGCTAGCAGTTCGTGGAAAAAAAAATAATATCTACTTAAATATCTACTTTTCGAACGCAAACTACGGTTTGCGTTCGAAAAGTAGATATATGTTTTAATCTCGTGTTTATCAAATTTTTGCCTCGTATTTTTAATAAATTGTTATCAAATAATTTACTAGCCCTCGCTTGCTTGATCCCGGTTTAGGATAAGTAACTATTTATTTATGTTACTTCGAGGGACCTAGTTTATTATTTGTGACTTAGAGTGACAGCCATGTGAACATAACCCAGCTTTGCATAAATGTGTAAGCTGTCACGCCCTTTATGCCTGGAGGCTTTTATTTAGGTGTTAAATTTGGTTTTCATTAATATTTTTAGTTATTTTCTTTTGCTTGAGTATAGTTTACATTCTATGTTTGGGTATATTGGTGGCTAGCGGACATATGACAAATTGTTTAATTTAATGTTCTGTGTCTCATAATATTAACTACTTTGCATAACTACTACTAGTGTATAAGTAGAAGCAAGTTTTTTTTAACTGAGCAAACAGCTGTGCTGCTGGGGAATTTGTTAAGCCACCGGCACATTACTGTGTTGTGTTGTGTCGTGACGCGGAATACACCAATCAAACGTATCTGTTCAGAGCTACGTCAAATCACAACGAGTTTTGATTGGTTAAAACTGCGTCAGAAGGCGACACAACACACCCCGACACAATAATGTGAACCTAGCTTTACACCATTTCTTCTTCCCAGCGATAGCACTAGGAAGTGGTGAAGGGCGGGCGTTTTTGGGGGACTGTCTTTTGTAATTTTGACGTTCGAAAAGTGCTGATTCTCAGCCTAATTTGAATAAATAACTTTTAATTATAATTCGTTGCTTCATTTTTCAGATATAATTATAACAACGTAGTTTCCCTACTTACTTGGTAACTTCGCACAAATTTTAAAGATTTTTTAAAACTATTAGGTGACGTAATTCCGCCGTAAGGCCCCTCGGTTGACACTATGACGTTTAGCTCATTCCTTTTTCGTGCGCGGTAACGATCGCACGCGCCCTCTAAGCAACATGCCAAAAAGAAGCGCGCAATCAAAAATTGATCACTACGCCAGGAAAATTAGAAAAATTGAAGAGAAAGTCATCAGATGATGAAGGTAAGCAAAAGTATATTTTATTCGTTAGTGATCTAGAAGTGAAAAGTGAAAATATCAGTTTTGTAAATGCTCTGGGATTGACTGCGAGTCAATAACTTTGACATTGTTCAAAACCAAATTAAAAAACTTTAAGTTTATTATTGCATCGGGATTGACTGCGAGTCTTTAACGATCACAAACAAGCACAGAAAATGCGTACAATCTAAAACAGATGTAACGTTAACGTGCAAAATCAATAACTTTGACATTGTTCAAAACCAAATTAAAAAACTTTAAGTTTATTATTGCATCGGGATTGACTGCCAGTCTTTAACGATGATAAACAAGCACGGAAAATGCGTACAATCTAAAACAGATGTAACGTTAACGTGCAAAATCAATAACTTTGACATTGTTCAAAACCAAATTAAAAAAAAAAAAAAAAAAACTTTAAGTTTATTATTGCATCGGGATTGACTGCGAGTCTTTAACGATGACAAACAAGCACAGAAAATGCGTACAATCTAAAACAGATGTAACGTTAACGTGAAAAATCAATTAATTTTATTTTTACACTACCCTCAAAATTATTATCTTCACAACCTTAATTACAAATTGTAATTTTGGGTAGCGAAGATCCTGATGTGGTCCCAGGCAATGATAATGAAGCCATTATGGAGCCAGTACCCGTGCCACCCGATGTCCCACTGACAGCATGGAACCGGAGTTAGACCCTGATCTACAGTCGGCACTCGGTGAATCCACGTCAGACTCGCCTGACTACGGCGATAACATTCACGATAATCTATCGCAGTTGTGGCTTCCTTTGCTAAGGAAAGGAATGCCTAAAGAAAACAAGGACAAGGTACTGAAAGAATACCTTGTACCAGACAATTGTAGGCTCCTTCAAGCGCTCAAGTTGAATGCTGAAATCTCAGCGACGGTACCGAACATGGTTCGCAACCGGGACATCACTCCTAGCCTGGACAAGGCATTCATAAATATCATCAACGAGTCTGAACGGGATGAATCACTGTTTGGTTCGTCTTTATCAGAAAAAATTAAAGCCGCCAAGGCCATCGAAAAGCAAGGTCTTTCCATAAAAAAGACCGCAAAAATTTCGAAACCGCCTCAAATTCCTAGTACCCGCCAGTCCTACCAGGGAAACTGGAACCCGCCTCGTCGATACCCGGCGAATAGGGGGGGGCGGGGTGCATACAGAAGGCCGACGACGGCGAGGAATCGCCGTCCGTACACGACGTCAGCGCAGCCGCCACAACGCCCTGCCTCGCAGGACAAGCCTCGGGCTCCCGCTCAGAGTCACCGTTAACGCAGGTACATGCGGGTGGACTTGCCCACTTTTATGACCGATGGCTAAAAATAACAAATAACAATGTATTTCTTGATTGGTTAAAAAATGGTTATCCAATACCTTTTCATACTCACGTAAAACAATCAATAATACCTAAAAACAACCTATCAAATACTGAGAAATCAGATATGATGAAAGCTATTATGAAACTCAAATCTTTAGGGGCTATCTCAATGTGACTAAAGATCAATTTATTTCTAAAATATTCCTCGCACTAAAACCTAATGGCGATAAACGCTTTATATTAAAGCTAAAAACCTTAAACAAGCTAATTAAGAGCGAACATTTTAAAATGGAGGATTACCGAACAGCATGCAAATTGATACCACGCGATGGATACCTTGCCACCATCGACTTAAAAGATGCGTACCTATTTCCTCCTAGCCAGTAGGCACTCCGATCGTAAATATTTAACATTTCAATTTCAGCCCAATAATTCGCTAAAAACTCACACATATGGCTTTAATTACATGCCGTTTGGCTTATCCGTCGCCCCACGGGTATTCACTAAGGTTAAGAAGGAAGTCATAGCTTACCTCAGACATCGCGGTTATAAGTCAGTTTGTTATTTAGATGATATTTTATGTATTGAAAATACTTACGAGAATTGTCTTAATAACGTAAACGAAACTTTGAAACTACTCGAGTTTCTTGGGTTTGTTGTCAATTACGATAAAAGTATGTTAAAACCACGACAATTCTGCAAGTATTTAGGATTTTGTTACGATACCGGAAATCTCAGTATAGAATTGCCAGCCGATAAGCGACTTATCATTATCGAATTACTTATAAAATTCACTAAATTACATATAAAATTCACTAAATTACAGTCATGTTCAATCCGCGAATTAGCTCGCTTTATCGGTATTTTAGTCGCCGCTAGCCCAGCCGTTAAGTACGCTTGGGTATACACTAAGGTTTTAGAGCGTCAGAAGTTTCTAGCGTTACTTAAGCATAATAATAATTACGAAGCTAAAATTAACCTACCTAATATTATATTAGAGGATCTGAACTGGTGGCTATCAACCGTTACTACAGCACGCAACTTCATGCGACAGCCAAACTTTGATATCGAGATCTATACCGACGCGTCGAGGTCAGGCTGGGGCTCTGTTTGCAACAATGCTCAAATACATGGCAAGTGGAAGTTTTCAGAAAACGATTGTCATATCAATTACTTAGAGCTGATGGCAGCTTTTTTGGGTTTGAAGTCCTTCGCCAGTGATGCAACCAACTGCGCAATATTACTGCGCATGGACAACACCACTGCGATCAGTTGTGTAAATCGTATGGGGGGTATTCAATACCCCCACTTAAACGACTTTGCTAGGTCCCTTTGGAAATGGTGTGAACAGCGCAACCTTTGGGTTTATGCATAATACGTAAATACCAAGGAAAACCGTGCAGACGCTGCGTCTAGAGTAGTCAATCCGGATACTGAATGGTCACTTTCCGATGAAGCATTCCAAACCATTATAAAATATTTTGGTCAACCTGAAATAGACTTATTCGCGTCTCGCGATAATGCGAAGTGTACCACATTTATCTCATGGAAACAAGACCCTGACGCAGCATCCGTGGACGCATTTACGGTAGACTGGCAAAGATATTTCTTCTACGCTTTTCCACCATTTTCCCTGGTATTCAAATGCCATAGAAAAATTATCGACGACAATGCACACGGCATATTAGTTTATCCCAACTGGCCATCACAGCCATGGTTCCCACTATTGCAAAACCTTATAGTTTCCGACGTTGTTTACTTAAACCCCAATAAAAACCTCTTGCAATCTCATTTCGGGGAGTACCACCCGTTGCACAAGAACCTTACCCTGGGTGTCGCGAGGCTCTCCGGCAGGCTTTCAGGCGTCGAGGTGCCTGTGCAGAGTCGGCTACACTAATGCTATCATCCTTGTCTAACAGTAAGATTCAGCAAAGTACAATACCTCACTTAAGCTGTGGTGGCAATATTGTACGATCAACAACATCAATGTGTTTGGCCCTTCCAAATTTGCTTTAATCTCATTCTTAGCGTCACAATTTAATAGCGGGTGTGCGTATGGCAGTCTAAACTCCCATCGTTCTGCCTTGTCAACCTTTGTAGGCAATAATATTGGTTGAGACGAATCTATAAAACGTCTCCTTAAAGGGGCGTATAAATTAAGACCCATAAAACCCAAGTATTCCACCACCTGGAATCCCCAATCGGTTTTAAACCATGTTTCAACGTGGTTCCCTAATAGTGAGCTCTCATCCGAAAAAAAAAAAAAAAAAAAAAAAAAAAAAAAAAAAAAGGAAAAAAAATCTGGTCGTCCTACTTGCAATTTGTACAGCTCACAGGGTACAGACGCTGTCTTTGATTAAACTCGAGAACATACTTTTCTCTGATAGCGGCATTAAAATCGTCATAACAGACATCATAAAGACATCCGCACCTGGCAGAGACCAGCCAATATTGTTCCTGCCATACTTCAGGGAAAATACGCGGATATTTCCAGCTACGGTGCTCTCAGATTATATTTCTATAACTAAAAACATAAGACCTGAGAGTACAAGCAATCTGTTGTTGACGTACAAACGGCCACACAAACCCGCTATCACGCAAACCATCAGTAGATGAATCAAACAAGTCTTGTCAGAAAGCGGCATTGATACCAGTGTATTCGCCGCGCATAGTACACGGCACGCGTCAACCTCGGCCGCGAGTTTAGCAGGAGTTAATATAGAAACTATCCGCAAAAGCGCAGGGTGGACTAGTTCATCTAACGCATTTGCTCGTTTTTATAATAGGTGCGTTATAAACGAAAGCCAATTTGCCAGATCTGTTTGCTTACGCTCAGACTGATTATTAATTCCTATTAACTATAAAACAAAACAAAGTAAACATAAGTATACTATAAGTAAGGCTGATTTGTCTATAAATAAAACCATAATGTTTAAAAACCTTATTGTTTATTTTCCATTTAAAAACTTTCTAACTCTTAACATCTACGTTGTTATAATTATATCTGAAAAATGAAGCAACGAATTATAATATATGATCAAACGAACTTCCAAGTGAAGTTCGATCATTATTATGAAGAGTTGCTTCATTTGAAGATATGATCACCCTCCCTCCCTGACACTTGAAGACTCCCAGGTATAGAGAAAGTTTTATATCATACTACTTGACTCTAAAAAATGAGCTAAACGTCATAGTGTCAACCGAGGGGCCTTACGGCGGAATTACGTCACCTAATAGTTTTAAAAAATCTTTAAAATTTGTGCGAAGTTACCAAGTAAGTAGGGAAACTACGTTGTTATAATTATATCTTCAAATGAAGCAACTCTTCATAATAATGATCGAACTTCACTTGGAAGTTCGTTTGATCATATATTTTTGATGGGGGATTGATGATTGTATTTGTAAAAGTTATTGTAATATTTCGAGTGCCCACTTCAAAGGCAAGAGTAAATAATATCGATCTATTAAACGTCAATGTGGGATGAAATAACCGATCAATTTATATTTTATTACTGTTCATGTTTTACTGCCACACTACATAATTTACCAACCGCCGAAAATTTTTATTACTGCTCGTTTTTTTTATATGTATAACATTTCTTAAAATGATAAGCCTTAATAAATTAACTTGCCTGCAACCACAACCGGTGGTTAAGGTTTTAATTTAATAAAGGTATCCATTAAATGAAAACCTAACTCAATATCACCGCAGACATTAACCTAATTCCCCCTCATTTGATCTGACCTGTTTTTGATGTACTTAATGGATCGACTTTAAAACAGAGTTTGATCTCTGTGTTTGTTTCGGTGTTTCTTCCCAGAGTAGTTGGCTAGGAAACATACATACAAATTGACGTTTAAAAGTGTTATTGTTAACCTTAAAAAAAAACAGTTTCAACATTTTAATTAGCTTCTCAAATGCTTTAGCTAAAAGGAATAATACTTACAGGGTCTAAGACTGATGAAGGAAATGAAGCAAGTGGCGTAGATTCTGCTGCTTCTAGCAGTACTGCTCGCAATGTGCTGGATACCATACAACATCATGCAGCTTCTACTAGATGTTAACTTAGTCAATGCGAAGGATATCAGCATGTTTCTACCATACGCGCTTTTTATGGGTCAGTAGAATCATTCTCCTTCTCATAACCAGACCAACAATGTACGATGGGCTGGAGCGTTTTCTCGTCCTCACGGGTTGGAGTGTGGGGTGAGGCAGGGTGGATTGAGCTCACCAACGCTGTTCAACCTTTATTTGAACGAATTGATTGGCGAGCTCAGCAGTACCAGGCTCGGACGTTATATAGACGGTACCTGCGTCAATAATATCAGTTACGCGGTCGACATGGTGCTGCTGAGCGCGTCAGTCTGCGGTTTGAGAAAATTAGTTGCACATGCACAATGTGAGGCGTATGCTACAGTTCATGGCTTGGCATACAACACTAAGAAGTCGGAGGTCATGGTCTTCGAGGGTGGGGGTGAAAGTCCGGATGCAGTACCGCCTGTATTCACTGTTGTGCCGTCTCTCATGGGATGTCGGAACGGTGACCAACCATTTTTTTTATTTTTTTTTATTTAGTGTATGTGCTTACTAACATAGTCGTAAGTTTTACTAATAATCTTGTTGAGTCTTTGTAACTTGATTAAAGAAAAAAAAAATCTATTCTATTCTATAAATATAATAAGTCCAGCCTATTATTGTCCCACTGAGAGGCCTTTGCCCTACAAAGGCCTCTTTGTATATATAAAATGCATGAGCATTGATCACCACGTTTGTTAAGGTTGATTGGCGATTTCAGAACCTATGTTAACCTATGTTCATAACAAAGGTAAATTAAAAAATTAAAAGCGGATACATTGCAGCGTGTGTATGTACAGTCACGAGCACCAATATGTCAACACTTGGCAACTTTCAATGGCGATTTTTTCGTGAAATAACGAATGCAACGTCGAAATACGACACATTACATAAACCTATGGGTTGGAAAATGCTATGTTTTACGAACATAGCATTTTCGAACAACATAAAATTTCATCTATATACTTATAATAAATCTGTAGAAGTGAAAATTCTGTACATTGAAAATATCAAAAAATAAATGGCAGGGGGTGTTACTAGACCGACACCGAACCCAAAAATGTGATTAAAAAAATTTTTGTCTGTCTGTCTGTTTGTTCAGGCATCACGCAAAAACTACCGGTTCGATTATGATGAAACTTGGTATAATTATTCTTTAATATCCTGGGCACCACACTGGGTACTTTTTATCCCGGAAAAGTATATACAATAAAAACAAACTTAATTTTGCGGTTCGATCCCTGGACCCGATTACTATACCAACCGCAAATAATAAGTTTGTCGTAGGTTAGGTCACCCGCAGTGGAGTTCATTATTATTATTCCTTTTAGTTTTTAGAGTTATTTAAGTTTATTTTTATATAAGTCGTAGTATAAATTTTAATTTTAAAGTATAGGTAGTGTATTTGATAGTGTACGTAGTGACCGTAGGTTATTTTATAATACTGTTAGGTAGGAGTAGTCATTCGTATAGACATTAGTTTTTAGGGATTTTGCTTATTTATTGAGTTTAGATTAGTTATCATCAGAAATAGGTTTATTTAGGTAGGTAGGTATTTAATTTTCTGTTATTGTTTATTTTTTTTAAATTAGGTAGGTATGTACCTACTTAGGTAAAGATATCAAATAGGTACCCTCTTAATCACCACTAATGAGACACAATTGGTTTTTTATTGTAATTAGCCACAAAGGGCCGGCGAGATAGATGGCATTCTGGGGAAGCACATACCTACATTTTATCCTGTTAGCACGTTCCCGTGAGTAAATTTCCGACATCCACGCGGGCGAAGCCGCGGGCAGAAGCTAGTTTAACAATAAAGGAGTTAATCGCTTTTGAATAAAGCCGAGTGTATACATACTTTTGCTCGTGACTGTACAGACGCCAGCAGGTCAAGCTACCCCAAACTGTCAAATTTTCTCAATCAACCTTGAACCTTAATGCTTTAGTGATAAAGTTGAAAATCTACTATCGAAATTTGACAGATTATAGTAGATTGATGTGCTGGCGTCTTTACATTGGAATAATTATACAATTTGATTCCCCAAAGCCCTATCCATTATCGGTTGACCTGACGTACGGCCATGCGTCGCAAATTATAATGGAGTATATTTTACCGGTACTGTTTATTTTACAATTTATCGTGTGATGGGTACCACTAGTAAAAGTTCTCGCCAGTCTGTTTTCCAATACAAGTACTTGTGAAGAGACGATAACGGGTTTTCATTTACAAGTGAATATAGAATATAAAATTAAACGAATTTAGGTAAATAATTCGGCGAAAATCGACGTATAGTGGATACCATCTTCTGAAAAATATTTGCCTATTGTTGAGGATAATAATTGCGTAATAGGATCATATTTATCTTTCGTTTGTTATGTTGTTGTTCTTGAAGAAAAATCAGGTAGGTACGCCGTATGTTTTATATTCAAAGGCAAACATTGTATGTTTTTCCATGATTACGTTCATCTGGTTTATCCGGTTTAGTCACCCGATATGTCTCATTTTTGAAACAAGCGATTTATTTTTTCTCTTCTGATATAGTTCTTGAAATAAAAACAAATGAGATAGAACTTGGTTTTTTTTGCTAAGCTAGGGTAGTTTAAAAGTTACAAAAATAGGAATTGATTTTGAATTTATGTCTCAACAAAATTAACCTAATTTTCAACTGAGCTCGATTCTGCTAAATTCTATATCAACAAACTATATACATACAACTAAGTACAAAAGTTACTAAGAAAACACTTACAGTGTCGACCAAAAGTCCATAGGCAATCTCACAAAGCGATATCTATATCTTGAATCCGTTATTGTTTTGTTGATATTTACTGTTATTGTGAGTGGTTGTTGATTTTAATTATGGAATCACAGTCACTAGATCGATAGTAAGTAACTTCTCATATTATTTATTTTATTTGATTTAGGGCTGATTTTTCAATCAACAGATGATTTTTATTCGTGGAATAAAACTGACGTCTGACAGATTATGTAAGGAACAACTGTCAAAAATACAAAATTATTCGTCCGATAAATTATCTAGGGTTAGAAAAATCAGCCCTAAGTTAATGGTTTTTGATTTTATGTATTTTATTTTCTCTTTTACTCTGTACACGCTGTCTACATCTCTCTTTATCTACTTTCCTATCACAGATATGCTGGAAGAGATTTCTTTTATTTTTCTGTTCTTCTTTTCCTGTCTGTTTAATATATATCTACTACTGATATTTAGTTACAACACATACAATAGACAATTTTATGATATTTCTGAATACCACTGATTCAAAATCTTCTGACGTATCATCTTTGTCTAATACAGACGTCAGCGATTAGAATAAGAAGTTCAAAATTTGTATGAAATATCTTTAAATGAAAATGTTATGAAATCTCATCTCGTTAGTCTTATTTTATACCAAAATTTCTTCAAAACAATATGTTTTATGTTCCTTTATTTTCTAGAGGAACATAAAACATATTGTTTATCTATGAGAGCATTCCTTGGCTTATTTTAATATTTATTCCAGCTATTTTCATTTACACTTGAACTGGTATTGGAATCACAACCTTTAGAATAAGCGAAGCCATGCGTAGCCATTTTGTTACAATATTATTTTTCCCTGAACCTACTTGAAGGAATCAAATTGAAAATAGAAATGGAAATTCTTTTGGAGACAAAAAGCCGGTTTGAAAACAATTTAGTTCAAAAAACAGTATTGGGGTTCCTACTGTAAATCTGACACAAAAATTTATTTCAATTTTTGAACTGAAGATACGTTTGTTGTACTACTTTATTTTATATTTTCTTATTCCTGTGTTTTTTAGCAAGTTTTTTTCGAAATTTAACATAATGCTTTTCACCTTGTCTTCAACAGTGTCTCTAAAAGGATTCCATTCAAGCTGAGTCGGATGTTTGCAACGAAGGTTTTAATTAAAGTTTCCAATACTGCGTTCACTTGAACATCCTATGTCGCGTTCATTCCAATCAACCTAGTTTCATCTGTCGGATATCAACAAAAACTATTTGTTTTCAAGACGATCTGCTTACAGATTTGTACCTATTTTATTAAGACTTAATTCACAAAAATATTATATATTTTTTATCATTGGTCCTCTCATCCAAAGCACCGGCCATCTTATCTCTTCACCATCCTTGGTTGACTGATAGAGAATGCATAAGGCATTAAGACCACCTTTGTGCCTTTTTGAATGCGAATATGCACCATTTTGTTTAATAACACTTAAACAAAAAGCTGCATATAGTACTGTTAGCATCGGGGGGTGCTAACTGTACCGGGATTATTGAATAAAAGGCTATTTATTCAGTTTTATGTAGCGTAATTATTATCGTCTTTAGATTAATAATGTTTTTATACAGGGTTATTTGTAAAACACCAGCAACCTCTTAAGAGGTCATTGTACTCATCATTATGAACAACTTTTACTATGGGACCAAAACGGAAATCGCGAAAAAAAAATCAGCTGTTCCCTACATTTATGTTCGCATAACTCGTAGGGAGCAGCTGATTTTTTTTCGCGATTTCGGTATTTCATGCCAATAACTTTTAACTGACTCGCGGAGGTCTCATTATGTAAGCACCAAATATGTTGGCTTAAGTACAGAACTGTACAGTACTGTTGAAAGTCTATAGTCTAGAGTCAGATTGACAACTAAAGCCATTCGTCGACGTTGCTACAACCGATCGCAAAATAAGGTAATAGTAAGTCGCGTCGCGAACGGACCGCGATTAAAATATATGAGAATGCTGCGACCTTCTGGCTACTCATAGGTAATTTGATTTTGTGACAACTAGCTTCATCTTTCTGACTGACCGAACTTTTGAAAATTCAAAAGTACCTGTAGGTAATTGGCTTAGTTGAATTAAATGATTTGAGTTTTTGAGTTCGACACGTTACTTTTGAGAAGCATTATGGACGATGGGTCATGGTATTGGTGTGGATTTTCTTTCTGGATATATACCAAGCTTTTTAAGTTTTCACAAGACGTCATGATAATTTATTAAGATCTAACATTTTGAAGAAAAACCATGATCAGAACGGTGAAACTATTTTGCTCAGGGCCCTGATTCACTATGATCACTTAACGATTAAACTACTTTGAAACCACGTCAATTCTTTAGTAATAACGTATTCTCTGACACCATGGTGTGGTTTGAACTGTCAAAATACATGTTGTATGGGTTTTTGATTCCTTGCCGGAAACAAGACACGATACTGACGTGGTTTGCACGTGGTCACATTTCGCGGGGAATAATACAGAATTGTAATAATACAAAATTACTTAAGATACGTACGATACGTAGCAATATCGAATAAATACTTTTACCAATATTGTATTATTCGACGAAAAAATAATCATATCACTGTGAAATAACAACGTCGGATTATGGTCATGTTTTTGTCGGAATTTCCTTTACATTCAATCAGAGAGGCTTTTCTGTAAGTGTGTGTATCGGAGAATATCGAAGATGGTGAACATGATGTCCATAGTAACAATTAAGGACAATAAACACAAAATATGTTTATGAAATCGCCAACCTGTCAAGCAATGCTTCTCTCTGTATGAGATGGGGCTAGCAGGGAGACAAATAATATTCTTGTATTATATTTAGGGTGTTTCCAGTCTAACTGAGGGATATTTTGTTACCAGTTATCTGGGTTTTGGAGGTCAGATAAGCTGTCGCTCCCTGTAGGTAAATGACTGGTATTCAGCTGCATTCGGTTAGACTGGAAGCAGAGTTCAACACAGTTGAGAAAAGGCTAGGAAGATGGTGATTATATTCGGAGCGTTTCGATTGATTTTTTTAACGAATACAGATTTGAGAATATCTCTTCCTTTGATTTAGGAGCCGTTATCAACTTAGTAAAATAATTGCTTGTTTCCAACAACTCAAACCAAATACGAATAAATAATAAATTATTATGTCATCTACCCGTCTGAAGCGCTTATGTTCTTCAAACAAAAATATTTAGTTGCTAGAGGAAATCTCAGAAATATGAGATATTCCGAACAATACGTGTATAGTGACAGATGGGATTCCACCCGTGTTACAGGAGCATGGTTTTTAGAAAATGTCTGAACAATGGAAAATAGTTGATACAAAAACAACGATGAATTCATACATAAATTTAGCAATGAAGTTATCCAGAAAAGAACTGGAATTACTGACATAGCTTGCTAGCGTGAAGCAGATGAGTCTGAGCGGAAACCGCGTATCGGCAAGCTTAGTGTGGGCGCTTACGCCATTTTAAAGACATTTCATTTGACATTTTGGGTGTTTTTCTATCTATAATATTATGTATGTATTTACAAAAAAAATGTATATAAGTAGTTCATCAGCCATCTTGTTACCATAACACAAGCAATAGGTTGCTTAGCTTGGGACTAGATGGCGCTGTGTGAAATGTCCAGGGATATTATTATTATTATTTATAGAGCCCTATCACAGTAATCGTAAGAGATAGTGAAAATATTTACCGATTTTTGTAGTGGGCACAAATCTTGGAACCTATTAATAATATTGACTATGATCACGAAACAATATTTTCTCTTATTTGCCTGATTCTGCGCGTAAACTAACGACCTTAATCGTCTGAATAATTCCGGGAATTGCCGCTCAAATGACGACGGGTCGCGTCCCTCATTACGTTAGCACTAAATAGGATGTTTGTAGGTATAAGTGTTATTATGTACATTAAAATGATCGGTAGGCAAAGTCCGTTTGGATGTTTTATGTAACTAACTCTTGTATTTGTGAAAAACTTTGCTATAGCCTCAAGATTTAGCTCTAAAGGTTTTCAAAGAATCACTGACATTGCTAAACAAAGGTGTCTAGTGTACGTACAATGATTTAAGATATTATTTTCAGGGCAGCAACACTTTCAAATTATACTTTGAAAATGTTGTGACAAAACATTTTCATATTTATAGGTATAAGCTGTTTGCTTCTAGCTATTCGCTTGAATTTCAGCGATTTTCCTGTAAATACTTCATTTTAACTAAGTAGAACAGATTTTACACATTATTTAATCCTGGTGTTTGATTTTCAGTAGGAGCTGTTATTATGTACCAATAATGTTTTTATGTTTACTCGAAAATAAAAGTACCAATATAATAAGTTAAGCAAAACTGGCCCCAACAATTTATTTGTAGCACAAACATTTTATAGTTTTTGCTGGTTGGATTTCAATTATAATTTTCAACGGTCACCACAGAAGGCAAGCTTGCAGATCTATACATATAAGACGCCTGTAGCCTATAACTCGTGTATTTAATTGATTTTGTGGTAAAGTTTGGTAATCTTGGAGATGAACACACATAACATTATCTCATACAAATAACGTCAGTGTTTACTTGTTTAGGTTGACATCGCATATGAAGGTTGAGATTATAAAAATTGACGTATTAAAGGATTTTCAACTCATTTTGAATAATTAATCCTTTTTTACATATAAAACTAGTTTACTTCTGTATCGGTTTTACTGTGGCGAGGAGGGTAATGTTTGACTAAAATTAGAAACCTTGTAAAGATTTGAGACATGAAATTAAATAAGGAAAATCAATGTTTCCCTGAATTTGTTTCTATTTTGATACAAATTCAGGGATATTTGAATTATATACATTGGCGGAGAAATGATTATTTGTTATTATCAAAGGTCGGAATTAGGTAGAGTTATTTATGTACTTACACTGATTTCATACAGCGAAAGAATAAAGTGGTTATGCCTCAAATGCCGAGATTAATTTTAAAGAGTAGAAAAATCTCATGATTTATTAAATAAAAAAAAATATTTACCTTCACACAATTTAAACCACTGCACGCGCATTTATTTGTAATGTTGTTGGCCGCACGGTATTGTCTATTAGAAATCCCGGGAAGATCCATATAATAATAACATTTCGATGCAAGTACATAAATAACTCTAATTCCGACCTCTGGTTATTATTATAGGTTTTGTGAATTACTCTGAATCAATAACTACATATTATGTATTCCCCTGAACCAGTTCTGCTTTATGTGAGTTCACAGAAATGTAATTTATAGGCGTGAATTCAGGTCATATAATGTTAGGGGTTGCCAACTCACATAACGTAAATATTACGTTGTTTGCGATAGAACAGGCTGGACAGGCTTGAAAACGATTTCAGTTGAGGATAATACGAATCACTACTACGCCTTTTGCAAGTAGTATTTGGTGTTATACATACTCGTATATAATGGATTAAATGGATAAACTACCTTACGTTAGACACTTGACTTCATCTCTTTCCTCGTAGGATATTTTTTTTGACAATACCGTTTCGAATAAAAAAGAAACTAAATTAAAACAGTGTTGCCAAGGCCCAACAGTTTGCTAAATAATTTCCGTGGAATGTAATTTGCCGCCTCCTATAAAAGACTCATCAAATTATGATTGATGTTGAAATTAAGACCATAAACATTATTTTGGCTTTTATACTGGATTTGATTTGGCAGTACACGTAGCAATCTATATCTTCTACACTTATAATAAATATGTATGTACCTAGAAGTAAAAATTCTGTACATTGAAAATATCAAAAAAATAAATGGCAGGGGGTGTTACTAGACCGACACAGAACCCAAAAAGGTGATTAAAAATTTTTTTGTCTGTGTCTGTTTGTTTAAGCATCACGCAAAAACTACCGGTTTGATTACGATGAAACTTGGTATAATATTATTCTTTAATATCCTGGGCACCACACTGGGTACTTTTTATCCCGGAAAAGTATATACAATAAAAAACAAACTTAATTTTACGGTTCGATCCCTAGACCAACCGTACCGATACCGATTACTGTACCAACCGCAAATAATAAGTTTGTCGTAGGTTACGTCACTAAGGGGCGCTACACACGGCTAAGATACTATAATATTTTATCTTAAGATACAATATCGCTCGCCATAAAATTCAGTGGACTATCACACACGACGAAGATAATAAATTTTAAAGTATAGGTAGTATATTTGATAGTGTACGTAGTGCCCGTAGGTTATTTTATAATACTGTTAGGTAGGATTAGTCATTCGTATAGATATTAGTTTTTAGGGATTTTGGATATTTATTGAGTTTAGATTAGTTAGAAAGAAAGAAAAAAGTTTATTTGGACACAGTTAGTGGCTCAGTTTAGATATCAGCAGAAATAGGTTTATTTAGGTAGGTAGGTATTTAATTTTCTGTTATTGAGTTTATTTTTTTTTAATAAGGTAGGTACTTAGGTAAAGATATCATATAGGAAGGTACCCTCTTAATCACCACTAATGAGACACAATTGGTTTTCTATTGTAATTAGCCACAAAGGGCCCGCGAGATAGATGGTATTCTGGGGAAGCACATACATTTTATCCTGTTAGCACGTTCCCGTGGGATTATTTCCGACATCCACGCGGGCGAAGCCGCGGGCAGAAGCTAGTCCATATAATAAAATAGTAACGAAGAATTTTCGTCCGTTTTTCTGTTTGTCTGGATGTATGTTCCGGTTTGACGCAAAAAACGACTGAACAGATTTAAATGAAATTCGGCACATATAGTTTACTAGCTTTTGCCCGCGACTTCGTTCGCGTGGAATAGTGACTTCACCAATACATGACACCGACTCTTGACCAATAGATGGCGCTGTATGTCCGGAATAAATTTTATTTTTTATTTTATTTTTTATTTTATTTTTTGTAATAAAAACTATCCTATGTCCATTCTCAAGTTCCAAACTATGTCTGTACCAAATTTCACACAAATCGGTTCAGTAGTTTAGGCGTGAAGCAAAGACAGACAGACAGACAGACAGAGTTACTTTCGCATTTATAATATTAGTTTGGATAACCTGGGTTATTACAACATAGGGTATTTTTAATCCCAGTAGTACGTTACCGTGAGATATTTTTCGCCATCCACGCAGACGAAACCGCGGGATAAAGCTATTTTTAATGAATAAATAGCTAATTTACTTTGAAGATTTATGACTTTGGTATGTAATGATTGCGTAAACAGATCATTAAGGAGGATTACGTCTACCGTACATAAATAACGTTATTACCCTTATTTTGATTGATATTTGTTAGGACACAGACTTTAAAGGTGTTATAATTAATCCGTTAAAGATGATCAACAATTCTCGTTTACATTATAAAGTTTTAGCGTTGAGTAGGTATAGCAGTTTAACTACCTCCCTTCTATTGGGTTTTTAGAATTCCGTATCCAAATGGCAAAAAACGGAACCCTTATAGATCCGTCATGTCTGTCTGTCTGTCTGTCCGTCCGTATGTCACAGCCACTTTTTTCCGAAACTATAAGAGCTATACTGTTGAAACTTGGAAAGTAGATGTATTCTGTGAACCGCATTAAGATTTTCACACAAAAATAGAAAAAAAACAATAAATTTTGGGGGTCCCCATATTTAGAACTGAAACTCAAAAGAATTTTTTCATCAAACCCATACGGGTGGGGTGTCTATGGATAGGTCTTGATATTGAGGTTTCTAATATCATTTTTTTCTAAACTGAATAGTTTGCGCGAGAGACACCTCCAAGGTGGTAAAATGTGTCCCCCCCTGTAACTTCTAAAATGATAAGATGTAAGAGAATGATAAAACTAAAAAAAATATATGATGTACATTACCATGTAAACTTCCACCGAAAATTGGTTTGAACGAGATCTAGTAAGCAGTTTTTTTTTTATACGTCATAAATCGTAAACCGCAAATTACCTTTCATTCAATCAACTCATGATTGATTTTTATAGATAATGGTACGGAACCCTTCGTGCGCAAGTCCGACTCGCACTTGGCCGGTTTTTTTATAGAATATGCTCAATCAATCAGAAACACAAACGTATTCTGCACTTTGAAATTCTGTCGTTTGTTGTATAATATTAACACAACATTCTACTCTGACATTTACAACGACAAAAAAACGTTAATAATAAACGGCTATCCCGAAGTTTAGTATTCTGTGAGTTCGTGTGTACTTATTTGATCCCTGTTGCCAACGCTCTCCGAATAACCAACTACATATATTTCCGAATTACATAAAATTACTAACTTAAAGGTTGCCAGCTGCAAAAAGTAGATTTTATTATAGAGTTAAACGTCGGTTAAGACTTTTCGCTTTCGTTTAAGGTTAGTCCATTTGTAAACGAATGTCGTAATTAATTAAAGTTTTTGGCACAAGAGAAAGCTTACCTTTACCTTAATTACGACATTCGTAATTTATTGTGATATGCGCGTGATCGCGTGACAGGATATTAATTCGTATTTGTTACAGTTGTAATCAAATGGCAGTCATGCTATTTGGTTTAAACATATTTTTATTATTTTATTTATCTTATATATAAGGTGCTATAAAAATATCTGCCACGGCTTTAATGGGAGGTAGTATTGTGTTTATAGATTACAATAGTGAAGAACTTTCGTACCCCGGAACAGTTAATTCACGACCGAGTGGCCGCCGCGCTCGGCGGCATTGTTTGATATGAATGGCAACAGTGTATGAATGAACGTCGCCGGCGTTTTTTAATTGAATTCAGTGCGGTGCGGTAACAGCTTACAAGTCTACGGGATGGTTTTATACTAATAAATCAATTCAAATTTATACGTACATTTTTTTTGTATGAAAAAAAATATGACGAATAATCAATAATTTATCTTTACTATTGTAATCTATAAACACAATACTATCTCCCACTGCAGCCGTGGCAGATATTTTTATAGCACCTTATATAGATTCTTTTATAATTTGTGAATGTGACATCGTTGTAGGCATTGTAGACTGTAGATTTGTAGACCATTTTCTATTTTTTTAAGTACCTGAGTACTTGTTGACAGGCCTACACTATCCTCCCATATCTGTTTACACCGTAATAAAAACATTGTAAAAGCCATTTATTTTTAAAAGATTAACCGTTGAGTGTCTTGCAGGGTCTTCTCCATAGGGAACGACTAATAGAGCCGTGCACCCAGCTTCTGACGATTTTTAAGTGCCGATGTAGGTTAATGTAAAATTAAATATTTTGATCGAAGGAGCATAAAGTCTAGTCGCTCTCGTAATTGCTTAAGGATCCTAAAGTTGATGGTCACTTGCACGCATAAAACGATATTTTTCTATGAGTGTTAGTTAGATATGTTCTTGAAATAATTTACGTGTATAATTGTTGTCAAAAGTGATAAGCAATTACGAGGTCGACTACACTTTCAAACACACAATCGCGTATAAATATTATTACTCAGTACGTACCTATAAAATAGCTCGAATCAATCAGCAGAGTTCGAAACGTATAACACATAATATTATGTATTAGACTGCTGTATTCTTTCAATTAAGAACTAGCTACCCGCCCCTGCTTCGCATGGTTTGACGACTTGACAAAACATTGAGATTTCTAAATGATATGGAAGATTTTCTAAATTATCTAAACTAAAAAAGATTATCTAAACAATGGTGAAAACCGAATCAAAATCCGTTGCATAGTTAGATTAACAACGCGGTCATACAAACTGACAAGAAAAGCCACTTTCATCTATATACTTAATAAATCTGTAGAAGTGAAAATTCTGTACATTGAAAATATCAAAAAAATAAATGGCAGGGGGTGTTACTAGACCGACACCGAACCCAAAAATGTGATTAAAATTTTTTTTGTCTGTCTGTTTGTTCAGGCATCACGCAAAAACTACCGGTTCGATTACGATGAAACTTGGTATAATTATTCTTTAATATCCTGGGCACCACACTGGGTACTTTTTATCCCGGAAAAGTATCTATCTATATATATAAAATTCAAAGTCCTGACTGACTGACTGACTGATAGATCAACGCACAGCCTAAACCGCTGGTCCTAGAGACATGAAATTTGGAGGGTGTATTTTTCGTGAGGAGTAGGCATCCACTAAGAAAGGATTTTTCGAAATTCCACCCCTAAGAGGGTGAAAAGGGGGGAATTCGTTTATATGAAAAATCTTATTCCTTGAGTTAATAAACTTGAAACTTGGCAAGAATACTTATCTAAATAAATTATGAAGATTGTCAGTTTTTTTTCTTCTTAACTACCCCCTAATTAGGGATTGGGGGGCTTCAAAGTTTGTATGGAAGAATTTTAGCGCGCAGTCCGATTTACTCGAAACTCAGTATTTATACCTAATATGGAAACTAAAGAATAATGTGTATCAGGGTTTGTTGAAAATCTACCCCTGACGGGCTGATATGGGGTAGTCAATTTTTCAGGGGAGGATTTTACTGCATGGCTTGATTAACTCGAAAATTAGTACTTATATAAATAATCTTTGAGTCAAGTTATGAATAATCCCAAACGATTTTTCAAAATTCCACCCCTGTGGAGTTGAAAAACGGGGGATACAGTTTATATGAAAAATCTTATTCATTTAGTTAATAAACTTGAAACTTGGCAAGAATACTTGCCTAAGTAAGTAATAAAGTTTATCATTTAAGTTTATCAAAACTACCCCTCTAAGGGGGATATAGGGGTGTTAAGTTTGTATGGAAAAAATTGAATGCGCGATCCGAGTAAATCGAAACTCAGTATTGATACTTTTGACAGAAAATAATTAATAATAAGTAGGTATGTAAAGTTGTCGAAAATTTACCACTGATGGGACAAAAAGGGGTAATTCAGTTTTTAAGGGGAGGATTTGAACTTGAAACTGTATGTTACATTTTCACGCCTAAACCACTGAACTTCTGATTTGGCATAGAGATAGATGGCATCCTGGGGAAGCACATAAATTTTATCCTGTTAGCACGTTCCCGTGGGATAATTTCCGACATACACGCGGGCGAAGCCGCGGGCAGAAGCTAGTTTTTAATATGTATAGATTTAGAATAGAAGAAAAATAATCAAAAACTGCCTCGCTACTCCGCAGGCTGTGTGGCAGTCCCAACACTATCCTGCAATCAATACTTAGTCGCCCGGGCAGATAGCCCGCTGGTGTGGGCCATTACAAACCGGACCCGTTCTGTTTTAGTTATTACTAACATAGGCTAAGCTATTTTTGTTACTAACACTATAGACCGTTGAAGTCTGAATAATTAACAACTAACAACAAAGTTCCCACTGCTGGGACTCAGGCCGCTCAATGAGAGGGAGTGGGCCGTAATCCACTACGCGGGCGCAGTGCGGTTTAGTAGATGTCTGATAACGGTCTTTTTTTTTAGTTCTAGGACATACCGGTTTTATCATAATATTTTCTTTCACCGTTACAAAAATACACACACATAAAAGTATATAGAGAGCCACAAAGACAAGACAAAGAAGGTTTCAAAACTAAGTAAGTAATCCTAAAAGCAGTTCAAACGACGACGGGTTAGTTTGTTTGCAACCGACGACATCGTGAGCACCGTCCCTACCTACTACTGCATACGGTTCCCATTATTCGGAAAGTATAGATATGCGACCTTTGCTATTCCGATAAGCAGTTTGCCTAAAACCTTTGTTACAGAAATGATGGAAGTTGTGTTAAAGTTAGACCTTTGAGAGAATAAAAGCTTAATGTTATTTGAATCGAAGGTGTTATTTTTTGTTTTCTCGTAGGTGTATCAAAGAGCGTCAATTCATAGGATATTCAAAGTGTAGTAGGGTAATTGGGTCTTACATTTAGATATATATTTTTTTTATGTGCCGACCTCTGGGGTATTTAGAAATTCACGGGAAAATTCGATGAAAAGTTGCCATGTCTTAAGGGATTTCGTAATGGCCCTATACATTGGGCCATAATATAAAGTGTCTTCTCCTTGGGTACATAAGTTTCGGTTAAAATGTCTTTGAAGTCAGTCTGTCAAAAGGAACGACTTATTAGAACGTTAATTGATAATCTGAAGCGCTGCTTTGGAGGCTTTTCTCCAAATTCTTCTTTATGTTTAATGAATCATATCTCAATCAAATCATAAAGTTCCAACATTCTATTTTTGATCCACCTTCCCTATGTAACAGATAAGTAAGATAAGATATTTATTACAAAATATGCTTGAGTCGAAGTTATTTTACCAATACCGGCTGGAAATCGGAACCGAGCGTTGGTTTTCAAAGGCACTTCCGACGAAGACGGAAAAGGGTTTCTATATTGAATTTACAAAGTCCTGGAATGATTCTAGAACTTTCCATCTCTTCAGGCACCGAGCGTCAATTATTGTGTACGAAACACCAATTTAGTTTGTTGATGACATAACAGTATATTGTTGTTGAATTAAATGAATATTTAATGCCTAAGAGGCCTTCGGTTCGCGATGTGGGCGGAGTTGGAGTTTTAATTGGTTATTAATGGATTTGCAAGTTCATGCTATTGAAAGGTAAAGTTTACACTTTTATTTAAGACTACTTGGCATCTTTCATCGCGTGTAAGGGAACAGTCTCGGAAAGTCTCAAAACCACGATTAGAAAACAAGTTAAAACTGCGATCTGAATGAGACTAGATTCAGATCCTAGTTTTTAACCTGTATCTACTAGATTGAAATTGCCTTCCAATTTCGACCTAAATCTTGACTAAACTTGAAAGCAAAATGTTTGTTAAATGGTTGTTGGAGCTGGTTAGTTAGACTCAAAACATAAATTTATTTTCCAAACAAATGTGCTGAGAAAGGAAATCTATTCGATTAACCTTGATGTTATCACGTTACTCACAAGGCACGTTGGACACGTTTCCTTAAAAAGCTTCTTTCTTACACAATCTGATATTTTGAAAGCCTGGCTCTCTGCCCTTTACATCGTGGTTGTTCCAAACGTCTGTTGTTATAAAAGTTTTGCGAGTTGCGAGTTCCATGAAAAACCTGGAAAAAGCTGTACCTACTATATGGTGAAGTTTAAGGCCGTTCAATTTATTCAGTCAATAACAATACATGTTTTTCTTTATATATTTTTTTATAAACAACTAGCTTCTGCCCGCGACTTTGTCCCCGTGGTATTTCTTGTTCCCCCGATCCACCTCGTTTTCGCTTAGTGTTAGTAGTTAATTAACATTACATCGACTTTTTTTTTCGTTCTTTCTTCTTTCGGACTTTTTTTCTTTCTGCTCGGCTCCAATGAGTCGTAGAGTGATGTTAAATAGCCTTTCTAAAGAATTGGGCAATCAATCAAATGTAAAAATTCATATCAGACTGGTACTGGCGTTCAAACAAACAAACTCTTCAGCTTTATTATTATTATTTACTCAACTTGAGATAGTTAGAAACAATCGTAGACCAAAATTACGAAGAGGGGAAGAAATGAAGTATTTAAAACAACCAAAACTAATAGAAATCAATAGAACGACATTCAATCGATTTACCCAATGGCAATACCGACAATGCCATCAATCCGTGTAAAGCATGAACACCGCGAATCAGAAAAATTACGTATTTGTATAACGCCATCTATGGGTAAATGGATAAAACGTCTACTCAAAGCATCTGTAGTTGTATTCGTGAAAGTTTTCGCGGCATTTTGCGTTTTGGTAATTTAATATTATTTCCGAAACTATATGACTAATTGACTGAACGCTGTAAAGGGCAAATCTTATCTCTTTAATGTCCTTGTGATCATAAGGATACATAATTAAAAATTATATTTTCATCCAAACGTAAGCATGTGAAAAAAATACTTTTTTAAAACATAAATGTGATATTAATAGATAAAATATAAAAGACAGAAATATGGTGTCGGGGACTTTTTTGTAGAACTATTTAGGGCGGACCAGATTGTCATACGTTTTTAGTTATATACAACTGTTGAGGCAGCGCATGCAAATAATTTATTTATTTATTTTACCATTTATGTACACACTTATATAAACAGACATAAAAAAAAACAAACATAAAACAGAACAGAAAAAATAGGTACAGAGGTGATGATTCATAAGAAATCTCTTCCAGCATACCTGAGATAGGACAATAGATACAGAGATTTAGACAGCGTGTGATAGAGCAAAGGAGACAAAAAATAATACATAGAATCAAAAATAAACAATTCACTTAAAAACTAAACAAAAATTACGAGAATATACTAACATACATACAAATAAACATACATAAATACTTCTAAAATAAAATAAATACATACAACACTATGATGAAGTGGACAGATAGTGTTCTTTCACTCTTCTTTTGAAAACTGCAATAGTTTGGCAGTCCCTAATGTCAGGCGGTAGGGAATTCCACAATCGCACCGCGTGCACTGTGAATTTTTATTTGGGTAATTCTACGATAAGAGGTAACTTGTGCGGCAATCACTTTAAAATAGAATTTTTATTCTAAATATTGTTATTTTTTGCAATGAAACACATCACCTAAATGTACTTTATTAAATAACGTCAAGATTAAATGCCTAATTAATGTATATTTTTCTGAAATTCCTTATAAAGTCTAAAAAAGTCTCTACCCTGGCCTGTCCCCATGCCAGTTTCAGTTTAATTTGCAAACGATACATACCTTCTTTGTATCAGTTATTAAACTAAAGTATGTTAAACACAAATTTCAATAAATATATTTAAGTATTGTGAAGGAAAAATAGAACAATATTTATTTATTTGTTATATTTTTAAAACTTAACTTTTGTCCCACTGTTTTTTGGGTATCTACCCTGGCAAATTTCATTCCGCTATTACAAACACAAATATTAAACGGCCATATTCCAAATAGCGCTCAAAGTCATCTATCGACGTGAAGTTCGCAATGAAAACACGTGAGCCGTTAACAACACCGTCATTTGTTAGTTGTTGCGACGCGTTGGTTCAAAGTGGTGGTTTCGCGAGGTCATTGTGTCTCTCCACTGGTAAGTCATAAAAGTTATATTATTCATTTAATTTATTTGCATTTACTGGTCTAATTTAATAATAATGCAATAGTTAAAGTGTGATACATAATGTACCGAAACATTTCTAATGTCAATTAAAACAATAACATTTATCATGAAAACGTCTCTTCCCTGCCATATTTCCCCTGGCAAGATAAATGCCAGGGGAGAGACTTGTTGACCAGGGGAGATAACGTTGGTGCAAACAAACTTAGATGTAGCATATTTTTTTATCAACGAACAGTTTTAAATAATTTAAATAATTTTGGTAAATTCTTAAAACTGAAAAATAAAGGAGGTTCTCAGTTCATATTGTTATTATATTATTGTATAATATTGTTACAGACCACGGAAAGTTAACACGTGAAGAAAGATTACAGAAGAAACGTGAAGCAGAGACACTATGATATGAAAAGATTAAAAATGATCCCGAAAAATATGAATTGCAAAAGCCAAAAGAAGGAGAAAGGAAGGAAGGAAAGGATAAAGACTGTCGACCAAATGACTCCTAGAGAGCCACGTAAAGCACGAAAGATAGGCATGGAAAAAGAAAGCAAGAGAACGTAGGCAACGTAGGCCTCCGAGTCGAGGATGTTTACGGACCGGATTTGGAGTCCGAGAACGAGAAAGAGAATCCAAGAAAGAGAATCCAAATGGATTCTCTTTCTCGTTCTCGGACAGTGAACAAGTCGTTATACCAAAAGGTGGCAAGCATCATGTAGGGGATGAACAACAACCGTCGACATCCAAAAAACATTTAAGAACGGTGATTTTATTCTTGTCACCGTTATTTGGCCATTTGTGTACGGGTTTAGAAGAAGATGACCAAATACAGGTAATTTTCTGTAAAATAGGGTACTAAAGTGGAAAATTATTTAAAGTCGAAGAAAACGATTTTTCATTTATCTCAGAAGATTTGTCCAGGCATTACCTATGCCAAATCTTATTTTGAAAGGGCAGAGGATGTTCTACTGTTTCAAAGAGTCGGCGAACGTGTTGGAGAAAGCTTAAGCATTTTATTTTTTGTTAATACCTATATTAACAAAAAATAAAATGCTTAGAGAGTTAATTTATATTTTTTATTTTATGATTAAAACATGTACATTTAGTGAAATGTAGCATAGGCACAGGCAATATGAAAATTATCCTAGTTATCGCAAGTCTGATTATTTGAATTACTTAAAAGGCGCTAGTCTATATAATTAGTATTAATAAAAGAATATTTTATTATTTGTTATAGGTACAATGCCATGTTAATTTCATATATTATTATTGTGTAATGAATGACATTGATTTGTTTTAAATTTCTGAGAAGGCTGAAATTATATAGTCTGTTAATCTATACTTATAATAAATCTGTAGAAGTGAAAATTCTGTACATTGAAAATATCAAAAAAAATAAATGGCAGGGGGTGTTACTAGTGTTTAATATGATTGGTAAAAATGATAGTCTGATTCTATGCTAAGTACAATGTATAATTAAAGTTGATTTTACTAATTTTGTTACTTTTATTGCCACAAATTCTCTCCCCTGGCCAAATAAGTATCTACCCTGATCTTGGTGTCTCTACCCTGCCCAATGTATTTACCCTGGCATTGTAAAAAGTAATAAAATGTGCATAAAGTGACTTGCCCTTACGTGAAAAGATACATAAATAGGACAAAAATCGTAATATAAGTGTTAAATGAAAAAACAGCAACTTTTCTCTGTGGCCGCATTCTCTATGGACTTAAAACCTCTTATCGTAGAACTACCCATTTACAAAGGTGAATTTTACTTTAGTCTATTCGAAAAACTAGTACCTATTTACAACGTCCAAGTCTCAAAAAATATGATAATGTGTTTCACGAATACGCTTGGCGTTACCTACATAATGTGTTAATGGCTGACCGATTGTAGTTCAGTTCTAAGATTGATGTACCCACAGCGTACTCAACCTTGCTGAATTACCCAACTCTTTTTAACCTTGAATCGCGATCATCATTATCATCATTTCAGCTGAAGGACATCCACTGCTGGACATAGGTCTCCGAACGGTTACCTATCATAAGTTCGAAAAATATTTGACCGAATTTCATTTCACCTAAAAATTTTCAACTATTATCGTTTCGTTTTTTTTTTTACTTTATCGATGTCACGTCTGCCACTGACTGACCAGTTGACCTATTATCAATTCGATTTTTTTCGTTACACCAATGTTTCATTTGGCCGAAAAACTTTTTACTGAAGTTACACTTAGCCGAAATAACATTTGTTCGAAGTATTATGTTTCCGAATATTCATTACTTATACCACTGTTTTGTGCACACTATTTCATCTAAATATAATTTTTGCTGTTACTTTGGCAGCATGCTGGGGCCCGTGGCTAAATAATAACAGCCGCACAGTTCGATCGGTCAGGTTAAGCTACGCTTGCCGCGGTTGGTCTGTGGATGGGTGACCATCTTTACATACCAAGACCCCTCCGTGCCTCGGAAAGCACGTTAAGCCGTTGGTCCCGGCTGTCATTCATGGATCTTTGACAGTCGTTACGGGTAGTCAGAAGCCCGAAAGTCTGACAACCAGTCTTACCAAGGGGTATCGTATAACCCAGTAACTGGGTTGTGGAGGTCAGATAGGCAATCGCTCCATGTAAAATACTGGTATTTAGCTGCATCCAGTTTGACTGGAAGCCGATCCCAACATAGTTGGGAAAAGGCTAGGCAGATGATGAGATGATGACTTTATAAGCAGCATGTTAACAAGTATGCAGCATGCAAGCAAGCATGCAGCGTGCAAACAAGCATGCAACATGCAAACAAGCATGCAACATGCAAGCAGGCATGTAACATGCAGCGAGCATTGTTTCATTGGGCAGACAAGACTGCGTGAAGTCGGTTTTGCAGCGATTCCTTTCTGTCACTTTTGTAGCATAACATAATTATTGACGTTATAATGTTAGTATACTAATTTAATATTGAAAATGGTTCACTAATGTTTCACCAAAACACCATTGACAAATTAGTTTACAACCAACGTTTCGTTTACAATCAACGTTTGTTAGGCTACACTGGTTCCAGCAGCCTCATTTTTTTGTTAAGAACGAAATTATTTGCCTTATAGTTCAATAAAATACAAAATCAAAATCAATCAAAATCAAAAGTCATTTATTCAAATTAGGCTGAGAGTCAGCACTTTTCGAACGTCAAAATTACAAAAGACAGTCCCCCAAAAACGCCCGCCCTTCACCACTTCCTAGTGCTATCGCTGGGAAGAAGAAGTGGCGGAACAAACTTCCCAGCAGCACAGCTGTCTGTTCAGTTAGAATATAGTGCATGTATACAATACTAGGAATAGTATACAATACTACAAATCAGAAAAGCGATAAGGCTGCCCATTGTATGTTTTGTAGTGATATTTTTTCGTTATGCATTTTCTGGTAAACAAAAAAGTATATATAAATAATAAATAAATAAATCATTTAGTTCATAAAGCCTCAATAACTTTGTTAGAAAATTAATTTAAAAGAGGTAATTACTTCGGCCAAGCTTACGAATTAATAGTTTGAGAGTGATTCAGCTAACATAATTACATGGTTACGGACGGAAAAACAACGAACTTTCTGTAACGACCCGTAGACGTTCTTTGTTAAACATGAACATGCAAAAAAGCGCAAATGATTTTAATAATAATAAGTACCGACTTAAAATAGTTATAAAATATTCATAGTATTGTACGTTACGTAACGTAACATAACATACATCTTGAGCAATGATAGATTATTATTTTTGTTCTTCGGAAATAATTACCTATTTGAAAGTGTGAGATTTTTTTTTCTAAAATGCATGATGATGTTGCCTGAGATGGAGCAGTACAAATTGGCAATAATTATTTGGTCTCCGAATAATGATTGTCTATAATAAGAGTGCTCGTGGCTAAATAATAATAGCCGCACGGGTCGATCGAAGGCTAAGCTATTGTTGCCGAGGTCGATCCATGGATGGGCAACCATTTATTACATACTAGCTTTTGCCCACGACTTCGTTCGCGTGGAATAGTGACTTCCGGCAGATTTTTGGTTTTACCCAAATAGTTCTTATTATTTATTTACATTTTTCCAATGAATTTTCAGTACTGAATTGATGCCGACTCTTGACCAATAGATGGCGCTGTATGTCCGGAATAAATTTTATTTTTTATTTTATTTTTTGTAATAAAAACTACCCTATGTCCATTCTCAAGTTCCAAACTATGTCTGTACCAAATTTCACACAAATCGGTTCAGTAGTTTAGGCGTGAAGCAAAGACAGACAGACAGAGTTACTTTCGCATTTATAATATTAGTTTGGATTCAAACCTCTCTGAGGCTTGGAAAGCACGCTAAGCCATTGGTCTCAGCTGTCATTCGTAGATCTAAGACAGTCGTTACGGCTAGTAGCGAGTAACTGGCAACTTGTAATACTGGTATTCAGCTGCATCTGGTCTTTAATATTCCTGGTTTGTTGGACAACTAGGAGAAAAAAACCACAACGGATCGTCCTTCAATTATTGTGGAAAAAGTTGATGATACCCAGCTTTTGCTGGGTGCGCACTATGCTGCCGATTAGTCGCTCTAGCAACCCATTTTCCGCTTGCTTGAGTAGACATGAGTTCATGGTTACTGTCACTATCAAGAGACCACATGTTCAATTGTTCATCTTGAGTAGTTAGAGTGCATAACAGCACAAACAGACGACTGAGCAACTGGGCTTTCAGGTGCGACTGAACCTACGCTTTTGCACCGCCATCCATGCGCACCAAAATAGTTATTGTAACAATTATGTGTGGATTGTCTTAAAACTTTGTGCTATCTTTTCATAGACAACCTTATTTTGAACAGAGTTGACCACTGATAAGACAGTTCACCCGTTTACAGTTCAGCAGTAGACACTTGTGAAAGTGTTATAATATTGTCATTCATCCCCCTACCTTTTGCCATTGCTATCTCTTAAAAAAGGTCGGCTCTCTGAAACGAGATTTATTTTATAACTTCACAATAATATGCATAAAATTTTAATTTGACTCAAATAGTTTTTTCTAGAATCTTTATTGTCTTTACATCATACTTAAAAGAGAAATAAGGGAGAAAAATAAGGGAGTGAAATTCAAACTTATAAAACGCGACCCGTTGCGGTAGGAAAGTTTTTCGATGATTTTCCACTCGTGTCGACAGAATGTATAGCACATAAAATCATTGCGTGGTCGTAGCCTTAACGCTGTAGCTGATAGCTACGGCGTAGCTGCTACGCTGGAGCTTGCCGCGTAGCATAGGCCGAGTAAGGACGTTTACAAAATTATTGTGTTAGTTTCGAATGAAGGTAAAAGTAAATATCGTGGAGATTCTTATTAATAAAATATACAAATAATAATAGGTTTGTTTTTGCTAATAATACTCTCCTATTATACAAGGCTTAGGTTGTGTGGGAGTAGCGTTAGGCATTTTCATATTAAGGGATTATTAAGTCTTTAAACAGAGTCTGTATTATACTATCGGGAATTATACTGAATAGACGTAGATATCTGAAATAACACTGTTATATTAATAATGTTTGTGTTTTCATTCACAATGACTTTGCTTTATTATGAAACTTATTTTGATTCTGTAAATATAGTTTAAAGAGAAGGAACATTTATTTTGATTATTATTTAAAATAAAGAGATGAATGTTTAAGATGATAAGCCATGAAAGAATAATCAAAGATAGAAAAGAAGACGAAGACAATTAGGAATACAGTTTCCGAATAACTTTTTTTATCTTAATGTGGCATTCCAACTTCTGGAGGGCACTGTAGATCGAGATTCTCGCTAACAAAGAGCAACTCGTTAACCTTGCAATCGAAGGGCTGTACTGCCCGTCACCGATTACGAAAACCGCTATTGGTCTCCCGTTCACATCCCATTATTTAATTATTCTATTTCTAGGCAGATTTGTTGTGAAAATATAAACAGATATAATATAATATCCCTGGACATTTCACACAGCGCCATCTAGTCCCAAGCTAAGCAACCTAATGCTTGTGTTATGGTAACAAGATGGCTGATAAACTACTTATACACATTTTTTTTTTGTAAATACATACATATTATAGATAGAAAAACACCCAGACTCGGAACAAATACATGTAGGTCATACAAATATTTGTACCGTGCGGGAATCGAACCCGCGACACGCAGCGCAGCAGTCAATCGCTTAACCACTGCGCCAACCGTGCCGTCCAATATCAAATATAATATTATATATATAATATCGTATCATCTAATGTTATACGAGAGATCAAACTTGGGATGATACTTGATTAATTTGGAGTTTTTATATACATAATAGGTTAAACTGATTAGGGTTTGTGCATACAGAATAATTGTGCATTGAAAACGCTATGACTATGTAGAAATTAGATGAAGGTGTAGTGTTTGACGTAATTGTAAATCAAAGTGACAGTTACTGAAATATTCAAGGCGTGCAAGTCCATTCTGTACAAGTCTCATTTAAAGTAAGGCAATAGTGTCAATCCCTAACATTAGATGGAGTGACAGCTCACTTGAAGTTCAGTTCACCAAAGTTTTCACGGTGAGATTTTTACAATATATTGCATTTACATCTTTTTCTGGTAGACTGAACTATGCATGTCAATATAACCAAATAAAAACCCAATCTGAAAAAACACAAACACCAAAACAAAAACTAAATATATAACAAGGTACTAGATCCTTCGATCAAGAATCTCTTCAGCGTATTCTTAGTAAAAAGTAAAATAAAAAATGAATATCCTTTATGAAAATTAATAGGTAATCAACAATACGAATAAAATGATTTGGTGAGCACCGCTGTTCTTTTGACCGGAAACTTCAAAATATTCCAGCAATTACTTGAAAGTCTTGAAATCCACAATGTGGTATTAAGCTTTAGTACTGTGGTTCAGCATAATTTTGATAATATTAAACAGCAGTGGGTCTACCCTTTATAGCAGAACTTTTTATGTCATAATATTGTTTTGCATAACAGCGGATAGCATAAACTTCATTTCGCAGAAAATCGTTTGGCAGACAGTCATTTATCATACATTCAAAATTCATAATTTTGTAAGTCAGAATCATCATATACATTGCACCACACATCATACATTTTGTATCGATAGTCATTAAAAGGCAGAACTATCATATCTCAGAAAGTTTAGAGCAATGCATGCAAGCAGCAATTATGCAGCATGCAAGCAAGCATGCAAACATGCAAACAAGCATACACCATGCATGCAAGCAAGCATGCAGCATGCAAGCAAGCATGCAGCATGCAAGCGAGCATGCAAACATGCAAGCAAGCATACACCATGCATGCAGCAAGCATGCAGCATACAAGCAAGCATGCAAGCATGCAACATGCAGCAGGCATGGTTTCTGTCACGGCTCCGGCGCTGCGGGGCTCCGGCGGTCCCACGCGAGCTTATCGTCGCAGATGGTTTTAAGGCTCACCATCCGCCTCGCCCCTCCGCGCCTACGCGGGCTTAAATTACACTCTAGGGATAGGGCAGACAAGACTACGTGGAGTCGGTTTTGCAGCGATTCGTTTCTGTCATTAACTTTTGTAGCACAACATACTATTGACGTTTCACGACAATGTTTCAATTTAAGGTTAAAAATGCTATTGTATAGAAATGTCAATATGCCTAATAAAATTATTCCAAACGAAATTCTGCCATTTTCATAAGTATGCGAAGTGAACGTTATGCTAAACGAAATTATGCGAAATTTTAACTTTGCCAAAGGTAATTATGCCAAATAAAATTCTGCTATCTTAAAACTATGCCATTGTAAATTCGGACATATAAACATTCGGCCAAACAATAATTATATTAAATCATTTTTATGCCTTAAAAATATTCGTTTAAAGAAGATTATGCCAAGTGTGTTATGCCAAATAAATTTCGGAGCATCAAGATTCTGCCAGATAGAGGGAACCCATTAAAATAATATTGATAAAAAGTTGATATGAAACGCAGACGAGAATGTGTTTCTATCCTGTTTCAGTTTATTCACAATTTAAAAGTTATCAGATCTAAATTAGAGCCAAGCCCCTAACTCTACTTATCGTAAAAATAAGTATTGAGGGAAATCCGAATGAAATTAAAATTATTTGGTGGGTATGCGTCAAACCAATAGCACAGTCAGACTATAACGTTCTCACAGCTCCGGACATAGACCTCGTCTTTGTGTCCACCACGCGGGCCCAGTGCGGGTTGGTAGATGTCACATGTCTTCGAATTTTTGGTTTTACGACATGTTGGTCTCCTCACTGTTTTTGAGAGACTGCTCTCAAAAACAGTGAGGAGACCAACATGTCGTAAAACCAAAAATAAAAAAAAAAATAAAAAAAATTTCGTCATCACTACTGAGTGATGACGAAATTTCACAAGGTAACGCGCCTGCCTAGATTCTAACCCACGACCGTAACTCGTAAGTCGAGGCCCACATGAGGTCGATTGTGACAACAAGGACTTAGAAATATTAAGTGAATCCACATTGACACACATTCGTTTATATTGCCACATTGTTACCTCCGACAAAATAAAATGGACGGTAATCCATTAATATTACAATTAAGCCAACGCATTAATATTTAGCACGGTTTCTGATTAATTGCACTCAATATTTTTTACTCCACTTTAATTTTTCAATAGTTCTTATTCTATTGCAGCAACATATTTACTGAATCGGATTATGTTTTTTTTCAAAGAGATTTAGGATATTATAGAGAGACTATCTACTAGAAGAAACATCATAGAAAAACTGTGACTCCGTGTCTCAGAGACGCACTTTTACCGACGCTAATCATTTATTTTATTATTCATTTATTTAAACATACTTTAGTCTTTATACAGGTTCATGTTTGTTTTGTACGATTCAACCAGAATTGGTTTGTATTGATATTCACATTCACTATAACAACACTGCTTAATCACTACTAAGAAAATATAAGCTAATAAGACCGTCAACTGCTTAGTAGTGTAGAGGTATAATTAAACCAGCAGGATAGGTTAATACATAGTATTACTAAATATGTAGGTAGAAGTAGAATAATTGGTACCTACGTCATCACCGCCTCATTGCTATTGAACGTGAATAGTTGTTGATAGAGTTGAATCTTGTAATCTAAAACATAAATTGCTATCATTTGCTCCCATTAATTAAGTAAACTGTTTGTTTATTAAGTACTGTATATTTCTAACTACAATTAAAGCCTCTGAAGTCAAATTAATTTTACTACTGCAGTTGTTTGGGGAAAAATAATCTCGGTTACAGTAAAGGAAAAAAACTTGTTTACTTGGTAACGATTTTTAGTAACAATTATGATAAGTCACATTGAAAAAGATAAAAGAACCTAGCTACAACTTTAAATCTTATTTCTAATTACAATATCGGATGACAGTTTTTTAAGAGAGCGACTTATTTATATTTCACAGGTTCATATTTGTTATAATTTTTAAATCTTATGAAATAATCAGTACAAAATTATAAAAAACTTACACGCATGGCCCGATCGACTAAATCTCATCAAGATAAGCCTTGACTAATTTCGAAACTTCCTTTTTTATGCCTAACTGAAATAAAACTCTGAGCTCTGAGTTTTATTTCAGATTTAAAATACATTTTGAATGAGAACCATAATCCTACGCTGGTAACTCATAATCATCAGCCATGATTAATACCATAAGGAAACAAATATTCTATAAATATGTTGTCCTGAACAGCGATCCTTCAGTCAGCTACGTTACGTCTCCAAATCCAGCCACACTTTCACAACTCTACAGTCGGTGTTGTATCGAAATGGGTTGTAGCAATTCGAAAACTCGTAAGAGTTTGATCAAATTAATTGAGAAGAGAAATGCTGCTTCATTTATTTTCCAAGAGGACAAAGATTTAATGAATAAGAAGACCAAAGGAACGTTTGGTGCCACTATAGCTGCTGGGTATTTCGAAGGCAGGCGATAAAATGAAGGACCATGTTTTGACCACAGTCGCGTCGTTCTTTCGAAAGAGGAGGGGTCCGGAAACCATATCAACGCGAGCTACATTGATGGATTTAAGTGCCGGAAGGCATATATCGCCACGAGGATATCTTATTCAGCGGCGGCAATTATGTAACTTCTGGATGATGATATGGGAACACCCAGAACAGAATCATCGTTATGCTCGATGTACCGAAATTAAGAAGGATGGGATTTCATATTGGCACCCGGAAGAAGGAAGATAGTTTCAATTCGTTTCGTTAATTAGTAAAGAATGTTTAAAAATCTAATAAAACCAAGGTTTCAATATGTAACTTCCTTTATTATTACTTCTTAAAAAATGTATCACTTCTTACTTACTTATAATTTTACTAAATATACTTTTTGATTACCTATAACTTTAAGAGTTTCAACAGATTTAATGGTTAAACTTTTAGACTAATGTGAGTTGGTTTGTAGTTAAGTTTTTTAAAATGATTCACCTGGGAATCACATACAAAGTTAATGAAGGGTTGATTCAAAACAAATAAAATACTGTATGACTAGATCTCTATAATAACTATGAATGAATGAAAGGATTTCATTTGTATCACTATATTGTAACGGGTTGGTCGTTAGGTTTTGTGTAGTGGTAGATGGAAGGAAATAAAAGAAGAATTACGTTACAAAGATTAGATTTAATTAAGATAGACTGACTAGGTACAAAGCCGGTTGAGCCGGGCGTGGGTAAGATATCGAGCGTACGTGTAAGTTAGAACCGTCTATAGAACACTACTGTCCTGCAGAGCCTCCAGACGTAGGTAGCGGGAACTGGAGGTAGGTGGTCCAGGATCCCGTAGCCCTGCGGCAGGGTCGTCCAGCCACTCCCCTGCGGCGATGGCGGT
Source organism: Apamea sordens (assembly GCA_945859715.1). Classification (NCBI taxonomy): domain Eukaryota; kingdom Metazoa; phylum Arthropoda; class Insecta; order Lepidoptera; family Noctuidae; genus Apamea; species Apamea sordens. Next base: position 1,016,180 of record OX243990.1, on the reverse strand, counting down.
GGCAGTATTAGTAACCGCTTCCGCGCCTCGAGTTTCCAGCAGCGCACGTAGACACGTCTGGCACCGGTGTTGTTGATGTTCGATAAGAGACAAACGTAGAATAGATTGAAGAGATGAAGACGGGAAGGAAGGAACCCTGTAAGTGAACCCGAGTCGGTTTGTCCGTTAAGGTGTTGTCCGGACACACGCGACCGACTGACACATCCCGGCAACCGTAGACGGAAGGTCTACGGTGGACAGCAGTGAGCTGGCCTCTATTGGTTATCGAGATGTGGCAGCCTAGGTGGCGCGTTACAATAGATACACATGAATAAAGTAGGTTAAAGAATGACATCCAAATGTGTAGGTAGGTGAAGAAAAATTATAGACTTTCTTTTCACTTTTAATCCTACGCTACGAACAGATCTGGATGGGAGTAATATGAAGATTCGAATGACGTTATTTCGACGCACGCTATTTCGAAAAACTTTACGAGTGGTACGCCAGTTCGAAAACACATTGGGTCGAAAACTGTTATATCGAATGACGTTATAGCGACGCACGCTATTTCGAAAAACTTTACGAGTGGTACGCCAGTTCGAAAACACATTGGGTCGAAAACTGTTATATCGAATGACGTTATAGCGACGCACGCTATTTCGAATAACTGTTTGATTGGTACGCTAGCACGTAAGTCTTGGTATCAAAATCCACTGTTGCGAATAGCTTATTCCAATCTGAATTTGTCTGGGGATTGAACTCGCGACCCCGATAAAGCCTTATCTTTGTATTGGGTTTGGGAAACAAGAGCCATGACCGCTTCGCTTTGGTTCCTATAGTGCTATTCTGTAAAACTCTCACCATCTCTAGCAACAGTTGAAATGACAACTCGCTCCACGCTCACTTCACCTAAGTTCACACGATGAGATTCTTACAGAATGGTTCGGCTGTACTAAGGTCAGGTTACGATTACGCAGGCTGGTGGTAAATAATAACCGATCTTGTCGTGCTGTTGTGACCCGGTTTTGTGATCCTCCTGGATAGCGCCGGTCTCCAGGTATCGATGGTAAATTCTTTAAACGGCAAAACGACTTGCATGAAGTTGCGCACCTACCTTTCGCTGACTAAGCGCAGATTTAAGAAGTGCCAAAGCTTGCTCGGCTACTTAACAATTTATTATTTATTTAAACTTTTCGTACAAAAAGGTACAAAGGCGGACAATTCCGGCGATTGAGGCGGCAATTTCGATACTTTTTTTATGCAAAACAAATCAAATGACAAAATAAATTTTGACGATGCCTAATCAAAGCTAGGTGCTTCTTTTCTTCTCTTTTTCAAATTCTTGAATTCATATTTAGAACAATAGTGATACCGAAAAGATGGCCAGTAACTAGTAAATCAGCTACAAAAATGCATAAAAACTTTTTCTGACTTAATTTTGATGTTTAGGCCGTTAGCCATAACAATGCACGGTGGCTCAATTTAGTAGTCCTGGAGAATATATATAATGGTGTTTGTTATTTCTACTTCAACCAATTTTATTGGTAATAATGAAACAAAGACGTAATTGCGTTTCTCTGTAAAAACGAAAGAAACAAAATTTAAAGCCTTTATTTCGGGTCTTTGTTATTTCCTTACGAAAAGCTTACATTCGCCATCGCCACCATATCAAATTCCGTGGAAGATCAACTGTCAGTGTCACAACTGTCATCTCATCTCCTCGTCTGTGGTAGGCGTGGGAGGTAGCCTCTTTTGATAACGCGGCCAACCAAACTTAAGAAGAGCGACACAAGTATACGAGTGTCGTGATTTTCTTTACATATATAATATGTAAAGAATTTTAATTTTATCATAATGTTCATAAGGAATCGAAAATAAATTAATATAATATCTATTATTATCTATACTGCAATTATCTATTAGGTACTGCAAAATAGTTAGTAGTTTATCTAATTGCCCATCAATTTTCAGTGAAAACAAAACTAAACATCTAGAACAGAACTTTATTACAGTTCACTATTAAATAGTGTTTCGAGAAAATAATATAAATGCTAATACTCCTCTACCTACCCTTTCCGAGAATACAAATTGTGTGGTTTTAAATGATTGAAATGTACTCGATAATACTGTCAAAAAAAGAAACCCTTTTCACTCGCGAAACGGATATATTTTTTATACAAGACTAAAATAACTTATCCACTATTTATGGACAAGCAAACTGTTTTATCCCTCGGGTACAAAGTTCGTTTTTATCACAAAAGAAGAAAAAGGTTGTTTTTTATCGGAATAGGTCGTAACTTATTAACGAACGAAAGGTCCATAGAGCTTATTTAAATTCCATTGACGTTATTCTGAGAAGAAGAAAAAAACATTTCTTAAATATAACTTGAGAGCGTGGTGATTTCAGTTTTCCGAGTGGTTTTAAATTTGTACAATTTCAATCTTATCAAATCGATATTTATAATATATTTCATGAATGGTTCTTTGAAATGGCTGAATAGTGTCAATAGTCCTGTAACATGGGCCTAGACATGATTGGCGAAGTGTTTTATACAGCTCTGTTAACACACAATACAGGCGTGATGATGGTTTTGCAGGATTAGAACCTTTAACCTGACGTTTGACAATAGTGCCCATTAACCTTTTGCTTATCACATTTGTCTTGTAATTATACCTAATAATAGTCAGTAATTGGCCATTACTTTGAACGCGAATGATAAATTATTGACCTTTAGCTCGGCATTAATTACACGACCGTAGCGTCAAGGATCGGACGCGCTGATTGACACTCGATTTACTTTGTCGCTCGACTTAATTCGGGAATTCAAGTTGTTGATGACTTGGAGATAAAAGGACAATGTTTTTTACGAGTAACTTTTGTGGCATCAGTAACATATTCCTAATGGATTTTTTTGGTAACTTAAAGTCTAGTCTTTACCAGTTTGTACAGAAGGATGCTATGACCCAGGGTGGGGTTGCCTTGGCGGTGTCTCTAGACATCGCCAATACCTTCACAACCCTGCCCTGGAGTTGCATCAGGGAGGCACTCCGGTATCACCGGATGCCGACCTACCTCTGTCGCATTGTCAAGACCTATTTGACGGACAGGGCCGTTATCTACCTCGGTCACCAGGGAGAGTGGAGCCGGCGAGAGATGTCGTGCGGTGTCCCATAGGGATCGGTCCTGGGGCCGCATCTGTGGGATATCGGGTACGACTGGGTGTTGCGCGCCGATATCCCTAGCGACGTCAGCGTGGTTTGCTACGCTGGTGACTCGCTGTTCTTGGCGCACGGGTGGTCGCACCAGGCGGCGGCCGAAGAAGCGATACGCGGGGTTGCGACAATCGTCGAGAAGTTCCAGCAATTGGGGCACAAGGTGGCCCTGCACAAGTCTGAGGCCATGGGTTTTCATGGTCCTCGGGACGCGCTACCTTCCGCCTGATACATGTCCTCACCGGTCACGGTTGTTTCCGGAGGCTGCTGACGAGAGGAAACGCCTGGGTATCACCACTGTGTGGATCGCCCGGAGGACACGGTGGAGCATACGGTGGAGGTCTGCCCGGCTTGGGCGGAGCACCGCCGCGTCCTCGTGGCGGCGATCGACGACGGCGATCTCTCGCGTCCGCCCTGGTCCAGGCCATGGTACGGAGCGAGAGTGCATAGGAAGCCGTCACCTCCTTCTGCGAAGCAGTAATGAAACCACTCCCCAAAAAAAAGCATAAATTATACTGTGATAATTTGATATGAGAATCGAATTATTCAATCTGAATTATTCTATATTCTTGTCACATATGCTACGCATATTCGTGTGTTTCGGTTGAGAAACGTGACGATACATGTAATTGAAGCGAATTGTTCACCTAGATGTTGTTATAGGTTTTTGTTGTCGAATGGAGCTGAATATTATATTTATCAACCCAAATTACGAGAATGGAGAGGTCGAATTAGCCGTTAGAATCGGCTTGATCTCGCGTCACCAGACTCTCTTGATATTTTGGCTGCTGAGACCAAAACTACAAACTTAGTGATTTGTTTTATAAAAATGTGGCTGTTATTTTAGTATATTGTCGTGTCGTATGACTTCCAGGCGTACGAAGTCGCGGGCAGAAGCTAATCAATTAAAAATGACATTTAACTAACCATAATTTTATAACTCCGCCGTTAACCCCATAGTGTACTGCCTGATGACGAGGAACTTCCAGCGCTCGGCTCGCAAGCTGCTCTGCGGGCGCGGCGTGTGTCAACAGACCAACTTCACGGTAACCTGTTTGTTATACTAATTACTTTTCACCTGATTTTAGTAGCGTTTGTTTTAAAAAGCTGTGTGTCGTGTTTATAGAAAAGGTTTTAACTTGAAAGAGTTTTTGTTAATAAGCCACGAATCAACATTTTGCTCCAAATTCAGTAAACCCGGAATATTTAAGTGATTACTATGCTGATAAAGCCATAAAAGCGGACCCTGACATTAATCTGGGAAACCTTCAAAATGATAAAAAAGAGCGTGTCTGGAAGTGTCTACATCATAAATTTACTGGTTTTTGTGCCCGTTTGTACAGCTTGCGATTTTACCAAGATTTTGCGAATCCTTGTCATAATTTAGTAAAGTAACTGTTGCGAAGCTTGTGAATAATTAATATTGATACAACAATTACGCCATTATTAAATTTTGATAATGATTTTGTCGAACTAAAACACAATTTTGAGATACTGGTAAATATTTCAATACCCGTTCCTCAACAACGCGACGTAATTATTTGATACGCCATTAATACGATATCAGCTCCTCAAGGCGCTGTACTTGGGGCTTGATCTCTACCCAAGATCTCTAATGTTGATTTCTACCCAAGAAAGCCTTAAATAGTTAAAAATGTTGTGTATTTATTTCCCAATACGACAGAAAAAAAACCTACTCAACGCAGTAGGTACAAAATAAATAACATAACGCAATATAACATCAAACTAGAGCGACAGCGTCGAGTGTCAAAAAAAAAAGTTGTTTTTCAAACAACGTAACATCATTCTGTTTGTTTACTGTCACGAACATCTCGCGTTTTTAATTTGTTAAAAAGTGGTTATTAACGAAAATGAAAAGCAGGCAATCGAGCAAAAAGCAGCACTCCAATGGAGGAAAACTTTTTCGAAATTATAAAAAAATATAGGGCAGTAGTAGAAAATAAGGAGACTGATGACGCGTCCCTACGAAAAAAAAATGAAGCTGGGAACGAAACAACTGCAGAATACAACGCTGGTGCACACGCATCTAGCCAGGTAAACAATTACATTGTACATTACTACACAATGACATTACATTTTTAAAATTATGTCATCAGGTCACAGAACAAAAGGAACCCCTTTGTCGATATTAAAATTTCCATGAAATCATGTTCCTACCTAACATGATGCAACCCATTTATTTCGAGGAAGTGTGACTGTGACTACATCTCTTGAACCTGTAAAATGGTTACAGAAAATCCAGCACCAACACATACACCTGAAACGTCCACACCTGTCTCTATGACTAAAATAGCGCAAACGTTACCCCAATCAAAGCCAACAGCCCTAACAGGTCAGCGTCGTAGGGACTCAATTATGGAGGGAATACATTACCTGAGGAGAATTATTGTTTTTGCCTAAGGATTAGCTCACCTAGTTCAGCGTTTGTCTTGGCTTCCCGATGCTGCTCATGAAGACTCTTCATTTTTACTTCATGTTTTTCATTTAACCTCAATTGGCGATCCTTATAATATAAGGATCGCTAAGGATCGCGAGGTGAGCTAATCCTTAGGCAAAAAAAATAATTCTCCTCAGGTAATGTATTGTTAAAATGTTTATTTTATTTATTTAACTCGCTTACAAAAATCATATCATATAGGCATATGTGTACTTACAGTGCAACACTGCACAAGCGACTATTATATTTGAAACTGTCGAAAGTTTATTACTTAACCCTCTTGCAAGGCAACGGAACCTTCGTTTCCAAATTCCAAAAGGTCTCTCAACAATATTTCTAGTTTTTATTTGTGCTCTGTCATAGCGAATTAAAGGGTGGTCGTCAGGAGAAGATCTTATAGGCGTAAGTACAAATGGCAGTGTAGGATTTCTACTATCTCCTACTAGTCTTCCATCCAGACCACCCTGAGTATATATCATGTACACCGAAGGCATTGGGAATATTCTGGAGTCGTGCATGCTACCAGCCCATCTAGCAACAATATCTAAAATTTCTGTTTGAGGACCACAACCTGAAGGCCAATTCTCGTAATTTAAAACGTTCAAAATCTAGTCGCAGTCTCATCTCAGCGACAAAAAAATGTCAAAAACTTGTCAAAATGTAGGGAAATTAGAAGTATTTTTTGACAGATTGAGACTGAGATCAGACTGTGAACGTTCTTAAAATTACGAGAATTGCCCCTCAGAATTTTTATTCAGAGGGGCAATTCTCGTAATTTTAAGTTTTTCGTCTTTTTAACAAAAAAATTAAACCGCCGAAAAAACTGAAAAGCAAAAATAATAAACATTTTTATTTAACCTTAATAACTAAGTTCTTAAACTAATGTAAGTATATCTAAGTTATTCTGAGTCGGCGCCAGACAATCAATAAACAAAGATCACTAAATTGCCTTAAATTTAAACGGTGCTGACTCAAAATTATTTAGGTACCTATACTTACATTATTTTAAGAACTTAGTTATGAAGGTTAAATAAAAAAGGTTTATTATTTTTTGCTTTTCAATATTTTCGGCGGTTTAATTTTTTTGTTAAAAAGTTTTTATTTCATAATTTTTTGTGGCTATAATCTACTAATTGTTTGCCAAAGGGCAGGCATATGTAGCACTGAGTAGAGTAATAATACACCACTCAGCATTCAAATCTGTGAGTAAACAATAAATCACCCCTATTTTCCCACCCTTAGGGTTGGAATTATTTTTCCAAATTTATATGGGACCAACTTTAGGGCATACCCTTTCCAATAAAAAAAGAATTATCATACGCGTCGACTTGAGAACCTCCTCCATTTTTTTTCGTCTGTTAAAAAGAAATTACTTTTGTTGAATTGTATTCATAAAACTGAACATTCACTTTTTAATCAAAATTTATAAGTAGTTTTGTTGTTTGTTTACTGTAATGTTCTGTAATATCGGTAATCTCTGTATGTTTAAAAAGATACAGGACATGTTTCTGACAAGGCTTTTACAAGCCTTGTTTAAATCCTTTCCATCACAACTTGTTTTATGCGCATGGGTGAAAACGCTCGCAATACGAGTTATAATTATCCTTCTTTGAAGATCACTCACCCATTACTCCATGAAAAATAAGGATGGAAACCGGTTTGCTAACACATTACAGTTACTTCTTGACCCTTTCAAACAGATTTATGACGCGTTAAAAGCAAATAGAGTTCAAATATCAATCATGGCGATTTCGCTCGACAAGAATGTATGATTTTAGTACGTGTTAAACTAGACAAATGGAAGTGATTGGTGGTTTCACGCCATTATGGCCGTAACTGTTATTAAGCGTGTGAACGACCCGCCTTATAGATGCCCAGTTGGAGAACATCGTAACACAAAATGAAAAAATACATAAGAATCATACTGTGAAGTGATTACAGCCTCCTGGAGGATACACAGTGTAATTGTAATAACTGAAAACCTCCTAAGAGGTCATTGTACTCATTATTATAAACAACTTTTGCCTAGGAACAAATCCTGAAATCACGTAAAAAAACAGCTGCTGCTTACATTTATGTGTGCATAGGTCTTTTTGAAATATACAGATATTTCAATGTCATCCTCATTTCTGTTACCTACATTTCACGATAGCACAATGGCAACCAATAACTTTCTTTGTAATAACTTTAATTAGCTTTAAGTCAGATTCCGAATTTCAAATTGTGATTGATCGTAAAAACCTTCAAAGTGCAAAGTAATCTTTTTGAATTATTTAGGTTAAAATAAATAACGACTTCCATTTTAATCTAATTGCCAAAAGAGATTGCTAATGATATGATATTATTTTTAATCGGAAGCTCTAAAAATAAATATTTAAAGCATTAAAAACATTCACAATGACACGGGTTAGTTACAAAGTAAACGAGAGTATGATAATGTTCGAAGTGGATTATTTATGAAGCATAGTTTGAAATTATCATTTCAACACAAATAAAACTACTTCATTACAACTAAGAATAGCCCTAGAGTTTTACTTTGAGTTCCATAGTTGGAAACAAATATTATTCTCAAAGTAATATAAAGAATTTATGAAGAAATTTATGTTTTAAATATTTTTCTAATTTCTTACAGTTTCGAAAGGCAAATGAGTTATTTTGTGTTTAGAACTTTCCTTTATCGTTAAATGATTACAAGTTTACTTACGAATATTTGTAAGAGCGCTAAAGCGCTAGAGCGATAAATAAATATTAGGGGAGCAGTGGTGACCAAGTGGGTTACCACTTACGTACGAGTTGTAGGTCGTGGGTTCGAACCCAGACGGGCACTTTTTTTTTTTTTTTTTGAGGATGTGAAATCATCGAATGACTCCTCCCGCTCTGGGTGGAGCAGGAGGGAGTGTCAGACTCTTACTGACTAAAATCAACCCGTGTTCCTTCCTTAGCCCTTTATGTTCCAGGGCAGCGGTAAACCCTTTCGGATGTTCCCGCTACCCTGGCAGGCTTCGGCCCTATGGGGCCCCGTCGCTTTTGCTGAAATCTCTTTGAGGCGCGCGTGGAACACGTACACGCCGTCCGGCTCGGGCACTTTACTTTGTGCAAATTATAATCACCACTGCTCTCAAAACGGTGAAGGAAAACATCGTGAGGAAACCGGCATGTCCTAGAACCAAACTCGTGCTAGGCACACTGATCTAATAAGCAAGCCGAGAACTTACTAGTACGGTTAATGTGCATTCCGTGTATCTCACACAGGACATTAGATCTACGCTAAGTTACTATGTACGCACCTACACCTACTGAACAAGCCTAGTTTACTTGTCCCAACAGAACTTCGGGAAGGTGAACTGAACTCTGCCTTACGCTCCTTTTTTATTTTATTGTATTTGAAATCACTGTATAATAATTTGCTGTACGGAAGAAAAATACTTTTGGGTCCCACCTCAAATAAATTGGTATATAATATACTGTTTCATCATTTACATTGGTATGTTAGCGGTGCCCACTGACCCGCGAAATTAAAAATTACTTTATTTACTTACAGGTTTGTATTCATAGTAATTAACTTGATAAACAAGCCTTAACTTGCTTTTGATTGTCAGAGTTTAATAAGTACCAAATTTTTACGGCCACACTGTCTCCACTTATTGGTCCTTATTTACCTAAACAGATACGATAGTTTAGTTTAGAAGGGCTCGTGGCAAAATAATAGCAGCCACACGGGTTAATCGAAGGTTATGCTCCGCTTGCTGCGGTTGGATTGGGGATGGGTGACCATCCATTACTTGTATTTCTCTTTATCTTTGTTTGTTTGTTGTCATGTTGTTGTTATGAAATCACGGAATTGTCTCCTTTGAAATAATAAACAAGGCTTCATATGTTTACCCAATGTTCTGTTGAAGATTAAACACTATAAGCATTTCAATTCTCATATACGAGTTCCAAACAACAATAACCTGGAAAAAACTAAAGCTATTTAATAAAGGTGTTCTCAAAGGTAAAAGTTCTGAAAGTCAGCTCAGAAACATAAAAAAATCGCGACAAAGTTATTTGATACATCTCGTCAAAATCTCTGTTTTATCTAGGTTTTTTTTAATTTTTTTTATTGACAATGGGCTCACTCTTGACCTCAATCCAGCCCAGAGGCAGGGATGAGATCTACGGTGGAACGAGCTTGCCCAGAAGAAGCCTATTCACTCTCGCCTTGAAGAGATTCGAGTTGTATGAACTCGGGAATGCAGACGCAGGCAGACGGTTCCACTCCTTAGCTGTGCGCATCAGAAAAGATGACGAGAAGCGCTTAGTGCGTATATATGGTATATTAACCAAATAGGGGTGGTATCCCGCAGTGCGTCTGGACTCTCGATGGTAGAAAGGTGAAGGCGGGATGAGCTCATGTAGCTCTTGAGCACACTCCCCGAAGTACAGTCTGTAGAAGACGGACAGACAGGCGACACTTCGCCGGTGAGCCAAACTGTGAAGCTTTGCCTCCACCAGCTTTTTATCTCCAATGAGTCTCTTAGCTCTGCGCTCCACTGAGTCTAAAGTGAGCAGTGAGGTCAATTTATTTCGTTTATCCATATAGTCACAGCTACTGTATAGATAAACACTTCTTTAAAATCAACATCACCCTAGGGATTCTTCAATGTACCTACCGTTTAGTGCGTTTTAACGTCACAAATATTATCTAACATGCACAAAAATATAAATCCAAAAAACCTATCAATGCTGCCGTGTGTAAGTGAAAGTTGAAAGTATTCATAGAACTTTCATCCCGACAAAGATTGCCAACAAGTTCAAAGTTAGACTATGCTAATTTTCTCACAGAATACTGCTCACTACTTAGCCCTCGCGCCAATCAGTCAGGGTAAAAAGGTGTACTGTTCTCACTGCAAGGAATAAAGAAAAAATTCAGCGAAATTCCAAGCAGAAAATAAACCCACATTTAAGAGAACAGACGCAATTTCCGCGAACAAAGTGATTAAAGGCTTTGTTTGAGATTTCTGAAACAAATTGCTTAAGACTATGATTTCAATACACATTTTAATTTAAATGTGGAACTAATAATGATTCGATATAAAATTATGTGTTGATGACAATAGCATTGAAGTATTCAAGCCAATGTAGGTACTTAGATGTTAAGTTACCAATGTACGTCCGGTGCGATATGTATGTGTTGAATCGAGTTTTGGACATCCTCGCCGTTGACCGAGTAAACATTACTAGAGTATATTAACATCACTAGAGTCAAACTGACAGGCAACTATAATCTATATTCCGTTTAATGTTGATTTTTAAACCATTTACGAGAGAATATGCCACCTAAAAACAGGTGTTAACCTGCTACAGCTTCAATGGTTTATTTTTTTTACTTAACAAAGCCGATTTGACTTTCACCACAAAATTAAAACATTATCTTTCTATAACGATTTCATGATTCCATTTAGACTTAAAAAAAAATGGATTCGATACCTCACCGTGAAAACTTAGATTGACACTATTGAATTGACAGTTCACTTCACCTAAGTTTTCACGTTGAGATTTTTACGGAATAGATCGCCTGATGTAACGTAATCTGCTCCCCACAGATGCACAACCTTCGCTACAACAACGGGCACGCGTACAGCACGCACATTCCCCGCGGCATAGACACGCGCGCAGACCAGGCAGCTCAGCCACGTCACTAGAAACGCTCGCGCTGCAGCGACATGGACTTATTGACTTTAAACGTTGATAATTAAAGTTGGTGTGATCGTTTTGTGTTTTTGGTGAAGAGTGTGCGAGTGTGTAGTAGGTGTTTATAATCCTGAACTATATATTATAAGCCTGTAATTTCTTGGGCTGAATCCATGACCTGTAAATTTTACTCAGCACCATTTAATTTTGGTGTATGTGACTACACTATCTGTCTGTACCTATAACTGTATAAAAATATTCAAGAGAGATAAATGTTATAAGAAATTAATTAACTTGATCTTTTTAAGATTTTCATGATCTAGGTATATATTATTCAAACTTATTTTACTTATCTTCTTATCTGAGTAACAAAACATCTTAGTAAGTAATTTACTCAAAAAACGATGTTAGTTAGGTTTACGTAAATAGAAACCCCACAGCTAATGCTGGAATATTATTTTTTTACGTAAAAGTATACGACATAATTTTGTAAAAAAAGGTACTATAAGTACTTCTTATTTAAAAATCGATGCGACTATAACGATGATACTATACCTGGATATATATACACTTATAAGTTTTTCCGAATCATTCCCCATGATCCCACCGGTAGGATCACAGGACAGGGAATATTTTATGTCATTCGTTAATTTTCTACCGTGATCAATACAGAAAATAAAATCGGATATTTAAGTACCTTACCTTAAACGACTTTTGTTTTATGCTGATATCCACCAGCGACGTGGTTTCTTTTTACTTTTACTAGATCGCATAATTTAGTAATTTACCTTTACCGCTGCCCTGGAACATAAAGGGCTAAGGAAGGAACACGGGTGGGTTTTAGTCAGTAAGAGTCTGACACTCCCTCCTGCTCCACCCAGAGCGGGAGGAGTCATTTGATGATTTCCCATCCTCAAAAAAAAAAAAAAAGACCGACACGCACCGTTGAAAGAGCCCTGTCTGTGTGCGTTGCCGTCCGCTGTCGTCGGCTGTGCGTGATGATCTGCAGAATCACGCACCGTGGGAACCCAGCTTCACTGATCGTCTTCGGAGTTAATACAGTAGGTTTTTGTAACCCAACACGCCCATCTGAAATAGTGGTTTCGAAATAAAACAAAAGACATACTTTTACATAGAATTTAATTGTCTCCTCGAAATCACAATAGTTGCAATTCGTAATACAACGGTTAATATAAAAGAAACGAACAAATACGTTATTTCTACCAAACTTATTATGGAGCCGCCGAAACTCAGCGAGAAAACACCACCGTACGTAGCTGAAAAAAGGAGAACATTTAATTCATTTTATTTTGAAAATTCTTTATTTTAATTTTGTAGTAGTAATTATTTGGTGTGTTTCTTATCCAATAGTAAGTAATCTTAACAAAGACCAATTAACTGTGCAACTACAGGATGAAAAAGAGCGAGGTTAGTTATCACCAAAACATTTTTTTACATTTTTGAAGCGAGGGAGAAGACCCAGGACAGTTTTGGTCAGTCATCTCGTGTGACGAAGGAACCTCCTCAAAACGTGTGATTTAACCTACTAGTTTAGCGATGGCTCCTAAACGTTAGTCGTTTATTGCAAAACGAAGTCTAACTTCGGTCAAAGCTAAGTAGGTAACCCTTTCCGCCAGTTTTTGTCTTACAAACCTAATTCCGACTCAAGTATAGTTCTAAATACAACATTGACAACTTAGACTTCGGTTTAAAAAATATTTTTTGTCTTTAGAATTTGAAAAAATAAACTTATTAAACATATTTGGGAAGAAAGATGCGTCGACCTGTAATTCTACGTCATTGAAGTTACAGGCAATATACGTAAAGCCCTATTAACTCAATCAAGGCTTTTTATAAATACATGCTACAAATGCCAACAATATGGTCATGCAGCAAAAACTTGCAGAGAGCTAAAATCTACGTGTGATCACTGCCGTGAAGAAGGACACTCGATGTCAGAGTGCGTGAAGAAAGCCGAAACACCGAAATGTGCAACGTGCTCACGCTTTAAAAATCCCAATAACCACAAAACGGGAGATGCTGAGTGCCCTGCTAGGAAAATAGCGGAGTACAGGTACATCAACTCTATCGACTACGAGAGGTCCTAGAGCGTCATACTTAAGGCCAAACTTCCGTGTTTAATGCCTGCTGCTGACTCAGCTAAACACTGCACTGGCCTACAAACCCTCGAATTTGTTGATGTTTAAGCACATTAGTCACCCACGGCAAAAATCGAATAAACACGCCACGAACGTGATTTAATTTTGTGCAACATTGGCTTTAACCCACTTACCAATTTCTGCTGACGCAAAATCATAATTATCATAATTATGTGTTTAGCTAAGTTTTAAGTTTTAAAGTGCAAGAAACTATGTTACGCTGACTAAATAATTACGAACTTTTATTATTTTGATCTATAAGGTAAATAGTATTTAAGTAAACTAGGTATAAAATAATGAATTCATAAAATTTTGACATTATTTCAAGACTGCTAATCTATACTTATAATAAATCTGTAGAAGTGAAAATTCTGTACATTCAAAATATCAACAAAATAAATGGCAGGGGGTGTTACTAGACCGACACCGAACCCAAAAATGTGATTAAAAAAATTTTTGTCTGTCTGTCTGTCTGTCTGTTTGTTCAGGCATCACGCAAAAACTACCGGTTCGATTACGATGAAACTTGGTATAATTATTCTTTAATATCCTGGGCACCACACTGGGTACTTTTTATCCCGGAAAAGTATATACAATAAAAAACAAACTTAATTTTGCGGTTCGATCCCTAGACCTGATTCCTGTACAACCGCAAATAATAAGTTTGTCGTAGGTTACGTAGGGTAGGGTTGATGAGGATTCCTCTTCCTCATCCTCATAATGCGGAAGTTCCTCATTTTTTAGCGATTCCTCATCCTCTTCCACATCCCCAAAATCAGGCATAAAATATTCCTCTTCCTCTTCCACATCCTCATTCATTAAGAGGAATTTATGAGGAAGTGTTGTTGACGTAATAGTAATCTCCGTCTTTTGCTCGCTGCTTTAAATAGTTACAGTGAAAAGAGTTTTTTAGAAATATAACACAGCACGCTATTGTATAGTACTGTAGTGTACGTACCCAGCCCACTGTAGCCATTTAGCCAGTCTTAAATTTGTTTTGTTATGGGTGGTAATTAGGTTTATTGTTAAGTTAAAAAGTTTTTGAGATGAAGACAAAATGTAGTGCTATATTGATATATTAGTGTATTTTAGTGAAGTGGACGTTGATAATGTTAGAGGTAAAATATGTGACCAAACATATTCAAGGAAAGGGCGCGGGACTTCGGGGTTAAGAAGTCATCTCAAGTCACGCCATGAAGTAGAATACGCCGGGTATGAACAAAAGGATACAGCATTAAAAAAAAGCCACAAATACAGTCAATCGAACATGATGTTATTCAACACAATCAACACATCATACCGATACCGAGAGCCTCAACGATCAACGAGTTCTGGAGCTAACTGAAGTCACTAATAATGAATTATATTAAAGAGAAGAGAATAGGTCTTCAAGAAGACAGCCTTTTGTGGTGGAAAATGAATCCTAAATATTTTGAACTTTACAGAGCTGTGCGCCAGTATCTTTCAGCCCCGCCCCCCATCAAGTGTCCCTAGTGAGCGCCTTTTCAGTGGCGCTGGATTAGTTTACGACGAATTACGATACCGTCTATCTGGAGAAACAACTTCAAAGTTAATTTTCATTCAATTCAAACTCCCTATTGTGATTTTTTACTATTCAGTTGTTTTTTTTTTCTTTCTAAATATTGAAGGGCCCATTCACAATCTTTCTTTTATTTAAATTTCAATTCAAAATCACAGGTTCTATCTTCCTCTTCCGCATCCTCTTCCTCATCCTCATCCTCCTCCTCATATCCTCATCCTCATCCACTTCCTCAAAACGTATTTCTAATAGTTCCTCATCCGCATCCTCTTCCTCATAACCACTTCCTCATCAACCCTAACGTAGGGTGCCGCAGTATTATCTGTGCGACCTTTTTATTCCTTTTAGTTTTTAGAGTTATTTTGGTTTAATTTTATAAGTCGTAGGTATAGATTTTAATTTTAAAGTATAGGTAGTTGATTTGATAGTGTACGTAGTGACCGTAGGTTATTTTATAATATTGTTATGTAGGATTAGTCATTCGTATAGATATTAGTTTTTAGTGATTTTGTTTATTTATTGAGTTTAGATTAGTTATCATCAGAAATAGGTTTATTTAGGTAGGTAGGTATTTTATTTCTGTTATTGAGTTTTTTTTTTAAATTAGGTAGGTACTTAGGTAAAGATATCATATAGGTACCCTCTTAATCACCACTAATGAGACACAACCTGGGGAAGCACATACATTTTATCCTGTTAGCACTTTCCCGTGGGATAATTTCCGACATCCACGCGGGCGAAGCCGCGGGCAGAAGCTAGTGTTAAATATTGTTAAAAATTAAAAATATTGCCACCTGTGATACAAGTTTATCCTAGTACAGGTATCCAACATTAGTATTGGTAGTAAAGTCTAAGAAATTATTTACAAAGGTATTGTAAATAATTTCTTAGACTTTATGTAAATAGTTTACCAATTTTAATACTGAATAAAACATTTATTATTATTATCTCCTTTATTTCAATCTAAGCATATAAGTTATATTTTTAAAGATTACAATAGGTATGAGAAGTATAAAAACATTTAAATATATAAAAAATTGTAGTATTTTTATATTATAATATTATACACTATTACATCATATTCATAAGAATAAAGTTCGATATTAAAAAATGGCTCGATGATGGTTCTGGGTCTAAAAACATAAATTTTGTTTTGGAAGGAGTCATACCAAAAAGTCTCATGCATCAAGATCAAAATTATTTTTGAACAGCGAATTTAATTTAAAGTAAAAAAACTGTTAATTTTGTTGTATTCTCTTTAAGTACATGCCGTTCCGTTTCAAATTATAGCCTTGAATTTTGAACGTTTCATGATCACGTCTTTCAAAAAAAAAAAATACTTTATCGATTCTACATTAATTAAAAATAACTAGAATAATATAATTTTTATTTAAACGATTATAATTTTTTTAGAGCAAAAATGGCCGTTCGTGTATGACATGTCAAACCAAATAAAGTACCTAGTTTTCAAGTTATTTCGATTTTTTATGAAAATCTCCGAAACCCGAGTTTTGTTTACTAAAAGAGCTTTTTTAGGAGTTAATATTAAGATAAGTGTAGTCTATAAAAACAAAGTTTGACTTTGATGCAGCATGGTACGGGATTCCATACATCAATGAGCATTGTCCTTTCTAAAAATATTAATAAAATAAGTGTAAATCCATAACTCTGAGTGACATTAACAAAGTGAGGGTAAACCAGTCTTAATAAGGGTTCCGTGTCGATTTAGCATCTACAAAACCCTTTTCATAACTGTACCCTTTGAGGTTCATCACAGTTATCGCAAGAGATGGTGAAAATATTCACAGATTTTTGTAGTTGGCAGAAATCTTTGGAACACCAACCCTGACAGGTAACAAATAAGTAGCCCTTATCCAATTTTCTGTCTATTGACTGTTCCTATCTTGTAATTATTACAGTTTCTAATTACTGTAGCTAGAGCGTGAACTAACGACCTTAATCCTCTAAATAATTTCGGGAAATACAGATGAAATGACGACATGTCGCGACCCTAATCGCGTTAAACGTGTAGGTATAACTGTTATTATGTACAGTCTGATGATTTTCAGGCGGAGTGGGATAGACATACGACGTAACATATTAATGTATTTGCGTAAGCAGCAAAATAATTATTTCTGACATTGCAAAATTATGTAAGGTGTACCTATAGGGTACAATAAGTTGCAACAACACTTTCAAGTTACACTTTGAAAGTTTTCTCAAACTTCAGCTTCAAGTATTAAACAAATTGCATGTGTGATTTCGAACAGAAATCACAGCAACTATTAGTAATAATGAAACTTGTTAAACTCAACTCAAGCGTGCGATGAATAGTATTATATTGAGAGATCCTTCCTTCAAAGGTAAGTAATTATGGCGTAGTGACGTCGACTACCTGTTTAGTCTTACCACCTTAGCTTAGTCTTTCCTTATGCCCTTGTGATGGAACTAAGGTAAGTGACCGGTGTGAGGCAGGTTGGTTGGTACGGTCAGCAACAAAAGTCGATTAACACTTTAGTTTTATTAATCTAAATTATTGACCAAAATATTCATAAAAAAACTTGAGAGGTGTCAAGCGACACCCGGATGGAACGAAGTATAACTGGCTTGCTTTCTATAAGAGAGAGAGACAGAGACAGACAGAGAAACACGGGCACGCCGCATGTCTTACAACTATAGCAAATAGTGTCGTTCCAACTTTTGGTCTTAATTTTTTCCGTCTAGCCCCCTTTCGCAACGCGCGATAAGGAACTTCGTTCCAAAATCTGAACTGATATACAGGTGGCAGGAGTACATCGAAGCACAGCTTGTTACCATGCATTTAGTACATGATTATGGACCCTGCGTTAAAAATATACATAGGTATTGCACTTTTGTAGGAAACGGCAGATTTCTTTTTGGATATAAAATTTAAGGAGAATGAACTTTTAGTTACATAAAAAAATGCTGTATTAGTTTCTATTGTATCAATTTAGCTGATGTGTAAATGTGACATTGTTGATTAACTTTGTGACCTATTAGTGGAAAATTATTAATTTAAATTATGATTTTCAACGGTCACCACACAAGGCAAACTTGCGGGTATCATAAGATACTTATAGCTTTATCTTTCTAGCTAGCTTTTATTTTATTGATTTCGTGGTTTTTATTTTATTGATTTTAGTTACCTTGGAGAAACAGATTTAGTGAATACACACAATTAACTATGTAATACAACCAACGTCAGTATTTAGGTAGGCACATCGCATGTGAATGTTCAGAATGAGAATGTTGATTATTGTAATATTATAAAATTGACGTTAGAAAGGATTCTCTAATAGTTTCGATTAGAATCCTTTCCAAAATATAAAACTACAACTACTAACTTGACTATCAGTTTTACAAATTACTTTTCTACAAACTTACATAATGCATTAATTTAGTTATTGATTAAAAGTTACAAGTGTTTCATAATAGCCATTTCTCTGCAAATATACATAGATAGTTAAATTTTCCGTAGATCTATTTTGATGGATGGAAACACATTTAGGAATATTTCTGTAATAATGATTACTCTAAATATTGATTGTCCTTATAATATTTCTGCTCTCGTTTACTATAAGTCACAAATCTTTGTAAATTTTAGTCAGACATTACCCGCTTTTCCCACTTTGCCGCAGTTCGTTAAAAATATGGGACTACGTGCCAATATCAGTTAACTTAGGGGTTGCCAATGCCAACTCACGTAATGTATGATATCACGTGCCTATTGCGATAGGTTTTACCTTGAAAACGATATTAGTAGAAGAAAACACTAATACTACGCCTTTTCATGTATGTATAAAAGATAAACTGCTTTTCATTAGGCACTTGACTTCCTGGAAGGTCTTGGTTAGTCAAAAACTTGTTAAATCGCCCGGTGACCAACTTTAGCACATACGCAAGAGCTTCAGAATCTACATCGACGCCACACAGAATCACCGCGCAGCGCGCCAGCATCTAGAGACAGCAGTAGGTACTTACTAATCTTTGGGCGCCGAAAGTGCGTTGAGCGTGAACTTGTGTGACGGATTGCCAATCAGAGCCGTCAGTTTGTATAGGTACGTCATTTGTGTCGTAGTGCGGGTAAACGATGACACGCTTGGTTCGTATGGACAGTGTAGACAGTGCCGCCCCTAGCAGCGGCCGCTGAGGCGAGTCCGTGCTCTGTAGTGCCTCGGAAGCTACGTTCTCATCCCACAGCAACTGTCTTCTCGGTGCTGTCTATCTTGGTTGTCTTTAAAAAAGACCGCTTATTGTGTCACCCTTTGTAATATTTCTACATTTAAATCTGTAATTTATATGTTGTAAGCCACACCATATCGCCTGTGGTGTGTATGGTGGTGGTGGTGGTAGTGGTGTTATTTGTATGGTGGTGGTTGTATGGTGTAATTTGTATGGTGGTGGTTGTATCGTGTAATTTGTATGGTGGTGGTGTGTATGGTGTCTGTGTGGTGTATGGTGGTGTGGTGTGGTGGTGTATGGTGTGGTGGGTGGTGTGGTGGTGGTGGTGGTGGTGGTGTATGGTGTGTGTTTATATGGTGTGGTGGTGTGTGTGGTGGTGGTGATGGTGTAGATTAGTATTATATAATGGATATAAATATAATTAGTATTAAATAAATGGATATAAAACTTTCATAAGCCGAATCTATCAACCAGGAAAGTAGAAATTCACCACTCGGAGTGATCATTATCAGTACGTTGATATGCTGCGCGGCAGAGACTGTAGCTATTTTTATTACATAAGAGGATAAGTATGCTAATTTAATGTTAGCTTTGGAATGTTTGGGAAAGTGGGGTAAAATCGAGAAGCCAAGGCAAAATTAAAATTTTAAGAAAATAATAAATAAATAAATAATAAATAAATAAATATCCCTGGACATTTCACACAGCACCATCTAGTCCCAAGCTAAGCAACCTAATGCTTGTGTTATGGTAACAAGATGGCTGATAAACTACTTATATACATTTTTATAAATAAACTTTAATAGGTTTATTATATCGTTTGTTTTATTAATCACGTTATATTGATCTCGAAATTACTTTTTTCTCAAATATAAATAACAAAAAAAAAAATTATATGAAAGTTACCTATGTTTTTACGATTTTGCCCCGTGCGTTTACCTTTCTAAAAGTTTAATTTTACAAATTGAAACAGGGTTGCCAAGGTAGATTATTTCGCTATTTAACTACCGTGGAAGTGGTGATTAGCCGCCTCCTTTGAAAGACTTATCAAATTAAGATTGACGTTGAATTTTAATTACCAGTAGGTACACGCAGTACGAGTAACTAATAAATGTATGGTTACTATGTACTTAAGGGTGTTCAGTAAAACACTCGTTTTGGGAATGCGCTAACTGACTTTGAAGATTTGTGACTGTTAAGTATCAAAGATTCTGTAAGAAGGATTGCGTCTGCCTTACCTAAATTACCTCCTTAATTAGTTTATTCCATAATTTTGATGATGTTAGTTAAGTATAGTTCATCCCAGAGAGGTTAGACACAGACTTTGAAGATATTATTATTAAAATCAGTCAAGGGTGATCAACAATTTTCGTTTAAGTTTCCTCCTATTATTGACTTACAGAGTTTCGGCGTTAAAAAAACAGACTTCAGTTGGGTTACATAAGATAGGACTTTTATAGAATGTGCTCATTTAATCGAAGTACATTCTGCACTTTAATACTTTTCATTCGGTGTTTTAACACAACATTCTACTCGGACTTTCACAAGATAAAAAACATAATAATCTTCGATCAATAATAGTACCCGATAAGCGCTTCAAAAACGGTCCGAAAAATGAGACCACAAATACTTTTGTGGTCTTATTTCAAATTAGTATGTTTTTAACCTTATTACTTAGACTTTAAGTTTCATTTTAGAATAAATGACTGAAAATTTAAAAATAGAATGATTTTATTTTCAAGCGATTTTTTTAATATATTTTACAATGGTAATTAAACTTTATAATATATGTAGGATCAGGAGTGCCGAGCGGTATATTATATCGTCAGGCTTTGGAGTTCCCATGTTATTGGGATAAACAGAACGGTCTAAACGTTTACAGAGAACTGTAATTAAAATTACAGTACACAAAAACAATACACTAGGTATACAAAAGACACAATAATGGGTAAATATTAAAAACAGTTAATCGAACAAACCCTTTAGGGTCACAGTTCGTATAGCGGCCAAGCCACCCAACACAAAGTGTATCTACTCGCTATTTAGCAAGCCAACACAGCTATGTAAATATACAGCAGCGCTGTACCAGGTAAACCGACAGTTATGTCGGGAGCAGTTGCTCTGTATTGAGTCGAATCCGAAGACCGACTGACGAGCAAAACGAGTGCACGCTCTTTTATAGGATGATCGACAACTCTGTCCAATGACGCACGTCAAGTGTTTACTTGATACAAAACACTAAAATACGCTAAATCTACTAAGACTTGCATTATAAAATAATCAAATAATACAAGAATAATTGTCATAAACAAACAATGGTGATTTCACAAAGTAAACCGTTTTAAAAACAAAGCAACACGTCATCCGTTGTTTTGAATAAAACCAACGGGTACAATTTATCGAAATAAGTTGCCAAAAATGAATTAGGACGTACACCGAGTACTCAATAAATTATGTTTCGATTTATAAGACAATAATTGATAGTAAAAATCACTTAAATTGATAATAAACACAAATCATAACAAATTCTGTTGACTACCCACAATTTTAATTTGACAACCATCTCCGACACGGCCAGAACTGACGTTCTACACGGCCTCGTGTGATCCTGAATCACTTAGTGAATATCGATCGGCCTTTCTGACAAACAAAAGCGTTAACAAAAGGTATGTTGTAAAGAAAAATCCTGAATTAGTTAAGTAAAATCAATCAATAGCACTTGCATCGCAATAATTAAAATGATCATACTGTTACAGACAATACATAGCTAAATCAAAGTAGAGACATAGTCTCCCAGCCAAAATCACACCATGGGATTTGACAAGTAACTTGGAGTCGAATAGACAACTCGCATAGGCGTCAACATAGACAACCCGCATAAGCGTCAAGTTCAGCGTCCAAATCCAGGAGTCAACATAGACATCCGAAACAAGAATCAACATAGCTATCTTGTCCATTCAGCTATAGTATGTCAGTAGCAGATGAAACATCATCATCAGTGTCAACATTGACATCATCATTATCAGTGACTGGACATTCAGGCATTTTTCGTAAGTACACGATCATGGGCATATTTGAAAATTATATTGCTACTCAAAAGATTTTAACAAATATCTATCACCATCCAATATTTCTATGGGGACCTTTAAATAAACAGCAATGTTTTCGACACTCAGGCTATTCCATTTAGATGTCAGTGAAGTGACCTGTCGACTGGCATATTCTCCTTCTTTTGGATGTCAAATCAAATCAAAAGTCATTTATTCAAATGAGGCTGAGAATCAGCACTTTTCGAACGTCAAAATTACAAAAGACAGTCCCCCAAAAACGCCCACCCTTCACCACTTCCTAGTGCTATCGCTGGGAAGAAGAAGTGGCGCAACAAACTCCCCAGCAGCACAGCTGTCTGTTCAGTTATAAAGATGACTATTATGAAGGTTAATGAGGGTAGCGGCAAAAGTTTCGAGAACGTCGTAACGAGAGAGGAAGACACTCTTAAAGTCTGTCCAGGTCATGCCTGCATATGTCACTTGGGAAAGCCATGCGTTAGCTAGTAAAGGCAATAATAAAAGCGACACCTTGAAGAGGCTTTTCTGTTAGGCAAATATCAACGGTTGTACTCCAAGATTGAGCATTGGAATCGGGTAGGTCTGGGTCAAAATCAGGCAAGCGAATTACAGTAGACGAAGCAGAGTGCGTCTTAAGCGATTCAATTAACTGAGCCATATTAAGGTTCTAAAGCTCTAAACATTACTCGCCATGAATCACCAACCACCTGCGTTTCCTGGGCTAAACCTAATCCCGCTTCTGATGTAGGATCAGGAGTGCCGAGCGGTATATTATATCGTCAGGCTTTGGAGTTCCCATGTTATTGGGATAAACAGAACGGTCTAAACGTTTACAGAGAACTGTAATTAAAATTACAGTACACAAAAACAATACACTAGGTATACAAAAGACACAATAATGGGTAAATATTAAAAACAGTTAATCGAACAAACCCTTTAGGGTCACAGTTCGTATAGCGGCCAAGCCACCCAACACAAAGTGTATCTACTCGCTATTTAGCAAGCCAACACAGCTATGTAAATATACAGCAGCGCTGTACCAGGTAAACCGACAGTTATGTCGGGAGCAGTTGCTCTGTATTGAGTCGAATCCGAAGACCGACTGACGAGCAAAACGAGTGCACGCTCTTTTATAGGATGATCGACAACTCTGTCCAATGACGCACGTCAAGTGTTTACTTGATACAAAACACTAAAATACGCTAAATCTACTAAGACTTGCATTATAAAATAATCAAATAATACAAGAATAATTGTCATAAACAAACAATGGTGATTTCACAAAGTAAACCGTTTTAAAAACAAAGCAACACGTCATCCGTTGTTTTGAATAAAACCAACGGGTACAATTTATCGAAATAAGTTGCCAAAAGGAATTAGGACGTACACCGAGTACTCAATAAATTATGTTTCGATTTATAAGACAATAATTGATAGTAAAAATCACTTAAATTGATAATAAACACAAATCATAACAAATTCTGTTGACTACCCACAATTTTAATTTGACAACCATCTCCGACATATATATATAATATAAACTTTATGTTTAAGCATTAAGGTGTATAATAAACTGAAGTTGTTAATATTATTAAACTTTTTTCTAAGAAACGTAGATGTTTATGTGTGTGCAAACGTGGCCACTTGAGCGACTGATTTTTGTTCCTGATCCTTAATCTAGTACTATTATATTGATCTAAGTAAATAATAAATGGTTATCCCGCGTTTTGTTATTCTGTGAGTTCGCGGTACCTTTTTGATTTCTATTGCCATCACTGTCAGAATTTTTGACTACTTTTCCGAATTCTATAAAAACCTAATTTGGAAGGTCGTCGGTTTAGAGTTTTGCTTTAGTTTAGGCTAAGTCCGTTTGTAAAAGGTAGTACTAAATCTTATATCTAAAGATTATGCGTAGTCTCGTAATTAATTAAAGGTCTTGGCGCGAGAGAAGGCTTTAACTTAATTACAACTTTCGTAATTTATTGTGGTATGCGCATGATCGAAGGAGATTAAAGTATCTAATAAGTAGTCGCCGTCGTAATTGCTTGGTCCCAATGTTGAATTTTATTTGCACGTCATGAAACAACATTTGCCTATGAGTCACAGTTAGATAATTTCAACTTCAGTGAAATTTCTATTTACTAGGAACTATTGTAAAAAGTAATAATCAATTACGAAGTCGACTACACTTTCAAACACACAATCGCGTATAAATATTATTATTCAGTACGTACCTATAAAATAGCTCGAATCAATCAGCAGAGTCAACTTGTAGCAGTTGCAGTTCGATTTATCGAAGAACACTTGCAATGCAGCCAACTCGCTCACGTTCACACCAGCGCTGAACATTCACACAATTATTATTTTCGAAACGTATAACACATAGGTAGTGCTGTATTTTATTAAATTAAAATTTAGTGATCAGCCCCTGCTTTATATGGCCTGACAACTTGATAAAAAATTTTTTGGAAGTTTCACATTATTGCAACTATTATACACGTAAACCTTCCGGAACAAATTCTCTAAATAATGGTGAAAACCGCATCAAAATCAGTTGCGTAGTTTAGACGAACAACGTGGTCAGACAAACTGACAAGAAAAGCAACTGTCATTTTTAATTTGTATAAGTAGATACAACAATGTTCCCACTTCTGGGACTCAGGCCGCTTAATGAGAGGGACTGGGCCGTAATCCATCACGCGGGCCCAGTGCGGGTTGGTAAAGGTCATTTGTCTTTTTGGTACTAGGACATATTGGTTTCTTCTTAATATTTTCATTCACCGTTACCAAAATACACACACATCAAAGCACTGTATAAAAGCTGTTGTTTTGCATCCTCGTCAAATTTCAGGAGGCTGCTAGGAAAGATAAATAATCAAATAAAATTACGATCCCTGGTAAATAATGAATACATACTTTTTTTTTAGTTATTTAAGTTTGACAGTATTTCAAAATACACCACTTACTACCAAAGAACAGAATCGCGTTATTGTATCGTAAAAGCGGCCGCGTTTTTATGTGCGTGTAAAAGGGCAGTTACAGTGCGGTCTCAGACAGGCTGCGTTTTAATATGCGTGTCCCACAAACGTTTCCGAAAATTTGGAAAAAAAATAACGGTTACTTATTTTATTATTGATTCATGTCAAGAATCAGTAGCATAGTTACCTCCTTGAATTTGACGAGGTTGCAAAACAACACCTTGTATAAAGAGCATGCAAAGGTGCACAAAGACAGGATGTTTCTAGGTACCTATAGTATAAGTAGGTACTTCTAAAAGCTTTGCTATTCCGATCAGAAGTTTGTCTATAACCTTTGTTACAGGAATGATTGATGTTGTGTAAAAGGGGATAAGGATAAAAGAAGTGTTATTTGAATCGTGGGTGTTAGTTGTTATCTCGTGGATATATCAGAGTGTCGTAGGATAGTTGCAATATTTTAGGTATAAGTATAATATAGGTAATTGGGTTCTAACCGTGCGATAGTAACTAAATTCTACAATGAACTAGAAAAAAATTGAGCCGTGGCGGGACGCGCGCCTGGCAGATGTGAAACATTTTGTATAAAATGGTAAAATGAAAATATTCAGATTTTTTTATAGAACTAAAATATTCTCAATTAAAATAATAATAATTTAATACGAACTAAATAATTAATGTAACTCTGCAAGAGAGTGGTACAATTACAACCGCGTGGCGAGGCGTCGCCGCGCCAACAGCCCGCCAATAGCCCGCCAACAGCCCGTCTGACCCGCCGCATTAGATGTCCCAAAACAAAAACACGACAAATGTCGTAAGTACCTCACTTTTAGACGAAGGTGAATGTTGGTGTATTAAAGAAACAAAAACTAATCGAACTCGAGGTCCATCGTCAAAATCATCAGGTACAAAATAAGTATATAAGCGGTATACACGTAATAGCTGATTTTTCAATCATCTGGAGGACAATATTCTCGTAATTTAAAACTTTCAAAATCTAGTCGCAATCTCATCTCGGCGACAAACAAATGTCAAAAACTTGTGAAAATTTAGGGAAATTAGGTATTTTTGACCGATTGAGACTGAGATCAGACTGTGAACGTTCTTAAAATAACGAGATATTGTTCCTCTGATAACTTTATTGGAAGAATAATTTTGAAATTTTGACAGTTATTTCATACAAAAACTGTCAAACATCAATTTTATTCCTCGAATAAACAATCAGCCCTAATTTTTACTTAAATACACCTTTCGAAAAAGCCTCTTATTTATTTATTTCCAACTTACATCTATCCTTACAGGGAAACCTATGTTAGACCACGTAAACACACCATTTAAAGTTTGTGGTCATAGACAAAGGGTCAAATAAATAAATTTTCTATCCTTGCCTGCCCAGTTTGTCGGTTCTGGTACAAATTTTAAGCTGATTTATTTTAACTCCGACAAAAACAGAGGGCTGTTATTCACACATACTTTAAACTCTTGTTTCATAGATATAACGCTGAAAACGTAGCTACACTGCGTCTTTTTATTTATTTATTAAGGAAAAACAAACAGTAACATATTACAGTGTTATAACAAGGCTTACATACTAAACTGTGATAAATATGCTACCCACTACGTTTTCCGCAGATTACTTTAAATACTTACTTTATAACTAGAGAGACATAATCATATATATACATATATATGATTTAAACTAAAAGTATAGTTAATTATAATTTTGATGCACATTATACAAAACTCACACACAATAAATACAAGACTCATACACAATATGCATAAACCGGGCCAAAGTACAGACGCCAGCAGGTCAAGCCACCCGAAACTGTCAAATTTTCCCAATCAACCTTGAACCTTAATGCTTTAGCGATAAAGTTGAAAATCTACTAAAGAAACTTGCCAGATTGTAGTAGCTTGATGTGCCGGCGTCTGTGTATATGAACATATATGCATACATTACAAGTTCGACTGCCGATCCTTAAGTATTGCACGAATTCGCTGCCTAAATATATTTTTACTCAGAAAAAGTATGTCGATTACATTAAACTCACCGTTGTAAGACTCAACCAAGCGATGAAGTGGAGAGCGCGACCCAGCATTGGATTTACAACGGCTAGTAGCAAACAAACGCCGAGCGCGCACTTCACGAATATGTACTGTTCGAGGAACGAGGTAGCATAGATTCTTGACTAAGTCGGGACAATCAAATCTATTGCGGCACACATTAAACAAAGTCATGACATCCAGGAGCATTCGTCTTGACTGCAAGGTTAGAAGATCGTATTTTTTAAGAAGAAGGTGGTATGAGGCTTTTTTCCTAAAACATCTGTAATTTATAGCACGAAGGTACTTTCGTTGTACCAGCTCCAAAATATCATTATATTTTTTGTACAGAGGGTTCCATATAGGTACTGCAAACTCTAGCTGTGGCCTAATTATGGATTTATATAAATGCAAAAAGGTGGAAGGTCGACGAAATTCCCTGGAAGCCCTCATTACAAAACCAAACATTTGGTAAGCCTTACTAACTATCCCATCCATATGAACATCTAGATGGAGCTTCGAATCCAGCTGGACTCCAAGATCACGGAGAGAAGTAACTTTATCTAGAAATGTATTAGCAAGGCAGTAGCGAAATTCAGTTTTATTTTTCTTTTTGGTAAACGTTATAACATGACACTTCGGAAGACTAAGATGAAGCTTATTGGAGAAACAAAAGTTAGAAAAACGGTCCAGATCTTGCTGGAAATCTATGCAATCTTGTTTATTTGAGATTATTTTATAAACCTTTAAATCATCCGCATAAAGAAGAAATTTTGAATGTTGAAAACAGTTTTTAATATCGTTAATAAATAAAATAAATAGTAAAGGACCCAGAATAGAGCCTTGAGGGACACCAGACGTGACCTGAATAGAGCTGGACTCGAAGCCATCAACCACTACTTTTTGAGTTCTGTTAGTTATGTAAGATACAAACCATCGCAAAAGGTCACCTCTGATACCGTTATAAGCAATTTTATCAAGTAGTAAGTTATGATCAATTTTATCGAACGCTTTTTGGAAATCAGTGTAAACCGCATCAATCTGTTGCCTATCGTCAATACTTTCAAAGAGATGAGTTGTGAAAATAAGGAGATTGCTAATACAAGATCTGTCTTTAACAAAACCATGCTGTTCATTTATTATCACACTGTGAATAGCCGGATACACCACGTTATGAACAAGTCTCTCAAAGAGTTTGGAAAATGCGGATAGTATAGAGATAGGTCGATAAGTTGCTACATCATGCTTGGGTCCACTTTTGTGAACTGGCACAATATTTGCATGTTTCCAAACATCAGGAAAGACACCATGAGATAAACATTTGTTGAATACGATAAATAAAGGATAGCAAATTGTATCATACGTATTTTTTAAAAAAGCTGATGGAATTCCATCCGGACCCGGACCTTTAGATGAATCCAGTGATTTTAATTCTTTACGTATAGCATCAAGAGAAAGATGCAGCTTACACAAGTTGATATCATTGTCAGCGCTGTTAATGGGTGGTTTCCAAGAGTTGTAGTCAAAAGTTGTCGGCTCGTACACCGAGCGAAAGAATGTGGCAAATAAGTTACAGGTAGTGATAGGATCATTAGATGAGATATGATTGTAGCGAACCGTTGATGGGATTGTATTTGTAGTTTTTCGGTTGGCAACATATGTCCAAAAGGCCTTAATATTGGTAGCAACACTATCCTCAACCCCTTTGATATAGTTATTAAAGCATCGGTCGGCTACTTTTTTAAACTTAGTTCTGTTGATGGAAAACGCCTCATAGTCGCTTAAATTCCCATACTTCTTCCACCTAACCCAAGCACGGGTTTTATTTTTAAAAATAGCTATAAGTGATCTGGAGAACCAAATTGGGTAATTTACATTCTTGGATTTGCAAACTGGCGTGTGCGATCTTATAATTTCATAAAGTTTTTCATAGAAAGTAGAAACAGATTCATTAGGCGCCAAGTTGTCAAGTAAAAAATTCCAATCAACATTACCCAAATCGGTATTTATTTCCTTATAGTTAGCTTTGTAATAATTTAACTTCTTTTTAGCACTCAATTTAGAATTATGTGTAGGGTAGGAGAGAGAAATGTGTACATAAAACGCAGGATGATAAGTGTCAATTGGTAAGAGGGTAGTATCAGGAGTAAACGTTACAGTATGAGTGTTACAAAAAAATAAGTCCAAGATGCGACCGACAGAGTTGGATAAATGGTTATACTGCTTCAGAGACTGTTGGGAGCAGAAGTTTAATAAATTGCGAATAACATTTGTAATTTTATTATTTGTAGCACATTCCATGCACGATGATTTTTTTTTCGCAGTTAATTAATGGCAAGTTGAAGTCACCTGTTACAACAATATTTTCAATGTGAGTCATCACACAAAATTGACAGAGACTCAATAAAAGTTAAGTATGTATCGTCAGCTGAGTTTGGTGGTATGTAAGTTGCACAAATCAAATGATACTTATTATTGTTGGCGGGAATTTTCACTATGACATGTTCAGGTAACGTTATCGGGGGTAAAAATGATAGACAGGTCGGTTTTAGTTGTTTCAATATGGCTACAAGTACACCACCGCCATCTTTTTTATGTGTGAGTAAACGGTTACGATCACATCTAAATACCAAATAGCGGTGATCAATAAATTCACTGTCGGCTATTTCCGGCGTCAACCAGGTCTCTGTCAAGAGAATGACGTCATATGTATGCGACAATATATTTAGATATAGGGTATTTAATTTAGTCCTAATTCCTCGACAGTTTTGATAATATATGGAAAGTTTACTATCGTCAGCCATTTTTAAAGTGCGAGGGTATAAGGAAAATAAACAGAGAAGTATTTAAGAGACTACCATTTTTAATTAACGCAAACCAGCGCTTATAACTTTTTCGGTACTTTTCCGTTATCCTATCGAAAAGTAAAAACAATGAGTAAACATATAATCGACATAGGTAATTATAATATGCAGCAACAATATCAGGCAGGTTATTGGCAGGAATGCAGTGCATACATATGTATGTGACATTATTGAGTAATATTTTACATTGTAAACAGTGCTTTAGAATTAGTGGAAACATATTAATAACACCGCTGAACGCAACAAAACGAAAAACACTAACAAATGACGTCTTATTTGTAATTATAAGGTTAAACAGACAATACAATTTAAGATTGGTTATTACCGACCATTTTATCGGGGGAAATGTTAGACCTAATATTTCTAGAAATATCATCTTCCGAGCGGATCGCAAACGTGGATGAGTCATCCGTTTCCCTGACCAAAACGGTGGCATTTCGGACCCATACATATTTAAACTTGTTTGTTTTGGCAGCGTCGCGACTTTTGCGAAATAACTCTTTATTACGAAGTGTCAGGTGCTCGTTCATGTAAATACGGCACTGAGTTCCAGAGAGACCAACTCGATCTGACGTAATTCCTTTAGACAGCCGATAAGCGCTCAGCACGTTATCACGTAGCAACCGGGAACTCAACTTCACTATAATATTTTTTGGACGTAAATTTTGTGTATGTGCGTGTGGAACGCGGTGAATAGCCACTATATCTCTTTGCATTAAAGGTATGTTGATTGCAGACGCAATTGACTCAAAGATTACCACTAGATTTTCACCACGTTTTTCGGGCAAATTTCCTATTTCAATGTTGCACTGTCTAGCATGTTGTTCCAGCCGATCTATTTTATTTTCCAGTAAAAATATGGTCTCAGACGCAGAAGTTTTAATTTTTGACTCAATCTCCGCGATACGTTTCATGTTGTCAATATTGTTCGCCGAGTTAAAGTTAACTGACGACTTCAATTCTGTAACGACTTTCGACAATTCCTGGTGTTTTGTATTTAGGGATATTAAATCCTTTTTGGTTCCAGTGAACTCGGAACGTAATTC
This sequence comes from Apamea sordens, assembly GCA_945859715.1. Lineage (NCBI taxonomy): Eukaryota > Metazoa > Arthropoda > Insecta > Lepidoptera > Noctuidae > Apamea > Apamea sordens. Next base: position 984,956 of record OX243990.1, on the reverse strand, counting down.
TTTCAAATCGTTTTGAATTTGAGCGGAGGTAGATGACAAGTTATTGAACTCATCTCTAAGATTGCTGATGTTCGTATTTATATTTGTAAATTGGTCATGCATGTCAGCATGCAGAGCATTCATTGATCTCTTAAATTCTTCGGATAATGTAGATATAGCTAAAGTCAGCTCGCAGTCGGGCTGCTTCCTCTTAAGATTTCTCTGCGTTACATATGAGTCAGCATCTTCGCCTGACAGATCTGGAACGGATTGGCATTTGCTACCTTGCGGAGAGAGCATCATTGTGTGCACACAGCGATTGACAGAACAAAATATATAAGATGTTGATGAGCTGTGATACCGTTAAGTCCTTGTTAAGATTAGAATTGTCACGTTTCCCCGTAAAGATGAAGGGGGCCGCACGATCACAAATTTTAGGTACCGCTGCACGGTCAGCGAGTTAATAAAGTATATACTCCGCACTGTTTTTCGGACGGTGTGTAGGTAGCCGCACTTGCACTGTCACCCGTGATTAAAACGTTTTTAATAAGTTGGAGAAACACTTTGAGTCTTATTGTCTTAGACACTGGGTACAATTTCAAATGGCACCAAATTATTAACTGAGCAGAAAACCGAAACACGTCTGCTCTAGCCAAAGTAATTAGCGGTATGTCTTTAAACTAAGTTAAGCAGCTTATAAATCCTCGGAACTACTAATAACATAATATTGTTCCAAATGTCTACTATTTATTCACGGGAAAAATGTGGGACGGGTTCTCTATCGAAAAAACATCAAAAACCGTTGCGTAATGACAAAGGATTAACCTTAAACCAGTTGTTACAACATTTTTTTTGATGTAACAACCTCTAGGGTATTTAGAAATTCATAGGATTATTTGATGAAAAGTTGGATTAGGCCAAAATATAAAGTGTTTTCTCTATTAAGGGATATCAATTTCACTTAAAATGTCTTTGATGTCAGTCTGTGAAAAACCAGGAAAACGATGAAGTTTTTTTTTATGTTTATTGCTCATAAAGTTTCAATCTATTTTTGATCCACCTTCCCTATGTAATGAAGATAAGATATTTATTATAAAAGATACTTCAGGTGGAAGTTATTTTACCAATAGCAGCTGGTGACTGGAGCCAACCGAGCGTTGGTTGTCAAAGTCACTTCCAACGAAAACGGGAAACTTTCCATTTCTTCAGGCGCCAAGGGTCAATCATTGTGTACGAAACACCAATTTAGAAATTTGTTGATGGTGTAACAGGCTATTGTTGTTGAATTAAATGAATATTAATGCCTAAGAAGCCTTTGGTTCGCGATTTGGGCGGAGTTAGAGTTTTAATTGGTTATTAATTGACTTGCTATTTTATGCTTTTTAATAGTAAATTTTACCCGTTTATTTTCAGCTAATTGGCATAACTGTTATTGAGTGATCTTTCATCGCGTCTTAGTGAACTGTCATATTGGAAAACTTCAAAATTACCACGCTTAGAAAACAAGTTAAAACTTCGATCTGAATGAGACTAGATTCAGATAGCAGTTTTTAACTTGAAAATGAATGAAATTGCCTTTCAATTTGGACTTTATTGAACCTTGAAAGCCAAATGGTTGTTAAAGCTGATTAGTCTTATGCTAAATACGCGCATTGAAGTGGAGTTGCGGACACCAGCTCGTATTACCTAAAGCTCAGTTAGGCTCAAAACGTAAACTTATTTTCTAAACAAATGTGCTGATAAAGGAAAAGCATTCAACTAATCGTGATTGACTAATCCCGTTACTCAGAACGTTAATTTGTAAAGGTCAGTAGGCATGCAGGGATTTCCTCCTCTGCCGTTTACATCGTGATTGTTCGCGGTATTTAAAAATATCAGTTGTTAAAATTTTTGCAAGTTGCTTTGAAAAACCAGGAAAACGCTGAACTTTTTTTTTCAACTGAGTAAGTACTCGATTAACAAACTTGGATTGGGTCATTTCTTTCGATATTGATGGCAGAATTATTTTTTATCTATTGAATTCATTCAAAAACCATTAAGCTAGAAATAAAAATTAACTAAACAATGGTAAAACTACTATGTGTAGTTATTGTGATTAGTTAATTTTCATTTTGTTTTTTTTTTGTGTTTTGCACCCGATCCGATAGTTTTGTAGCCAAATACTCGAGTTGAACTTTCTTGAAAACAAAACCGATTCTTCCAAAAATATTACTTACTTTGTAAAATATGCAAAACTGAATAAAACAGTTTGTTGTAATTATGTTATCCATCATGTTAAAATTCATAAACAAAAAATCATTTATTTACTCACTAAGCTAACTCTAGTCTGTTGGAAAAACTAGTATACGTATACATCGTCCGAGTCTTGAAAAATATGAAAATGTGGTTTGTGGTTCTTGGCGATAGGTACCACATTTGTGTTAGTGCACAGCGCACTCTAAGTAGATCAACCTCGCTGACTTACCCAAATATTTTTAAACTTCAATAGCTCATCATCATAATCATCACCAGCCGCAGGAAGTCCACTGGTAGACATAGGCCTCCCCACCGTCGCGCATCGACCGATCGACTCGTGCCCACTCAAGATCTGCACGAATAACTGCAGAAAATAATACACGAAACAAAGCACATTTAAAATGTACATAACTCACGTAACTTCATTCGGATAGTTGTCAGGTAGAAAGGGCGTCAGGTCGCTGTCAACACTGTACTTCTTGTCGCGACACTCCATGTAACAAATGGGATCACACTGCATCTCTTTCGTAGATTTATGAACTGTAACAATTTTTTTTCCATTCAGCACAAAGCGGTAGACACGCGAAGATACACCATTCATGGGACCTAATGTGACAATTTACAACAAACTGCTTACTGTTACGTTTAAACGTAACGTTACGTTTATGTTTTTACGCAGAAAGACGCATTCTGTACGGACGCCAGCAGGTCAACCTACCCGAAACTGTCAGATTTTCCCAATCAACCTTGAACCTAACTCTTTAGCAATAAAGTCGAAAATCTATTAAAGAAATCTGACAGATTGTAGTAGCTTGATGTGCTGGCGTCTGTACATCAAACTAAGTAACATTGCACAAAAGTAATTGCTGGGAAATGAGTTTAATTTTTGGTAAGAAAATTTGCGCTAATGCGCAATGTAACACACGCAATACATTGTGCTTATGGGTGCATGAACTATTTAAAGTTGTGTTACATTAAAAACTTTTTTCGTAAGAAAACGTTAGTAAAAGTTTAAATATCTCCGTAACCAAAAGGTTCCCAGGTCCAGTACAAAAAAATGATTACAATGATGAAAGTAAAGTGATGAAAGTAAACTCTCGGCTTCGTTAAGTGTCTTTTTACACCCGTTGTAAGTTTAATTATACATTCATTATACACATAAACCTTCAAGAATAAATTATCTTATAGATAATGATAACCAATTAACCACATTAAAACCCGTTGCGTAGTTTAGAAGAACAACGCGGTTACTTGAACAGACACGAAAAGCATCTTTACGAGTATTTAATAATAGATAATGATTAACTTAAGAGCCATTCAGAACTTTTTGACTAAATAATTTAGGTGTATTTCAATGTTATGTTACTACGTATTTTTTATGAGAAGCTAAAACAAAAGCGGTGTTCCTCTAATAGATACTAAGGTATGTTCTAATTTATTCAAGTTGTTTATTATCGCCATCTCCGTCCGCTTCAAGGATTATTTATTTTACCTTAATAGCCTATTACTTCGAGATTGTAGTTCAAAGCGACATCTTAAATTATAAATATTCAGTTAGGTATTATGTATTTACAATGACGTATCCTTATAAATTAATTTTCTAAAAGAATGTTAAGTGAAACAAGTACTAGACAAAAACCAATTAGTTTTGTATATCTATAGTATAACAAGACATGGAAGGAATCTGAAATTGAATAACATGATACAAAAATTACCTACTTGAGAACTAACCCCCTTGAGATCACTAAACTAAGTCTGTTTAGTGATCTAAAGAGGGTTGATCTCATCATAGAATCTTGTTCACAAAAATAATTATCTCGGTAAATAAGTAAACAATTAAACATTCTACTAATTACAGACGACATTAGTAGAATATTTTGTAAGCATCTCTGTGAGTTTAAATCATCTAAAATTGGTGACGCGTGACACTGGATCAAATGCAAGCACGAATATATTTTCATGTTGATTTACCTGTCACGTTGTTCAAACACCTTAAATCTTTGAATTCACAAATACGCGTTGATTTTTCTGAAACAAAAATAACTAACAATTATAATATTTTTGTATGGCGATTCAAAAGTGGGGGCTGAGTAGCACAACCACATTCAATCATATTTTATGTGATGATATTTGAATTTCCATGTGAAAGGGAAAATAGTACTAATTTCATAAATTAAGGCTTTTAAATTATAAATGCGAAAGTATTTTTGTATGTCTGTTACCAAAATGGTTGGATGGATTTGGATGAAATTTAGGACACAGATAGAACTAACCAACTAAGTTAAGTTATAGGGTATCAGTCCCTAAGGTTTTTCTACTGCGACGAAAAGAAAGCATAAATAAATCTTACCTCTCGGATACTTATAAGGCACACAATTACAAGCCTCCATATAATTCTTCATTCGACACTCCGTAACGCAAGTCTCATAGCTGTACCGGTTAGTATGGCTTAGGGCCACCTCATCATGGAACCAACACCCCCTATTCTTGGGTTCCACCCTGCGCACGTTGGAGTCACTTTGGAAGACCATTGGCTCCACCTTGATGTCCACTGATTCTCCGAGGGTAATGTATCTGTAGAGGATTGTCGTTTCTGGGTAGTCGTTTGGATCACTTATGAGTACCTGAAATGCAAAAGTTGCAAATAAGATGAACTGTTGTGAGACTTCTCCACAGGAACCTACTACGCTTTGGAATAGGCAACGAACTTTATCTTTCTAACTGACCAACACTTTAACAATTCAAAAATTCTGTAAATTCTGTAAAAAAGGTTTAATTGAAATAAATATTTTAATTTTGACTGACGTTTCCATCATGTCAATGACAACATGCGTCTTTTCCCTCGTGGCTTCAAGTTGCGAGCTCGTGGTATGGTGACCAGTTAATTAATTCGTCAGTAAGCTTAAGTACAAAAATTTTGAGCGAGGTTTATACAATTATTTGCAAAAGTAACGTAGATACTTTTCAACCAAATCTTGATAAAACCGGGCCTAAATAGTGAGACTCTGTGCTATATTGTATAATATTACACGCAGTGATTATTCCATTATTAGCCATCTGGCCGCCCTTGGACCCGTAAAATGGTACAGAATACTGATGCATCCAAATGTAGCAGAAACTAGTTTAATTACGGTAAAGTTCATTTCGGGTTCATAATGAACATGGTAGGTAAGGGTATTATGGGCCACCACATCATCCTGTTCGCACAGTTGCTCTTAACTACTTCTTGTTATAATGTCCCTTCCTTGGTATGTTATTATTAAATGGTGCCTTTCACATTGGCCTTAATAAACGCCTCTTTCACTAAAACTAAGGTGAAACCTAAATGTAACACTTAAATATTATCGCACGTTGAATTAGTAACTCTCGGCACTGAGACTAGCGCTAAAAATCCAATAACGCGTTTTTTTAGCATGCATTTGGATGTCGCCTAGTGTTATTGAAAACGGGCAGCAGAGTTATTTCAAAGACTACCAAAATGCAGAGTCATCAGCAGAGTTTTATATATAAACTAGCGGACCCGGCAGACGTCGTACTGCCCGGAATAGCAGCGCCACCTACCGTGTCCAATTGTATTTTTAAATCATCCAGGAACCCATTGAAATATACACACAAAATTTCATCCAAATCGGTCCAGCAGTTTAGGGTAGTTAAGTGACAAACACACGTACAGAAGCATTATATATTATGTATGATTAAGGTATTTTTTACAATTTTGACTTTTACGAAGGAGTTCTCAAATAAGGTTCCTTTATGATAGAGTGCCCTTATATTTTATCAAGCCAGTTTATTTCTTTATATTTTTATTTTGAGAAAAGAAAATCTGTAGTAGTACCCAACTAAGTAGGTACTTCAAAGTCAAAGTCAAATCATTTATTTCTAATAGGCATATAAAAGGCATTTTTGAACGTCAAAAATTACAATAAAATAGAATTGATTTTAGTCGCCCCTTCCAAAAGTTAGTGTTCGTATGGAGAAGAATGAGGAAAAACTCCACTGTTGCTTTTTTAAAATGTTTTACGAAGACACGACGACGAAGACCGTGTGTTGTGTAAAGACGATGCACCTAAAATAAAATTATTATACCACAAAATATGTAGGTAAAAGAATTAAAATGGACTACTGAAACCATGATATATAAATTAATTATGTGATAGATAAATGGTGCTCACCTATTTACAAACATTGTAGATTTTAAGAAAAAAAAAATACAAGTTACTTATAAGTCAGGATTTGAGATAAAGTAATTACAGAGTGTAAATCAATGTCAAAATATAAAGAATACAAATAAATTAGCAACCAGTTTGGTTTTGTCTAGACTCTAGATATTCCTATGGATCAGGACCAGCATGTTTCCAAGCGTTCTTATCTTGGATATAATCCTCTAATTTATAGTATGCTTATTTACAAACTGTACTTTTGATGTGGGTTTTAAATTTTCTTTGATTTAATTGCAATATATCACAAGCTATTCTATTGTAACATTTAACACAGTATCCTAGTACCCCATAAATGATGTATGTACTTTGCGTAATCTGAAAAATGGCTTCGTAAAAACTACCCAAAAAATGTATACATAAAAGCCCGCAATTTAACTCCATCGATACATACATACATAAACGCACGCCTTCTTCACATGGGGGTCGGCAGTAACTACAGAACACCTGCTGCGATCCTTACCTACTCCTTTTGCTTCGTCTACGCTCACATATCTGCACCCTAATTGCGTAACACACAATCAATTGGAATCGGTTTTGATTTTGACAGTTCAACAACATTCATTGCGTTATTTACGTGTTGAGCAGACAAATTTTTAGAACTTATGAAGCAATGGATTAGCAATTTGATTGTGTGTTACGCAATTAGGGTGCTGGTCACACACGCACGCCTGACCTTTCTGAAGAACATCACCAATAAGGTCACTATAATTATATTCTCCCAGGGCGTCCCCTTCCGGTACGTTTCCATCTAACTCAATACTTTTCAAATTAATCGCAAAAAGTTTCCCTGAAAGTAATTCACTGCTGAGACTGTTACAGAAAAAAAAAATTAAATACATAGCTTAAAGGGATATGAAATATTGGAAACTCGAACATGCAACGTTAATAGGAATCCTTAACTTTGAATTTGGCTCAGTTACAACACCGGTCTCAACTTTATTATTTTTTTTTATTTGAAATTAAAGTATATTTCCAAGAATGTCTAGTTTATCTTAGTTATATTTATAGTAGAAAACTTATTATTTTTCAATTTGATTTTTTATAGCAGAAAACTTATTATTTTTCAATTTGTCTGTGCGAATATCAGTTCTCGCCCGCCTGGCTTTGGTTTTGTCACTTCAATTTCCGTCAGGCGACGTATTCTTTAATGTTTCTATTAAATTGCTACAAACCGGGTTATGATGTTGTGCACAGAAAAGAGTAACAGATTAACTTTTAACTCAATATTCTACGAGCCATTTAATACCAAGAAGACGATTTTATATACATAAACGAATATTTCAACTTATCTGGCGAAATGTCACCTCTGCTCAACCCTTCAGAGAATACTAGCGTAATATTATGTTTTTACGTAATAATATGTCAAGATGGCGTTATCCTGCTGTCAACGACATACTGTTGGATGCCAATGAGTTTTAAAAACCCATGATCGGAAATATTAAAAATCATGCTAATTGATTAATAAGTAGCATTACAGCATGCTCTCCGTGTAAAATGATCATCATCATAATTGTGTGCTCACAGCTAGCACTTGTTCAAAAATAAGCTACTTTTGTGCTACTACATAGCATGTGTATTCATCATCATCATCTGCCTAGCCTTTTCCCAACTATGTTGGGGTTGGCTTCCAGTCTAACCGGATGCAGCTGAATACCAGTATTTTACATGGAGCGATTGCCTATCTGACCTCCACAACCCAGTTACTGGGTAATACGATACCCCTTGGTAAGACTGGTTGTCAGACTTTCGGGCTTTTGACTAACCGTAACGACTGTCAAAGATCCACGAATGACAGCCGGGACCAACGGCTTCACGTGCTTTCCGAGGCACGGAAAGCACGTTTTACACGTGTATGCCAGGTGTAAAACTCTGACAAAGCCAACATTAGCAAAAATAAATATAAACTGATAATTCTCAATAGCCGCAGTACCTTCTTACTTAGTACTTTTATAGAACCTTTTTAAGTATGAAACATTTGATATTTGCAAGCCATTCTCAGTATAAAATATTACTGAGCTTTGTGTTGAGGCTGAGAGCCTTCACGAGTCGATGCTTTTATGACCACATAGGTACATATTATATAGCCTGTATTGATTTTGAAAAAACTCAAGAAACCTCGAATTTCGCAGATTTCTTTGATGTAATCACCTTAAATAATGCTCAATTCACAAACCGAGTATTATACTAATACTAAGCTGTCAGTCTCGTTACTACGAGTAACTTACCCGACTGGCCAAACTCACTAAAAGTGAAACTGTCTTTATAATTATATCGTTTGCTGTCATTGGGCGATATCAGCGTAAGACTTGCGGAGATGTCATCATTACTTGCCATGCAGATAATTTACGAAAATCAACATTTTTGACGATATCTTAACAACACTCGGTTCTCATGATTTTCCCTAATTGTGGAGAGAGTTCACAAAAGGCGAGGAAATTGAGTAATATAAAACTATAACAATGTAAGCTAATGGCTCGTAAAATTACCTTTGTTCAATGTATTACGTGAGCGAGGATTTACTTAAGGGTACAGAAATGCTTATTTTCTTTCGCGTGGAATTTAATACTAGGATTGTGTTCGGAGAGAAAAATCATTCTTATCCACTTATAAAGTTGGATCGTAAGCATCTATCTTTTTTTTTTGTTTATCACTGTTATAATATATTATAGACTAGCTTCTGCCCGCGGCTTCGCCCGCGTGGATGTCGGAAATTATCCCACGGGAACGTGCTAACAGGATAAAATGTATGTGCTTCTCCAGAATGCCATCTATCTCTATGGCAAATCAGAAGTTCAGTGGTTTAAGCGTGAAAATATAACATACAGTTTCAAGTTCAAATCCTCCCCTTAAAAACTAAATTACCCCTTTTTGTCCCGTCAGTGGTAAATTTTCGACAACTTTACATACTTATTATTAGTAGCTGTGCATTGCGGGTGACGTAACTTACGACAAACTTATTATTTGCGGTTGGAACAGTAATCGGGTCTAGGGATCGAACCGCAAAATTAAGTTTGTTTTTTATTGTATATACTTTTCCGGCATAAAAAGTACCCAGTGTGGTGCCCAGGATATTAAAGAATAATTATACCAAGTTTCATTGTAATCGAACCGGTAGTTTTTGCGTGATGCCTGAACAAACAGACAGACAAAATTTTTTTTAATCACATTTTTGGGTTCGGTGTCGGTCTAGTAACATTACCATTGGCCATTTATTTTTTTGATATTTTCAATGTACAGAATTTTCACTTCTACAGATTTATTATAAGTACTTAATAATATAGAAGATATCATTTGGATTAAGTTGAATTGAATAACTGTATTACTAATAATAAACATTCCTTCTTATACAAAAATCTCATTTAAAGGTTGATTAAAAGAAGCTTGAACTTTTCTTATAGCTTTTCCTTTATGTATAAAGCTGACTGTTTGTTTTTGTTTGTGTGTGTTTGTTTTAGAAGAATTGAAAACTTTAGTGCTTATTGTCAAATTAAGAATACAACTTTGTGCTCAGATGTCTCGAGACGATAGAAGATAAATAATTCAGTTCGCCGTACGTTTTGTGCACTCAAACTATTAAATAAATGATCCAAAGGTACCTTGACTCCATAAAAAGGTACGGGAGACCAGCTCGGATAGTCCTTTGGTTCCACATTAAACACCACGCTAAGACCTGTTTCCCTGAAATAAAAAATTGTGACATCGTCAATAAAACTTTGAGGAATCTGAAGTCTATAAAACAAAATTAAGATACTAACTTTATAACCCGTACTGAATAATCAAACTGTATACCGTGTACCGATATTTCTGATCGAAAATGTTCTAACTTACTTGTAAGGGACGCTTAGTTATGGTCACGAAATCAAAGTCAACATCAACTATATTTTATGATACTTAATACAAATAATGGCCTTTTGTTCGGATACTGTCTATTTCTGTTGCCAAACAACATAACAAAGAAAACTAAATTATCCTATTTTGTACTATTAACATATTGTACCTAAGACTTGGTTGAATATAATAAATGAGTATGTGTTATAGACAAAATCGTAAAACAATAAACTATTGTCATATAATATGAATGAGTTCAAGTTACCGGCCAGACTCCGAAGTAGCTATAATTGTTGGGTTAGTAGTTGTTCCTCCATCAGGGTTCTGATCATCATAGTATTCTAAATCCTTGTCCGGTGTGGAGGGCAGAAGGGACCTGCCAGCAAAAACATTGAATGCTATAACAAAAAATGGTATCACTACAAAAAAGTAATCAGTATAATGTTGATATTACTGTACAAATAAGTTCAATCAGCGTATAAAGTTCCCTCTGCTGCATGCTGTGACACAGTGGCCACCTCTCTGTGAGAGGGAGTGAGCCATGCTAGCCAAGTGAGGTTTCATGGATTGCTCCTGCTAATTAAAACGAAAAATATAATATTTCCATAATTTACCTACATAATACAATAATAATCAGCGTTTAATAACGTTCCCTGCTAGGATACAGGCGTCCTTTTTCTAAGGGCGTGGGCCATAATCCACCCCGCGGTCCTAGTCTGAGTTGGTGGACATAATACATTAATTATGTTATATTATTACATGTGGGCGTTAATTTCCCATTTAGGATAATAAAATCATAATAACTAATACTGACATTAGGTTTATCCCTCTTGGGCCTATTATCGTAAATTAATCACAGCAGGACACTTGTTTTTCGGTATTAGTTTTCTAGAAGAGATTTCTTCGTTGAGGTGATTCATACTAATTAGTAACTGCATTTTTATGATTTCTTGTTTTCACTTTCCACGTGTATAATATGTAAATTAAAGTCGCTTTTCATGTGTCCGTGTGACCATGTTTTTCATATTGACAGTGTTTTAGATTATTAAGCCCTTGTACTAAATGTTTGCATAATTTAAGGTAGAATGTACAGGGATCTCTAATTATACATGCATCCTTAATAACATTTGACATTTTTGTATTAATATGACACATTGTTACTGTAATTTAAGCGATTTGACATTTTTTGTATTAATATATATACATATATATTTTGTGTATTTCAAACGGTTTGACATTTATTGCAATTTAAACGATTTCACATTTCTGAATTAATATGACATTTTTACTATAGTTCAGACGATTTGACATTAATTTGTATTTTGTATTATCATCATTTCTTAATTGTTACTTAAAATTATAATACGATTTGCATGCCATGTGACGATAGAACATGGAGCACTATGCTAAAAAATAAACATGTACTACCTATACTAATTACCCGTATTTGCAAATGAATAAATGATTTGATTTGATTTTATCAGACACTTTTGGGACAGATCATTATTACGTATTTAGTGTTGTAATTCTGTTGAAAAATAAATCCACGATCTAAGTACGTACACCTCGCTAGCATCATTCAAAGCCGCATAGTTGAAAGTGCAACAGTGTCCCTCATACGTCTTGATCAGCACGAACATGTCGTTACAATTCTTCGCCTTTCTGTTGAACGTGCAGTACAGGATCAGATTCTCGCACTTTTGATGCACCTGAAGCAAAATAATCATTGAAAAAGTAAAGTAAAAAGTTTCAAATCTTTGATTTCTGTTAAGCTGATCAACACAAAAATTAACTAAACAAATTGTCAAACTCATGAGTGATTTGATTGGTTGTTGTTATTTCATTCAGCCAATCACAGCAGTCAACGTCAGCTTGACGGTCAGGTGGCTAAATTTCTGTGTTGATTTACTCTTCAGAAACCGGGGGCTAGATTGGTATTAATCTCAACAAAGAGAATGATTAGTATTATTATACTGTACCTCTTCCATAATAGTATCAATAGTGAAGAAATGATGTTTCAAAATATTCATGATTTCTGTGAAATTTCCCAACTCTTGGGTTCTCTTGCCAAACTTGTTCAAAATCGGGAGTGCGTTGAAAAAGTTTCTAATTTCTTCGTCGGTTCTGTTGTAATGTTTTCTGAAATTACAATGTTTTGCATTCAAAATATTTTTTTCTTTCGGATGAATAACAAATCAGCGGTCGGGGAATATTTATTGTATACCTACTCAATATTTTTCTTAGCGTCAGAAAATTTTTAGCTGATAGTACTTAGTTTTAAAAATTACTTTAAAATTATTTACCTCTTCTTTTTGCTCAGGCAAAATTTTATAGAGTCTGGTCCAGGTCTATTTTCACCTTTCTTTGCATAAACTAAATAGCATAGCATAGTGAAGTTTAGTCTTCCTAGCTCAATAACAACTACGAGCACATGAGTTGCGTAAGGTAATGGATACATTCCCAGTGTTATTTCAATAGTTTGAAAGTTAGAAGTACAGTCAAGGAAATTAACTGTTAGCAAATTAGCCCTACGGCAACTTGCCATGTTATAGCAATTTCATATAGCAAATAATGCCAGTTGTTGTGATTTGAATGTTATGCACTGCTTGTGGGATCTTTTGGCGCTCCCCTGTTAACGTTATTCGAGCGCCAAAAGATCGCTGTTTGTAAACATTTGTGTAATATTGTTCTGATAATGAATAATGTATTGAAAAAGAAAGATGGCATTTCTTTACAACACAGTATCTTTAATCTAGTAACCTACATTACAAATAACATGCATCTCGCTTTTGCCACGTGACAAACAGTTCCTATAATGTATTGCGAACACTGTAGAATACTGAAATTCCTTACAAATGAAGCTTCGAATTCCAAGGTTTTTCTTCATATTATTACTATAGTCTAAAAGATTTTATTGTCCATACAGAGTTCTGATTAAAAATGGAACATTACTCTCGTAACAATTTTCCCGGAAATTTTTAAACAACTGCAAAGCAAACACAATACTCGTGTCGGCACGAGCTATACATGAGCAGCTCTAGCTGAAATGAAAATATTAGCCAGTCAGCGGAGTGAGTGGTGAGGAGAATGTTCCTATGTTTTCCATGCACCGTTTACTCAACTGATTGAATAGAACCTTTTGTATTTAGATTGGTTTCATGTTGACTTTTTATTATGAGAAAAAATTATCTAATTTAATCTTGAATGTAATGATGGCTACGTCTACTAGCAAGTTACATAATATATGTTGCACCAGTTCGGGTGTTTATAAGTAAAAATATTTCTGTTAGGTAGGTAATTAACGAATAATCTCGAAAACATTGAATCCAGATTTGAAACATCCAAGAATTAGCTGTAATATTTTATTATTAAACATTTTCAAGACATTTTCACACAATTAAATTGTGATCGATTATTCCAATGTGGCAATACTTACAGAACTCTGGCAATATTCTGGGATTCTTTCACAGACACCATATTGAAGTTACAGATGCTGACCGCTGGGAACGGCACCTGGTTCACTTTGCAGTTTGCGTTTATCTGAAGAAAAGAAATTCAATTCAAATCAGAAAGAAAATATAAGTCACAACTTAAGAAAACGTCACATCACCTGCCTAGCCTTTTCCCAACTATGTTGGGATCAGCTTCCGGTCTAACTGGATGTACCTGAATACCAGTATTTTACATGGAGCGACTGCCTATCTGACCTCCACAGCCCAGTTACTAGGTAATACGATACCCCTTGGTAAAACGGGTTGCCACCAATTCACGGACCAACCGCGGCAAGCGTAGCTTAACCTGATCAATCGACCCGGGCGGTTATTACACAGCAAACGTCTGCTATGAATAATTTGTCAAGTTTCTCAAAAGGACGCTATCTGGTTAATATTTAAGTAAATACTTAGTAAAAGGTTGATAAAATATGTATATTAATAAGTGAGTAGGTAGGCTCTTTTGCCAATTTATGTTGTACTAGCTTCTGCCCGCGGCTTCGCCCGCGTGGATGTCGGAAATTATCCCACGGGAACGTGCTAACAGGATAAAGTGTATGTGCTTCCCCAGGATGCCATCTATCTCGCGGGCCCTTTGTGGCTAATTACAATAGAAAACCAATTGTATCTCATTAGTGGTGATTAAGAGGGTACCTGTATGATATCTTTACCTAAGTACCTACCTAATTAAAAAAATAAATAAACTCAATAACAGAAAAAAAATACCTACCTATCTAATATACATAAACCTATTTCTGATGATAACTAATCTAAACTCAATAAATAAGCAAAATCCCTAAAAACTAATATCTATACGAATGCCTAATCCTACTTAACAGTATTATAAAATAACCTACGGTGACTACGTACACTATCAAATATACTACCTATACTTTAAAATGAAAATCTATACCTACGACTTATAAAAATAACCTAAATAACTCTAAAAACTAAAAGGAATAAAAAGGTCGCACAGATAATAATACTGCGGGTGACGTACCCTACGACAAACTTATTATTTGCGGTTGGTACAGTAATCGGGTCTAGGGATCGAACCGCAAAATTAAGTTTGTTTTTTATTGTATATACTTTTCCGGGATAAAAAGTACCCAGTGTGGTGCCCAGGATATTAAAGAATAATTATACCAAGTTTCATCGTAATCGAACCGGTAGTTTTTGCGTGATGCCTGAACAAACAGACAGACAGACAGACAAAAATGTTTTTAATCACATTTTTGGGTTCGGTGTCGGTCTAGTAACACCCCCTGCCATTTATTTTTTTGATATTTTCAATGTACAGAATTTTCACTTCTACAGATTTATTATAAGTATATATATAGATATAGATTTGACGGATTGATTACTGAAACTGTCGAACAAATAATATTTTTATTTCCATTCTGGCAAAAACAGAAACGACTTTATTAAGAAAATAAACATTATTTTTAAGAAAGTGAAAATTAACACTGCCGTAATGAAGATAAACACATTATAAATAACAAAAGGAATAATCATGCACTTCTTTTTTCTACTTTTTTAATAACCAAACAAAGTTCGTTATTCGACAAGTGCTGTTCATGAGAGGGAACAATTTTCAGACATTTTTTTTAACTTGCTGTAGCACGACAGAAGTCACTCACAGCCTTTTGTGGTACTCAATGTTCACCAAACAGGATATTGTTCGGAAATTTTCAAATTGTTACATCCGTACATACGACATGTACGGATGTAACAATGTGAAAATTCTCGTACAAGGTTTAAAAGCTGTTAGTAATCTGTCAACAAGAACGAAACGGCACACGACTTTGACTTTTTTTGTTAGATCGATCCCTTTGATTTAATACCAATTCTAAAAGCCAATTACGATTGATCGTGTGTAACGCAATTAGGGTGCTGCACCCTAATTGCGTAACACACGATAAATCGTAATCGGTTTCATTTTGACAGTTCAACATCATTCATTGCGTTATTTTCGTGTTGACGAGACAAATTTTTCGAACTTATGAAGCAATGGATTAGCATTTTGCTTCAAAATGATTCTGATTACGATTGATCGTCTATTACGCAATTAGGGTGCAGATATCCAATTTTCCTGTAAGGTCATACAAAGTGAAGGTATGGCTGACTAAAGAAAATTTTATTAAAGCGATTAAATTGAAAGGAATTGAGAATCAGCACTTTTCGAACGTCAAAATTACAAAAGACAGTCCCCCAAAAACGCCCGCCCTTCACCACTTCCTAGTGCTATCGCTGGGAAGAAGAAGTGGCGCAACAAACTCCCCAGCAGCACTGACAGCTGTCTGTTCAGTTAGAAAATACTTGATTCTTGATTGTATACAATACTAGGTGTTAAGTAATTAACATTTTAAGGCACAGAACACAAAATTAAATTATTTGCCATATGTTAGCTACCCACGCCAATATACCAACAAATATAATAAAAACCATACGTACTCAAGCTAAAAAATAATTAATTAAAATTAAAATGAAAATAAAAACTTACCACCTAAATAAAAGCCTCCAGGCATAAAGGGCGTGACAGCTTACATATTTATGCATTGCTGGGCTCTGGTCACATAGCTGTCACTTGAAGTCACAGATGATAACGAAGTAAAATAAATAAATAATTTAATACTAATAACATTAACCTGTCAGTAAGTTAATTCTGGAGAAAGAGATTTTTATGAACATTGTCTTGAGTTAATTTGGGCGACAAACTATTCTTATCGTGTAAGTAGTCGTTGATCGAATAGTATGCCTTTGAACAAAGGTTGGATTTTACTTGAGCTTTAAACGCATTAAAAGGCAAGTCTAGCAAAGAAGAGGGTATCTTGTTATAAAAGGTTATACCAAGCCCAACAAATGAGTTATGAACCTTATGAAGCCGGTGAAAGGGGGGACACGTAGTTTGTCCTTATTTGTGTTTACACTGTGAATATCACTGTTTTTAGTGTACAAGTGTAAATTTTGCCTAATGTACATATAAGATGTTGGCGATGATGAATTGTGATGTACACCTAACTGAGTACACAATTTATTATACAGTATAAGACTTTACTTATGAGTTATAAAGCATTGAACATTTTTAAGGTATTAATAGGTCTTCACCTATGTAATTGGAGATTCTATAACCAGCATTTTCAGATTTAATTATCCGTGGATTGGCGCGCAATTCGAAATTCAAGTAAATTTTATTCCAAAGACGTGTTAACTTAATTTCAAATTCAGTGTTTCTAGATAGTTTTTTGTTTTTGTGACATTGTGGTAGTTTTTGGCGCCATGGATAAACTGAAAATTCGTAAATTTTCGAATATGAGTTCCTACGTGGAAATACCGCTGCGCAAACAACACGAAACATTAACGACGTGTACGGGCCTAATACTGCTTGCATAAACACGGTCCATTATTGGTTAATCGGTTTTAAATCTGGAAATTTTGAGTTAAAGAACGAGCCTCGCAGTCGGCTGGTAACCATTGTCGACAACGACAAATTGAAGGTGATAGTGGAAGCGGATTCAACTCAATCTACGGCTGAGCTTGCTGCGGGCCTTGGAGTTAGTGTCAAAACAATATTGAAGCATTTGCGTCAAATCGTTAAGATAAAAAAGCTAGATAAGCGAGATTTACGCGTCGAAGCATGCATAGCACTACTGAATCGGCATAGAAACGAGGGAATTCTTAATCAAATTATTACCTGCGATGAAAAGTGGATCCTGTATGACAACAGTAAGCATTCGTCTCAGTGGGTGGACCCGGGTACAGCACCTAATCAGTGCGCTAAAAAAAAGATTACTCATAGGGAGATGATGGTGACTGTCTGGACTAGTGCCGGACTTTTCACAGCTTCTTACTGAATGGCACAACAGTGACGGCAGATGTCTATTGCCAAGAATTGCAAACAATGATGGAGAAGCTCGCAATTCAACAACCAAGACTAATCAATCACTCTTCCCCATTGCTTCTCTACGACAACGCGCGAGCTTACACTTCACGACAGACCATCGCAAAGCTACAAGAGTTACAGCTGGAAACTCTCCGTCACCCACCGTACTCACCGGCCCTTACCCCAACAGCTTTCTACTTTTTTCAAAATTTAGACAATTTTTTTAAGTGGGAAAAAATTCAACATCCGAGAGGCAGTACAAAACGCTTTCGCTGACTTCATCGCCTCCCGTCCGGCAGACTTCTACAGTAAAGGGGTAAACAATCTGCCATCAAAATGGCAAAATTGTATAGATAATTTGGGCCAGTAGGTACTTTGATTAGCTGAAATAAAAAAATTACCAAAATTTTTATATTTTAAAATTATCATACAAATCTCCAATTTCATAGGTAAAGACCTAATATTTTGCAATATGGTAAATTATAACATTTTCTTTATCCTAAACACCTGTGTTCTTATAACAGCCATGATCTCAAAGTATATCGGCACTCATATCGATGATTGCACCTGTTTACCTTTACGAGTTCCTTTTGAAATCATCTCAAAAGGTTGTTTAGAAATAACGCGTGTTCACTATATGAAAACCTTTATCAATGATTGATTCTGAACTAGGAAAGTAAAATTAGGATACAAGTAAGGTTTGTTATAGGTATAACTGTTTTGGTCTGATAGAGAAAAATGGATTTTTTATTTCATTCTGTGAATACATAATATTTGTTATATACCATTCGGAATGTTATTGGATTATACATACTTATCTACCACCAACACAGGCATAACTTTGGTCATGAATAATATTTGTCACAGCCAAAGCTTCGATTAAAAAGTTTTATTTGCCCTGTCAAGAACTCAAGACTTACTTCTTAGATGGGGAAAGAAAATAGAATGGATTAAAGACAGTACTCACAGCAGTTACAATCTGGTTCTCATTGAACTTCTGTTTGATGACCATGATGAATGCAATCGTCAGCATGACGTTGCCGAGCACCGCCAGGCTCCACAGCACCAGCGACCTTCCACTCTTGGACGTGAAGTGACTGGTCCCATGCAGTGTCGTGATCCTCTCGATTAAAGAAACGTAGTATGCGCTGTCTATCTTCTGCTTCTTCTTTGACATGTTGATCTGAGGGAGTAACAATATAAGGTGAAAATGACAACGACCAATTAATTATGTTGTAATTTCTATAATTTTAAATGTACACACAAATGGTTTTATTTCAGTCTTATTCGTGCTATAAACAAGTTCTGATAACTTTTCAGTAAAGCATACATGAGTGACATAAAAGCCGACAAAGTGACGTCATCAGAATAAAAAAAAAGAATAGAAGAAAAAAGTCTACTCGCATCGGTGATCACCGATTCATTTGAAAATGTGAAAAATTACAAAACAGAAAGCATTTAAGTATATTTGTTTACAATTAGGCACCAGCATATATTCTAAACAAACTTATAATTCTGCTTGTGGCTAAACATACCATAGCGGTGCAATGCGCGGTCGAGTAGGGTCGCGTTTGCGCTGCACGGTACGAATATTATATTCGCGAATTGCGCGGCTATAGCCGCTGCCCGTTTTCTGCTATGAGTTGCCAAACTCTCATAGCCAACGAAGTATTGGCATTCGTCAAACATGCTATCGACTACATGAACGAGATCAGCATCTTGCAGATCTGCAAGTCATCGTACAAGGAGAAAGAGATTAGCAGTGCCAAGTTGCTGCTGGACGGTACAGAAAAGAATCTCCAGGACATCCTAACGCTGATGAAGGAGGTCGACCCAGACGACGTGCCTGAATTCGTGGCGAAGGATCTGCACAAGTTGCCTTCCGTCATGTTCAACCACGTAGATGTCACCAGGCTGCTGAAGGACATTACATTCCTGAAGCAAAGCCAGGCCGAGATATAGCATAAACTGGAGGTGTCCAACAACACCATCAGTGATCTGTGGGCAGAAGTAGTGCTCTTGCGCAACGCAATTCTTGCAAGTAGGTCACCTACCGACGCTGATGCCGCAAATGTGATCACGCGTCGCGGGGCACAAAACGCCTCCATCTGCACTTTCGAGTCGGCGGGCTCGAATGCGTCACCAACTGCCCAGAAAGCATGCATTGCAACGCGTGCCGTGGCCGTCCCTGCCTCGTCATACTAATAGGTGGAGACAACGACGTGTGTAGGTTCGTCGACCCCCAAACGAGCCTACGCAGCAAAACCCCTAACAAGCCTGCTGAGTCGCAAAGCTTGCAGGTAAAACTAGCGGGAAAACCAAAAGAGCGTGCAAACTCAAACTCAAACTCAAACTCAAATCATTTAATTCAACTAAACCAATTACAGGTACTTTTGAATTGTCAAAGGGTCGGTCAGTCAGAAAGATGAAGCTAGTTGCCCATTCCAAAGCGTAGGTACCTATGGAGAAGAACGGGCAAGAAACTCCATGGACACTCTTTTAAATCATAAAGTTGTTACAAAATATTTGATTACATCATTCGTGTTGAAATTAAGCATGTGAGAACGATGTAGAACGTGCACGTTAAAAGCGTCCGTTATAAAAAAACAAAAACAATTCAGAAATTAAAAATTAAAATAAGCCGAGGCAGCTAAGAGATGACCAGTCCCTACTGGCGGCGCCCGTTCACGAACATGACGTATGGATCAGCACCATTCAGCTCAACCATTTTGGAGGGAACTTAATGATCCAACACACACGCCACCACCAGCGAGACATTTGAGTGAGCATGACATACTCACAGCTGCCAGGGCACATTCAAGTCAATGAAAGACGTACCCAATAAATGGTAGCTTTATAGAAAGTACATAGTGCTCACACGTGTGCTATGCAATTATACAATTCTAAGCAATTGAGTTTATACAATGCAAAGATAGTTTTTTTTTTTCCAATGTTCAGCAGCTCCAACAATGTTTCCGAATGCTAATTAGTTTATGCGCCTCTGTGGAGCAGGACCAGCATTGAGCCAAGCATTTTTGTCAGCGATGTAATCTCCTAACTTATAGTATGCTTGGCTACATAGTGTGCGTTTAATACAAGATTTAAATTTCGTTTCATTCAGTTGGAGTATGTGGGGAGGAATTTTATTGTAACATTTTAAACAGTACCCCATGAAGGATGAATCTACTTTAGCCAGTCTGAAACCTGTTTGAACTAGTTGGTCCCTATTTCTAGTCCTATAGTTGTGTCTTTCACCTCTTTTATTGAAAAGATTTAAATTTTTCCTTACGTACATGATGTTTTCATAGATGTATTGACAAGGTACCGTCATGATGTTAATATCTTTAAACAGTTCCCTTAAAGAATCGCGCCTGCGGAGGCCATATATTGCTCTGATGGCTCTTTTCTGCAGAATAAAAATGGACTCGATATCTGCAGCCCGTCCCCATAGTAAAATACCGTAAGACATGATACTATGAAAGTAACTGAAATAGACTAGCCTCGCGGTATCTACATTAGTAAATTGACGGATTTTTCTTACAGCATAAGCTGCTGAACTTAGCCGTCCTGCAAGAGATGTTAAATGAGGACCCCATTGCAGCTTTGAGTCGAGCGTGATCCCCAGGAAAACAGTTTTATCGACGAATTCTAGTTTCTCTTTGTTCAATACTATGTCACAATCACTACTTTTAACATTTGGTAAAGCAAATCTTATGCATTTAGTTTTTTTCCCATTTAATACCAAATTATTTGCAGTGAACCAATTTTGTACCTGCAGTAGGGCGTTATTTACGTCGTCAAGATTTGATGCACGTCTATTTATCTTAAAAATTAAGGAAGTATCGTCAGCAAATAACACCATTTGTGGTTGGTTCTTTAATAAATGGGGTAGATCATTAATATATACTAAAAAGAGGAAAGGACCTAAAATCGAGCCTTGTGGAACACCCATTTTTACTTTTAAAGCAAGAGAATTGACACCATTTATTTGAACTTTTTGTTGTCTATCATATAAATAAGATTTTACTAATCTGAGCGCAAGTTGACCTAGTCCGTAATGCTCGAGTTTAAAAAGTAAGGTTTCGTGATTGACGCAATCAAATGCCTTGGAGAGGTCACAAAAGATTCCTATGGCATCTTGGGCCTCCTCCCACGCTGTGAAGATATGCTTTAATAAGGTTACACCGGCGTCAGTCGTACAACGTCCTTTGGTGAAACCATATTGCTGATCATGTAAGATTTTGTTGTTGTTAAAATGATTAAGCATTTGATTGAGCATTACCTTTTCGTACACCTTGCTGAATACGGGCAACACGGATACTGGTCTATAATTGTTGGTGTCTTTACTGTCCCCAGATTTAAAAAGCGGTATAACCTTACTGTATTTCATTAAATCCGGGAAGACTCCTTGATCTACACACAAATTAAATATCAAAGCTAAGTATGGCGCTATAGTCTCGATTATGGATGTACAAACTTTGATAGACATTCCCCATAAATCTTCGGTCAATTTGATTTTGATTTGCCGAAAAGCTTTTATAACTATCATAGGGTTTATATGTTTAAATTGAAATTCAATCGAGCAGCCTGGAACGTTAGCTCTTAATAGATCCATTGAGACAACGGGTGAGGAATTTAAGGCTTCCGTCGTTTTTAATGGTATATTAGTAAAGAAATTTACAAATTCCTGAGCTACTTCTAAGTTAGAGCTTATGGCACCACGTGAAGTCTCCAATGCGTAATCATTGTTTCGTATTTTATTCGCACTAGTTTCGTTGTGTATAACTTTCCAAACAGTTTTTATTTTGTTTTCCGCCGTTTTGATCTTGTTACTAATGAACAGGGCTTTAGCTATCTTGCAGGTATTTCTAAAAGTTTTGGAATACATAGCAACATACTTGTTGAAAGTTTCAGTGTTGATATAAGGCTTAAGGCCGTACAGCTCGAACAGTCTTTCCCTACTAGTCCTAATACCTCTAGTTGCCCAGTCACTAAATATAAAATTAGGGCAAATATTTTTTCTTTTCTTTTCAAAAGTTTTATTGAATTCAGTGTGCACTATTGAAAAGAAATCCTCATACAATTTATTTGCATCGTTCATATTATGATCCAGAACATTTAACTTATTATTTACGGTACTATTAAATCTATTTAATTTGCCAGTCGTTATTGGTCTAAATTGAATTTGCACTTTTTGCAAAGGTGTTTTAAACTTAAAAGTTACCGTTTGTCCACTATGATCGGACGGCAGATAGTTTACGATGGCTTTATCTAAATAATCACAATCGCAGAAGACATTATCGATACAAGTAGCAGAAGATGGGGTTACTCTAGTCGGTTCTGTAAAAACATTAAATAAATTGAACGATTTAAAAAGGCATAATAATCTACTGCTATTTGAATTATTTTCCAAAATATTAATATTAAAATCACCACAAATAATTGTGGTTTTGTTACTGGAAGCAAGTTTTGCTAGGACATCTTCCATTATTGACTCAAATAAAGAAAAGTTCTGATAATTAGGGGGTCTGTAAACGCACACTACAACATGCTTATCTAGCTCAACACAGGACAGTTCGATACAATGTTCAACTGATAAATCCACTATGTCGTTTCGTTGCTTGGATTTTAAACAATTTTTTATTAAGATTAGAGAACCTCCACGTAGCATAGATTTACGGTTAAAACAACTGCAAACACTATAGTTCTCATAATTAATCAGCATTTGGTAATCCTTTAACCAATGTTCAGTTAAACAAACAATGTCAAACTTTGTTTTTTCTAAAAAGATTTCAATTTCTAATAATTTGGAAGAAATACCTTGAATATTTTGATGAAATAATTTCAAGGCATTCTGCTGATCTCCTTTTATTAATTTAGAGCAAGAAGATACCTTGTTGTTGTTAGTTATAAGGATATTCTTACTGGTACCTTCTGTTGTCTTACAAACTAGTTTAAAAGATTATCCGGAGTTAACCCCAAGACTTCAATGTCATCACCGGACGGTGAGCTCACATTGAGTGAGGGACATGGAACCCCCTTCGTACAATTTGTATAAGTATTTATAGCATTTGAGCTACATTTATTCAGGCTCACCACCTTATTATTAGTATTATTACTAACCAATGTGGTGTTAATAATACATGACTTCGACATACTATTTATGTCTGAGTTTATATAAGAAGCTAATAGCCTTGCTATTATGTGTCTAAAACTAACAGGCAGATACACAGTATCCCTAGTCGACTCGGATAAGTGCGACAAGGATAGTTTCATCAAGGTGGAGAAGAATCCTCCTTGTCAGAACCAGTGCGGAAATAGATGGATAAATAAAAAAAAAGCTCATAATTCACTGTTCCTAAATAATATATCTCACCTCAAAATGTTCGTATCGCACCAATCTTATGATCCTCGACTGCTAATGAATGTGATGTGGGCTCGAACGACGAACGTGTCTTTAAAGCCCTGATTACATTTTAATTTAAGCATGAATAAATGATTATTTTCTTTAAGTCACATGGAATATCTATTGTTTGTATGTTTTAGTGTAGTTTATTTTACCCACTCTCATATATATAGCCACGTGCAACTCTAATAACACTATTTTCCTAACAACTTACTGCTTGACAATAACTTGTTTTCTATTAAAATACAACCAATGACTACGGGAGAGAATAAGGACTGGAGAATGATGAACAATATATGTACACCTATAACAATAAAAACATTTTTTTTCTGCATATGGCCAAGTCCAATATTTGTGAATAATGTTATTATAAGATTCACACAACATTTCTAGGGTATCTGTACGGTAATGCAGGCTTTCCATCACAATAGCTGATCGGTTGATGTGGAGCGTACCCTCGCGGTAGAATGTTAGGATGGGACGCCATACTCACGATTTTATTTTATGTTTTTTGAGTTAAGGTAAAGTAGTTTATGAAACTACACATAGCTAGGCATTTGAATACTCGTATTATAATACGTGGATTATATAATTATGTTAAATTCAAAACTGAAATAGTACCTACACAATGCATCTTCAGAACATCAAATTAAAAGTTTCAATATGGTAAGTGAGTTGACTGTTAAATACTACCTTGCAAAACCAAGTTCTACAAACTAGTCAAAAACACATAATTATAAAACTTTGATCTTCAATAACTTAAATCAATGAATTCCTAAAAACACTTTTTTCTTTCTACTTAACTTAATAATGAAAATTGTAAATTGATTTGAAGTTAATTGAACTTCTCAAACAACTACAATTTATTGTAATTACTAAAATGTTAATCATTCGTACATGTGTGCTTACTTTAGTTTGTCATTAATTTAGAATAACTTTTATACGAAGTACTACTTACTGAAATATTAGAATCAAAGCACTTTAAATCTTAAATCAAAGTAGATTGTTCATCAAAATAAATTAATAAGCAATCTTAATCTACCGTGAATTTTATTTTTCTTGTTAAAATGATATAAATAATCAATCTCTTGAATATTGATCATTTTTCAAAATGGCGATGAACAAAGCATTAAAATCGACGCTCGTTTCAAAATCCAAGTCGTTTTGCAAGCACTGCACCCTGCACGGGGTGTACTACTTCTACAAAGCTTCCAGTTGGGGTTTGCATCTGCTGTGGGCCATGATAATAGCGGCCAGCATGGCTTTGTGCTGCTTCCTCGGACACATGATCTGGGAAAAGTTTGTGATTGATCCTACTTTAACTGTGGTGAGTATACATTATTTTTTACAAGTTATTTTGTAGTTGCTGGCATCCCAACATTATTTTACTATATTAGTCGTTTTTTATTCGAATTAATTCCTTTTTTTACATTTTCGCAAACAATTAACATGTTTTGATGTATTTTTAGGGTTCCGTAGCCAAATGGCAAAAAACGGAACCCTTATGGATTCGTCATGTCTGTCTGTCTGTCTGTCCGTCCGTATGTCACAGCCACTTTTTTCCGAAACTATAAGAACTATACTGTTGAAACTTGGTAAGTAGATGTATTCTGTGAACCGCATTAAGATTTTCACACAAAAATAGAAAAAAAACAATAAATTTTGGGGGTTCCCCATACTTAGAACTGAAGCCTTAGCTTATAAGGGTTTTTGTTAGTAGTATTTTAATGTTGATATTGAAAACTCAAGATGACATACTTGTAGCAAAATTATATGAAAATAGGTATTTGTCAAGTAAAAGCATAAAAGGTTGATTATCAGATTTCAGAAAAATGAAAATGTAAAAGATGATCTTTGAGATTCATACCTCAAATAAGTTCTGCTATCCTACAGTTACAAGTTAATATTTTACGCGTTTGTTGAGAACCTTTGTAATTCTGACTTGAAAGATAAGTCGCTGACCATCAAATAATCAAAATCTAAAATGGCCGACAAAGGCTAGAAATACACGTGTAGATGTAGGTACTTTATCGTTCTTTCTTTTTGTTTAGAAAAATATTAAGATTCGGCTTTTGATTTGTTCCTGTAGAATTGGGGGATAAAATAGTCCGCCCTGCGGGCTCGGTGCAAATGGTGAATCTCGTGTCTTCAAATGTTTTGTTTCTTTACACTGAAACGTGTAAGCTTTACAAGGTCACTCACATCATGCAAAGCAAGTAAATAAATTAGTCCACTTCAGAAATGAACGTGAAGCAGAATGTTCTAAATGTTGAACATAGACACGTCTTACTTAATACATTATACAATAAGCTCCTACTTTGTGATGTTAATGAACTAAGCTACATGTTCACTTTGTACTTTTACTGCACAAGTCTTTCTTCATGAAGTCTGGCTACTACATCATTTATTCTAAACTAGCTTCTGCCCGCGGCTTCGCCCGCGTGGATGTCGGAAATTATCCCACGGGAACGTGCTAACAGGATAAAAAGTATGTGCTTCCCCAGGATGCCATCTATATCTATGGCAAATCAGAAGTTCAGTGGTTTAGGCGTGAAAATGTAACAAACAGTTTCAAGTTCAAATCCTCGCCTTAAAAACCGAATTACCCGTTTTTTTCCCGTCAGTGGTAAATTTTCGACAACTTTACATATTTATTATTAATTATTTTCTGTCAAAAGTATCAATAGGTACTGAGTTTCGAGTTACTCAGACCGCGCATTCAATTTCTTCGACATAAACTTAACACCCCTATATCCCCCTTTGAGGGGTAGCTTTGAAAAACTTATAATGATAAACTTTATTACTTACTTAGGCAAATTTCAAGTTTATTAACTAAATGAATACGATTTTTCATATAAAATGTATCCCCTCTTTTCACCCCCACAGGGGTGGAATTTAAAAAAAATGTTTGGGATGTATTCATAACTTGACTCAAATATTATTTATACTAATTTTCGAGTTAATCAAGCCATGCAGTAAAATCCTCCCCTGAAAAATTGACTACCCCATTTCAGCCCGTCAGGGGTAGATTTTCAAAAAAACCCTGATACACATTATTCTTTACTTTCAATATTAGGTATAAATACTGAGTTTCGAGTCAACCGGACTGCGCGCTAAAATTCTTCCATACAAACTTTGAAACCCCCCAATCCCTTATTAGGGGGTAGTTTAGAAGAAAAAAAAAACTGACAATCTTCATAATTTATTTAGATAAGTATTCGTGCTAAGTTTCAAGTTTATTAACTCAAGGAATAAGATTTTTCATACAAATTTTCATCCCCTATTTTATCCCCTTGGGGGTAGAATTTATCAAAATCCTTTCTTAGCGGATGCCTACTTCATAACATCTACCTGCATGCCAAATTTCAGCCCGATCCTTCTTGTGGTTTGGGCTGTGCGTTGATAGATCACTATGTCAGTCAGTAAGTCAGTCACCTTTGAGTTTTATATATTTAGAAGATACTTTTCCGGCATAAAAAGTACCCAGTGTGGTGCCCAGGATATTAAAGAATAATTATACCAAGTTTCATCGTAATCGAACCGGTAGTTTTTGCGTGATGCCTGAACAAACAGACAGACAGACAGACAGACCGACAGACAGACAGACAGACAAAAAAATTTTTAATCACATTTTTGGGTTCGGTGTCGGTCTAGTAACACCCCCTGCCATTTATTTTTTTGATATTTTCAATGTACAGAATTTTCACTTCTACAGATTTATTATAAGTAAAATATAATAATATAAGTATAGATAACACAACAAGTTACATTATGCAATTACGTTTATCAAACAATAACGTATAAAAATAAAAAAGTTTCTTCCAGGCAGAAGCTAGTATTCAATAATAAAGTTAAAATATACTTACAAATATAAATCATTTACACAAAGCCACAGAAACTTTGTTAGAAAGTTATTTTGAAAGAGGAAATTACTTCGGGCAAGCTTACGAAATGTAACAATAATTTGGAAGTGATTCAGCCAATATAATAATTCATATTATATTGTTATGGACTTACCTGCAGGAAAATATTGAATTTGTTTCACTATCGACTCATAGACGTTCTTCGATAAATATGAACTGGCTGAAAAAAGTAATTGAGTAGATTATTTTAAATAAAAATATTTTTTTATTTATTTCTTTGCAGGTAGAAACAACTCACTACTCTATGTTCAACATACCTTTTCCAGCTGTAACTATCTGTGACACTGAGAGTGTGTACTTGCCCAACACACAAAACATCACCGACTTGCTGTAAGTATAGTAGGGGAGACCGGGGCAAAGCCGTATAGCTAAGGGTTTGTGGATGCTGATCAATAATTTTAAAACACAGTTGTACTAAATCAACATTTATTTTTAACCAGTCTCATAAGGTACGCAATCACAATATTTTAACTTAGATAATTAAAGCGTAAATTGAAAAAAGTAGCAAAAATAATTCTTCTACGTTTTACGGTTTTGCCCCAGGGCATGGACAAAACCGTATACTGTATACGATTTTACCCCAGTATATCAATGTGCAGCTATGCAGCCCATGCACACAAAATCATCCAATTCTTCTGAATCGTAACCTGTGCAGCCTTCATGAGCCCAACCTTTGCACTCTATACATTGGACCCAACCTTCATTCAATCGAGTAGTGCCGTATTTCTCAAGACAGTACAGCCAGTTATCGTTGCCATTGGTAGTTGTTTGTTTTTTAGTTTTCTTTTGGTGATCTAGATTAAGTTTTGGTATAATATAAAAGGTATAAAATAAAAGGTTAATACACTTAAGTACATCCGGGTCAAAATCGTACATAATAGCTGTGATTGGTTGACACCGCTGAGCTGCAGTGGCGCGGGAAATTTGAATTATTAACAGAAATACATACGCTATACGGTTTTGCCCGGATATACGGTTTTGGACAGGTCTCCCCTACATACTAAACTTAACCGCACATAGTAATGTGTCGGTTGAGTGTTACGACGTGTAGCTAGTAAGCTACACGTCGTCATTTTCAGACCGCTGAATATCATTCAGTTATCTTCTTTACATCCAGGTCAGACCCACTGTGAGACCGAAATTAAAACGTGACACAGTCAGACTCATATTGCATAAACCGGCCTGCGATTATCAAAATAATATGTCCCATAAATGGCCGTATTTTTTATTGCCTTGACTTAGAAGCATGAATATGAAGCTTGTTTTAATAGTTATATTTATGAGGAACTTTTGTGCAAAATTTCAAGATTTAGTTTAGGAATAGTTTTCGGCATCCCGCTCAGTGCCATAGCTTCGAAAGGTACCTATTATTACTCGTACTATGTGTATTGACTTGATAAAGGAAAGATTTCAATACTGAAAAAGATATACAAAAAACAACATCGTATCTTTTACGTTCTTTTCTGTTAAGCACAATTTCCTTTTGCTAGGTATCGTCGCCGCAATTTTCATCCTAATTCTCTTAGGAGAAAGGGGTTCAATTCCGAACCGAATTATTGTCGATGTCAATCAATTCAATCTATGGACAATGTATTTAACCTCAGAGAGATCGATGATCCTTTTAGGCAAACATAATTCTATGTTCGACAGTGCAACTCAATATCGGCAATCTGGCATTAAGGTCTGCTGATTTGTGAGAGGGAATGCAAATAAGTTTCAGTGGAAAAAGGCTAAGCTTTAATAAAATGTAAAATTCCTTGTTGATCTGCCTAAGTACGTTTTAACTAATATAATATTGACGATCGAGGTCGTTCACACAATACAGACTTTGGACAGTGAACTGCGTCCAGTGTTTTGATTAACCAATCAGAAAACAGATTTTATGACAATGTTAAACACAGTGATCATTGTATTTTACAAACCCAACAGCTGACAAATAATCACTCAGTGGGCCTAGTATGAACTCGTGACGTAAACGTTACGTAAATACGAACGATTTTGGCATATAAAATACCAATAATCCATGGCATTTAAAAAAAAAATCAGATACACACAATAAGTATTACCCGTGGATAACAAAGCCTTAAAACTAAGTAAATATTATGTGCCAATCAAGTATTTTCCATTGAAGAATCGTTCGACGTTACGTTACGTTTACTCTGCGCGTTCATGCCAACCCGCGAGGTGATTATGTATGTTGGGTTTTTAAAATACAGCGATCACTAAATTAATGAGTGCAAAGGCACTACCTAAGATATTGTGTAGAGCGATGTGTCAAGCGAAACCAAATAAGCACAGGTTAGTTTATTAATTCAATGTTAATTTTTAGAATTCTTCGCGGCTTTAACATGACTGAAATAAACGATTTCTACAAGAGTTTCACGGAGGTCAAACGTAAGGACTACACGCCGAAGCCGTATGTCCGGAAGATGCATTCCTTGCTCGAAGAACTTGGATACCCTTTAAAGGATCTGCTGGAAATGGTAATGAAACTCTTTAACTCAAATTTGTTCAAAATAGCTCATGCCGAAATAGATAAAGTAGTTATTTAGTAAAGTGGGTTGCCTGTCTAACTGCCCAGGTTCGTAAAACGAACTTAAGATTCTACAATCGTTCAACCGCCTTAATGAAATTTGAGGATGCTGGAAGTCCAAACTTTCCTAATGCTTTGGGCGAAAACCAAAAAGAATACTTAGTTTAAAAAAAAAACATTTGTTTTTAAGTAAGTAATACCTTTTTACACACAGTTGAGAATAATATGAGACGTCTTTCGTTATAAAGAAAAAGAAAACAGAAGAGCGCTTACAATTCCTACATACGAGCTTCCTATATCGACAAAATCAGTTATTTACGTGAATCGTTTGTCCTCGTTTACGTGAACCTGATGAAATGACAATTCGTTGGAAGCCATTTAAGACTGTTGTCGATTTTATATCAGTGTCAATATTGCTCTTTCATCAAGAAGCTTTTATAAATATTTTCGGTAGGCAACTGAAAATCCTAGGAATGTTACGGTAGGTTCTGTGTTATAAAAAGGATGTTTTATTTGCATTCTTAGCTTTTTCAAATAGATACCTAAAAATAAAATATTGTTGTCTTGTTACAGTTCAAGAGGCCGTGCAGTGACGTAGTAGTGGAGTGCTACTGGAGGTCCAGAGCGCACGACTGTTCGGAGATGTTCCGTTCTGTGCTCACTATCGTGGGACATTGCTGTCAATTTGATATACCGTATTTCATGTCAGTTTGAGAACTGCTCATTATTTTTTAAATGTTGTATGTAATTCAATTTTTGCGAATCTCCAATTATATTTAAATAATCTCCTCAGTATTATTAACGTAGGTACCGGTACATACCTACACATAATTATTATTATATTAAGTCAACATTATACGGAATAACCTTATGGTATGCTAAGTAAATACACAACAAATAACGCTGTGATATCCATACTTCTCATACTTAATAGACATTTCTTTAAGCATAAAAGAAACAATCCATTACAGGGAACATGCAGATAACCAGACTAACTTCATTCCTGGACTAGATGTGAATGAAGCGCTGGATATTATAGTCAAGGGCCAGAGCTCCAATGGGTATTCTGTGGTAAGTTGAGGACGAAATTGTAATAAAAAAACTAGCGACCTGAGCATGTTTTGCACGGATGCAATCTACTGTGGCTACACGTCAAAACATCAAGATTTATGTGCTATATCGAATGTATATTACTATTAATTTTATTTATTCACAATAACTCATATACAATACAATAATATTAAATACACTAACAATACATTCCACGTAAAATACTGGTATTCAGCTGCATCCGGTTAGACTGGAAGCCGACCGGAACATAGTTGGGAAAAGGCTAAGAAGATGATGATATCAATACATTAACATATGCAAATACAATACAGAACAAAACAAAGCAAAAAACCCCGGTTGTTAGGATTTTGGTTACTTTGGTTATATTATTTTGGCCTAAATCAGTATCTAACCAAAGCATAAATAAAAACACGTAATTAACCGAGTAGACAACTGTATATTTTATAACAGGCTCTTTTCATCTTTATTATTTGAATAGGATTTCGGTCCAGTTAACAATGTATTGGCAATTTGTAATCACCGAAATGACAGCATGCCATTAATAAAATATTCGTGAAGGCACTTTGTTTCACACCGATAAATATGTATTTTTATTAGAATACCGTAGAATAAAAATGTACAGACGTTTTGATTGGTACAATCAGCACAGACAGCACTGTATTGCTAAGTCGCTTGCGACCGACGCGGTAACGAAATCCGCGGTCAATCATAGGTATTGTTGAAAACTTTGTTTTTTATTAGTAATTGCAGGTCGTTAAGCCCCGAATTCTTGACAAAAGTTGTACAACACCTTATTTGTAAGCAATTTTCTCATCAACCTGTATCCAACAACCCAAAACATATGGCTGTAATATTATAATGTTGTGCAACTTTTGTTTACCATGGGTTATAGTAGTTGCATCTCACGAAGGTAGATGAATAGTAACAGAATGACTCTTACGATAAAAGTCACGTAATCCGCCTTCATGAGATAAAACAATACCATGATGCAGTGGCATCGGTACAAGCACAAAGTAAAGTAAATGAGATTCACTTCTATATGTATTTCATAATCTATGACAATCCCGCTCGCTATACGAACCTTTTCTGAAATTTTCTCTAAACAACGGAATATATCTCGATATTCAAATTCAATAAAAAAAAAATTGACAAATATCAGGGTTATACAGGATGGTTACACAAACATACAAATGAAGGGACGTAAAATATAAAATTACTCAAGGGACATGGATTGATGATAAGGAAAAAAGTTCAGTGGATTTCAGATTGGCACTTTGAAGGAAATTATTGCTCTGATTGGACGAATAAATCCAACTGAAACTCAAACTCAAAGAATTTATTTCAATTAAACCATTTACATTTGCAGTTAGTCAGAAAGTTGAAGTTAGTTGCCCATGCCAAAACGTAGATATATCTATGGAGAAGAATTATGGGCAAGAAAATATTGATTAATCAATACGGCCTCGTGTTGATTAACATACGAAATGTTTAAAGTTTATTTGCATGTAGGTACATTGATCAAAGGCTGCAATATAAAAGAAAACAGTCAGCATTCTAATTACGAGCACAATAACAATATTTTTATCTTTGTTCTATCACCAAAACATTTTTTTCTTTAATTTGGTTAGTGTTGGTAGTTTGCTTGAAAAACATTATGATTTTCGACATTATTGGGTTTTTACCAGGAATTTCTTAGTAGCAACCCCGAGTTTGAATTTGTGCCCGTTTAATAGCAATAGGCTTACCTATTACATGGAACTTAGAACTATTTATGTTATGCCATCATTCTTCATTCACTCGTACGCCGATGACACCTGTGTCGTTTTTACTGGGAACTCATGGCACGACGCAAAACTAAAAACAGAGATGGGCATGACTCAAGTTGCCAACTGGCTCAATAATAACCTGCTCACGCTAAACACATCCAAGACGAATTACGTGTACTTTATCGTGAGTAACAGGACACAACCAAGTGACGATTTTAACATAAACATTCATGTTTGCGGAGATACATTATATAAATGTTGTGCCTGTTTATGTATTTCCAAAATTTCGCAGACTGAGTACCTAGGAGTTGTAATTGATCAACGTCTATCATGGTACCAGCATCTAGAGCAGGTTACAAATAGAGTTAGGAGATTGAGCTGGATATTTAAATCACTGCGTCACATTGCTCCAAAAGATATAATCAGTAAACGTGAATCTTCTAGAAACATCCTGAATGAGGTATATTTGGCTCTAGTACAATCGTTTTTACTGTATTTTATCACGGAGGAGCTAGTTGCTCCTCCGTGATAAAATACAGTAAAAACGATTGTATACTTGGAGCGAGCCCGGCGTGCTCTTATTAAGATTATGTACTTCAAAAACATATTATACCCTACAAATAGCCTTTATACTATCAGCAATTTAATCTCGTGTAGAAAGTTGTACATAATACAAACCGTTTTGAAAAGACATAAAACCCTACCATTTAATTCAGAAAAATTAACCAAAAGAAGGAACGACTTAGTAGCACCAGTTTCCTACACTAAAACCGTGTTTGCATATAGACAATTTAATAAACGCTCAGCCGAACTATACAATACGGTAAACAAAAAAATATTCATGTACACCAAAAGCACATACAATTGTAAAAAAACCGTACCTTATTGGATCAAAAAACTCACGTATGAAGAGACTGAGGCACTTATACAGTCACACATAAGAATAACAATACATATGTCATACATAATAACAATACATATGTTACTCAATTGTCATACACACAATCTCACAAAAACTGGCACTTAAAAATCGAATAGAAAAATACATACACACGCACGCTCGAACTCATACACACACCCCCACACCCCTGTTTGTACAGACACCCTTACGAGGACCTTGTTAGTCCTAGAACGAACCGAGGACCCTCCAAAAAACTGGTTTAAATACCTCGTAGGCCTTTTAGAGTAAGATAGAAAGAGACAGGTGAGTAAATCTATAGTGATGAGCTTATTGGGATAATGCTATCTCAACATTTTTCTGTATGAATTTCGGCTATCATACCGAGGACCTGAAATACACTGCTAAATGTGACCAGCGATGCACATACGAGGACTTTGTGTAAGCCAACAGAGGACCTCTGACGTATGCCCTGCGACGCCCTTCCTAGGACTTATTTTACACAATATTTCTTATAGCTTGTACAAAGTGCGGACGTTGTGTTAGACTTTATATCACTAAACCGAGGACAGTTTTTCGCGTAGAACTTGTACAAACCGAGGACCTGGAAAATCTACCTACCTAAAACATTTTACGTGTAAGATAATAATTTTAGCAATGTTCCAATTTATTTCTTACACACTTTTTCTAAAACGAAGTACCAAGCGAGGACGAGTTGATGTCTTTACGTTAGTCGTTGATGCGAACCGCGAATAAGATGGGTATAATCACTGTGGAGGAAAGGTTAGTTTTTAATTTTATATAAACAACTTTAAAATGAGTATATTATTATAGTATCAGATGCTGCAGCCAGTGTCGTCTCTACATGACGGTACTCCTCAGCACTTGATAGCATCGTCTTCAAAATTGGCATACGCATTAGGTTTATCTAGTAACACAAATCATTACCAGTTTGTGCTGATGCTGCAGCTAGGGTCGTTTCTTCATGAGGGAACTCCTTAACAGTTAATAGCATTGCATTCGAATCTGGAATACGCGTTAGGTTTATGTAGTAAAACTAAAATAATTACCAGTTTGTGCTGATGCTGCAGCCAAGGTTGTTTCGTCATAAGGGAACTCCTCAAGTTTATCTAGTAACACTAAAATAATTACCAGTTTGTGCTGATGCTGCAACCAGGGTCATTTCTTCATGAGAGAACTCCTCAATAGCTGATAGCAGCGTCTTCAAATTTAGCATACGCGTTAGGTTTAAGTTGTAAAACTAAAATAATTACCAGTTTGTGCTGATGCTGCAGCCAGGGTCGTTTCTTTGTGGGGGAACTCCTCAATAGTTGGTAGCATCGTCTTCAAATTTAGCTTACGAAACTAAAGTAAAACTAGAATTCAGGTTTAAAATGAGTAGATAAATCAGAATTCAGAAACTTCAGTTTCATGATAGGTATTCAAAACAATATCAAGTTATTAGGTATTTCGTTTCTTTCAGATAAGCCGTGTTAAAGAAGAGACAATAGCCGATCGATTCTGTAAAAACCTCACCGTGAATAGTTAGGTGAAGTGAGCTTAGAGTGAGCTGTCAATTGTGTCAATCCCTAGCATTAGTTGGAATGACAGCTCACTGCACGCTCACTTCACCTGAGTTTTCACGGTGAGATGGTTACAGAATCGCACTGATGAAGTCTAAATTCTAGATCTCAAAGACGCTGGTATTGATTATTCCAAAGAATGTTTGCTATTTTGTTTTATTAAACGTGATGTAACTAATAGTGTTGATACCAAAGATCATTATTTCTTTAAGGTACATGTCACATGTCAGCTCACATGCCTTTTTTTTCTTTTCTTGCGTTTTTCTCTACTTACAACTAATAAATACGTTGATCAAAACTGATGATACAACAATGAATCCCTTTTATTATCAGTTTCCATGATTCCCGCATTGTGTTATTTAGCGAAAAAAGCAATAAATTTTGCATTTCACAGGCCGTTGACATGAATGATTTATCTTTAATCATTTTATAGCTAGTTATTAAGTTTTCATGCTTCCCAAATTAAAATATTTTGATCTCACTTGATAATATTTCTTTGTTGTTTTCTAACTAAGCATTGTGTTAAGTAATGTTAAGTTTTTAGCCCAAATTATGTTGATCTCTTATAATTATGGTTTCTATAAGTCGTTTTTTTTTATTCGTTTTCTAATAACTGTTATGTAAGTTTTGTAATCATGCTTCTCAAAGGTATTGTTGCAACTTGATGATTATTTCTATAAGTACATCGTTGGTAAAAGTTTGATAAATAATTTGTTTCATATAAAGTTCAAAATAGTACCATTACTAATCCGACAGACGTTGCAAACGCTTTTAATAACTATTTTATTGACCAGACACAAAATAACATGACGAAACCACCGGACACTACGAATTTGACAAGTAACCCTAACTCAATGTTATTACATCCAGTAGTACCGCAAGATATTATGAGAGCGATACAATCATTAAAAAATAAAAGTAGCACTGGATATGATGGTATATCAACAAAGGCTGTAAAATTCGTACCAGGCGACATCGCTTTGCATCTGTGTCTTACCTTATGTATCAGTACTGGAGTATTTCCGGATAGTTTAAAAACAATTATAATGAAGCCACTTTAGACTTTTTTTAAAAAGATCTAGCAAATTATAGACCAATTACTTTAATACCCATTTTTTCTAAGGTTATAGAAAAAATAATTTATAACTCTGTTAATAATTTCCTATCCAAATAATAATATAATGTTTTAAGTGCGGAACAAAAGGGATTCAGAGAAAATAAGGGTATAAATACAGCGGTTTACGATTTAATAAATGTCATATTGCAAAATGTGGATAAAAAAAGTACCAGTTTCGCAATTTTCACGGTCATTACGAGGGCATTTGATTGTGTTGATCATGAAATTATTACAAAAAAGCTAGACATCATAGACATCAGAGGAAATGTACTTAATCTCTTAAAATCATACCTTAACAATCGTAAGCAGCACACAGAAATATCTAGAATATGTCTAAAAAGTAAGCACGAAGAAAAATATTTATCTAAGGCAAGAATTATTAGGTATGGCGCACCACAGGGCAGTGTCCTGGGCCCTTTATTATTTTTGCTATATATTAATCATTTACCTCGCCACATTGAACATCCTATGGTCTTATTCGCTGACAATAGTAGTGCCTTAATTAAATGTATTTACAAAAAAACATACGAACATGATATAAATGAAACGTTAATAAACATTATACGCTGGCTTGACCAAAATAATTTAATGATTAATATACCAAAGACTAATGTAATGCATTTTTATCAATGGATTCCACCAGAAGTCTTACATTTACACTATAATGGACAAAAAGTTGACCAAGTAAAAGAAAGTGAAACCAAGTGAAACCACAAGCAGAAGAAGTATGCAAAAAACTTAGTGTAGATACGTATGTACTTTTTAACCTAACGCTGTATGTGTGCAATTTAATAGTAACAGACAGCTGCGTACGTATTTAAGTCCCTAAAATTATTAACATTCCCATCACTTTACTTTTAAATAGAAACCGGCCAATCAGGAGACATTACAAAAATTTGCTCATATTTGTTAGTGGTTTCGATACCGCCCTATTAATAATGTATGTGTCCGATCATTTTTAGCTAAAACTGTTTGTTAGTATAAGGATCATTTTAAACATAATATCTGTAACTTGTACCTACTTTCTGTGCAAATAAAGATCTATTCTATTAATTTTAAAATAAACTTACTCCTATTTCAGTAAAGTTTATGTTGTTTTCTTTAGTACGGTCATATTATTTAATTCTTTGTACTTTTTGTTTACTTCAAATCTTACTGCTGACATTTCTCCTCGGAAGACATTTACTTTAGGTTCTTTATGAAGAGCACACGTATTCAGCTCCTGCCAATATAATATTTTGTGGTGCAAATCATAATGTTGTATAATCTAAGCAGGCCTAGGTACTTAGCACATGCTGCAGAAGAAGCCTGATTATTCCTCGTGCACCTAGTAGATACTAACGATTTGTTTAAGGATTCAGTCTACCTTCGCTTTTCTCTTTCATAATTTTATTTAAATGATAGCATATAACTCGTCTTCTACACACGAGGAAAATTGTCGAAACGAGGACTAGAATACACACTGTTCGGAAAATCTAGCAAACCGAGGTCTTAAATACACATTGTGTGGAAAAGCTACCTAACCGAGGTCTTTTGTGTTAAAGTTCACACAACTCGGATAATACAACAAACGTGAAATGAGTGTAAAGAGCCTGTGTATGAAGCGAGAGTGGCACCATCTGGTGGATACACAATGTTTGTGTATGCATATGAATATTTTTGATCAAACCGAGGTTCAGACCACTTTTTCGAAATAAGTATATAGAAAGACTCAAAATCGCTTGGAGAATACGAATCTTTGGTCAAGTCAAACCGAGGACCCTCGAAAAGGTCCTCGCTTTGAAAAGGTCCTCGGTCGTGCCTTGTGTATTCATACGCACGTCCTCGGATGGTACTTAAAACAAACACACCCCCACTTATCATACACACACTCTTACACAATTTTTCTTGTTTTCTTTTATTTTTTATTATTTTTTTAAATTATCGAAAATTATATTATCAATAGAAATAAGTAAC
The DNA here is from genome assembly GCA_945859715.1 of Apamea sordens. Lineage (NCBI taxonomy): Eukaryota > Metazoa > Arthropoda > Insecta > Lepidoptera > Noctuidae > Apamea > Apamea sordens. Next base: position 946,067 of record OX243990.1, on the reverse strand, counting down.
TCAGTATAAGTTTATTTACCCACATATTTGTTACTGTTGTAATTATTTTACTATGGAAGAGCGGGGTCTCCTAGCACACGCAAAAATTGCTTAAAAGGGGTCCCCAAACACAACCACCCATTGTAACAAATTTCTTGAATAAAACATTTTTGTATTTGTATTTTGTATTCTTATTTGGTTTCAGCTCTACGTGTACGATTATAAAGACAAAGTGACTCTAATCGACAGCTCGTTCAGTCTGACGCCGGAGTCGTTCTTTGACGTCAACGTCTATGTCTGGGCTATCGACTCCTCCAATTACGTCAAGGCGCTGCCGATTTCCGGCAGAAAATGCATATTGGAGACGGTAAGTTTTAATTAAGTTTTTTTTTTAAATATTAATCAATGACTGATTCTCTAAGAAAAAAATGTCCCTGTCCACAATTATGTTTTTTGCAAACTTTTGCCGTAGTTACTTTAATTTTGTCTACATGGCTGATCTGTTAGTTCTTTTGAATCAAATTATTAATAAAATCTATTCTGTATGTATAAGGTATATCAAATAAAGTCTTATAATGCGTTCTCGTGAAAAGTAGTAAGTTTTCTGTCAAGGCTTATTGATTAATCTCCAAACCAATATTAAAACAATGCACAATATTAGTCTAATTTTATTGAAGCCAATATCATCAATCATATCTTTTGTCGATCAGCGTTATTTGAGCCCTCATTAAATCACAGGCAGTGGGGTGAAATGTATAGGTCACTGAGTCAAGTATTTTTGCCTAACAAAATTGTACATACACAATAACTATCAAAAAACCTGTGAAATGTGGAACTCTAAAGCAAACACAAGCCAACACGGGTAACTGAATCATGCATACATACTCATAATTATATTGGCGTATTTATATCGCAACTTGCAGGATAATTGAGAAAAAATCTAATATGAGGTTACATTATGGCTAAAGTCTTTTTATAGAATACCTATAATTCTAATGATAAAAAAAAATCAAGTATCCTGCGACATACAGGTAAACATATGAAGCAATGGTCACTTTAAACACACTTTATATGCAAGTCCTTTGCTACTAAACAGGTAGGTTTCGGATTATTCCAATAGTATCAGAGAAGAATCTTCTAGAAAGAGCATGATCCGAAATCTAAAAACTTCTTCTAACCCTGATAATACACTCCTACCTATATTATTATGCAGAAACTAAGAACACAATGTTTTACTTCGATGTTCTTCCATAAATAATAAGATCGTCTTAATAGGTTCATAAAAGCTGAAATACGACACACATTATATTCAAAACGAAATACCAATATTTCACGAAGTGGGGTGACATTTACATAGAGTATTAACAATACACGTAATATTCAAGTGAGTATTGTACCATACCGTGTTCGAGGAAAATCTATTTCATGAAATCGTTCTCCTTTGTGATTTGTTTTGGGTAGTCAACAATCATAGAGATATAAATATAACCGAAAGAACAGAATTGTAATATACGAAAAATTTAGAAAACCAGTGATTCCCAGCAGCATTGTCGGCTTTAAAACTGCAAAAAATGTACAAAACAGTCAAAACAATAAACTGCGCTAGTATTAAAACACCACAATTTATACTCAACTGTGAGAACAATTTGCCAGCTGGAAAATTGCAAATGTACAGCCACGGTCTGCATTATTTTCTGTTTTACATACATGAAAAAGTTTTAACATTTCCTACATGCTGCTGGCCACAAATCTGGTGTTTGACAAAAGAAGATTTAAACTTGGAAAAAAAAACTAAAAAGATTGCAACTTGGTAAGTAGATGTATTCTGTGAACCGTATTAAGATATTCACACAAAAATAGAAAAAAATATATGATGTACATTTCACACCATGTAAACTTCCACCGAAAATTAGTTTGAACGAGATCTAATTAGTAGTTTTATTTTAATATGTCATAAATCGTAAACCGCAATTTACCATTCATTCAATCAACTCATGATTTATTTTTATAGATAATGATACGGAACCCTTCGTGCGCGAGTCCGACTCGCACTTGCCCGGTTTTTATTTTAATGAGCAATTTTAATTTGCAATGTTCAAAAATCTTAAGACACCTTCAGGCATGTAAGTTAGTTCCAATTAAAAACTTGTCTCGAATGTTTCTGTGGAGAGTCTCTGACGAGGTTAACAGCTATATTAGACCTAAAAAAGGCTTTATTACTTAAATTCTGAAAATTAATACCGCTACAGTTTCATTAGTTTTTTTGCTTTTAGTTTTGAGTTGAGTTTACAATTAGTGTACGAGCTGAATTTCTTATTGAAACTGAATTCAACAAACTGAAATAATGAGATACGAGTACAAACTACAGGTATTTACTCTTCAAAATCTTACTTGAATGTTTCTGTTGAGTTTTAATGAGTTGCGGGGGCTGTTTATAAATATTCTAATGTTATTCAGGAATAAGGATAAACACAGAACGTTTCAGGTATTTTCTGAAGAATTTAATAGCTTATTTAAATTTTGTAGTACTATAAATATCTAAAAAAGTAAAACAATGGATGGTGTTGTTGTAAACATATTTTCGTCCATGTAAAATAAGATTATTAAAAAACATCCCTCATCTTTAGCCTCGAAGAAATGTTAACACTGCTATTAAATCTACAACTAGCTTCTGCCCGCGGCTTCGCCCGCGTGGATGTCAGAAATTATCCCACGGGAACGTGCTAACAGGATAAAAAGTATGTGCTTCCAGGGCAGCGGTAAACCTTTCGGATAATCCAGCGGGATTATCCGAAAGGGATATCCGATAGGGCCGAAGCCTGCCAGGGTAGCGACCCTGGCAGGCTTCGGCCCTATGGGGCCCCGTCGCTTATGCTGACATCTCTTTGAGGCGCGCGTGGAACACGTACACGCCGTCCGGCACGGGCCTAGTCCAAGTAACACCCCCTGCCATTAATTTTTTTGATATTTTCAATGTACAGAATTTTCACTTCTACAGATTTATTATAAGTATATATAGACTAGCTGACCCAGCAAACTTCTTACCGCCTCAGAATCGATAAATGAAATCAGTCAATTTCAAATCAAATCAGTCAAATTCGGGGCGAAGATAAATCCAACAAATGAAAGATCATAAAAATCGATCCAGCCGACTGCTGCTTGAACCGACTTTGTTTTATTTATACAGATTTTATCTAGGTAAGTTTCTTACAGTGCTTTTATTTACTATGTCGCAGTAAAACGTGCTATCAGGCGGGCATTGGTCCAACGCAGCCGTCACCGGGGCGCGGGCGTCATGTTCGGTTTCAATAATTCATTTCGGTCGTTTCTCGGTGACGATGACGTCCCGATGACGGCTGCGGTGATAAAACGCTCCTGCCCGTAATTTAATTTTCGGTCCTTCTCCTCGTACACAAAACTTTAATAAATATTGTGAAATGCTAAGTTTTATCGCCCGATTCGTACTTGGGTGCTTAAAAAAGTGGCAACAAATTACATGTTGAACAAAATTAATTCTGCTATGATATATAAAAAGCGGTAAGGAGATTATAATGTCAGAGAAAATAAATTTGTGATCAAGATAATAAGTAAAGCTTGTCGCGTTGTAGCATTTAGGTATCAGTAGGAACTCTCACTGTGCCTACATGTTACTTTTGTAGTGATGTTATCTGTCAGTCAATTGTGTGTATTGGCTACAATTTAACGTTGACAGCACCTCTAGGGCTTTGTTGTTCTACAAATATTGCCGAATCGAATTTACTGACCTAATAAGTGTGTAGCACGCCTAACCGAGGGTAAAACGAAGGTACTTAACTATAACTATTATACTTTAATTTACATTTAACCTGAACGAAGGTATAAGGTCCTTCTTAAAGGTGAGCCTATTTCCGTTTTCAGTGGGTGCATTTCCGATCGATGATTGCTTTGAATATTTTTTTTACTGAAAATCCTTTAAGGTGACGCAAAATGATCTCTGCCTTAGTTGCATGTTGTAAGTTATCCATTGTCACAAAGCCTTTTTTTAAAGAAAAATAATTGTATTACGTGTAGCTCTGTATGTTAAATTCAGGAGAATTTCATTAGTTAAATGATTTTGTGAAACTGACAACATAAATCTGTTCCGTATTGAAGTTGTTGCATGTTTCGGGATTTCTTAATTTTTTTTTTTTTTTTTGCTTTACAGATATTTTTTTTATTTATTTAGGTAACTATAAGGCCCAACTAAATACATAAACAGCATTAACCTTCTCGTCATCGTTTCTGATGCGCACAGCTAAGGAGTGGAATCGTCTGACTGCGTCTGCATTCCCGAGTTCATACAACCCGAATCTCTTCAAGGCAAGAGTGAATAGGCTTCTTCTGGGCAAGCTCGTTCCACCGTAGATCTCATCCCTGCCTCTGGGCTGGATTGAGGTCAAGAGTGCGCCCATGGTCAATAAAAAAAAAAAATTAAAAAAAATAACCACCAATCTTTGTCATAAATTTTCCCCTAAGCTATGCTTGTAAAACGAATTTGTTTTCAGGACCAAGGAGCAGGTGCTGGCTTCCACCAGGGATGTATGACGCGCCTGATCTTGAAGAGAGTGGTCAACTACTGTAGATGCTTGCCTTTTGATTATACTTGTAAGTGTCTTCACTTTACTTAGTGCGATAATACTGTACTAATTACAATTACAAAATTAGTACGAATTACGGAATTGCTAATTAAAATGCTGCAATTACCCTTTAATCTAAATAATTTTATTCTGCATTTTGATGATTAATGACATTTTAATAATATATACTAGGAAACATTTGAAGTCGAAATAGAATATAATAGACTACTTTTATTTGTTTTGCATTCTATTGAAAAGCGAGGTCTTAATTAACAGAATCGAAGGAAGTGCTCATTCAGCGTGTTTTTCCGGACGTACCGCAACAATTCGGCGGAGCGAACGAACAATTTGACGACGAAAAACGAAGATGTCGATGATCACATCGCGATCATACAAAATTCCATTCCAGGGCAGTAGTTTTCCTACAAATCAGTCATAGACACCGTTATCAACCAGGATGAAATTAACTTTCATTTATTTCTCAAAACTAAACGAGAAGAAGTATAACAAATGTTGTATACAACTTTGAGCCCTTAAAAAGTTTTTGATGGCAACAAAGGATTACCATCAAAAAGTTTTTGATGGAAAACTTTTTGATGGCAATCCTTTGTTGCCATCAAAAACTTTTTGATGGCAACAGAGGATTGCCATCAAAAACTTTTTGTTACGGTTGACAAGACCTCTAAACGCCGATATCTATATCATTGATCGAACTCTGTAACTTGGTTCTACAATATTGTTTGATAACACCTGGTATAATATATGAATATGTCCCGTGTTACCAAGCAAGATTGGAAATCAACCATTAAATCAACAAACAGATATAATCATGGTGAATACCTGAACGTTTTTCTTTCAGCTCAAGAACTCGACGTAGAAGAATTTGCTATATGTTCCTGGGATAATTTTATTTGCATTTATCAAACAATAGGTTGGTATGGTACCCAAGTTCTAGTTCTGCAATAAAAGTCCTTTAGTCTAAAGATGGCGAGAGTTATCAATAAACTGCCGATCTTGCAAAATATGAAGGTAGTGAGATGCTCATGGGTAGGCTTTGTACAGAAAATGGAATGACTATTACAAATTAAAATGGTTTAAGGATTTAAAATACCTAAATAAACTTATCTATTTGCATTAAAACTTTTCTTTCACCAAAGTTATAATTTCTATTACTGAAGATATTATGATTCAAATTATAACAATAGTTCTGAATAAACAAAATATCAATATAAGTTTCAACTTTCTAGTTTTAGTTTCCAATCTCGTTTCATTGCTTTCAGAAATGATTGAAGATGACATAAAGGATGTAATATCTGATAGCGAGTGCTATCAAAGATGCGACTACGTGCAATATGATACCGAAGTGGAATTTGTTAAAAACCAGAGGCATTTGAGGTGAATATTCCGTTTTGAAGCAGTTTCATTATTCTTCTTCCCCTATCGGTCGATTGTAATCAGTAAGAAAAGTACAGTGATAAGCACTGATATGTATACACTTAGCAACTTTTAACAGTGATTTTCTCCTACTATCATCATCATTATTGGCAGTCTTGATCCACGCACTGCTGACTATAGGCCTCCTCTCTTTTGTGCCATGCTTCCCTAGTTTGCGCGAGTCTCGTCAGGTTTTCCCCTGGTCTGGTCAGGTCTGCCAACGCTCCTTCTGCCGTTTCTCGGCAACCATTCCGTTAGAGCTCTGCCCACCTCTTGAACCTTAGTCCTACGGTAGTTGGTAGCTACGGACTCAGTCTTCTTGTCTTTCAGTGATAGGCCTAACAGTGCGCGCACTACAGCCCCTTGTTCAACTTGCTCTTTATACACGGTCTCTTTAGCGAGCGTCCATGTTTCGGCCCCATAATTATGTCATATTAGGCAAGACACATTGTTAATATAATTTGGATAATTTAAAATTTCAGACATTGTGGTATTTTCCGATCCCTACAAACATCATCCAGCTTGCCAAATGTCGTCCAGCCCAGTTGTATGCGTCTCGAGATTTCCACCACGTCCAGCGGTTGGCCGTTAATTGTAACAGTTGGTAGCACGCCATTGGTGATATTGTAACAGTTGGTAGCACGCCATTGGTGATATTGTAACAGTTGGTAGCACGCCATTGGTGATATTGTAACAGTTGGTAGCACGCCATTGGTGATATTGTAACAGTTGGTAGCACGCCATTGGTGATATTGTAACAGTTGGTAGCACGCCATTGGTGATATTGTAACAGTTGGTAGCACGCCATTGGTGATATTGGTCATCACATTACCGGTTGTTCATCTTCAGACCCACCTTTAGAGAGGGTTTTACAGATCTTGCAACATTGACTCGAGATTTCATGGCTAACAAGGATCAAATCATCAGCGAATCGCCAGTGCGGCACGATCTACTTGTCACACCGGCGTTGGTGATTACCTCAATTTTCTCCAAATAACATTATGACATCTTCTAAGACTGCAGTAAATATGAAAATGAGTGAAATGAAAGTGTCCTCTTGCCGAACATCTCTTTTGATTGGAATTGGGTCAGTTAAAGAATGGAGCCGCACCTGCATTGTCTTTTAATATATTGATCGTAATGTTTTTATGTTGTTACGAACTTAGAAGTTTGGAACCCATACTATTAGGAAATAGGCATAACCTCAAAATTGCAATCGTCATTCCACGAGAAAATCGCATTAGGATTTCGCTTAGTGTACACATATCTGTGCTTGTAACTGTACCTAAAATCAGGATTTTTCGGTGTGTTAAGTCGACCGACCACTGCGACGCCGAATTTGCATGGATAGGTTTGCCACGTTAGCTGCCCAGTTCATTTGTTCGCAAGTCACGTATTCGTCTGTAGTGTGGCCGAGGGTCGCAGTGGACGATCTCACCACGCAGGCCACGAGCTGTTGTAGAGCGGCGCTTTTACTGGTTGGTACTTTGGCCTAGTTTTGCATTTGGTTTAGGTGTATAAACTCTAACTTTAGTTGTTTGATTTAATTTCAATCTTCATTTAAGCTTGTAACCAGCAGATTATGGAACTTACAGACCTTTAGGCCGACTATTTAACCACTTACTGAATCCTTAACGGCCTAGTTTATTCGATCCCAAGCAATCTCAAAGTAAACAAACTTGATTTAGTAATCTGTGACAACATAACAATAAATTATACCAAACACAGTAAAGTTTTAAAGGACCGAAACCGCTAACATTGCTGTCTTAACGGCTTACTTGGTGTCCCTTACGACCAACAACGTTGCTTAGATTTACCTTCACATAAAATACAACAGAAGTTTACCTCTATTTAGTTTTTTTACCTAATATACGGAAGCCATTTTTTACACTAAGGATTTTCTTGGGAGGATTTTGTTTTAAAAATAGCACAAAATTTCAAAGCCCGGTAAGGTAAAACTTTTCGTTTTCAGTACGTTGAATGAAACTCGCAGCAGGGTGCTGGTACATTTTGGCCAAAATACTTGTATGAAGTATCGACGGGAAGTACTTTATACTTGGGATCAAATGTTAGGTAAGTTTGATACAATGTTCTTGGAATAAGTAATAGAAATTATACAAAAAACAAGTCCTACGGAGAATTGGAGTAAATAGAGTTTTTCTAACAAATAAAGTAAGATGAATTTTTCAAAGCCGCAATAGGTTGTTTTACAAAGAGAATTATTTTACGTTCCCAAATTGTTTAAGTGCACAGTTACCAGTTGTGTCAAACGGACTACGTAATAACCATACCATTTTATATTTGACTTTTAAAACAAAATGTTTATTTTTCCTGTGATAGCAAACCGTGAATATTATTATCACATTAAAAATGGACAAACACAACAACATTTAAAATGTTTTCAGTGTTAGTGATCGAAAACGGTGAAGACCAACTAGATAAACTTGAGCGGCTTCAAAATTGTTGTATAAGGTTCATATTCGGTTTGCGCAAATATGACCATGTTTCCGAATTTCGTGTGAAGCTCAAGTGGTTACCAATTCGCCTTCGCCGGAATGCTCATATTCTTTCACTTCTATTTAATGTGCTCTTTTCCCCTTTCACCCCTATCTATCTCAAGAAATGTTTTCAGTTTCTTTGCGACTCCCACACGAAATTGTTAAGGTCATCAGATAACTTGAAGCTCAAAATGCCAATGCATTCCACAAGTTTCCTTGATAAATCCTTTACTGTCCAGGCCACTCGTTTGTGGAATGCATTGCCAGTTGAAATAAAACGCGCGCAGTCGTTACAGGTGTTCAAAAGACTTGTTAAGGAGCACTACTTGTCGTTGTGATCTTGTTGTCCTAACTGCAATCATCTACAGTCTTCTTTTATTTTTCGTTGCCTGTATATATAGTATGTATGTATTTCTGTATATATAATTTTGGATATGTATATATTTGTGTATCTATTTTAGTGTATTGTATACATAATATTTGCACCAACGACAGTCCCATTTATTGTCCAGGAAAATCACTGTCCATTCTAAGGTTGCCTGAAAGAGATCGCAGTAATGCGATAAGGCCGCCCATTGTATATTATGTAGTTTCATGTATTTTTTTATGCTTTGTATTTTAGTGGTGTACAATAAAGTATATATAAATAAATAAATAAACGGTGAATTAATCAAGATTTTCAAAGAATGATTGCTATCATTCTAAGCTCCTTAGAAAGAAGAAAGAGCTTTGAAGTTCATTCGCAACGAGGTTTCTGAGCTGAATATTTATGAAGTCATCTCTAAGTATTCTGATATCATCATTTTATTTCATTTTATTTCCAGCAAATCTCGGCGGTATTTTCGGCCTCTGCCTCGGTGGATCAGTCATCAGCGTCATAGAACTCATCTGCTTCTTCCTGGAGATACTCTTCGCAGTTCTCGGCTCCTGGTGTAAGAGTTCCGTCATCGTACCGAAGGAGAACGAAAAAAACAAAGTTTTCATCGTCTCTCAAAAGGACATGCTTTCAAAGAAGAGTTCAGGGAAAAAAGTTATTGGAAAATATAAGTTTGTGAACTAAATAACATTCCTATTTCATTTATTATACAACAGTAGTAGGTTGTACTAATCTATTAGATGTAAAATGTGTATTTAGGTCAAGACATTATAAAGAAAAACGATGTAGTTAATTTCGATTTCATTTCGAAAAAACCTCTAAATTAAATTGGTGAAATAATTCACTATTACACTGAATTCCTAATCCGGGAAACGTGTTGCGACTTCAAACCTGTTCGTCCTCCGAAGGATCCAGTCTTCAAGGATAATCAAGTAATAATGTTCATTTATGAAGTTCATTTTGTTCGGTACACAATGTGCGCTTTTATAAATTTCTAATGTAAGGATATTATCGTGGACTCCCACGTCCACGTCATAGCATCACTATAACACAGGGAAGTAAAATGTATGGAAATATATGAAGACGTGGACGGAAATTTAAAGGCGTTTATTATCGTCACGTTAGAAATTATGAAAGCGCACAATCTACATATATTTGATTGACGGCATGAGTTTAATTTAAAAAAAAAACCTTTTCGAACATCTTCCACTCGGGTCAATAAAATGTATAATTATAATAGAGCATAACATCATGGCGTGGTCGTAGCCTTAACACTGTAGCTGATAGCTACGGCGTAGCTGCTACGTCGTAGCCTGGCGCGTAGCACAGCACGTGGCTGGTCCGGACGTTTAGTTAAGTGTAAGCCTCGTATCTAGGTATAAGTAAATATCGGCACTCGTGGAGACTCGTATCTATACATTTATAATAAATTAATGTCGCTTATTCAAAGTCAAATAATTTATTTCAAATAGGCACATTAAAGGCACTTTTGAACGTCAAAATTAAAATTAAAATAAAATTGATTCTAGTCGCCCGTTCCAAAAGGTAGTTTTCGTATGGAGAAGAATGGGCAAGAAACTCCACCGTTACTCTTTTAAAATGTTTTACTATATTTTGCATACATTAATTATTATATGTGAAGACGATGCACCTAAGAATAAAATTACTATTCCACAATAGGTAAAAGAATTAAAATGAATTAATGAAACCATGACATATATATTGACTATGTGGTAGATACATGGTGCTCACATATTTACAAACATTCCAAAAGTAGACTATTTTCATAAAGAAATAAGGAGTAATAAGTCCGGGTGTGACTTGTGTCTGTCTGTGTGATCGCTTAGTTCTCCTAAACTACACAATGGTTTGATGCGGTTTTCTATACAGGGTGGCACGGACATCGACGCGCAACCGCTTACCATGGATTCAGCACATGACTCTGGACCCTGCGTTGAAATTTTTCGTCGGCTTTTTCTTAATTTTCACGTTTTTTTCTGCAATTTTTTTTTTACTGTAAACTGTATAAAATTATTATTTCTACCTAACCCAACGAGATTTTTAATTAAAAGTGAAAAATAAATTTATTGCCCGCAGACAGAGTTCATCGTGTCTTGTACTGCCGGTGGCTGCAACGAAAGCACGTCGCAATGCCTACGTTTGCTGCGAATGTGATTTGCACGGATGAGTCTACATTTACTCGCAACGGAATGTGGAACAGGCGCAATTCCCATATCTGGGCGGTTTTTTTTTTTTACCAATCCGTTTGCATTGCAGCAGACGGGGCACCAAACTCGATGGTCGGTAAATGTGTGGGCCGGTATTTATAAAGACCGCGTGATTGGACCCATTTTTCTCCCTGAACGACTAAACGGGCCACGATACCACGAGTTCCTAAAAACAACTCTCGAAGAAATAATCGGGGAGGTGCCTGTGCTCCAGTTCCGCGAGACATGGTTCCAACACGACGGCACTCCCCACACGTGACCCTTCCTGTCCGACGCTGCCTCACCGAATCTTTTAGAGAAGGAGATTGGAAGATTCGATCCACAACCATGGTCAGCTCGCTCACCGGACTTGACCCCAGTAGATATTTTTCTTTGGGGTTACGTCAAGGATAAGTTGTTTGTGACCGAGTGCGGTACCGCAGCAGAAATGAGAGATCGCATTGTGAATGTGTTTGCGACGTTGCGTGAGGAGTGTGTCCAGGATCCCACTTTTTTGCCCCGTGTCCACGCTTAAACTCTGCGCCGCGCTCAGATCTGCGAGCGAGTTGGTGGCGGCCACTTCGAACCCTATCTCATTAGGAATGAGCGAGATTAAGGTAAGTTCATTAATTGAACATTACTGGATCGCTAAGTTCTTATCAAGCATCTTTTTTGTTATCAATCCTCATCAATATCGCTATTTTATTGGAATAAGCTTATTGTTAGTTTTATTTAAATAACGGCGGGTACTTAATAAGTAACTACCATCGGTTATCAAGGCTAATTAAACATGATTTAATGTGGTAGGTACCTATCAATGTTGTCGTTAGGCGATATTTCGTAGGTACGTTCACGTTCCGGCAGCGGCGGCGGCGGCGCGGCGGGCGGCCGCGCCATAGACTTGTGTGTGTATGTAGGTTAGGTAGCGCGCGCGCGCGCTTTTTTGCAATACATTGCTCACTCAATAATGTCAATTTTTTTAACCAGTCATTACCGAGATGAATGACTTTCGTAATTTTATTTATGGCATCAGGTGTAACCTTTTCACGACGTTTGCGCGTCGATGTCCCTGCCACCCTGTATGATTTAGATAATTTATTCCGGAAACTTAATGAAAGTGTATATTACATTAATATTTCATTCAAATATAGCACAGAAATGTCGGAGTTTTGATATGTTGCCATGCCACATTAGTTGATTGCATCCATGCAAAATGGGTCATTAGTGGAATACAAAAAACCTCGTATGTGTATTTTTTGCTATCAAAATACAAAATATTTGTTACACAAGGCTTAGGTTGTGTGTGTAGTATTCGGAAATAATTTCCTTATTAATAGATTAACTCTTTCATCAGAGTCCGTTGTGGACTCTGATGAAAATTATAGTGAATCATTGATGTGTGTTACCCGTAAACACCTCTGTGATATAAACAATGTGTCCTTGTATTTTCGTGCGCGGCATCCTTTGTTTTATAAGATAATCTGCAAATATGGTTTTAAGAGAAATAACTAAATAATCTTTTATGCTAAGAGATGTATGGTAAAACAATCTTGATTTCCAATACCTATCAGTGCAGCGGGCAATGCAAATAATATTCAGCTGTCACTACAGACACAGCGAGTGTTTATGGAACCTCTTTAATCTGTGAAAAATATAAGACTTTTAATAATAACATTCACAGCGTGTTTGTTCACTTAGTTAACATAAGTAAAGCGCGCGTTGCTTCGTGAAATAAAAATACTTGTAAGTGAATAATAAATTAATATTTACAATACCTACATATTATAATACATAAATATTTGTGGGTTAAAAAATGTTATTCTAAACGCAATCGCAAAGTTGTCAATCCAACGAGTCTTACTTGCCAATCTATTGTAATGTAAATGATCGGATCTTGTATACATATTTGCAAAACCTTGAAACATAAATCTTGTTCATTTTTCAGGCGAGTGCCGCATAATGAAGCTACTTGAGCCTTGCTTGTTACTTTGAAAATGTTCTAGTTTAGCGTAATATCGTTTAGAATCTCTAGTTAATAATCTAGTTTTGCCATATGAGAGTTTTCAATAGGTATCTAAAAATCTAATATCACAAGAAAATGAAAAATCTAAATATACAATCTTAAGAGCGAATTTTTATAAAATCGATATTAATTTGTTCGAGGAGGTTTTGCTTTTCGTATCAATCATGTCAATTAGACAATTTCAATTGTATTTTTTTCTTTTTTTTCTATAATAACTCGAGTCTTTTGATTTGTTCTTATAAACGCTTTTGAGTTTGTTATTGTAATAAAAATCATGTTTACGTAAGAAAATGAATTATTCCTTTCAGTAAACATAATCATGGAGACTACGTATTTAGGATTTCTAAAATATAATAGATTTTATGTACAATCAAGAAAATTTATATATGCTACTGTAAAAAAAAAGTTTTGATTTGAATATGTGTACAGTCAGTAATTTAAGTTAGTAGTTTTGCTTAACTATTAATTTCCTTGACTTAACGTATTCATTGTGCAGACTCTCTGAAGAATTTAAAACGCTAGTCTTTCTTGAAGTACAAGAACGGCCCCAAAAGGATCCGTAACAATAACCGATTGCAAAAAATTAAATAGAACATGATTAATTCAAAATATCGCAAAAAATATGTTTTAGGCAATGGCAACACCATGTTTTGTAAATTAAATAAGTTTCTTATTGGATTTTGTTATATGTTAATACAAACTAGGAAAGACCCGAAAGAAGAAAATAATATTTGTTTTCTGAAATAAGTTTTACAAACAATATGATTAAAGACGAGATTTTCGTCGTTGTTGTTACTCGAGTTTATTAATTTAATTGAAGTTGTTGAAAACAAAACTGTGGAAGATAGTACAGAAAGAAAGAAAGAAAAACGTTCAGTGTACATACACTCGAGCGACAGAGACAACCTACAACGTCGACACGTGCCTTTTAGGTAATAGCTTTTTTACAAAAATAATAATGTTTATGAGCTTCATGTGCTCTTTAGATGTCTGGCTGTCTTTTTGAAAACTACATAATATATAATCTGTCTACACAGTAAGATTATTAAGTAGATATTTGAGTGGTTAGGAAGACCTACATATGTAATGAACCTTGAAGGTTTATTTGTATGTATGTTAGTATATTCTCGTAATTTTTGTTTAGTTTTTAAGTGAATTGTTTATTTTTGATTCTATGTATTTTTTGTCTCCTTTGCTCTATCACACGCTGTCTACATCTCTGTATGTATTGTCCTATCTCAGGTATGCTGGAAGAGATTTCTTATGAATCATCACCTCTGTACCTATTTTTTCTGTTCTGTTTTTCAATGTCTGTTTATATTATGTGTGTACATAAATGGTAAAATAAATAAATAAAATAAAATAAGGTTTCAAGATTACCTCCTTATTTTTCTCGTGATTTCAAGTTGTATGAGTTCTGTTCAGAATTCAGATTAAGTACAGCTAACCATTATTTGAAATGGTCCCCAGTGCATACTAAGCATAAGTTCCTGCAGTAACAAATGCGCAAAAAAAAAAAACGAAGAAAGAACGGGAAGGCATTATGTTTATGTGACTCCGACAATGGCCAAAAATTCCTACTTACCTTTAAGGTACCTTAAAATGGTTTTCCCAAAATGCTTCCGTATCACAGTAGATAAAAGGATTTGCCAGTTTTAAGCGTACCTTGTTGGAAGACGTGATCAAGCTTAGGTTTACTGGAAAACGTTTAGTTTGATGTATTGGGATGTAATACGAAGATCCATAGCCCGTGAAAGGCGAAGTCACTCAGAAATGTAAAAAAAAAATAACCAGAAACACAGCCAACGATATTTTTTAACAAGTCACATGACAACACAAAAAAACTTATAATAATAATGTTATAATGTTGCTGTTGTTATAATGTTTTCGGCGCATGTCTTGGTATGGTAGTTATGCACGTGTGGGATCCTTTATTGTCTCGTTGCATCTAGAGGGGCAATTCTGGTAAACTTGAGAACGTTCACAGTCTGATCTCAGTCTCAATCTGTCAAAAATACGTTTAATTTCCCTACATTTTGACAAGGTTTTGACATTTGTTTGTCGAGATGAGACTGCGACTAGATTTTGATCGTTTTAAATTACGAGAATTGGCCTGCAGATGTTTGGATGCAATACAATGATTCACATGTTATTCAAGGAGTAACCGTAGAGTTTCTTGCTAGCTCTTCTCAATAGTAAACGACCAATTGGAACCGTGCACCTAGCTTCTGACGTTTCAAAAGTAACAATAACCCAGTAATCATAACCTACATGGGCACTTATAAAACGTCAGAAGCTATGTGCATAAAATATTTTTATTTGATTTGATTTGTTATGTTTCTGAAGACCGTCCAACGCAAAACACTTAACTTTCAAACACAATCCGAAGGATTTTGGATGAAATTCCTAATCCGACAGGCACAAAAATCAACATGGCGGATTTAATAAGTAAAGTCGTGAAAAATGTTTTTGTTACCCTTAAGTAAAGGGATCGAGGAGACGATTATAAAAGGAAAATATGACTTAACTAGCAGCGTCCCGCGGTTTCACCCGCATAAGTGTCGATCACGTGTGAATATCGGGAAAAAAGTATCCTATGTGTTATTCTGATGTATAAGCTATATTACTGTAAAGTTTCATCGAAATAAGTTCAGTAATTTTTGCGTGAAAGAGTAACAAACATCCATCCATCCTCACAAACTTCCGCGTTTATAATACACTAGCTGCGCCACACGGTTTCACCCGCATTACGAATTGATCCCGTGGGACTATCGGGAACGAAAAGTATCCTATACGTTTTTTTTTTTAAAGACGTTGCCCCACACTAGGAATTAGAATCCTATGTTAATCCTGGTTATAAACCATCTATGTGCCAAACATCTAAATCCGTTTAGTAGTTTTTGCGTGAAAGAGTAACAAACATCCATCCATACAAACTTTTACGTTTATAATATTAGTAGGATTAATTAATAAGTTGGAAAGTAGGAAGTAGCATATGACCCTTGGGTCACCATAGGGCCATATTACAAATGTGAAATTTGGATGTTTGACACTCAATCCCGCAAAACCGGCTGAACGGATTAGGATGAAATTCGGCATTATTATAGTAGTTCGGTAGTATTATTATACAGGCTGTTAGTGTAAACACCGTTATCCTTGAAACCAGTGGTTTGGTTTCACTAATAGAACGTAAATTCAATGAAAAAAAATATCTTTTTTTTTTTTTTAAGTAAAGTCTCAATTTTTCTTCAAAATTATTTCACCCTATACAAGTGCACGCAAGGGCAAAGTAGACGGAGCGCGGGAAACAGGGCGTCGTCAGTACTTCCCTTATCTATGCAGGGCGTGCCGCAAGTGCCCGCAAGCCGGCAAGCGCATGAATTTACGGACGGTGTCGGACAGAAACTTTCTTACATTTTTGAAATAAAATAACGTTTATTTATTTTTAAATTCAGATAAACATTTTTATAATTAAGTCAACTACCTATGGTTTTAGTGACAACGGTGTTTACACTAACAGCCTGTATAGTACTATCTTGTGCCCGCGACTTCATTCATGTCGCCGTACCACAATGACAGGTCTTAAGAGAACAGAAAGCTGCCAACCAATATTAAAATCCCTAAAAAGAATTAACCATACCATGCTTGCATTTTATTATGGGAACTAATTTTTTGAGCTGTTATTTAAATATTCGAGATGTTAGTATGATCAGTTGAGAAACATATTTATTTAATTTAATGGCGGTTGATTAATTATTGCGACAGTAAAACATGGACAGTAATAAAAAATCAATTAGTCGGTTAGTAACACGCATATACCTTTTTTACATCGAAACAGCTAGGTTAGGTTAGGTTAGAACTGTGACCACATAACGCACGAGCCGAGCGAGCGAAGCGAGCGGTGCCGCGGTAGGGGCCGGTGAGTGCCAGAAACATATTTTTGAATACAAAACCAAACATTTTAAATATACACGTAACCGCTCGTTCAATAATTTTTACCGCCCATTTAAAATCAAAGTTCCTGCTCAATTAAATATTCACTGATCCATTTCATTATTTTTTATTACTCATTTTTGTTTACTTTACTGCTTAGTTTTAACTGCTGAACTAGTTATTAATAATTGCTACGCAATAATAATTGCTGCGTGCTATTTATAATTTTTGACTTACCAAAACCGCTATTTACAACTGCCACTTTAAATCAGTGCCTTTTATTATACTAGAAGAAGCCATATTTATTAGATCAAACAAGCACTTATTTACAGCGATGTTTGAGATAATACAACACACAGGACCAATTACGTCCCAATATAAAAAGATAATATGAACGTCATAAAACGTCCTTAATACAAAATTAAATTTTATCAAAGGGTCCTGTTATATGTACATTTATAATAAATTGCCTGAAAACTGTTTTAACGGGAAGTCTTTTAAGTGATAAAAGACTTCCCGTCAAAACAGTTTGCAAATATGATCCAGTTTAAGGGCAAAAGATTTTTAAACGACTTTACTTAATATTTAACGTTGCTGCTGGTAGGAATATGTTGTGTATAAGATTAATTTATAGTAGACTAGCTGCGCCCCACGGTTTTACCCGCATAAGTCTCGATCCTGTGTTAATCCTGGATATAAACTATCTGTATGCCAAATTTCATCTAAATCCATTCAGTAGTTATTGCGTGAAAGTGTAACAAACATCCATCCATCCATACAAAAACTTTGTTAATAATATTAGTAGGATTAACTTACCTACTGTCTTTATTAAAAAATAATACTCTTGAAGAAGATTTAATAATAATATTGTTATTGATCAGGCAGGGGCCATATTGATCAGGTAGGGGCCATATTGATCAGGGAGGGGCCATAGTTCTTCCATAGTTATTGGTAACCAGTCCACTTTAGCGACCCAAACCTATAGTCCAAATTTGTAGTTTTCTATATCCTGCAATAGTCCTACACTATGCTGGCCTTCCTGGAGGACCTGAGGTGGATCGAATGATCGACTTTCCCACCCGTACGCAAAATACGCGCATTGTCTTGGAGTTGCGGACACCAGCCCGTATTACCTACCTACCAACCTAATCCTACACTAACCGGGGGTTATGCTTGGGTGCACTTGCATAGTGCATCCAGGGATAATCGTCAGTTGGTGCCGCATTTCAATAAAATTTCCTAAGGGGCTTCTGCGAGTTGGCTTCGGCCCCTCGTACGTCTTCCAAAGGATCGGGACCCCATGGTCCCGAGATAATGAGAGATGTTAAAATATGGTTATAATAAAAATGATATTCTATTAAATAAATTATATTATTTATTTAAAAATTTTGCATGCTGTAAGCTAAAATGTATCGGTCCTACTGTTATAAAAATTCTTATCTTATATGTATACCTATACTATAAGTAAATAAATGATTTCTATTTCTATTTTTTTTTCTATTGATAATGCTTATCAGTACAGTACTGACCACCGACCAGGTTCCATGATAGTGGTTTAACTACGATAGTAACAAAATTGATAACAGTTTTGCTTTGTTTTGCAGTTACTATAAATACCTTGTGATTCTAGGCATACCTTACAGTTGCATATGGAGAACCTGGTCGGTCAACGAAACCAATAGACTTATCGGAATAGTTCGAAAAACACAAAAACATGGCGTTGAATCAGGTACGGTAGCGTAAATACTGACAATTCGGTGAAATCAAACGGCTTTCTCTTCATTGGAAGGACCCACGTGTACAATTTTCATGTTTGCTTAAAAAGTGGTATCTAATAATCACAATAGAGTCTCACCCCCTAATAAGTAAACAAATTGATATTAGGGGAACTGGTTTCGCATGTGAAACGGAACTTACCGTTTCGAGAATATGATGTATCTAATTCCTATATAAATAGTGTATAATCTATGGTATCTACCTAAATGTCAATCCAAATGATTAAACAAGACATATTTTAGATTGGAACACAACATGATGGAGTCTTCCACTGCGACGAAGTCCTTGCGTGTTCCATGCTCAAGCTTCTACCCCAGTACAAAGATGCTACCATTGTTAGAACTCGGAATATAGCAAAACTCAATGAATGTAACATTGTAGTTGACGTCGGTCACGTCTTTGACCATGAGAAGAAGCGGTATGATCATCATCAAAGGGAGTTTAATGAAACTTTGAGCTCCTTGAAGCCAGGTCTTGGGGACGACTTTCAAATTAAGTGAGTATTCTTTTTAAATATTAACGAAATTTTGTTTTCAATTTAGTTTTTAAATATTAATGATTTTGTCATGTATAAGAGCAAAATTTAATGTCATAAATCTTTTGTAAAGCTATAACTGAAGTGCCCAACTATCCTGACTACTTGTGTTTACAAGTGATCCAGATAATTATTAGTTTTTATTTGATTAAGGTCTATAATTTTTAGGGCTTGAACTGGATAGAGACATGTCGTGGAAAACTCATACTGACAGTGTATGTAAACGCCTGAGTCAACATTCATATGCTTTACGTAATCTTGCAAAGGAGGTAAATCAAAAGGTTTTAGTTATGGCGTATAATGCATATGTTACGTCTGCATTATGATACGGGATCATATATTGGGGTAACTCCACCAACATGGAGACAGTATTTAGAGCGCAAAAGAGGTGTGTTAGGGCGATATGCGGTATTCAAAGCACGGAAAGTTGCAAACCGTTCTTTGTGAATTTCCGTATTTTAACAGTACCCTGCCTATACATATGTGAGGTGGCTGTATTTGTCAAAACAAACTTCCACCTATTTGAAAAACTGCACAGTTTGCGACATAGAAATAAAATAAGCAGCAGGCAACACAAAAAAGCAGTATTCCAAAAAAACTTCTTAGGAATGGCACCACATATTTATAATAAATTACCTAATACTTTGTTATGTATAACAGATATAAATGTATTTAAGAAGCAACTCAATAATCTACTGATAAATAAGACATACTACACAATTAATGAATACCTGTCAGATAGAAATGTGTGTGTATAATAATAATACATAATATAATTATGGTGAAGACTAGGGTCCGATTTATTTTATTTGTATTATGTGTTGACTGTATTAGACATTACTTAATTATTAAAACATTATTACTCTGAAATTACCTACTTATTCATTTGAATTTATGAAATTACTTAATTATTTATTTATATTTATGACATTGTATACTTATTGATTTCAAGTTATGACATTGCTTATGGTATTATTTTGAATTAATGAAATTGTATAACGTATTAATCTGAATTTATGACATAGTATAATTTTAATGATAATTTTGCATGCCTGAATTGGTGCAACACAGTGGACTGCGCATTCACTTCACATCTAGAAATGTATATTATGTACTGTGTTGAGCAATAAACAATTGAATTTGAATTTGAATTTGTAATATATAAAATAAGTTACTTTCTTTCCTCAGATTATGTTCTGCGGGCCTCATCTACACTTACTATGGCAAAGAAATCATACAACAGCTCATCCCAAAAAAAAAATCTCTTAACGCGGCAGATCTGACTGTAATTTACAAGAAAGTGTACAAAAACTTCATTGAAGAAATTGATGCTATAGATAATGGTATTCCGATAGCTTCAGGAGAACTGAAGTACAAAATATGCACGAATTTGAGCAGTAGGGTTGCACAATTGTACCCAAAATGGAACACGAATCAAGTTATTAATTTGGATGAAGTATTTAAGAAAGCCATGGCACTGGTGAGTGAAGAGTTTCTGTGTACTGTCAACTATTACATATCCGTGTGGCTTCCTGCAAGAGATTACGTTAGGTCCGCATTAGATAACAGATTCCAGGTTCACAACTCTGGACAGATTATCGAAATTCGCATATCTGGTGAGAGGGTCGAACTTACCGAGAGGTTTCCATGGAAAGAACACTTGTTTGATTTAGAACATGAAATGACCATTGGAGACGAAATTAAATATATATTACTTATTAATAAACCAAATTCATGGCTAGTGCTAGCGGTACCTATTACCTATACCAGCTATATATTAAGGTGAGTTACTATAATATTGTTGTTACTAGCTTTTCATCGCATCAGGTTGTCTAATTGTTTTTCTTTTTAACTGTAACATAATTTTCAGGAAACCATTACACAAAAATTGGTGGGGACTAAAAGATGAAGTCTTGAGTAAAGAAGCAGGAATAGAGGGTTGTATATTTTGCCATAGCACTGGATTCATCTGTCGCAATACTACGAGAGAAGGTGCTTTAGAAATGGCTAAAGCTAGTTTAGAAGCCGCGGCTTAATGATATTGTTATTTTATACATATACTGAAGAATCAAATACAAACAGTGTTTTATTGATTAAATCTACCTCCGTGTTATTTAGAATGAATGTTTGACTACAGTTAATAATATAAAAGTGGTCGTTATTATTCTAAAGGTGTTTCTAAAAGCTTATAGGACTGACTGACTCGTTTTGACCAAATGTTAAGCAATCCAAGTGTCCAATCCAATTAAGGTGGCAATGCTGCCAATTATACTTGGTGATCAGGAAGACGAGGTGTCATCTTCCTGATTACAATCCAAGAGTAAAAGTAAAAGATTCCTGTAATACTAATCTTAAACAGTCTTATAATTCTAACTCGTGTGTGTGACTTCCAGCATCGTACGTTACAATAACATTATCTCACAATTAATTAAACATAATGCGTGTTTCCTCGCCCCATTTCTCTGTGTCTTCACTAATCCGCGTCGAAACTAAGCCAGCAGAGATTGTGGCTCAGAAATCAATTCTACAAAGATTTCGTTTGCCTTTCCTCATTTAAAGTAAAGCAATTTTTCTTTCATTTATTTGAGAGTGTGTCTTGGGGACATTATTTCGAGCAGCACCATTGGGAAATAATGGTGATGTTTTAAAAGGCAGGGGATAATTTACAGTGTTTTAATTTCTCCAAATTGGCTTTTAAAGGCACTTAAGAAAAAGTTCAGAATTTAGCACGATTTCAAATTGTCGGTCCTAATGGAGAAGAATGGGTACGAATCTCTACCGAAACTAATGTATTTTCTTAAAGACAGGCAGTAAGTACGACAACTGAACAGTCTTTCTATTTAGTAGACACTAGCTTCTGCCCGCGACTTCGTCCGCGTGTTGTTTTTGTGTATAGATGTCGCAGCCAACTGGTTAAATTAACCGTTTAGTCAACCACCTGGCCTTTGGAGGTAGTGCTCGCCTCGCTTCGCTCTCTCGGCTCGCACGTGATTGATCATAGTTCTAACCTAACCCATTTGGTCAGGGTGCCCCGGCTTACGAGTGTTACTGCGACCAATTCGGCTCGCACGGGATTGGTTACAGTTCCAACCTAAACTATAATTTATTGAATATCATTCAGGCCGTTAGTTGAACGGCCGCCATTTAGTTAAAAGGCTAGGCGGTTAACTAAACAGTTAATTAAACCAGTTGGCTGCGACATAGATGTAGATATTGCGAGACTGATGATCTTCGTTACTCAAATAATGATACCTAATACCAATACCTGCATAACTTAAGTACAGACGCGCGATGACGGCATTTTGATGATCAACCAAAAATCAAGTAAATTTTTGATTGATCATCAAAATGAGCTTGATTGTTGAGCAAAATTATACAAATATACCTACTGGAAAATCGTTACTCGTGAAAGCTTTTTCTTATAAGCGTGAACAATTGTATCTCAATTTCAATATTTGATTATACAATATCTCATTTAATATCATCAAAATACCTACTCTCTCAACCTCACTGAATCTATATCTATCTATATTATCTACATATTTTCACATATATAATAAAATAAATACTAAAATAATAAGAAAATACATTAAAAGAATGTATGTACGAAAGGTTTATCCTCGATCGCAAAAAAACTGAGAATATCGGCAAGCTAAAGTAAAATCGGAATCCTGCATTAATATTGCCAACAATATTTTCTCGTTCACACAAATGGAAACCTGAATACATGAATACATGTACTGTTACCAGGCCCGAACTGACAGTTGAATTACCTTAAAGATTAGTAAACTACTGGCAGATTCTATCTTTAACTTTACTTAGTTTATTTGGACGTGATTCTAGAAGATTCTTCTTTGATATTAAACAAAAGAATCTCTTACACGAGCCTGGATTGTGTAGCAAAAAATTGCAATTAAAATGGTGTTTTCTATATGCTCCTTTCAATAAACATTCTTTGACACACACCAAATAAATTGAATCCGGGAAATTCCGTACGACAGAAATAAGAAATAATTTCTTGTAAATAAATATCAAATCGGTAAAAATAAAAACACGATACTGACATGAAAAACGTTGGAAGGAGAAGGAAATGGAAATGGAAACAAGTCTGTATAATATACAGATTTGTTTAGCTCTATTATTATGTACAGTAAAACCTTCCGCATATAGGCGTGACGCCAATCTAGTAGCACAATTTCAGTAAAGTTTTCAAAGACTACTAGAGTCGCGTCGCGCCTGTCTGCGGGAGCCTTAATCCGATGTTCTTCCTTGTGACGTAGCAAAGCTTCCAGAATGTAAAGTTTTGTTCCAACTAAAAAGTATTAGTCCATTTTTGGTTTTGAATCAATTTTGTTAATACAACATTTTCGAATGAGAATATTCAATGAAGATCATAACGAAACTTTGTACGATCTCAACACAATAATACTTAATCTAGCCTTTTCAACAGCTTCACTTAGGTATGTATTTTGAAATAAAGATAATTATGATTCTGTCTTCATGTGACAAAATATCAGTTTGCCAAAACCTGCGCGATCAATACAAACTTATCAAACCATTCCAAAGCATAGTAAGAAGCTAAAAATAAACCTTACATATGAAGAAACTTCTTTGAATAAATAAGGATTAATAACAATAAAAGAACTGAAACAAGAAGTAACAAAGAGGAACATTCAATTAGAATAATACCGAAATTAGATCAACTCCTAGAAAGGGTTAGCGATCTCGTTTCTTCAGTCCATTATCATGTTGAAGACAAATTTGCATGCCTAGAAGAGGGCGTGCGAAGTCAGCGAATAATAATAGGGGTAGATCCCTGAGCAAACTGAGGCGAATCCCGCGTCGCGTGTCGTTTATTTTGATGATTTGGAAGTGGCGTAAATGAAAGTAGTCTATATAAAAGAAGTACTTCCTGAAGCCGGTCCGTAGTGACTATCCATTACATACCGAGATCGCTCCGTGCCTCGGAAAGCATGTCATGCAGTTGGTCCCGGTAGTGGTAGTTCGAAATCCGAAAGTCTAATAATTAGTCTTTTCTAGAGGTATCGTGTTACCCAGTAACTGAGCTGTGCAGGTCAGATAGGCAGACGCTCCATGTAAAATACTGGTGTTTAGCTGCATCTGGTTAAAATGAAAGCCGACTTCTAACGTAGTTGGGGAAAGGCTAGGCATATGATTAGAAAGTCACGCAACTGGTCGTGTCACTTTTAACACCCCCATAAAATTTTGTTGATAATCGGCGCGAGCGAATTTCGTCTTACATCGCGCACAGGGTTCGCGTCGGTGTGACCTGAGCTTTAATGAGACGGTAGTAGGTATGCAAATTATATTTGAGTCTGCGATACCTACTGGTTTGAAGATACCGTTGATGTGGGAATTTGTGGGTCTTTCGTTAATTATTTTGGTTTGAAAGATATTATTGATGGTATATAATTGGACTGTATTAATAGCACCCCAATTCTGAAACTCACTTTCAATCATAATTTGAAGGATTTTTAAGGAAATTGCTAATAGGAACTGTTCAGATTTTTTTTCTTCTTGACAACATAGGTGAATGACGCAATGAATATTGTTGAATAGTTAAAATGAAAGGCATTTCCTTTAATAGTGTGTTACGCAATCACCCCACAGGATAGACTTTTCCTTTTGTAATGAAAAGAATTTCGGTAAGTGTTCATTTATATAAGACATTAAAAATGATATAGGTAGCTTTAATATTTTTCTTTATTTTGTACGTTTCGATTCCGTACCCAAAAGATGTCAAAAGGACCCTATTACTAAGCTTCCGCTGTCCGTCCGTTCATCCGTCCGTCCGTCATTCCGTCCATCGGTCCGTCCGTCCGTCCGTCTGCTTGTCAGCGAGCTGTATCTCATGAACCGTAACAGGTAGACAGTTGAAGGTTTCACAGTGTGTGTATTTCTATTGCTGCTATCATCATCATTTCAGCCAAAACACGACCCAGCAGTGATTGCTGCTTTATCTAAACATAATAAAAATAAAATAAAGTTAAAAATTAAAGGGGTCTTCATTCCAAGAACCTCTCTTTGTCATAAATAACATATCTCCGTGTTCTTGTACGGGGAGGCAAAATCAATTTCCAGATTTTGCTTTTCCTATCACTTATTCATTGTTTGCGGATGTTGTCTAGACCTTGCTAATACACACAAATCGGTTTAGCAAATGTTTTGATTTGCTTTTTTTTGGCACACCTGTATTTTATACACTCTTAGTATCATTTGTATGACTATATGTATCTAAAGAAAATGTGCGGTCCTATTACGGTGTTTGAAAGATTTCAACGTAGTATTTTATTTTCAGCACTTAGTAACATTTCCGCCTTTTCCCAACTAGGTATTCCGGTACAACCAGATACAGATGAATGTAAGTATTTATTATGTAATGCCTACATATCTCAGTAACTGGGTGACCCAATACCCCTTGGTAAGACTTGTTGTCAGACTTTTGGCCTTCTTACTACCCGTAACTAAGTACTATCAAACAAACGGCACGGTTGGCGCAGTGGTTGTGCGATCGACTGCTGCGCTGCGTGTCGCGGGTTCGATTCCCGCACGGAACAAATATTTGTATTGCCTACAGGCAGTTGTTCCGGATCTGGCTGTTTGTGTGTGTGAGTTTAAATGTTTGTAGCGAAGGGATCTCTGTATGTGATGGATAGTCACCCATCCACGGTCCGACCTCGGCATACGTAGCTTAACATTCAATCGACTCTTGCGACTGTATTGTGTAACCACGAGCCCCTCGCAATAATCAATTAGTGTTTATTACACATGATTGATTATAATTCCAATGTACAAACTAACAGTGTTGTTTACATTAAATGTAATACCTTCATATACCAATCTTGTTCAATACAAAATTACATAGATACATGTGACATCAGTGTTCACTGCGCGAGTACTAGGAGCACTCTAAAGTGGATTTATTTTCGGGCTTACAATAATTCAACGTGTGTGATTAGGGAGAAATAGAAATCATAAGATTTATGCGTATGTATCAAAGAGGCATAATTATGCTTTAAGGCTTCTAGCGTGAAAAATTATCATCAGTTATAAAAAATATATTAGTTGTTCCATTCATTTTGACCGCCTGGGTATTGCACTTTTCTATGAAATAGTAGATTTTTACGTAGGTACACAAAATACGCGCATTGACATGGAGTTGCGGACACCAGCCCGTATTACCTATTAAATACCTAGCAGATTTTTTTTTTTTTTTTGATAACCGACGGCGAGTTTCTGCGCTAGCAAGTCTAAAATAATTTATGCTCAATTCAGGGTTACAGTTTGTGAACTGGTTAAAATCCTGTATAATCAGCCACAACATTCCCACTGCTGAGTAACAGGCCTCTTTTCTGTGAGACAGACTGGGCAATACCCTTTTAAAATATACCTACATAAATATTACTTAAGTATTATGTAGGAATGATTGTAACTGCGAGTATTTAAAGACCTAATGATGTTATTAATTGTATGGACAATGACGCATACTTATAAAATGCTTCATTATATAGTTTGACATTGAGATAGACTCGTGATAGCTCAAGTTTAAACATTAGTGGTTTTTTGTTGCTATTTTTTGTGAATAATGCTGTATTCTTTTTTATAAATGATAAATAAATAAAAAACTATATATATATCAACGCATCAACACAAACGCATACCTAATATGTTTGTATTAACCGGATTGTGCCCGGGTAATACAAAAATATTATCCGTTTAAAAGTTCCTTCTAGGAGTTTCTAGGTGTAACCACTGCTAGATTTAAGTTTTATAAAATTCCTTAACAGTAAAATACCCCTTCGGTAGGTGGTAGGTGTCCCTCCTTCAAACACTAAAAGCTGAGCTCCTAAAATCCCCAAAAGCTGAAATCAAAACCAAGTAACTGTTCTTGTTTCAATTATTGTGAGTGCGACATAACATTGAAATGTGGGTCAGCAGTGAAACAAATACGAGTAGTTGTCCGCTAGAATACCCGTTCATCTACGTCGTTATGTCCCACGGGGTTAGATAATAACGTGGTTACAAATTGCAGCCTCTACTGCATCATCGTGAGATAGACAATGTAATACGTTGTGGGTTCCGTATGCGAATAATAATAAATAGTAGCGTAACGTCGGGAGATATATCTGAACAAAAGTCGGTTAACACTTTAGTTGTTTAAATCTTAATTATTGAGCAAAATATTCATAAAAAACATATATTAATAGAATATTTAAGAATAATTAACTCTTTGCTATAACATCAAATAGAGAAAACCAATGTATCGCATAATTTTGTATCAATTTAGATGATTTGTAAAAGTAACAGTGTTAATTGACTTTTGTTGCTGACTGTACTTAAATAAAAATATTTGAAGTAAATGTTACACGTCAATACGTGTAACATTTAGGACTTCAAATATTTTCATATATATGTTTACTTTGGTCTGAACAAAAATATTTTTCTGCCTGTGCGGGAACTTAAAACTTTGTGGGTTTTGTACACCTTGAACCCTATATTATAAAAATGAGTGACTCCACTGTCGCGGACAGATACCTGACCCTCGTACAAACGACACTCAAGTGGACTTAATGAGGCTACTTTCTAGTAATGTAGGTAGGTAAGACACGCCGCTGATCTAGAATGTTCTAAAAATTCTAACTAAAGTAAAATGTTTTGGAAGAATATAACAGTACTAGCTGCGCCCCGCGGTTTCAGCCGCATAAGTTTCGATCGCGTGGGAATATCAAGATAAAAAGTATTCTATTTATTAATCCTGGTTATAAACCATCTGTGTGCCAAATTTCATCCATATCCGTTTTATAGTTTTTGCGTGAAAGAATAACAAACATCCATCCATCCATCCATATAAACTTACACATTTATAATATTATAAGGTTTTTTGCTAGTACTTTTCTCTTAAGCTATTCACCAACCTCTTACCCCTACCCTCCAGACCCTCCTCCTGCTCCTCCAACTACCTACTACCTATTTGCTCCTAAACTAATGATCTATCAATACTTTAAGATTGTATGGTGTTACAAACATAGTATTATCAAATACACACCATAGAAATTGGTCTTTTCTCAAAGTTGCAATTTTTATTACACGAGATAAACGTTTTTGAATTTTACGTACCTAACTGTAATGTGTAACCATTAGAAAAAAGCGGATGTTCTGAATAGAATTTAACAACTTATTGAGTTATTTCACTGATCGTTTTCAGTATGTCCAAATCTCTGGACATAAATCTGCTCCATATTGAACTTGCTCTGGTGTAAGCCAGGGTAGCACCCTGGGGCCTACGCAATTTATTGTAATGGCTAATGACCTCCCGAAGGTCGTCAGAACGGCGCGATGTCTCATGTTTGCGGATGACCTGAAGGTATTCTTGGGTATTATTAGCGAGCATGACTGTGAGGCACTGCAGAGGGACATCGATATGGTGGTAAAATGGAGGGAAGCCAATCACTTAGAATTTAACACTTCTAAGTGCAAAACGATTTCTTTTACCCGTTCGCGTGCGCCCATCCAGCATAACTACCACATATCGGGGATCCCTCTGGAGCGCGTCTGCGAAATAATAGATCTCGGACTGACCTTAGACGTGAATATCACCTTTAATCAGCACATTAATAATATCTGTGGCAAAGCCTTTCAATTACTTGGTTTTGTTATGCGACAGACAAGTAGGTATGTTATTCTCACTCTTTATTATTCTTTTGTACGGAGCAAACTTGAATACAATGCGCTGGTATGGGATCCACATGAGCAAAAATATGAGCTCATAATAGAACGGGTCCAGCGAAAATTTACTCGCTATCCATATAAAAAAAAAATGGGTATTATCCCTATTTGTATCCGTCTCTGTTTGTTGCAGGAATGATAGTAGTCAACACGTTGGAATTGAGACGAAAGTGTGCGCTGTTGATGCACTACTACTTATTGCTCAATAATAAGATCAATGACGCGACCAATAGCTCGCTGTTTGCTCGGGACAGGCTGCGGGTGTCGCGCGCCTGTGCCTCGCGGGGCCTGTTCGCGGCGCCGCCATTGCATACCCACACTGCTCGTTATGCTCCCACAACCCAGGCGATCAATCTGCTGAACGCCCTGATTGCTCAGGAGCCGGAAGTTGACATATTGTTGTATAGCAGTAAATCTATGTTTAATGTTTGTATGAAGTTTTTATTGTTGGCCTTTTGCGCGCTTTGGTGTGTACTGTAAGTGCAGCAAGCAATTGATATATAAATAAATAAACTTGCTCATAATAAATAGGTGACAACAAGTTTATGCATACGAGATTTTCACAGCAGTGTTAGCCCAGTCGTTCGAAGCCAAGAAGGCGCTTTACGTTGTGCAATTTTTTTTTTCACCACTGCTCTCAAAACGGTGAAGGAAAACGTCGTGAGGAAACCGACATGTCCTAGAACCGTAAATTCTAAGACATGTGACATCCACCAACCCGCACTGGGCCCGCGTGGTAGATGACGAATTGACGACCCACTCCCTCTCACAGAGAGTATTAGATTTGACCATAACGAATTCTCAAGAATGTTCCAAAATGGAATATTGGCGTAATAAACTTAGTACCTAGTATGAATTCATTATGAATCTATTCGATACAAGGTACCAAGCAAATTTAGTAAAAAAGGCTGTTCAGTTTTCGTACTAGCAGCGCCACCTAGGAATGGCAACGAATTTATTTTCACTATTCAAGGGATACCAGCATCATTTCAGAATACTGCCATCTATGTAGTGAAGAATGAAGTCAACATTTTCAGGAACGGTCACTAGTATGTACATACCCTCCCCCCTGCTCCTCCTCCTCCTCCTACTGTAAAGTCATGAAGAGTAAGACGGACACGCCATCTACCGACGTCGTGTTGTACGAGATATCGTACAACACGACGTCGGTAGATGGCGTGTGGCGATGGTGTGGCTGGTATCCCTTGAATAGTGAAAATAAATTCGTTGCCATTCCTAGGTGGCGCTGCTGTTCAGTTTTCGTACTGAAAACTGAACAGCCTTTTTTACAAAATTTGCTTGGTACCTTGTATCGAATAGATTTTATAATAAATTCAAACTACCAAGTTTATTACGCCAATATTGCATTATGGAACATTCTTGAGAATTCGTTATGGTCGCCATCTACCGATGTCGTGTTGTACGAGATATCGTACAACACGACGTCGGTAGATAGCGTGTCCGTCTTTGGCGATCTGTTAAGTTCCTATTACAGGGCATAGATGGCGCCGGCAGTGTCATTTTCTAATGTAAGGATGGTGATTAATTAAATATTTTATTTTTAAGAAACAATATTTAGTTTCGAACCTGGATTCAAACACAGTCTGGCATTTTCTTTTGTGTAAATAATTTCATCACCACTGTTCAGAAATTCGAAGACATTGGTGACATCCACCAACCGTGGTAGATTACGGCCTATACCCTTCACAGAGAGGAGGCGTATGTACAGTAGCAGTAGGAACTTTATAGCCTGATTATGCTATGCCAGTTAAACTATATAATTATGTGTTTTTATAATGACATCACTCACCTTTTGTCTAAATGTAGGCTAAGAATATATGGAGTCTGTGAGACTGTTTTTTTTTTTTCTTCGAGGTAACTTATCTTTTATATATATACACGTGTTTCTTTACAAATAAACCTATTTTTCTTTCTAGCTAACCCTTTGGAGATTACAAGCGCAATGTTATTTTATGTATTCATTCTTACTTTCTAACCATGGTAATATTCAATGCTGAATTTTTGATCAAATAATTTAAAAAAGGATATACTTGTTCATGCTATTTTTTGCTTGTTTAGAAGAAGACGCACATTAGGAACAAGCAGACAAGTTACGTATTAGCATAACTTCTAAGCTCAACTTGTTTCAAGAAGTAACTGGATACAAGACCTCCTGGTAACGTCTCTACAAAGTGTATAACGAGGGTTCTAGAAAGAAGCCGAACAAGTTCTAGTCTGCACACGGTGCAGGTTACGCTACGTTAAATTCGACCTATCGGGAAAACTCGTTCGGCGAAGATCTAAATAGATTACTAGAAAGGCCAACATTTTTCGACATTTATAATATATAATAGGCAATCAAATACATTTGACTTGCATTGCATTGCGTGACTTTTTGTTTTATAGTACAGTAAGAAACATAGAAGAAGTGTTTACGCTGTCCAAAAATTATATTATAATATTATATGTGAAATTGTGAAGCTTAGAAAATTCGGTTTGATTTTTAAGTGGTGAAGGGCGGGCGTTTTTGGGGGACTGTCTTTTGTAATTTTGACGTTCGAAAAGTGCTGACTCTCAGTCTAATTTGAATAAACGACTTTTGAGTTTGATTTACTGTGAAAGGAAGTAACGACACCTTAGAGGCATCACCCAAAAATAAAGTGTCTATAATTTCAGAATTCTTTTGTACAACCTAGCGATGCAACTCAGCGGCGAAAATAAGTTTGAATGGTAGTACATGCCCGGAGAAACTACCTACATACTACACGAAGAGCACGAACAACAAACTTAAGAAAATTTTGACAAACTTGTTTGTCGCATCTAGAAAGCTTAAATTATTGTTACGTGTACCTACTTACGTACATATTGTTTATTAGTTAACACGTGGGTGGCGTAATCAGAGCCCTCGGATATTGTTCAAAGTTAAAACATAATATTATGTGATAATGCCGTCTTACCTAGTCGGTACTTTCAGACCTTGTTTTATGTACCCCAAGTTACCCCTACCCCAGGAAAATAATGAGTTTTTCTCAGAGTCTAGTTTAAATTGTAATTATTAAGTTAATTTAGTAATTAACTTAATAAAACTCTTAACAACAATTGTATAAACTATATAATATATAAAAATTAAATCCTATTTCCCTTGGTCACGTCATAACTTGAGAACGACTTTACCGATTTCATCCATCTTTTTTTTTTAAGTTTTCTTTTTTTTAGAAGGTTCGTACGGAAAAAAAATTAAGAAGTTGTTTCACGTGGACGAAGTCGCGAGCAAAAGCACAATATAAGTGTTATGATACATAGTCATGGTCATGATTGAAGCTACATTTATCATAGTTTTATTGATAAATTCCCTTAGCATCTCCGCTACGCCCCACCTTTCCTTATCTACTTTTCCTTAATGTGATAGCTCCTACTTAAACAGTTTTGAAGAAACAACTGTAACCTTAACTTACTCGCCCTGACTCGATTTTGATTTAGTAAGGGCCAACGTTTTAGCCTGCCCGATTGAATTTAACTTTAAGCATATTAACTCCATAACAGTAATAAAAGCTTTTAAGCAAATCAAGATCAAATTGATCGAAGATCTTTGGGGAATGTCCATTAAAGTCTGTATCTCCATAATTGAGACCATAGCGCCTTATTTAGCCTTAGTATTTAATTCGTGTGTGGATCTCAAACTCAAATCATTTATTTCAATTAAACCATTTCAGGCACCTTTGAATTGTCAACATTTTAAATAGTCGGTCAGTTAGTCAGAAAATTGAAGCTAGTTGATCAAGAAGTCTTCCCAGATTTAATGAAATACACTAAGTTAATACCATTTTACAAATCCGGGGACAGTAAAGACACTAATAAATAGACCCGCAGTCGTGTTGCCAGTTTTCAGCAAGGTGTTTGAAAAAATAATGCTCAATCATTTTAACACGAATAAAATCCTTCACGATCAACACTATGGTTTCACCAAAGAACTTTGTACGAGAGACGCCGGTAAAACCTTAACACAGCCAGAAAGATGTAATTAGTTGCCCATTCCAGAGCATGGCTCCATAGGATAGGGACCTACTCCCTATCCTATGGAGAAGAACGGACAAGAAACTCTATGGACACTTTATTAAATTAAATTGTTTTACAATAAAATTGTAATCAAACGTTCTAGTGCCTTCTACAATTTGTTCCTTTGGCAACAATGCCCACATTTCTGAGTAACAACAAACAAATGACATATTATAATAATAAACGCTTTCAAATCATTATTAGAATGTTTCATTTCGTTTGGAAGCAAAACTCGAGTTGCTTTAGTAATAATGTGTAGATTTTGTGGGGAAAATTGCTTTAACATTTTCAAATTGACTTTCTTGGCTAGAGAGACTAGATGATCCTTGTCAGGTTTATAAGATAAAGTTTATATTTCTTTGCTTTATGAAAATGTGACGCATCATTCGCGTGTAGCTCTGGAATATTTTAAGAAAATCAAAATGGGAATTATTTGGGGTTCGAATGTACACGCCTTCTGTAAATGTACGCGCCTTCTGTAAATGTACACGCCTTCTGTAAATGCCGTATCGTCATCATTTCGCTTCGTTTTAAGATCTGCAATGGTCACGATTAAGGTCTACGTCTTTCTCGATGTCGCTTTTGTGACCGATAGTGTGCCCCTCGCGGTATCTACACCGACAGAGCTTTACTCGATGCTGTTTTAAGGTGGCTGAAAAAAAAAGATAGCAACCAGCTCATACGCCTAATCTAACATTTATATGTAACGGTACAGTCAACGAACAAATCACGTACGAACGGATCACGTCCCGCGAACCGGCGGGACGGCGTGTTTGCGGGCATTTGAATTAAATTTTCACAACGCGAGTATCATGGATGTGTGCGTGACGCGGTCCAGATCGCGTGACAACTGTTGTACTTTTGTTACCTATACATCTTAATTTCTACGGTCACTTTCTGCTCCTAGTTGATATTTATGAACGCCATTTTCAGGGCACGTTTGCATAAATAACTGAAGTAAATGTTTAAGGAGTAAGATAAAGTTTGCAAATTGTATTTCTTTTTTATAATACTGTTTATGCCATTTATTCAAATTATGTGCATTAGTTTCTAACTGCAGCCGTAAACTTGAATGAAAATAAATCTCAAGGATTTAGAAAATGCAAAAGTGTTTCACTAAGTCTTTCGGTTGGTGCTAATATTAACTAACTCAGAAAACATTACAAAACTAGATTACATTACATCACATTAGAACATTACCAGTCGACAACGATGCGGATAAACTTTTCGAAACCATACTTTGGTTAGCTAATAGTTTTAGTTAGGTTAGATTATTATAATATTGTTATTTTAATAGTTTGTTACTTAATTTAGTATAAGAAGTTACACTGCTTATGATTATCTTATGATTATTATAAAGGATCGATATAACATACCTATAAGGTGTACAATATTTAATGCAGGTTCCATATTTATTTAACATTAGAATCATTATTCGTCTTAATTCAACGTCCATCGTTCGTCATGCATATTAATGCATGACGAACGATGGATTCACAAAGTCGGATAAAAAAAAGATTAAGTAATAGGTACAATGATTTCTTACCAATTATACTAAATATTCATACTAAATATCATTTTATGTGTATGGTGTGTGAGGGTGCATCTGTGTGTGCACTATCGTATCGTGTGATCAGTATAAAAATAGGTAAGTAAAGTACGTTTCCATACTACGTAAATTATAAAATTTAATAATGTCACGTTGTACACTTACTTGCAGCTGCGTGGCCATCAATGATGATTGTCAATCGGTAACACAATTACAGGGTAAGTGCTTTCAATCAGCCGTCAATCGTTGACGTGAACTTGACATTTAATATTGCCATGTTTCAATCAAGGACTTGGCGAAATTTGTGTTGTTAAGTAGAAATTTATTAATAACGGAAAATAAATGATATACCTACTTACTTAGAATAGGTATAATGAAATACAGGAACAACTCTTTGAGAGAAAAAACAAAACAAAAAGAAAATGAGGTAGAATTGATATTATGCTTTCTTAGGAAAAACGTATATTAGTCGAAGTTACTGGGAGTCGTAAAGGAAGCTTTTAAGATGTTAAAAGCTGAAAACAACCGTATTTCATTCGGCAGGCCGTTGAGAAAGTTAACATAGTAGGCTATTTATTCCATACAACTCATTCTTGTATTCCTTTTATCATAAAGAAGCTTTCCCACAATATTTCCGAGACACATTTGAAACCTAATAAATCTTACGACAACACACATTCACTATTTATGTCTAAATTTTAAGTACCGCACGTCTGAACCATCAAGCCGACTACCTCTGAATAATTAAATCTGGTCTGTTCTCAAGAAAAATTGATAGCGATTCGGAGCCAATCGGAATATTGGACGCGTGACTTGCGTTCCAAAGGCACGTTTTATTTTTTTACCAGTTGTAGGCGATGCCAACTGTACTTGTGCGTGTAAATATTTTTTATGCTTCGATGTTTATTTGATGTGAGTTTGGTCTTTTTTGTGAGAGATGTTAATCATTTTTATTATAGCAGTATCTTCGTAAGTTGCATTGGTTGGAAAGCATGAGGTCGTGGGAATGATACTTGAAAGTCTCATTGGGGTTTGGTTAAGGTTTGCAGTCCAAGCGTGATTTTTGATTCATGACGAAGATTTAAAACAACAATATACATAATCAGCCTATAATGTTCCCCTGCTGGGACACAGGCCTCATCTCTTCGAGAGGGAGAGGGCTTATAATCTACCATGCCGGGCTAGTGCGGGTTGGTAGATGTCACATGTCCTCGAATTTGTGGTTCTAGGACATGCCGGTTTCCTCACGATGTTTTCTTTCACAGTTTTGAGAGCAGTGGTGATGAAATTATTTACACAGAGCAAAGCGCCTGCCTTCAACTCGTAAGTCAGGGCCATTACCACTGGGCCACCGGTAGTATCTACACAACAACAATATGACGATGTTATTATAGGCACTAAACGATAATGATGCAATAGTTCTGTTTCAAAATAAGATTTTATTTTTCCCTATAGCGGTAGGTACAGGTCAACGTTAACATTTTTTCATTTCTTAAAGGTCACGATGGTACACTAACTGTGCCATCCTGTCGTACCACATCAAGCACCAAGAAAGTAATTACTATTTATGAAACACTTATTTTTATTAAAGCCAGCTAATGTTGTAAATACCACTCATGTAAAAAACCTTTTATAAAATCCTAACCTTTTATTTTCTTTTATATTATAAAGAGATTTTTCTATATCGAAAGACGTTGAAGAAGAAGAAGCTGATGAATACAACGAAGTGTCGCACAGTACTCTGTAATGATGACCATAGAGATGTCAGTAAAAGATGTGAATACACAAGCGGAAAACGCCCAGGAATAGTAAAAGAAAATATTTGCGAAAACTATCCAGTGAAGGTATTCTTGAAACTAAGGAAACGACTCAACGTAAGGATGTGGGACCTCTTCAAACAAAAACGACACGCTTTACCAATGAATCCATGTTCCGGCGTAAAAACAAAACACAACGCCTTAATTCCCACGGCAGATCAAAACACGGATACCACACCGCGCCTGCGTAATTCACGCAAAAAACCGCTTCCGGAAAAGAGAGCACTCAAAAACAGATAAAATAACAGTCGCTATCAGTAAACATGGAATATTATTAGGGCACATAAACGCTCCGTAATAAACGTGCACTAGATTTTTATGTGTTTGTAATAAAAGTTCTGGTTCTCTTCGGGAGACAGGCGGTTGGAGGTGGTATTCTAGTTACTTCAAAACAATCTTGCTGTTAGATGTAGTTTTGGTGTTTTTGCTCTTCTACCTCTTTCCCGCTATTGCCATCACTGTACATCTTCGGTATATCCCTCTCTTTATCTTATTTTGCTATTTTCAGTCACCTTTGAGCGTAAGATTACCAATAGTAGTTTATCTTCTTTGTTCTTTTATCCTTTCCTTTGATTCTATCTTCCTAGAGTCACTTTCATTGCATAAAGCTACTTTAATATCTTTCACAAGTATTTTGTATTTATTAGAAAACTGAGTCCCACCACCATCACCATCGTGATAAACACATTCGACACTCGCGTTCACCAGAATACCGCCAAGGTATCGCGAAAAAGTCTCGAACGGAAGCAACGGCTGTATTCATTCGGAATTTCAATGTCCTTTATCTGAGAGGAAGAAGCCATAAACATAGTCGTAAATTTGGTGTTATTTGTGAAAAATTTTGTGCGCCGCGCTTTATTTATACGCACTTATTGTGTTTAGTGGCGGTGAATTGTCTATGTTTGTTCACACTTTAGTGTTTCTGTGAGGTTGAGGATATTGCTATTACTTACAATGTAAACAATTTTTTGTTTTGTGAATTCTAATCTTAGTAGTTGCCTTGTTACAATCCAGACAGTAACTTGACTAACTAAAACACATTAAATTAGGGCTTATGATTAACTAACATTTTTTAAATTTAAACAATAATTATTTATTCATTATACAAACAAATATACTTTAATGCCGATATTCTACAAAATGAATAATTAAAACGGATATATAGAGTTCGTGTAACCGCTAGCGTACGAACTATAGAACTGTCGCTTGTGAAAAAACTCTATTCTTACATAATTATTATTCTACAAAATCATTGCAGTTAGAAGAGTAATAGGTACACCAGTAAGAAGTACAGTCATTGGGTCATTGGTTTTGTCATGTTTCTGTAAACTCATGAAAGAGTTGCTCCGATTTAACAAGTAGTGGTTTGGCTCCTGCAATTTCTCTCAGGAATATGCTAATATATGTATCAAAATCGAAGGTCACATATTCAAATTAGGCTGAGAATCAGTACTTTTCGAACTTCAAAATTATCACCAAAAACGCCGGCCCTTCACCACTTCCTAGTGCTATCGCTGGGAAGAAGAAGTGGCGCAACAAACTCCCCAGCAGCACAGCTATCTGTTCAGTTAGAAAATAGTTGATTTTATACAATACTAGGTAAGTAATTAACATTACAAGACACAGGACATTAAATCAAATTATTTGCCATAATTATGTCAGCTAGCCATGCCAATATACCTACATCTATACTTATAATAAATCTGTAGAAGTGAATATTCTGTACATTGAAAATATCCAAAAAATAAATGGCAGGGGGTGTTACTTGACCGACACCGAACCCAAAAATGTGATTAAAAAAATTTTTGTCTCTCTGTCTGTCTGTCTGTTTGTTCAGGCATCACGCAAAAACTACCGGTTCGATTACGATGAAACTTGGTATAATTATTCTTTAATATCCTGGGCACCACACTGGGTACTTTTTATCCCGGAAAAGTATATACAATAAAAAACAAACTTAATTTTGCGGTTCGATCCCTATACCCGATTACCACTGTCTGTACTGTACCAACCGCAAATACTAAGTTTGTCGTAGGTTGGGTCACCCGCAGTGGAGTTCATTTTTATTCCTTTTAGTTTTTAGAGTTATTTAGGTTTATTTTTATATGAGTCGTAGGTATAGATTTTAATTTTAAAGTATAGGTAGTATATTTGATAGTGTACGTAGTGACCGTAGGTTATTTTATAATACTGTTAGGTAGGTTTAGTCATTCGTATAGATATTAGTTTATATGGATTTTGCTTATTTATTGAGTTTAGATTAGTTATCATCAGAAATAGGTTTATTTAGGTAGGTAGGTATTTAATTTTTTGTTATTGAGTTTTTTTTTAAATTAGTTAGGTACTTAGGTAAAGATAGGTACCCTCTTAATCACCACTAATGAGACACAATTGGTTTTCTATTGTAATTAGCCACAAAGGGCCCGCGACATAGCCCAAGTAGCATTGCAAGCTGTATACAAACTGTATTTAGGTTGGTTTTTATACTAGAAGCTGTATATTCAGGCTGTATATAGGCTGTTTAAGCGCTTATACAGACCTTGTAAGTAAAAAAAGGGCCCATATTATACAGCTTTTTGCGTTAGTAGAGCTGTATAGTAGCTGTATTAAAGCTGTTATTCGGTGTACAAAGAAACCATTATACTACAGATATTATCTTATAATTCTTTTGTAAAGAAAAGTGTTCTAAATAGGTTTTTGAAGAGAATTACAAAAGAATAAAAATATAACAAAACTATTTTCGATGACATTATGGCGTGGCAATGGCGACACTATTATTTAGTATTTATTACTAGAAGTAAAAGATAACCGTAGACTTGTATATCTGATGGTGGTATTTGGTGAATTGAAAGTGCAAATTAAATTTATTGTGAACCTGTGTAAGTTTTCCTTCAAAATATTCACGCGCCAGCAAAATAATCGAGCTGTTATAAAGAAAAAATACTAAATACGGTAAGTAAATGTTTGTTTTTAAGGTTAGAATAAAATAATAATTTTAAAGTAATAGATATAAGGGCACAGTGATCATTATTCAAGCTGATTATCATGATGCGACTGTAGGTGTTGTAAAAAATTCCTTTAATAATACTTTAAATTTTATTTTTAAACATTCGAAAATGGCGACACTTAGCTAACCAGCCTAAACGGTATTTGGAGAGTATTATAGTCTGAATAGCTGTACTAAGTAAGTTATGGATTACAGTGTACAGCTATTGGCTTTTAATCAGCTTTATATTAGAATATTTTTATTACTTAGGCTGTATATCAGTTCTCAATGCATAACTTATAATGCTCTTTAGAGTTACTTAAAGAAATGAAAAACCGTCCTACCTAAAATGTCCTACTCGTATGTCGGTACGTGCGTATGGTCAAACCAGAAGAGTTATTTAGTTGTTTTATTTTATGCCTAAGTAAACTTATTGTAAAGTAATAATAGTGTGTAATATATCTGTTTTACTTTATTTTCAGGAAAATATGCCGTTTAAAATTATAGAAACGTCTTGAAAAATTCTGTGAAGAGGAAACTCAGTAAGAATGAAAGAGCAACTAAAAGGATGAGAAACAAAAAAGTTGGGCTTTAAAAAAAATATAGCTGAAAATGAATCAGATCAGGGAAATCGAGACACGAATCAAAATAAAATGGATACAGATGAAAAAGGTACAATCGACGAAAACGCTACAAGTGAAAAAGAAATTATTGAAGAAGAGGAGGAGAAATCTCATTGTTAGTTTTACAATAATGAACATTTATAGGGTGATCTTTTCAAGTGGTTAATATACTTTTTTGTCCAATGTCCTTAAGTCACAATGTTTATGTAAATATTATTTGTTGTTAAATTTGGTTTATCCGAGCTAGTTAGTATAAAGAGAAACACGTATAATCTAGTGGCTGTGATTGTCCTTGAGACAAAACATTCTATTGTAGTTTTTGTAGCCTTCCTAGTCATCAAAGAGGAGAATCTTCCACCTCTGAAGTGGAGACTAGGAAGAGTCATCGCCGTACATCTAGGTACTGATGGAATTGTCCGGGTAGCAGATATCAAGACCTCTACTGGAGTCATCCGGAGGGCCTTCAACAAGATATGCCCATTACCTGTGTCTTCAGAATCAAAGTCTGGTTCAAAGCTCGACTTTCAACGCCCGGGGGCCTGTTGGAGCGCCTGCGAAATTGATCTTAGCTTTAAGTGTTCCGTCCTACCTAAACTATGTATTATGTTTTGTTATGTACTCGTACGCACATCATTCATGTGTCACTTTTACTTGTTATTAAAAACTCATACACGTTACAAGTGCTTGTTAGCTTTTTATTTAAATCACACTAATTTCCGCACAGAATGAAAAAACGTCATCATCAGGTTCCGAAGGTTGTACTAAATCTACACATTTGACATAACTGTTATGATCATTATTATCACTGTTTAATGTTTTTGCTACGGAACCTTCTTCGTTAGACGTCGATGGAATTGACGCTTGAGTGTAGGTTGTCCGATTTATTAATCATAACTGTTATTTGGTTGGTAATTTGTAATATTCAAATATTCCCTTTCAATCCTCCTCTTGACTGCACCGGGTCTTTTTCTTTTTTTCCACATATTGCATTTCTTCACAATGAAAACATTAATTTTATCCATCATGCAATCAAGCGACTGTGTCAGTAATAAGCTGTACTATAGCTGTCATTTATTTATTTAGTTTTAAAACAGCCTCATAGGCAGAAGTCATAAAACCACTGTATTTACAATAGTGTACAATTACGCCATAAAAATAAGTTTGAGAATGGAGTTTGCATATACCATTGTACAGAAACAAGTATCAAGTGATACTGTAATAACACTTAGAGCTGTAATAAGTAAGTGATCACATGCAAAATACAGCCTGTATACAGCTTTATCGATGAAACCAGATTGAAGTGTCACAAAATACTTAAAGTTTTATAGTAGAGTTTTAATATTCTGATTAAGCACCCCAAGCTTACGCAGATCCCTCAATAAAGATTTTATACAGTTTGAGCTGTATAATAACTCATAAATCACTCTTACAAAGACAAAATCATTTTATGACACTCTTGTACGTCTCTAAAAGAACTCTAAGTTCTAAATAGGCTGGTATATTGATGTTGAAAACGCTTGCGTGCTGCTTGGGAGATGGCATTCTGGGGAAGCACATACATTTTATCCTGTTAGCACGTTCCTGTGGGTAAATTTCCGACATCCACGCGGGCGAAGCCGCGGGCAGAAGCTAGTATATAATAAAAACTATACGTACTCAAGCTAAAAAATAATTAACTAAAATTAAAATGTAAATAAAAAATTACTACCTTAATAAAAGCCTCCAGGCATAAAGGGCGTGACAGCTTACATATTTATGCATTGCTGGGTTCTTTTCTCATAGGTGTCACTTGAAGTCACAAATGATAAACTAGAACCATCGAAGTAAAATAAATAAATAAGTTAATACTAATAACAACAATAAAACTATGGTCAGCAAGACCATAGTTTTATTGTTGTTACTAGTATATACCACTATACCAGACCACAAGCAGCACCCGTTCACGAGCATAACGCAAAGATCAGCCATTACCCCCTCGCCATATTTGAGGGAAGGAGGCGACCCGACCCCCGACGCTACCGCAAGCAGTGACATCTAAGGGAGCATGACGAACTTGCTGCCGGTTGTTCAGGCAAGAATAATTATGATCAATCGTCGAGGTCACTAGCTAACCACATATTGAAATCAACTCATTAAAAAACATTAAAATGTGTAGATTATGTCAATAATACATTAAAATAAAATTAAACTAAATAAAAATAAAGAATTATATTATGAACTCATATAACCTGTGAGTAAGCTAATTCTGGAGAAAGAACATAAACATTGTCTTGAGTTAATCAGGGCGACCAACTATTCTTATCTTTATGCGTTTGTAGTCCAATCAAAAACATACTTAATTGCTATCCTTCAAGTTTCGCCAATTTCCTTTCAGAAAAGAACAGGTTTTGAGCTACGAGTATACTCTGGTCTTTCGTCAAAATAAGTTGGAAAAGAATGTCCAGTGTTGCGTTAGTCGATTTGTAAATGTCAAAACAAGGTCCACTTTCAATATTCTTAATTTATGATATAGTTTCTTGGGTTTTGAATAACTTCACAGTCATGACAAATACCATACCGTACCATTTATCCCAAGGAACATTATCACTCAGCGATACACTGATCAATCTTCGTCGCAGGCCGACACTCCTCAATATCAACCTGTATAACAACATTAGTACCCACTCGCTCCCATGAAAGTTGAGA
Source organism: Apamea sordens (assembly GCA_945859715.1). NCBI lineage: Eukaryota > Metazoa > Arthropoda > Insecta > Lepidoptera > Noctuidae > Apamea > Apamea sordens. The sequence continues at coordinate 903,248 of OX243990.1, read as the reverse complement.
TGTAGTAACAACTTGAAGCTATTCATCGTCATTTTAATATTCACCAAGAAACTGATACTGGCCTAACTTGGAGGGAGTTTTAACTATTTTTACGTGGGTTGAGTTGAGTTTCGGAAACTTTATAGTTTTATATAGAGTTTTTATTTCGTTTACAATACCTTCTTGATTTTTTAGGGTTTTGTTCCGTAAAAAATTGGAGTCTATTTTTCAAGTTCTGTAAATGGTAGATTCTTGATAGAGGAAATTGTTTTACGGGTACCTTTCTAGAGATAATGCAGACGCAAGACTCTTCAGTGGCTATATTGTACGCCTTAGGCCATATGAACATAATAATATAATTTACCTATGGCTGAATTTGGTCCTGTCTGAATTAAATAACATAGTCAAAGTCATATCATTTATTTCAAATAGGCACATAAAAGGTACTTTCATACAACGAAACATTAAATCTCCAAAATACAAATCAAACTCCAGAAATAATCTCTGTTCAGCAGTATTTAATTAAAAGTCAATAATATCGATAGCGCACTGAGCTATGTAATAGGTACAATTTTACTTCTGGCCTTGTATATCAACCGCGTGAAACGCTGTTTTTATACCGTGACACATGAGCACGGTCGAGTTTCCGACGAATTAAAATTATGTTTCCGTCTCTTAATTTATTCAAATATTAATTACCTGGGGTTTGTTGTGAGAGGAGTGTTGGATGTTTTTATTTAACGAACTTTGTGAGTATCGTTTGAGAGGCTTCCTGGGTGTCCTTTCAAACATTGACCAAATGGAAATGAATAAATGTAGGTAAATAGGTACTAAGACATTTCAAGTCAAAACAAAATGATTTACCAAATTGTGATTTTGAATTCCTGTGTAGTGCGAGCACCAGTTGCGCGGCAATGGCGAATTTCCACTTCTCTGGAGGAGACCATGACACCGCACAGCTCTCGATCAAAGGTTGCCCTGAGGTGGACTCTGAACAGCGAGTCTTAAACGACGGGATCGGGTATGACTTGTATTGGCGACTACATAGTTGTGTTGGCTATGTTAGCAGAGAAGAGGCAAGGCAATGATTTCCGGAAACAATTACATTTTAACTACAAAACTTGTATAAGGCAGCCTGTAATATATATAAATTAATTTACCAAGAACATACGTAGTGAAGAATGTAAACAGAGGCACCAAAAGAAGAAATAAAAAGAATCCCGCCACTTCATCATAAGCAAAAGATCAAAATTAAATTTTAAAAAATCCTAATTAAAACAGCCATTGCCACTCAAACTAACTCATTACTCAAAAAAAGAACGCGATATATTTTTTTATAAAGGGGACGCTAGCGCTTCGCTCGCTCAGTTGCGCTCTGTGACCTCGTTCCGCTCGAGTCGGGCTCGAGAGCGCTTCAGCCGCTTCACAGCTTCGCGGCAACGCTTAGCATGCATGTCGCTCAAATATTCTTGTCGTAATTATTTTTGTAATTCAATTGTATGTGGATTAAACTTTATTTGTGTTTTTGTTATGGTTCGCTTGTTTTTTAATAATGTGTTTATACGACTGCGGCGGGAGCTTAATATAAGCTTTCTTTTTTTGTTCTAAAATTAAAAAAAGTTGAACGAATGCGGTTTTGTGTAAAATTATTTTGTGGGTGTAAAATTATTGTTTTTAGTCTATAAGTGGTATAACCCTTTTACTGTAAAAGAAGAATGGGCACCGAACTATGAGTTTCTGCTTTGAAGCCCAAGCCTTGAAGCTACTGGAGTTAATGACCTTAATAGGTAAGTAATAACTTGGGCACCATCGTTAAGGTATTATTGGCGCCCAACAGCCCTAAGATATATACACGTATGGAAAGAGCTTTTCAAGGAGAACCTTTAAAACATTGTTTCTAAAACAACACCTAAAAGACCAATGTTAAAAAGCCCGTTTATAGGCTCAATAGATGATGTTTGCAAGGCACAGAATTAATGAAAGTTAATTAATTGATGAAATACCAGATTTTCAATAATACTTGGTTACATTTAAAGCTCTAGTGGTGTTGTCCAACCAGGCGCTGCTCGAACACTCTGACTGTGTCAACCCACTAATTAGAAGTTAAACCAAATCCCATGGTAGAATTAAGTAATATATTAATTAGCTTACAGTATGACCAGTAAAGTTAGTGAAGTTAGCAAAATGTAAACTTGGTCAGTGTGTTAGGTTAACTAGTCGTTCTATTGGAATATATAGCTGAAATACTCGGGCTACTAACATTATGTATTATAAGGTTAGCGCAAAATAGAGCGGGCCGCGCCAGAACGCAACGAATTTAAAAAATCCTCCTTCATCACTTTCGTACATATTCTATGATCCAACGCACACTACAAGCGGCCCGCAACGAATTGTCTGCGGCTGTAATGTACGTTTGGCTTTAGTGTAGCAAATTATATAAAAGATCCAATATCCTTATGCCTGCAAATTTATTAGGGATTAAAAGGTAGACAATAATTGTTGATTTAATTTGAACTTTATAATAAAACATGCGTGAAAAATTTTGCCAAAATAACACTCAAATCAGACAGACATACAAAATTGAAATAAACATAAAACACGGAAAATAAAAAGGCACGATATACAAAACAGCCTACCGTAGTAATGAAAAGTAAAATTTTAACCATCTGTGCTACGATAGCCCCGGGATAAATTCCGGGGGCCATAACAATAAAAACTTTTGGACTTCTCACCTCCTGAATTTAGCCACGGCAACTTTACACCGGCAACTTGGCCCACTGTTTCACGCAATATTATTTTGTTAAATATTTGAAAGGGACCAGTATTCTGCAATTAAAATTCAATATAACACCTTGAATTTTGTTTAGACTTTGGAGAATTTGTTGGTGAGTAGAAACATCTGTAGGATTTTTGTGGTTCGTAGCTATGAATACTTTTCATTGTTGTTGTTGTTTTAACTGTCATTTTTCAGAAGTAACCACCGACAGAATTTAAGAATAAAAAGGTAAAAGCGTAGAAATATTTTAATGTTATACATATCAACATAAAATGGAGCGTAGAATTCTAGGCGTCAAATTGACAGACCATATTCACAACACACACTGCGCTCCAAAACACAGATTAGCTACTGAAGTTTCTCAAAAAGCCGCTAAGCTGAAATGGGACCGGGCTGGCCACGTCTGATACTCAATGAGCTGTGGGTCAAAATAAACACTACGTGGATCCCGTAGAGGATAGCGGGAAAGCTGGGCTCTGTTTAATAAAGCTGACAATCCGACAAGTCCGACATATATGTCAAAAAGTGACAATTCGACAATTTTTCTGTTTAATAAAATTTATAGGCGACAAAATTGTCATGGTGGAAAATTCACAAATATGTCAGATTGTCGCGACAATCCGACATTTTTCTGTTTAATAAAACTTTTTGAGCGACAGGTAACACATGACAATTTGTCGCGAAAAACTTGTCAAATTTGCATTATTAAACAGAAAATTGTCATGACATATTGACATATTTGTAGAATTTTCCAACAATTCTGACAGGACCGTTACCCTCTATCGCGAAATCATATTTTGAATTTTGAAAGTATAAGAAAGTGTTATAAAATGTTTATTACAAAAATTGTACTTACATCAAGCAGTGCACAATGCGAATATTTCAAACATACCTATACATGTCTTATTGATAACTCCTTTGTTTAAAGTTGGTTAACGGTCTAAATAAATTAAAAAAAAATCGAATTGATAACGGATAAACTAGTTAAAATAAACTAAACCTTACCATGGTCCCTTGGCGCCAAATTTGCCATGTAGTGTTCGGCTATTTTCTTCCATTTTTATATTTTTATATCGTGGGTCAATTGGTCACTAAACTTCCCAAAGATTAATATTTCTATTTTCATAAGGCCCAAAATGGTAAGTTTTTGTGCATTTCCATTTTACACGCGATCAAAACAAACCATCGAAGTTGCACTAGTGATTGATTCATTCTTTTACTTTGTTAATATTTAAAATATTTTACCCTCATTTAGTTTCATAACACAAAATTATTTGCAATTAATTATTGTCAAAGTCGACATAATTGTCACGACAATCCGAAAATTGTCACCGATTATTGTCAGAAATAATTTGACTGTTTTTTTGACATAATTATGTCGAGTTTTAATAAACGCGTTTTTAAATGGTAAATATGTCAAGATTTCACCTGTCGATTTTTGACATATTTGTCACTTTTTAAATAGCTTAAGTGCGACAATTCTACAATTTTGTAATTTTTTGACATATATGTCGAATTGTCAGCTTTAGTAAACAGGGTCCTGGAGAAAATAAACGACCACTTTAGTCCTGAGTCGAGAGAGCTGGAAGTCATGCCTTTATAAGGACCCATACTTTGCAGTTAGTACTGCAAAGTATTGGTCCTTTTGCATTGCATTGCATTGGCAATAGATAATCCCTAGATACATTAGTATGTATCTAGGGATTATCTATTGCCAATGCAATTGAATGACTGATCGGTGCACGTTTAGTTCCGAAAGGGGACTGTTCTGTCAAGTTCTCCTTTGTGGATCGTAAAATTCAGCTCAATATTAATCTTTCTTTGCACCAATTCCAGTATACTGACCAAGTGTCGTAGAATCACTGCCATATTTTGTTTTAAAATTACTTCTAGCTGTTATTAAAACCACGTTTATTAGAAAACCATTACTGACCAATGAATTCTAAAGTTTGTAGGTACCGATAAAAATATGAAAGGAAAAACAATAATGTACCTACTTTCACTTTACTCAAAACTCTGAACCAGCCTGCAAGCATTACCGGAGGTCCAAAAAAGCGTGTGTCGCGGACGAAGCCGAACGGCTCCGAGATAACTTTTGCCCTGTTAAATAAAGACGACAGTTTTATTGAAAGTAGGACCGTTTGCCTTCTGTAATTTTCTCGGGATACCCTTGTTTTGTGGTGTGAGTGATAAGGGGAAGCGGGGTGGTAGATGTTTTATTTTACTTAATTTTACTTTGTGTTTGGAATATGGTGAAACTAACAAATAGGTACCATCTGATGTAAGGCGGTATCTACTGTCTAAACAAGTACAATTAATTAAAATCAGCGTAGGTCGCTTCTACTTCTATGATTTGCCACTTCATTGCATTGAGCCTCCTTAGAAACACCTTTGAAAAATCAACTGTTTCTGTAATTACACCGACACTTTTCAGCCGAAACACATGGTTGCATGTTTGTTTAGCAGCAAAAAGTGCTAGCAATCTAAATAGGGGACATCTTCTACCAGGCAGCTGCATTACATTAGTTATGTTTACATTTCCTAAACACTTACACAACAGTAACTCGTCCCCGCTTCCTTCCCTACCTTCAACCACCCCCAAGAGGAGATAGAGACATTTTTCGCTTTTCCACAAAGTTAAAAACTCGTTATTCGCGGGCGAAAAGTTAAGGGGAGCGAGCATTGTGTCTGGCGTCGAATTTATCGCTCCAGCCGTGATGACGACGGCCCGATTATGACAACAACTGGCAAATGTTAATTGGAGCATTTGCTGTTTGCTGGAATGGTCTGGGAGGAGCTCCGAGAAAGTAATGTGTCGTCGGAGATGTCGCGGGGTTCCAGATTGAAGGACGGAGGTGGGGTTACATCTTTGTGTAGTAGAGGTCTCATTGTGAAGATAATTTGTTCTTTGTTATAAAATCTCCGATTGAATATAGAGTTGCAACATCTGGAAAATATTTACAATAACAAATATCCTCAATCTCTAATAACTGTAACAACGGTACAGTAACTATTTGCAGGGCCGATGACAACCAATGTTAACAGCCTTTTGTGACTTCTAGTAACGGTATAAAGGTAGCTGATAAAGACTAAATTATAACGGTATCACAAGCAAACCCATTTGAAAGCACAAGTTTTACTTTACACTGAAATAAATAAAAACGTACTAGAGCGACGTACAAAAAGTTATATTTTTCTTCAACCTCAATAAATAAAACAACAATATGTCTCCTTAGCACCGGTTGAACAGAAGTATTATTTACCTCATAAATACCTGCACGTACGAACGTTTTGCCCGAATTATGTATCAGCTAATAATAACACGAGAAAAAAAGGAAAAAAATAACGAAAAAAATGTGTCGTTGGAGACGCACTTTATTCTCACGAATAAAACACCCAGAAACATATGCCAGCAACTGGCTACAATATATATAAATATGTAACGCTACACCCGGCTACTGTCCTCCAAGATTCGACTTCAAAAGTGAACCTAACATTCCTGTCTCTTTCTATACTTTGGATGTAGACAAGGATGGAAGTTTACAGTCGAGTCGAAATTTTTCGGGGCGCTTAAATACCCGTTGACTCGCTCCCCCCACAATATATTTTATGGAGAGCGCAACGTTCTTTTTGCAATAGCTACCAGAAGGTGCTCTCGAACCCTTCATATTTACGATTAAGTCGTGATCAGAAATATAAAATACTAGTGTTTTTTGTCGATAGGCTCCCCGATACACGGTGCTAGTCAAAACGCGATTTTTGTACATTTTGCTTGTACTACGGTATACATTATGTAAGAGGTGTCGCTGTTTCGTGTTAAGATTTGAAGAATATACGCTCGTGTGCCCCAGAGCTTGCATTTAAAATATGATGTGACTCCGAGAACCTATGTCATGCCTACATTACGTACACAAAGAAATATGGGCGTCTGTCGCTCAGGAGTCAGTTGCTCTCTCTTGTTTAAAAAATATATTTCGTCGACAATTTCAAACACCCCAATACCTACACGTTACTAAGGAAAAAAGAAAGAACATCTTATTCTTTTATCGTATGTAATATCGACAATAATCCCACTATTATGTACACGTAACACCGCCTAATCTCTATCGCCTCAATACGTTACACCTATGTATTTGATGAGTGGTCTCGAGTAGTAAGAGATTACTCTTTCACTCCTTATCCTAAAAGGCGTGTAGGAAAGGGATAACGTTCAGTTGTTGATATATTTGTTTGATATACTGGAAAAGGCTTCTATTTTTCAGTTTTTTTCTTTTATTATAATAGTTACCAATCCCTGATTTGTTTTTTATACATCTAAAGTGTAAGACAACATTAGATGTGGACAAGTAACAAATACAAAAAGCGGTAAGGATTATTTTTCTTACCGTACCTAACAAACCATGAAACTAAGGTAATATTTTGGAATCTCACACAACTTATTAAAGAAAAAGTTATCAAAATGCCGAAATATCTACCCAATAGCAAAACAACACATACCCATACACTTACATCAAATACATCCGCAAAAAAACTAACCTTTTTGTCTATTAAAAATGTAGAAAAGTCGATGAGTTTTCGAATCACGATCTGATCATAAAATGTGGATCGGGCAGCGCGATATTTGATTTGAACTCCACTATATAATATGTATGTAGGTAGGGCGAGATATCGTAATGTAAGCGAAGTTTATATGCAAAGAGGACTCGGATTATCGTCGTATTACTGCAGGTTTGAGAGTGAATAAAGGTCATACAGTGCGTATATACACAGGGTCTTAAATTATAACCATTTAAGAGATAGACCTATATTTAGGTATACGCAACAGAAAATTTCAATATGACATCACTGAAAAAAATATTTTATTACCTCCTATCTTTTAGGATGGCATTAACATTCACGAAACTTGATATTTACCGAACTCATTAGAAGACATCGCCTTCCAAGAAGAAATCAGCTGGTAAAAAGCTGTCCAAGTTCACAAGCTCCGTAACCTTATTAAAGACCTGATGAAGTGCCTACAGACAAAATATGTATTACATACATCAGCTCATGCCTTCTTCATTCCCATTGGGTCAGGCAGAAACAACAGAACTCCACCTGCTAAAATCCTTACATAATCCTCACCTCCTTCATAGTATAAAGAGAGGAAGTACGTTATCTTCATACAAACGCACCGCGCGCGGCTTGTATGTGTGCGCCAAAGTATCTATGCGTCGCCGCACGCACACTTAAACAAATCTCGGCCCGTTTCGCAGCGCGCCAGTCGGGGCTAACATCGCATGACGTTCGCGCGTCACGGCTTTTCGGCACCGCTAAATGATTGAAAAATGTGTGATAATCGCAGGAGAACGTATTGCTGTGTGTTTGGGTGTTTATTTTATCCTTTTTTTTATAAATAATATTGCTATGAATCTTGAATAAATTTCTGTGTTTGTTAGGAAAACCATTGTTGAACTTTATTGACTAATGATCACTGAATTAGTTATACAGAGATATGTGTTATCTTTGGCATGAATTGGTGACAGTACTATCAGTAACCTACCGTTTACTCGTGCTCATCACTGCCCCGCGCCGCCCGTCTGCTGGCCCGTCGCTCTTTCTTTCATCGTGAAAGTTTTCATCATCGTTTAGGTACCCAGACAATACAAGTAAAAAATACAACTTCCCGACCCTTGCCAATTTATTGGCACTGAATTAAAATTTAACTAAAGGTGACAATCCTGAGACAGTAGGCAATTATATCGCGGATTGTGCCGGAGATAGCCTACTTCCTCTCTTTATACTATGCCTCCTTGCTTCGGTTACGTTCTTACACACACGCACGCCGGTTGCGAATACCTACTACGCACCTGACTTTTCTGAAGAACATCACCAATAAGGTTACTATACAATAAGGTAACTATACAATAAGGTTACTATACAGGGTCAAATCAACTAGCGGAACTCCGCAGACGTGGTGGGTATCGTTTAGAAACTGTTCCTTCATAAAATGTTATTCTTAGTAATAAGTTTTACATTAAATAAACATTATAAGAATAAGGATAAAGAATATTTGATTTGTTATTCTATGATATGTTTATTCCAATATTAAACTTTATGTGAAACAAAAATCAATTATATAAAAATCTTCAAAGTAAGTAGTCTGCGTATTGATTATTCTATGAAACGAAAATATGAGAAAATTTTTATGTGAAACGAAATTCTATAAAACTATTAGCTATAAAACAACGTACAGACGCCAGCACATCAAGCTACTACAATCTGTCAAATTTCTTTAGTAGATTCTCAACTTTATCGCCAAAGTATTAAGGTTCAAGGTTGATTGGGAAAATTTGACAGTTTCGGGTACCTTGACCTGCTGGCGTCTGTACAACCAATTCAATTAACTGCGGTCGCCGTCCCCAAATTTTTTTTTTCAATTTGTCATGTTTGGATATCGATACCGATAATTTTATTTGACCCTACAAAAATATTATATAGATAAAAGTATGTTCCCACCTCTGTGTGTATGTCTGTACCAACACTAATCCATTTCCTAAAAACAACACACAAAATCAGAACATCACTCAATCAGAGTACCACACAAAACAATGAATTCTTTCCTCACATCCGAGAAGTGCCGTCTATAATGAAAGTGAACAAACGGACGAGCAATTAGGCGCTTTATTGCGCTCAATTAAGTAGCTGTAACAAATTAAGAAACGCGAACGAAAAGCTCGCTCGCAGTTAACAGATTATGTAAACACGGTAACGAAGTGAATGCTGTGGAGCCGAAGTGCTAGAGCGGCAGCGGTGGAGGTGGTATTGTGTGGGAATTAGACCTAAAAAAAAAAAAAATTACCGTACCTTTTATAATAAACTGAATATTGGTGTAGTAAGAAGTTTATTTTACTGTAATGCTCTATACATATTCACCTATTAAAATAGTAGCGGAGAGAAAACTATTTTTTGTTAAAATTATTTTATACGATTCTTATGCCAAACTTAATTGATTCACTTTTTAAATGATTATCATAACACTACCTCGGTACCTTTCTACCAGGAAACGGTCTTAGGAGACTGTCCTTAACTTTTTGAAATAATATTTTGATAAGCATTCACAGATTTTGAAAGCAATGACAGTCGGAAGAAAATGGGCAATTTTTATAATGATTAAAAAACTCTACACATATATAATGTATTTTTAATCGACTTCTTAAAAAAAAAGGATGTTCTCAATTTGTCTGTACATATATACAACATTTCCCGGAATTAACGCACATAATACTGGTATGTATAAAACGTTGTTTAATTATCAAATTAGTTATACTGATTGCGGGAGAAAATGATGGTTACATTACAAATCTACGCACGCACACAGTCGCACACGTATAAGCTGTACAGCTGAAGTGTGACTGTAATTTACGTAGTTTTAATTATCTTTGGTGTAAAAAATTACCTCTATTAACAATGACAGAAATCGATTCAGTAAACGATTCTGAACAAACTACTTGCATAATGTGCAATAATTCAGTTACACATTGTAAATAAAATAAATATTAAAATAATAATAATTATTATTGTAAATAATAATAATTATTTTTTTTTTATATTTGTTCATTGATATTATCGTCAATTGTGGAACGATTTTGAAAATTCATTTTCATTGGTAGAAGAAGCTTGCGCGGTAGTCCTATATAAATTTTATTAACTTTGCTAGTTTCTGAGTTAGCTTCAATAATAGGACGTATTTTTCCATTCAATGTATGTTGATGATTTTATATAATAACTTCCTGTCACTGTTATTTACATAGCAATTAATGGTATACGAATTTGTGTGGGGTAGGTACCAAAACTAAAAAGTGAAAAAAATTACTTTAATTTCGAATGTCATATTTTGGTTTTATACAATTTTCGTTTCCGATATTAAACTTATTTTTCACTTTGTAATGGTTTTTTTTTTTGAAGTCGTTGTCGATGTCGTGTTTTATTCAAAAAAAAAACAACGGTTTGCACTCCGGGAGTGCCGGCAGAAGTGAAAACTTGAATATTAACGTTGTGCATTTTTGATATTTTGGAATGCGGTCTACTCTCCCTCCGTCTTACGAATTTTCGATCAGGTCACGTGTCCTGACGCGAGTTTAACATTTTTTACCCATCACAACAAAAGTGCACAACGCTGCTAAAGAAGTTTTCACTTCAAAAAGTTTTTTGTTGCCTGTGTGTGTCCCAGTCTGTGCTAAATAAATGTATTTTCTTTCTTTTTTTGTTACGCCAGGATTAAGAGGATCATTTGGTCGACACGATCTTGTTGTAGATACGTACTTAGTATAGTATCAAATTACGGTTTGCTAGACAAGCGGTGACCGCAAAAAACGACTTTCGTTTTGACACCTCTGACACACAATGACGCATTTAATTTTCATGGAAACGTTATAAAATAATGCGTGAACTCAGTCTTCTCAGTATGGCCACTTTTTCGCGTGACCAAGTACGGTGCGCGGGATTTGACTTTACGGTGTTAAAAACGCTTTGTAAGAAAACACACCAACTTATTTTCAAAAACAACGTTTCAGTGACGTCATTCACCCGTACATTGCGGACGCTTTGTGGGCAGTCACTGCTTTTCTCGGAAACCGTAGCTTTAGTGAGATGGGCTGGTGCGCAACTGCACGTCAAAGCGCATATTTTGCCCACGATACTTGTCTACTTTTTAGGGTCCCGCCATATTCCTTAGACTCCGCGGTCCGTCCGTCCGCCTGTCTGTCACAGGACTGTATCTTTTAAACTGTAATAGGTCATGTCACACGTGAAATGGGGTCCTTACACAAGAAACTTATATATATATATATATATATTAAAATATATAGTGAAATATTGAAAGGTGGTACGGAACCATTCGTGTGCGTTTCTTGATTTGTAAAATTACCACATCTACTTATTCCCTTGCTCAGTGGTTGGTTGTCGCGCCGTGTCCCTGATTACGACGATACCTGACGAACTGCATCCACTGCGAGCTAATTGCTTGAAAAATTGCATTCAATTCAAGCAAGAGACTTTATGTGATGTGTCATCTTTATATGATGTGTCATCTTTTGTTTGAAGTTCTTTTAGGGAGAGACGGTTTTAATGATGATGGTTTATTGTAGGTGATAATTATACGTTTTTAAAGCATAATTATTAATAAGTAGTAGTGTATTGGGTATGTTAATATCAGTATGTTTGCGAAACATACTGATATTAACATACCCAATACATAATAATTACCAATTTATTTCGTTTGACTAACACGAATAGATATTTATAAAGTTTCTGTTTCGATTGAAATAGATGATTTCCCATCACCACCAGAAAACAAAGATTATCACAAGACAACCGATGTATCCGACGATTTAAGCTGATATTAACAGCCGCAGTAACAGACGTCGGCAGTACACAATTCTGTCTAGCCCGGTGACCCCATAACAATAACTGCGATTAATTCCCCAACAATCCAAGTAAGCGGCCAGTGGCAATAACCAAGCCGGGTCAAGTGTACCGCCATAACTTGCGGGGAACGACCGCACATAGAATATTTACACAAGCTCACTCAAACACCTTGCCACACTTTGATCAAAAGTTAGCGCTACCAACAGTAATCCAGAGAGATTAAGAAACGAGTAGTTGCAATATTAGAGTATTTGTTAAAGTTAACTCTAGTTATAGTTCGGTAGAGGCGGACTGCTAAATTAGTTAGGACGTTGCTTGTTTATGCTTATAGTTTGAGGTTATATGTTTGTGTGCTTTTAGTGTTTGAAATTGAGCCGAATAGCTTAATATACGAGTGGTATTGTGGCTAGGACTGTTATTGTAGGCTTGGGTCAGTTGTCCCTATAATTGTTTTAGGTCCCACCCAAAATCCTGAACCAGTGTGACCTCTGTATGTCTTTTGCGTATAAAATCATCAATATTCAGTGAAAATACATGTTCCTGCATGTGGAAAAGGTTTGAATTAAATAGCCACGGAAAACAATATTTAATACAACAGTCGCCTAGTGTGTGTGTATGAACGTGTTTATTGCCAAAACACTGCCAACTTACACACAATGTTATCTACGTATCGTTGTGATAGGTTGCTGTTAACTTTATCTTCTAAATTACAACAAAACATAATAATATATTCTAGAATACTGCAATAGTAAAACCGGCCAAGTGCGAGTCGGACTCGCCCATGAAGGGTTCCGTTACGTTACGATTTATGACGTATGAAAAAAAAACTACTCACTAGATCTCGTTCAAACCAATTTTCGGTGGAAGTTTATATGGTAATGTACATCATATATTTTTTTTAGTTTTATCATTCTCTTATTTTAGAAGTTACAGGGGGGGGACACACATTTTACCACTTTGGAAGTGTCTCTCGCGCAAACTTTTCAGTTTAGAAAAAAATGATATTAGAAACCTCAATATCATTTTTGAAGACCTATCCATAGATACCCCACATGTATGGGTTTGATGAAAAAAAAAAATTTTGAGTTTCAGTTCTAAGTATGGGGACCCCCAAAATTTATTGTTTTTTTTTCTATTTTTGTGTGAAAATTTTAATGCGGTTCACAGAATACATCTACTTACCAAGTTTCAACAGTATAGCTCTTATAGTTTCGGAAAAAAGCGGCTGTGACATACGGACGGACAGACAGACAGACAGACATGACGAATCCATAAGGGTTCCGTTGCCATTTGGCTACGGAACCCTAAAAAGGGGCTTGTATTCTTATAATCGCTCCTAAAAACAGCTACAGGATCAATGACTATGATAAATCATTTTATTTACAACCACCGTACCATCAAATAATCGGGCATGATTTTTGTTTCTCTTTCCTACAACGCAGACCACTGGGAAGCACTTTACAAACAAAAATTAAAAATTCCCACATACCCTCATGGCTTGTGTCCTTATTCAGATATTCACATAAAACCATCTCTATTCGGCAGTGGGTAGTAAACAGTGTCGAGTCGCCAGACGCGGTACGTAGCACGTAGTGCCTTGTAAAATATTCAGAGGTGAGGGGGTGAAATAAAACCCACTGCCGTCTACCAGACGGAATGCCGGCATCGGTATTAACTTTTGCTAGAGGTGACCAGGAAATGTGGTAAGGAAATTGAAGATGTGTAACATACGTTTTTGCTATAATATGACTTTGAAATTCGAAAGGATCTCGTAGTGACAATCGCGATGATTTACTTTGAAAGCCATTGAGCTCGTTTTCGGATTGTGTGCAGTCAGTCGGTCACTCCAGAAGCAATGGTGGCCATGTGGCAACGGCTTTAACTTACGAGTCATCAGTCGAGGGTTCGAACCCAAGCCGGCGCTTTACGTTGTGCAATATATTTCATCACCCCCGCTCTCAAAACGGCAACGGAAAACATCGTGAGGAAACTGGCATGTCCTAGAATCAAAAACTCGAAGACATGTGACATCTACCAAACCGCACTGGGCCCGTGTGGTAGATTACAGCCCACTCCCTCTAGAAGAGAGGAGGCCTGTATCCCAGCAGGGGAGCACATTATAGGCTGATAATTGTATCGTCGGTCACTGTAGTGTGGTTTGAAATAAATTTAACAAAATTGTACTGTCAGTATTTCTTATGCCTGTACAATAATATTGACGTCCTAGTTTGTTCGACCACCATTTATTACAACTTTTTAGCCTTTATAAGGTAAAGGTTAGGCTAATCTCTTAAACCTAATTCGACCTATCCTTTTAACCTAGTCAAGTATGTTATAACAAAATATAGCCCTATTGGGTACTGATTCAACAAAATTGATGACGTCGATTACTTCGATTGAGCCTGTAGCATGAATGTTTAAGTTCGGAGCGGTCATCACCATCCATCGCGAGATTGAAGGTCGGTACTTGATATAAGTCCCAATTACTCGTATATTCGTACTGGAAGAAGATTTTCTAAGTCCTACATAGCCGTGAATGTGTAGTACCTTCATACCTAGGTACTACATACATTAGTAGCGTTGTTTATTATGAAAGTGGTAAGAATTGGCTCAACATGAGGTGACACAATCACCTGACGACTAGTTGGACTGTGACAAGCAAGTCACTACTAGTTTAGGATTAGTAATTTCTGGCTTCGAACAAATCACGAGGGGCTTCGGACTAGTTACGAGTCGCTTCGGACTAGTTTAGGACTAGTCACGAATAGTTTCGTTCTGAACATAACTAAGTATGCTCTAATGCACTTTTTTCTACGGCTGTATAACACCTCTATGGAAATTCTTCCATGTCACTATCGAAATAATTTTATTAGGTCCATCATTTAGCAGTAGGCACATATAAGCACAAATTTAATTCAAACAAATTTATTTATGCCCAGAAAAAAATGCAAGAATACCCCCAACCAATTACTTCGTTATCTTGGGCTCTAACTGAATAAAACTCTGGAGCGTTTCATCATTTTCGCGTGGCAAAACTTTTAGTTAGTTTTTGTGCTAACTTCTGATTTATGACCCCACCGACCATCCCTCACGGCATACTCTCTAATAAAGGAATTTACTCGAAAAAAGGTCAAGGAATTATTATTTTTTTCGCTCCCACTTGATGAAATTTAAGCTGGTTTTGACGGGAGACTGTGTGTAATATTTTATAAGGACGAGGGTTTTTGTCAAGATTGTTCTTAGACTATACGGTTTAGAATGGAGGTGGGATAAAGAGTGTGTGTCACGTGAAGAGAATGGCTAAGTAGAAACGGTAGCCTAGCACCTACGTGCAGTTGTGATCCGTGTTGGCGCCGGCTAATTCTTATACAAATAAAGTCGCTGGTGAAGTGAAGCTATGCAGGTAGGCGAGATGCCCAGTCCTGCTTTTAAAAGCTTGCCGAACAATACTCAAGCCTAAAAACAAGAACAAAAACATAATTTAAGGTTCTTTCGACTGTACAATCATATATGTCAAAGATCTTGGCAGTCACAAACGTGGTGATTATCATGTAAACCACACCACCAAAACCGCAGCCATCTAGTGAAATTACGAAATACATGAGTTGATGAAAAACCCGATTTCACGTGTTACGACCTGCACGTTTTGTTAGCCAAGCGAAATCCCCAAAATTGGCTTCTTTAATGTATGGCACGCGCAAATGTATGAAAAAATCGTGTGCAGATGTACTACTTACATAGCAAAAGTTTGGCATCAGCCAAACGTGGGTAGATGGGAAAATATATGAAGGAATATTTCAATTTTTCAAATGGTGATTTGGAAACATCGCTAGGACTGACTTACGTTTCTTTTTTCCGTCCTAACCTTTCTTTTTGATATAGCCTGAATATTTTATCTTTCTTTTGGTCGCTCATTAGCACGTCTATGCTCTTATCTACCTATTACGGATGCTGTACGCTCAACGTTTTTTTTAATAAGCCTGATCTGTCCCACTCCTGGGCAAAGACTGCCTCCATTCCTTTACTCTTTCAGTTGATTCAATCAAACAAAGGCCTCCATACAATGCGTTATAAATAAAACGATTTTGTATACCGCCTACATATTTTAAGTTTCTGATAGTTCAAGCGAATAATGTATTGTCCTTCTATTTTTCCAACTGACGTAGGTGGCAATATATTTTCCTGTTATATCTTTTAACTAGTCTGAATAATAATAAGTATTATATGGGGTTTAATTTTATCAAACCCAGAGTGGGTTTGATCAAATATTGACGCTGCACGAGATTCATTGCCCGGAATGTTACCATATCATAATTTTATTTCACGTTTCACCATCTTATTCTGATGTATGTTTACATATTTTATGTCATGTTTTGATTGTCGTTTTTATTTATGTCTAATGGCATGCTGCATTGGTTGACGTCATCACGTCAACGCCGGCTGCCGCTAAAAACCAGCGCTGGGGCTATTTTTTTTTTGTGTGGGAAATCATCAAATGACCTCTCCCGCTCTGGGCTGAGCGGAAGGGCGTGTCGTACTTTTACTGACTAAAACCCACCCGTGTTTCTTCAGTTGCCTATGCCAGGGGCCACGGTATCTCTTTCATCGCATCGGCCCTAGCGGGCCTCGTCAGTTCGTGCTGACATCTCTTTGAGGCGCGCGTGGAACACAACGCGCCGTCGACCCGGGCCTGGTCCTTACCGGGCGGCTAGCTGCCTATTGCTCGCCACCCGCAAGCCCGCGCCTACGGTGGCCGGGAGTTGGCTGTTGACTCCCGTCCAGGGCGTCTCCTGCGGCGACTAGGGGCGTGAGGGCGCAGTGATTGCCTTTTCCTCACGCGCTCCGCCTCCTCCTTTGCGAGCAATACTGCTTCGCAGAAGGAGGTGACGGCCTCCCATGCACTCTCGCTCCGTACCATGGCCTCGACCAGGGCCGGACGCGAGAGATCGCCGCCACGAGGACACGGCGGTGCTCCGCCCTAGCCGGGCAAACCTCCACCGTATGCTCCACCGTGTCCTCCGGGCGATCCACACAGTGGTGACACTCTGGCGTTTCCTCCCGCTTTATCCTGAACAGGAACCTCCCGAAACAACCGTGTACGGTGAGGACCTGCGTCAGGCGGAAGGTGAGGGCGACGTGGTGCCTCTCTAGCCACTCCTTAAAGAAAGGACTTATCGCCGCTATTGTGGCATGCCCAGCACTGGGTTGCGACAATCGTACTTTTCATGCCGCTATGAGATCCCGCTGGAGCTCTGTTCGCTGTACCGTGATTTCTCGCGGCAGCGTAGTTACGCCCCGGCGTTTTGCCTCCTCTCGCCAATCCCATAGGTATGTGGGCGAGGACTTTGGCCTCCAGATCCCATGGCGGTAATCCGGCAAGGAGGCTCGCTGTCTCAGCGGAGACCGTGCGGTATCCTCCGATCAGCCGGACAGTCATGACCCTTTGGGACGCGTTCAACCGGTGGGCTGGTCGCCGCCTCAGGGAACGCGCCCATACCGATGCCCCGTAAAAGGCCATGGACCGCACGACCCCCGCATAGAGCCTCCGGCAGGAGGCGTTTGGTCCCCCTAGTTTGGGTAGGAGCCGCTTCAAGGCAGCCTCGGCCCGCTCCAGTCTGGGAGCCAAACGTCGGAAGTGCTCCACTAAGTTCCACCGGCTGTCGAGGACGAGTTCCAGGTACTTCATCGTCAGCTCGACGCCGATGTGAACCCCTCCCGCCGTTATTTGTGAACCCGACGGTGGCGCGTCCCGAGGAACATGAAAACACATGGCCTCAGACTTGTGCCATGCCACCTCGAGTCCCAATTGCCGGATCCTCTCGACGAGCTGGTGCCTGCGCTGGGGCTCTGTCTTGTATAGGGTCTTAACATTATGCTGAGCGATGGCCGTTTTGCATGAATGTAACGCATGTTTCCCCCCAACTTGTTATTTTTTGTGTGTTTATGTTCTTTTTTATGCGTCATGTTTGCCGCAAATAAATGTATTTTTTTTTTCTTGTCTTTCTTTTCTATATTTTCTTTCTATATGACAAATATAGGTTTCGTAGTATTCAGCGCAAATCGAATGAGCAAATGTTTAATTGCAATTATCGCTAGCTGCATTTGCATAATCTTTCCGCCAGGAATTCTGTTTCATGGTCTTTGCTATATTATTATAATTGGAAATCTTGGTTTAGTGGTTCTTGAAATGACATATGAAAATAAGTACTTACAGGTTAATGTAGTTACCAAACAGTGCCAATATAAAAATACTAAAAACTAACCTTTCTATTTTTGCTAGCCTTTTTAGATCATCATTTTTCTTGGCATGTTCACCCGAAAATTAGCCACCGCCTCACGAAACGCCGATAGCAAAATAATGTATCATAAAGGCGGGTGCATAATGTCGGCGTTGCACGCGCCACCTGCGACGCTAGCGACACATTTTATGACCCGCCCGTGGCGCGAATTGCAACTAACTGCCGATACGTTTGGGAATGTACGGGGCCATAGTTTGGTCGGCAACGTGGTTTGAGTTTGCAATTTGTGTTAAAAAGTTTTGTTGGTTCTCGTCTAGTTCTGATTGTGTGAAAATGATATAAGCCGCAGGTTTTAGGTACTATTTGTATAACTTGTGATTGTATTTAAGGAACTACAAAAATCGCTTTTGTTATTATTGTAGTAAGGTTTATGTTAGAGTAGCTAAATAACTTACCTACGGCACATACCCTAAAAAGAGATTTTAAATATATCATTATGCCAAGACGATGTGAAGCGATGATTTAAAAAATGAACGAAAAACAATAGAAATGATCGTAATTTTAATCAGCATATAGTAACGAAATTACAAATTTTTTTTTCAACTCTACCATTTATTTATCCACAACTGAATAATTTAGCGTTAAACAAATACTTAGCGTTCACGTCCTCAATATCCCCCCATACAGTTTCCCAATCGGCTGCCAATAACCAGTGTGTTGCTGAGCAAAACTCGTGTTGTAAGCTATTTATTGCCTATTTACAATCATTCCGAGTCGCGCGACTGTGCGATTTACAACACAGTCCGCTATTGTACCCCCCGCCTTGCTACACGCGTGAAAAACTTGCCGAGTAAAGAATGAGAAATACCTCTCTTATGTTCGAAGAAAAATACCTTGTTTTGTGATACCAGTGTATATTTCGTTCTGAGTATCTTTATTCGAATGTAACACGTGTTATCTTTGTGTATTTTTCCTTAGTGTATAAAAATTTGTTGGTTTATTTAAATTTTAATACATAGTTCCATATGATAATGACTTCTTTTTTCTGCTAGTCATAAACATGACTGTTGACCGTGAGGTGCTTTTCCGGAATTCGGTTCCTGTGTTGATCTTTAATAATATTTTTTAGTTTGATAATCACACTTTCCAGATATGCATAGCTAGATACTTACTTAGTTTATAAAATCAGGTGGACATCATTTAAATGTCAAGTTAATTTAACAGGGTCTTTTTCCACTTATATTTTATTTTACTTAAAATATACTTCACATAAAAGAGGCTTAATTTTTGTTATTGTGTATAGTCAAAAATATTACACAGACACGAGTTACACGACTTATAATCCATTGGAAGTCCAATGGCATGACAGTTTTCTCAAAAACTGAATATTGTAGCTCATCCGGCAAGGCTTCTTCTAATTCATGCCAAGTCCCAAAAGGCCGCTTCGACAGTGGCTCCACTCTTCACACAGTTGCAGGTCCGCAGCGGAACTAAGCCTCGATGAGCGAAGCCTTAGGTTGGACTAATTAATACACTGCTCACAAAGTCTGCCTGCCCTTGTAAGACCACCTTTGTGGAACAATGTTGCAGGCACGTAGGTGTCGGTAGGGAGAGCAGAGCATTCTGTGGAGAAAGTTCCATGTGGATGGTTTGATATTGTTTTTGGTAAGCTTTGACTGGGTGCATTACATAAACAGCACTGATGTGCAGTTCCACATTTAAGCATTTGCCAAGACAAAGTAACCTATATTTTTTTATTCAGTCGTGTTTTTTTTGAGCATGTGATAAAATATCAGAAAATCGGATGTGTGAATAATATTCGCATATTTAATCATTCATAAAATAATTATTTCAAATAAGCGTGAGTCATTTATAATTTATAACTATTCTTGTTTGTGAACATGTTTGTAAAGTTTTATTTCCTCGCTCTTATATAAATTAGAAAACGAACACAAAACACACTGCAGAATTCCACTAGAAACTGCAGGAAAACTCAAATAAATCCATACCAATCCTCCATTACAGAATTAAGACTTGGATCTCTGGCGCTGACCAAACTGATTAGTATTCGTGAGGCGCCACCGCCGAGGTATCGGGAGTTATGACGACCGCCTTGCAGGAAGAGAGATGCAATAAAGTGAATTATGCACACAACTGCGATACTTTGTTCCGTACCCTCGAGAATTGGGCTGGGGTTTGGTGGCGAGAGGAGCGGGAGCGGGCATTGGTTCTATAGAAATAACGTCTTGTAGTTCTCACAATGTATAGCATAATCAACATAGCTTGAGTGTTCAAGTGACTGAAGAAAAAATATTAGTTGAAATGGTCTTCAAGTCCTTGGTTAAGAGGTACTTTAATAATAGTCAGCCAAAAATATTCACAATACCAGTCTAAATCTTTTCAATTAGCATTTGGGAGCAGAGCAGTGTATCGAAAACGCCACGTCAATTCCTAAAACATGACAGTTGACCCAATTCTATAACTAGACATAGAAAAAGCATAAGAGCCCGTGCTCACGCCACCGACTCCTTACCAAGCCATCATCCCGACACTCGCAGACCCACGGGACTCCTAATGCAGACTTACACAGAGCCGCAGTGTTCGTTCAATTTAAACTTTAATATGCAACCGACTACCGCGCCAAATTGGAAATAATGATCTGTGAGAGCACTATTTTATTTTTCCCGACTGTATTGTGTTCGTGGTGCGCGGCATTAATGCAATACCGATATTACGATTCACGGATATCATTTTAGTTACGTTCGTAAATAAAATTGTTTGTAAAAAATTTATAGAGAGTTTTAAAAAAATGGAGATTTTTACAAATATCGAGTTAAAAAGAGTGAATTCTGGTCAGATTTTTTATGAAAAATATTAACAATCGAGGAATACAACTGTTGGACACAATTTGATTGTGTTACAAAAGAATCTCTATTAAAGTTTCAAGAGGATACAGTCGTAGCACAGTGCAACCTACGCCGCCGTAGCTTGCGTGGCGCGTAGCGAAGCGATACATACAGTTTTCTACGTTTTGCAACTTGATGACTGAAGAAAATAATATTCAAGTTACGTTTCAAGGCCCATGTGAGTGCCTTAATAGCTTGAAAGCATCAAACAGTCACAGTTGTTCAACAATAGGCCTCATCATTCCTGTTTTATAGGCACGCTGATAATTTCAATCGCGCTTCAAGCCACATTTTATCGCACATCCTTCGGAACTATAAAAAATATATTACAGCCATAACACCATAGAATCAGCGGCTTTTTGGTACGAGATACAAATAAAACACGGCGATAACGCAGCACGACTGGCGATAAAAGTGATATACGTTGTAAAAATCACGCTGGAAGCACCGTGTTTGCATAATGTAAGTTTTATTTTGTGGCTTATTGAATATGTTTTGAGTTGAGGTCACAACTGTTGAGTTATGACGTTTGGAGGTGATGGTTACTGGCTATCTGTGGCTGTTGATAGGGTTTGATTAGAGGTCATCAAACTGGGTATCATCCGGTTTTGGCAAAACCTCCAACTCTCGGATATGAGTTTGCATAATAAGCAGTTCCTGAAAGCTTTTGCTATTTTCCGAAGACTCGATTTCAGAGTGTTAGTAGCTCGAATATTTTTATTTAAAACTTCCCATACTTCTCAATAGATTCATACTTATTGTTTTCCAACTATGAATGTAGTTTTGATTTTTATTCTCAGTTCAATTGACTTACAAATTAGAATCAATAACAATCGCCTTAGCGTACACTTTGCAAGCTCCCGTCAAATATGAACAAATAACATACAATCAAAATCTGCATTTCAAATTCATAATCTTGCTTTTCAATTTAATTTTCAGGAACAAGTTGCCGAGCTAAAGAAATATTCGCTGCAAGAGACGCTCCGATGCCGCGATGTGCCGTCTTGTGATTTGCCAAGCGAATATAAATCTTAATTGCCACATTTTAAGGGCCCTAGTCGCGGTGGTTTTTTGCTGAGGCCCTCCACATGGTGCTAGAGGTGCGGCGTGCTTGAGGCTGGCGTGTGGTGCAAGGTAATGTTGCAACAGTTTCTGGTGGTTGTTATTATTTAATGGTAAGGTTTGTGTTTGCTTCAAAATTATATGTTCCGGTTTTAAAGATAATATTATGTTATTGGAATTTTCAGGCCCATTACGACTTTGAACTTGATCCCATCAATTATGTGAATTGGAGCTCCATCGATCAATGATAGAACTCAAAATACGTTTATATTCTGGTGAAATTGATGTTGAAAAAAAAACTACTTACTTGCTCTTAATGGATCATTTGTCAAAGCCAAAAAACAGCAACACAAAATTTAAACCTAAAATGACACTCCTTTCTCGAATAAAAACATAAGTACCTAAATGAAATCCTCTCCTCTCAATTATTCCCCGCTCTAACTTCCAACTTGTACCACAACATAAGGTGAAAAAGTAAGGTTTCCTGAGACACTGTCGCGGAAAATTTAAGCCTGCATTTATGTTAGTTTATTTTTCGAGTGTTAGGTAATTTCTGCCATGTTTCTTACGCCGCTGAGTTTTTTTTCCGATGGATTTTCTTTGTACCCGACTTACGTGAGTGACAAAGTATGTTACATATTACAATCTATCCGGTGTCTTGTTAGACAATAGAGCTGAAATAAATCTGAAAGCTTTGAGTGTTGTTTTTATTCCCGTCGACCTGGTTTTGAGACTAGATTTTAATTATGAAAGCTACTCGTACAGTAACTGTAATAGCTAGTGCCTGTCTCGAAACAGACTGGCAGGCATTCGAATAGTTTGTAGGTCAAGTTGAGAAACAAACATCTGTAAAGTAATTGTTATTGTCGGACTCATCTAGAATCAGTAAGATTCATCAGAAAAAATATTTTTGCTAGGAACCCTTTATAGAGGTCGATACCAATAAATATTTGTGCTATTACTAAAATAACTATAGCAAAATGTCAAGTTTTAAAACTATTCTTATTTTATTGTAAAACGCCACTCAGGCGTTTGACTTCATTATAAAGAAGCACTTCGTAAAAAGTATTTAAAAAACCAACAGTCGCTGTATTTCGCTGGCTAAAATTCACATTTCTCACGCGAATAAGGTGCACGGCGCCAATTAGTCGGTTCTCATGGTGAAAATCCAAAAAAACCTACATAGGAAATAAAGCCATAGAAATTGGAAATACGTATATGCATGGAAGGCAAATATTTTCCCTTGTCAACCAAAATAAAGTTCTCAAATGACCCATTTTCGATAAAACCATATTTATTTGAATACCATAATGCCCAGTAGGTGAAACTTTTTGTCTACCAAAGGACAGTAGGTACCTATTTAACAATTCTAAGCGGCCTATCAGGCCTTACATGCAGGTACATTGTCCATCTATCGTACACTAACCCTGCATGGTCTATAACCGCATTGATTAAGGTGCAGTTCAATTTACACGTGCCCGTAATACCTAGCGGCTTTGTGCGCCACAATGAAGGGTTAACGCAAGCCCGTTTGTCTATGTTTGTGACGTCATTTCATCGTGGTTGATGGCGCAAAAACTATGGGGTTTGGAGGGTTAGGTTTGAATGTGTTTTGTGGCTGCTGCGGATAGTAAAAAAATAACGTGAAAACGGTATTATCATGACAGACATGTAATAGGTTTATGATATTGATATATGTAGGTATGTGCCTCTCTAAAATAAATGTCAACACTTCATTGAAAAGGATGATAAGTCGGAAGATTTCGTAATATCCGCTTGGGTAAAGTCGTAAACAATAATAATAACATGAAGGTGTAACACAAAAGTTATGGTATGAGTATAGGACCTGCGGGTGTCGTAAAATGTGACTGAACGACCACGTTATAATGATGGCCGACAAAGTCCTCGCGTTTACTTCTTCTATTCCTATATCAGAGGGGCAATTCACGTAATTTTAAGAAATGTTCACAGAGTCTGGTCTCAGTCTCAAACGGTCAAAAATACCTCTAATTTACCTGAATTTTTGACAAGTTTTTGACTGCGTTGTCGCTGAGATTAGATTGCGACTAGATTTTGAACATTTTTAATTACGAGAATTGGCCTTCAGATCGTCATAAGCTATAGGTAGGTTCGAGATCAGCTCTTGTTGCAGCTATTTTTGATGGGGTCTTCAACTGATCTGTTCACCACCAATCATTTGAAGACCTAGTCAAAAATATTTTGCTTAGAGGTAAACATTTAATTCGATAGTGATAAGCGATCAAATCGGATATAAAAATAATAACATAGAGCAGTGATAGTCCCGTGGTAACGGACATGACTTACGAGTTGTTCGTCGTAGGTTCGAACCTAGAGAACGCTTTACTTTGTGTAAATTGTTTCATCACCACTGTTCATGAAAACATCGTGAGGAAACCGGTATGCCCTAGAACCAAAAATTTAAAGAAATGTGACATCTACCAAACCGCATTGTGTCCGCGTGGAAGATTATGACCCACTCCCTCCCACAGAGGAGAGGACTGTGTCCCAGCAGTAGGGACATTATAGGCTGGTTATGATGATCAAATCATTTATGAAAATTACGTAAAACTCAAACCACATTTCCAAATTGAACCCAATAATTCTACCACTTCCAAAGCGTAGCATTCATTTCCATATTTTCACGAAATCACCAAGTAAATGGAATGTCAACTCTAGTCTCGACAATTCGTCGTCCGAACTAACAACATTTTGTCGCTTCACAAATTGCTCGCCTGCAACATAATACCTTTGCGTCCTTCATAATAAAACAGCCTTCCCTAATTAATATTCAGCAACAGTACCGTTTCTTGAATAATTAAACTTTTTTATGGAAAATAAGAGACTCTTACTTATTAGTCGTGAAATTAAGTTAGCATAAAGTAATGTTAATTAAGCATTAGTCTGTTAAATGACATTAAAAGGGTTAAATGTTCTACGAGGTTCGTAGAAAAAAGCATTGAAGACTTTTTATTCAGTGTTTTCATACTAGGTTTTCGATAAGGTTTCCCTCCGATATTAAAGACTAAAGAGTTTTTTGCAATATACTGTATTTTGGAATTGGAGTCGAGAGTGACCTTTAGGTATAATTGACATAATAAATGTTTGAGATTTATGACTATTTATAGCACTCTGGATTACAACTGAGATATTATTATGGTAAAATCTATATTACACTATTATTAATATCCCAGAAAGAAAATGCTTATTATGTGATAAAGAAAATTTTAGAATCAGTTACATATTTTTCCGGCTGCGATGGTCAGCTGGCATCAATATGGATTAGTGAAACGTAAACAGAATTAAATATCTGAAACGGCGGCAAAATGTGGAACAAAAGCCCAAAAATGCAAATGTACACCCGATATTTTAATTTTTTACACGAAAACTAAGCTTCTCTTTTACTTACATATTATTCTAATAAAGGCAACGTCTGTCTGTTTGGCCGTCTAAATCAGCCTATGTATTACCTGGGACACAGGCCTCCTCTTCGAGAAGGAGTGGGCTGTAATCTACCACGCGAGCCCAGTGCAGTTTGGTAAATGATACGTATTCGATTTTTTGGTTCTGGAACATGCCGGTTTCCTCTCGATGTATTCTTTCACCGTTTTGAGAGTAATGGTAATAAAATTATTTACACAAGGTAAAGTGCCTGCCTGGGGTCAAACCCACGACCGAGTCGTAAGTCTGGCTCCAGCCCGTATAGTGCATTAATCAATCGAGATACGTATCTATTACCTACACAATTAATGACGTACACGTAATTAAATAGATAACTATGTTCTTTAGTTGGTGACCTCTTAGTTTAGTTTTAGTTAGTCTTAACTGACTTCAAAAAGGAGGAATGCGAATGTTTATTTAAACAAATTTTTTCGTATCAATACAGTCTCCCGACACATTTTCAATGTATTGGAGTTTAAAAAGCCGCATCCTCCTCGCAGTGACAAGATGCTGGCTGCGCGCCAAGGAAGCCAAATCTTAAATCCTTAAACAAGTCTAGTTCAGTAGAACCTCTCGCGTAGAGTGCTGTTCCCGGAGAATTTTCAATATTCTAGCCCGTAATAGTGATGCGGAAATTCCTGTTTGAATATGGTTATAGTATTTAATCTTTTGCAGGTTATAAAAGATAATGATAGACGATAAGAGAGATAGATAAAGATTGAACTGTGAAGAATTATACTTGAAAGAACATAGCCCTTCAATCATAATCTTTGCAATGGGTTCAATTATATAAGTTGTTTAATGTTAAGAAACATTTAAACGTCAAAAACGGCAAATATGCATAAAGCTACGTTTATAAAGATAAACCCCTTAGTATGAATAAATGATTCTACGTTTCCTATTCGATTTCCTCTGAGAAGAAACGTCGAAACATTCCCAGAGGCATTATGCGTCTATTTTAAAATATAAACAAATAATTTGTGTCTATGTACTTTCAGAAGTTAATTTAATGATGATTTTGTGTAAATACAAAGCTAAGAAAATTATCGTGGCATTGCGCAAATTACTACTATGTTTGCTAAGGGTAACAAATCTTGCATATTTTCATTTTAGTTTCACCGTAACTGACCTAGTCAGTATATAATTTGCTGTCTCCTATTAACGCATATATTCGCGAAATACTACGCTACGTTAAAAATACATACTTTCAGAAACCCATTAAAATTGAAATAATTATAACACATTTTGCAGAAAGCAGAAGTCCCGTGTTCATTATTTTTACGCCAAATAAGAGAGCTTCATTCAACGCCTTTCGCTCAACATAAAGGGATGTGACTTGTTAACGAAAAATAAAGAAAAAAATATTTGCTTGCCATTTCACAGCGGGAACTAGTATTTTATTTAACTATGTGAAGTAAAATGTTGCGAAACCTTGACTTTTGAAAATTTATGATGATGTAATAAGAAACAATTAGGTTTTTTTTTTGTAGAATATGCTAAGTGCAGAAAATTCTCTTTTCATTCTTTTGATTCTCTTGTCATTCGAACCTTTTTCATTGTCTTTAAATTTAACAGCAGACTATAAGTATTTACTGAAAGTAATTTTTAAAAATGTAACTTTATTGATTGATTATTGTGTAAAAATAAAAATGCATGTAATACTGATGTACAAATGAGAAGGGAAAGCTCTACAGATAATTGTATTACACCACGGGCAATTTGTATAAATGGAAACACTGGAGTAAACGTTGATGTTACTAAAAATTATGTTCATAAGGATTTTTTTCGTGTATAAGCACATATTTATCTTGTATCAGTAACGGTCTAATAGGAAAGTCAGAACAAATTAGGTATCCATTTAGATGAACTTCTACAACAAAAAATAGGGGTAGATATTGTCTGTATCGCTGAACACAACTTGAAAGAAGACAATATCACACAACTAAATTTAGTGAATTTTAAACTTGCCACATACTCATCAAGAAACACCAGGAACGGAGGTTCTTGGCAAACCCGTGTCACGAGTACAAAGTTGTAGATATAAAAGAATTTTGTATTTCCAGCGTGATAGAATGTTGTGCAGTTGAGCTGATAGTCCATCAAGTCATTGTCACTTGTATTTATAGGCCTCCAAAATACACAATAAATACTACAGCCAAAAAACTAGATTGTATACTTAACATAAGTTGCCGAAAAATTGAAAAAAGTTTTACTATGCGGTAATTTCAATAATTATTGATATCTGTATGTACTCCAAAATACAATATTATCTATAAAATTCCAGTATCTACTTTTAAACCACAACATAAAGCCTACACGTATATCCAGCGGAAAATGTATTGACAATATCATGCATAATGTCAAAGGTGGTTGTGGAGAAATTTTAGACTTAGCTTTAAATTTTAGACTTAGCTTTGTTTGATCACACAGTCCAGCTATTTAAATGTCCAGTCAAAAAGACGTACGATTGATCACTGGCATATAATTAGTCGAGACTACAGCCCTGAAAACAAAGAAAAGTTTGTAAATTGCGTGCACAAACTTAACTTTGATGGGGTATTTAATGTTGTCGATCCCGAAACCGCTTTTAATTCATCTCATGATTTATTTAAACTTTTCTATGACCTATGTTTCCCTACTGTAAAGAAAAAGATCTTTAGTCGGAAAACTCCCAAATGGATTTCTAAAGGCATTCGAACTTGCAGTAAACGGAAAAAAAACGTAAAAGAGATATACTTTGGCAGTATAGAAAATCGCCTTCTAATGAAAATAAACAATTACTAAAACAATACTCGAAACGACTCAAAAAAGTTATTTACTTGACCCAAAAAGCACAAAATAATATGTTATAAATAATGCTGAAAACAAAACTAAAGCAACGTGGAAAGTTATAAAATCAAAGTTTTCTTTCGAATCCTTGCACAAAATACATACTAATGATAAAGTAATACATGAACCTATAGCAATTGCTACACCATTTAATGATTATTATATAGATGTAGTTAAACAAACGAGTACCACAAAAATAACAATAGTAATGGTTTTTCAAACATCAATCATTATCCGAAATCTATGTTTATGGCACCTACTGACCCGTTTGAAATATTCAAAATTATTAATTCATTGAAAAACACAAATAGCGCTGGTTATGACGGCATTACAACTAATATCTTAAAACTCGTAGCAAACAATATTGCTCCAGTGCTAAGCTATATAATCAATTAATGTATAGAAAACGGACACTTCCCAAGTAAGCTAAAAATTTCATTAATTAAACCACTAAACAAAAAAGGCGAAAAAACCACCATCTCAAATTAACGCCCAATAGCTTTAATTCCAATACTGTCTAAAGTATTTGAAAACGTTATCTATAATTCCCTTTATTCTTTTCTTGAATCAAATAATATACTTGCAGAAGAACAATATGGATTTCGAAAAAATAGAAGTATAAACAAAGCAGTATACTAGTTATTCTCTAAAATTGTTCTGAATGTTGACAAAAAAGTACCTATTGCAGCACTACTAATGGCTACGTCTAAAGCCTTTGATCATGTAGATCATGATATATTACGAGTATTAAGCAAGTTAGAACGCTATGGCATTAGACGCAAGTTGTTAAAATTGATTGAAGCATACTTAACTGGCAGAAAACAAGTGACTGTCATAAATAGGATTTGTTCAAAGACAAAAATAGACATTGCGTATATGTCTACAACTGGATTAACAATAAGTATGTGGGCTTCGCAAGGATGTGTCCTTGGGCCCCTGCTAGTCATTATCTATATAAACGATTTACCAAAATGCACTGAACATCAAACTATTCTATTTGCCGATAACAGCACAGTAATCGTGCCATGTAAAGATATAAAAACATATGAAAATGACATAAACAGTTCCCTACAAAATATAATTAATTGGTTAAAAATAAATAGATTAAAAATAAACTAAGTTAAAACAAAAATAATGTCATTTTATCAATAGACAAATGAATCACAATTAAATGTCATTTATGAAAATACTTCAATAGCTGACACCAGTATGGCCAGGTTCTTGGGACTGCATTTAGGTAGTCATCTATCTTGGAAATCTCACATTGAATTCTTCTGCAAAAAGCTAATCAATACTCTTATGCATTTTATAACTTGAGAAAAATTGAAAATGAGTTCATCGTCCTAGTAGCGTACAGTGCCTACGTAATATCTACTTTACGCTATGGAATTATATACTGGGGAAATTGTACAGATAAACTCATCGCATTCAAGGCACAGAAAAAATGTTTACGATCTGTCTTCAAGCTAAAATCAACTGACAGTTGCTTGCCATTTTTTTAAAAGTATAAGTTGCTAACCATACCATGTTTTTATATTTATGAAACAGCAGTATTCGTGAAATCAAACTTACATCTATATAAAACATTGAAATCGAAACGTCGAGATTGTAAAATAAAATACCGGAGCCTATTAGAGGAAAACACAAGCTAAATGATTTAAAAAAATATTTAAATAATTTCTTAACTCAAAAGGCATATTATTCCATTAATGAATACCTAGAAGATGATTCAAGATATGAAGATAAATATGTGCGATAGTAATTAGTTATTTAATAATAACAGCCAATGGCTTAATAGCCAAGAGCCTCGACCAACACCTGAAGAGGCTCTCGTTGGGCAGCTGGATCAAGGGCTTGATTCAGAAAGCGGTACTTCTGGACACGGCTCGCATTGTCAGGAGGTTCCTCTCTCTGGAGCCCTGACCACCGGTAGCTTGGACCCTGTTCCCGATACCGGTGGGCTACTATTTTTTATATTTTTAAATGTTTTTATACTTTTTATATCCTAATATTTAAAAATATAATTTATATGATTGTACATTGAAATAAAGGAAATAATAATAATAAATTTATTTCAGACCAGGTCCATAAACAACACACATTACAATTTTATACTAAAAACAAAAAACACAAAAAACATACATACATCGTGAAAACACAAACCTACACAAAAAAAAACCGGCCAAGTGCGAGTCGGACTCGCCCATGAAGGGTTCCGTTACGTTACGATTTATGACGTATTAAAAAAAAACTACTCACTAGATCTCGTTCAAACCAATTTTCGGTGGAAGTTTATATGGTAATGTACATCATATATTTTTTTTAGTTTTATCATCCTCTTATTTTAGAAGTTACAGGGGGGGGGACACACATTTTACCACTTTGGAAGTGTCTCTCGCGCAAACTATTCAGTTTAGAAAAAAATGATATTAGAAACCTCAATATCATTTTTGAAGACCTATCCATAGATACCCCACATGTATGGGTTTGATGAAAAAAAAAATTTTGAGTTTCAGTTCTAAGTATGGGGACCCCCAAAATTTATTGTTTTTTTTTTCTATTTTTGTGTGAAAATCTTAATGCGGTTCACAGAATACATCTACTTACCAAGTTTCAACAGTATAGCTCTTATAGTTTCGGAAAAAAGCGGCTGTGACATACGGACGGACAGACAGACAGACAGACAGACAGACATGACGAATCCATAAGGGTTCCGTTGCCATTTGGCTACGGAACCCTAAAAACACACCAAAACAACTTATTTTAAATATTGGAATGACGCACGATGAGTGGTCATCCATAATTTGTGTTTATTTTTGTCAGTTGTAAATATATTTAAAATTGAATAGTACCTAATACATAAGAAATATTATTATGTTTCTAACATTTTAAATGTTCTAAACAAATTCTGTATGCAATATTGTTAGGTTTGATAGAGGATAGTTAACTATGTTACTCGTAGCTTGTCATTTAATTTTTAACAAAAAATTTAATATTTAATTGTAACTTCGCATGCTTTTACTTTTCCCTACTTGATATTTGTACGCCATTAACGACAAAACAAAAAGATCTCTGTACCTATTCTATTTCAAACACCTATTTTTACACTTACATAACGATTTAGAAATAAAAAATTGACTTTGACTTTGATTCCTGCGGCGTAGCACTCCGAAGTTGAAGGGTTTCAGTGTTGAATGCTGGAGAAAGGTTGAACTGCAAAACTTCAATGGTCACAATCCATGGGTGTTGCAGATAGATGTCCATAGATAGTGATCACCATTTTATGGTTAAAGATATTTATTTCTCATAAGAACTTGAATAACATAGTTCACTTAAAATGAGATACAAAGTGCTTATAGCTAAATGATAAATAATAATATCATAATTATTTGCCTCTGGGGCGTTGTCGACCGTACAGGGTACATACATGTTTCTTAAGTTTTGCCTTAAATATGTTTATGCTATCACACCTCTTTAAATTTTATATCACTTGACCCAGAGGCCGCGTACGAGAACATCATTCTAATCTGCCTTTGCCCAACCATATTACCGACTTCCAACTGGATGTGTCTAACCGGATGCAGCTGAATGCCAGTATTTTACATGGAGCAACCTATCTGAGCAGTAACAGGGCAACAAGGTACCCATTAGAAAGACTGGTTTTCAGACCTCTGAGTACCTGTAACGACTGTAAAAAAAATATGACAGTTGGGACCAATGGCTTAAATTACTTTCCGATGCAACCTTGAAAATCGACCCAAGTGGCTCATTACGGAAAGAACCAAACCGCAGTAATTAAAGGCTCTAAGTTGTCAATGTAATAGTTTGGAACTCTCGCTATACCTGACGATCGAGCTACATATTATATTGTATAACTAGCTGTATCCGCGACTTCGTTCGCATGCAAATTGAATTTGGTTTAATTTTTTTTCGCGGAAGTCTAAGTCTTTTTCTAAAATAAAAATAGTTATTCCTTATAACATCAGCTACCTGCCAGTGAAAGTCTTCTCAAAATCGTTCCAGCCGTTTTGGAGATTAGCTGGAACAAACAGACAGACAAAAAAAAGTTAAAAAATTGTTTTGTTGTTAATAAGTACCGTAAATAATTTCATAAGCATTAAATAGAAAGCTGTTATTTAGAGATTACAAGCAGACACTTCATTGTTATCTATCTGTATAGATGCCCGTATATTTTATAATCCGTTTTTTATAACACACCTGCTTACTCCTTCAAGGATTAAGAACTGTTACACGTATAATATACTCGTACAAATACCAAGAATTACTTTCAGATTAATCATAGAGTGTAACATTCCATTTCTTATGTCTCTGTACTTGAGACAGCCGACGTGCTCATTAACATTAATCATGCCTCATGTGACGTCACTCACGTAATGATGACGTTGCACACTCATACGTGAATTATTTGTTGTCTATGTACTTTGTAGGACCATTCTTTGAAGAATGTTTTTTGTGTAGGTCCTATAACATGGAAACTTTATGGAGTTTATGGAAAATAATGTACCTAAACCGTTGACCAGGAAAAGTAAGAAAACATTTAAGTTTTGTTTAGAGCAAAATCAGTATAAAATTAGATTTTGTACGTTCCTATAAGTCTATACTCAAAACTCAATCATCTATTGCATTCCACAATGTGTACTTAGGTTGTAACTTAAATACGAATGGTTATAAAATAAACATAATTATGAATTTATTCTATTATTTTAATGTTTTGTTTGTTTATACTTATGAAGACTCAATCTGTGTCCGAAGTGCTTAAATATCCACAACAAGCTCTACTTGTGAAGTACTAAAGCCGGTCTGTACTGATCGACCTCACAAAGTGTAGTCTGTTTAACCACAGATTTTAAGAGTAAAGCGGTTAAACGAGTTAGTTACAGTGCGAGAAGGTAAACATGTTACTTGTCGGTTAACGGTCGCGGTTAAATCACTACGCCGTTAAACGTAGCTTAACGAACTTAACATGAGGTTACGAGCTACGTTATTATTATGACCAACTAATTTAAGTTTAGAAACATAACAACAGTACGCCTATATTCTCGGAAAGGGTAGGCAGCGGCATGCGTTCAGCACTCCTACAGTACCTGCCTACACCCACATTTCGCAAGTTATATTATAAGTCCGGGAAAAAATGCAGATTACAGTCTCCGAGCTGCTACACAGAATTTCCTGAAAGCTCAATACTTAACTTCTTGCCGACCTGGGGAATGAACTCTGGACCCATACCACGCTTAAGGCCGCTTTCACATTAGGACGTTAGCAGCGCGACAGTCGCGCGGCAGAAGCAATCCGCTTAATTGGATTGGCTAAACGGCTTATGCCGCGCGACTGTCACGCTGCTAACGTCCTAATGTGAAAGTGGCCTTAATAATTTAACATACGAAAATAGATCTCGTTGGTGTAGTGTTCGCAAGCGCTACCCCTGAGCATGAGGTCCTGGGTTCGATTCCCAGGTCGGGCACAGGTTTTTCCATCAGGAATTTCATAGTAGCTGCCCAAATTTGTGCCCGATTAATGGCAATAGGCTCACCCCCTATTAAATGGCCTTAAACATAATCGGCGAAAAAATAGGCTTAATAAAATTCAAAATTCAAAAAAATTTGATGATGATTCTCTATTGTACACATCGTTATAAAAACAAAGTTACAACGCAATAAGGACAATTTGCGTAAAAAGGTATCATAGTTTACCAAAAAAAAAAAAGTGAATGACATGACTTAAAAACCGAAGGTAAATACCTCACAACGTTGCGGCAGCTCGACCTAACAATCAGTCAACGTCATATCGTGAGATAAAATGCCATTTTGTATCATCCACTTTAGATTTATCTCCTCTTAGGTATTGCCACACACTTAACTCGATTATTTAAAGCCGCGCCAGCTTTATTTAATGGCTTTATCTTACGATGTTCGTTTATTTTGTGGGTGGTTTTCGCTGGAGGAAACGAAATTGTTGATCTTTAAAAGTAAATTAAATATGTTGAAAAAAATATTTTGTTTTAATTTATTCTTGCAATATAATAATATAAAACCAAGTGCAGTGCAAGTGGGGCGGACCCACCCTTCGCACCCTTGACAAAAAATTTCAATGTGCAGACGGTACATTCCAATATGAACAGAAAATGATTAACATATTAACTGCATTCATAATAAAAAGAGCATTGCCTCATTTATGAATACCAATGAATTTAACTATGCCAAGAAACTAATAAGAAGTCATGAGTAATCGAACTTTTTTCCATTTTTTTAAGATACAGTAAAGGTACGTGTGTACTATAGAGATTATAGCCTATTTGGTGCTTACATGCAACCTCCGCGAGTCCGTTAAAAGTTAATGGCTAGTGTTATGAGACAAACATTAATTTGTATTGGGAAAACCGGAAAAAATCAACGGGTGAAGCCGGCAGAAGTGAAAACTTGAATATTAACGTTGTGCATTTTTGATATTTTGGAATGCGGTCTACTCTCTCTCCGTCGTACAAATTTTCGATCAGGTCACGTGTCCTGACGCGAGCTCAGTCTTACGAATTTTCGATCAGGTCACGTGTCCTGACGCGAGTTTAACGTTTTTTATCCAACACAACAAAAGTGCACAACGCCGCTAAAGAAGTTTTCACTTCAAAAACACGAGGGAGTCAGATTAGCTCACAAGCACAAGATGAAAAATGTGAAAATGAAGAATGGTTTTTCTTAAGAATAATTATAGAAGTCAATAAACTGTTGTTTAATTTACCCACCCCGAAGCCGCAAGCTCGTAAAAGTCACAGTACTATAGGGACGCCTCTGGGTAAGTCTTCGGGAAAAACAGGCGTACATTATGTTTGTACGTTTGTTAAAGCACAATTGTGATATTCAAATACCGAACCAAGTTACCCGAACAATATCTATTTCACCCGCCACAGTACGCACCCTTTACAAACCCCTTAATCCTCACAATACTTCATTATTAATGAACAGCAAAAACAGGCGAGTTTTAACGCCGCTTAATAAATGAATGTAATGTGAAAGTACAGATGATCTATCAACGTCTTCTCAAGATAAAATGACGTCACACGAATTAGATTTATTATTGTCTTAGGTTAACTGAAGTGTGTCATGCGTTCTTAAAGGTTTTCCGACGGTTGATTTATTGTACGTGGTTATTATGAAAGTGGAGTTGTCATATTAACTGACAGCAATGGGAGGATAGCTTAGCTTTGACTAATTATGTCAAGATGAACCACTGCAGGTAACAGGTCCTTGTTATCATTCCAAAATCGATAAATCCATTTTTGGTCCATAAGAAAACAAGAACAGGACACGAACAAAGGTTTATGAAATAAATAATACTTTCCCGCAAAAACAGAACTGCTTAACGATATACATAATTTCAAAATTGGCCAGAGAAACACAAACAGTTTATTTCATAGCTAGGAAGACTCACATTACATAGAGGCGAAGACATTCAGCCAAACTCTTTCCATCCCAGCAACAAGTGCACAATTAAAACTGCACGCTTCTAAAATACCATAACCTACATTTCATGCTATCCTTTCATATTCCCGTAACTCGTCCGTCACACACACAGTGCCGACATACAACGGAGGTGACTAGCGTGCGCTTTAATTGTGCGAATATTACCACTTGGCGACCCGCGCGAGTTCAGGCTTGTGACGAAGGGACGGTGCACACTGTATCGTGACTGGGTACTACTACACTATATTATTATTATTTACTGATGCTTCGTTGGCAAGGGAGTAGTATTTCTTGGAGTTTGTGCTAAATTCTTGTCAGACGGTGCGTAATATAATGCATTGTAAATGTAATATAATCAAGGAATATCAAAATATCAATAGGCTATAGCTGGGTATAACTTCAAATAATATGATATCTCTGTATCTGTAAGGTTTTAAAAATCCCAGCTGTTATAACTTGGTTCTGGTAGTAAATGAATCAAAAACAGATACAAAATACAGAATTATCACCTGAAACTTGTATCACACAATTGTTTGAGGAAACTGGAACTTTAAATGGCTAGATACAACATAAAACCCACGTTGAGCTCTCAGCTTTAAATCAGAACGTTGAAATGAAACAAAATTTGGCTAGTAGTAAAAACTGCAAAAAGGCCGGCGGCGCGTGTTGAAGTGGTCGACTGTGGCACTGCGCTCTGTATTGTTTCTGCGTAATAATGCCGAGCTGATGATTTAAACCACCGCGGATTGCATGTGTCGCGGTCTTTCGTGTTTGTCTGTCCACGTTCTTTAGAAGAACGCTATTTTCCTCGCAGCGTTCTACGGAAATGTGTTTCATACCATTAACGGCAAATGTGAAATTGGTTGTAAACTTTTCCACATTCATCATGTGGTTACTTTTGAAACAAACGCCCGAGGCTACTTGTTTTGATAGATCTTGGCGAAATAATTCTTAGCCCAACATTCATGACCTAGACAGCAGTACATGTGAAAAAAACCGGCCAAGTGCGAGTCGGACTCGCGCATGAAGGGTTCCGTACCATTATCTATAAAAATCAATAATGAGTTGATTGAATGAAAGGTAAATTGCGGTTTACGATTTATGACGTATTAAAAAAAAACTACTTACTAGATCTCGTTCAAACCAATTTTCGGTGGAAGTTTACGTGGTATATACATCATATATTTTTTTTAGTTTTATCATTCTCTTATTTTAGAAGTTACAGGGGGGGGGGGGGTCACATTTTACGACTTTGGAAGTGTCACTCGCGCAAACTATTCAGTTTAGAAAAAAATGATATTAGAAACCTTAATATCATTTTTGAAGACCTATCACGATACCCCACACGTATGGGTTTGTTTGATGAAAAAAAAAATGTTGAGTTTCAGTTCTAAGTATGGGGACCCCCAAAATTTATTGTTTTTTTTCTATTTTTGTGTGAAAATCTTAATGCGGTTCACAGAACATCTACTTACCAAGTTTCAACAGTATAGCTGTTATAGATTCGGAAAAAAGTGGCTGTGGCATACGGACGGACAGACAGACATGACGAATCTATAAGGGTTCCGTTTTTTGCCATTTGACAACGGAACCCTAAAAACAAGTGACAACCAAAAAAGCGCAACTACCTACCGTTTGAAATGATAATGAAGTATCATTAAAATATATTCAAGCACCTTACAAACTCTTTGAAGATTAGTTTCGGAGTCATCAGTAATAGCCGCGTCGCTCCGTCTTCGATGCAAATCGCGAATCGATTTTGCCCCTGCCAATCGGTATTCGGAGAATTTAACACTTTTGAATTCATAAGCGCGAGATGGAAAAGTTTTTGCGGGTCTCCTGGTTTGTCAAATAACTTATTATTACTTCGAAGACGGCGAGTAAGTTCTTTTAAAAGGGAATTTTCCTTTAGAACCGAATTGCAAACAGTATCAATGATGAGTGCAGCGATTTGATCAAAGCTTTTTGTAATAGTATAACGTTATGAGAACCCTGGGATTCTGAGATAGCGTTAAAACTTGGGAATCTTGTTTGCTAACAAGTCTAGAATTATGGAGAACTTCAATTCGTTACTAAACTTGAGCCTCAAATGGCAACTAGGTAGGTATAGGTATCCGTTCATTAATTCGCATAATACCTACACCAACATGATGATAAAATCATAATCTATTTTAGATCCAAAAGTCCTATAGTAAAATCAATCGTTTTATTTGTAATTGAAGTAATCATTCCGACTTTTCTAGAAATAACGTCTCAGATAATTATTTAACCAAAATTTTAAACAAATAAAAACCATCACCACAACTGTCTACAACCTTATCAAAAGCCCTTTGAGTCATTATATCCTGATGGCATTATAATAATTTAAATGTAGGAAAAATATTTAAAATTCTGCGTCAGTTCTCGTCAGTCACGTTCGGGATCGGGTTAAAATTCAACAGTTTTCGCCTTTTCCGTAATTTATTCAAATAAATTTTGGACATGCGACGCGACGGGAAAATGGCCTGTTTAGGCACGTCAGGAGAACTCGTTTTGTATTTAAATTGTACCGTCATTATAAACGTACTAATGGAAGATCAACACATCTTTATTTATAAACATTAATTTGTTTCTAGTTATGAAGGAGAGGGAAGATTAATAGAATTTGAATTTTTTGTAATGTTTAAGGGTTTCTGAAGAATATTCTCAATTCATTGTTAATCTTTTATGCATAAGCAGACCTACATTGAGATTGAAAATATAAAAAAAAAACATTCCTTTTCGCACACAAACACACATAATATATATGTTCTTAACATATATGTAGGTACGGTAATTACAAATATTTTTTTTAATTGGTTGACTAATAATTAATAATGATTGATCAGAAGCCGTAAAATTGTATGTACTTCATAAGTGATCTGGTGAAAATTCACTGAGCAGCCAATGGTTATACCAACAAAACAAGCGGAACGGAGTAATTTACTAGTTATGATGGTGAATTATCTAATATCCTGCATTACTCGATTCGAAAATTAGAACGGCAAAAAAACTCAAGCGTGCCTAATAAAGATACCCAAATCTGATCTAAAATAAAGTAATATAAATCAATGTGTACTTGAGTGAACTTCGTTCTATCAATTAATTCCATAATTACTCACATTATCTTGTCTTTGTCTGAGTACCACTCCCGAACACCTATAATTTCCCCAACATTCGCTGTCTCTTTCTACCACGTTTCATTACCAGTGTTGCCAACGTGGGCGATTTTTCGCCATTTAGGCTACTCAAGAAGAGAATCGGCGATGAAAAAAACTGAAAGGCGACTGGTCGCCGTTTAGGCTACTTCAGTTCAGGGACAACTGTTTAATTTAAGTGAATCATAAATGAACATAAGCTTGAGAAAAAAAATCAACTCCCACGCAAATGTAAAAGGTTTGCGATATTAAGAAATAGACAGTGACCTACGGATTCTTCTTGTTTCCACTGCAAAACGTGTTTTTAAACCAGTATTTCTGAGAGGTCGAAGTCTGTCTGAAAACGCCTCAATAACAATGCTTCATGAAGCAGATTTAGAAAAAGTCGATGCATCCTTTGAAAATTCGTTGCTTCCACTAGACTCATATCGATTTTGGAGAAAAGTTCAATGATTTACTTTTTAAAAAGACTGTTTCTGCCAAATAAGTCAACCAGCGATGCTCTGCTTTCCTCGTGCGCTTGATAAATTAGTTGACAGGCTACCAGTGTCAGTGGTGTAGAAAATGGAATTCTTGTCACCAGGCCACGTGTGTCTCTCAACCAGCAGACTCAATATTGAAGATATTCTATGGCAGTTAGGTGAACCTAATATTGACCGGGAAGCTAATAAGAACCAATGGCTTGTACTAAATACGATGTGCATCGAGGAAATAATCGGTACAGCTTCTCCCAATGATATTGTACATTTTTGGGTACAGGTATTGAAAATGCAGAATGCTGGAGGGAACCTCATGTTCAAAGATTTAGCGGAGTTTTCCTTACGTTGTCTTTCATTACCTTTGAGTAATGCCGTCGTTGAAAGATTTTCAGCGTAATGGGTACGGTAAAGACAAAATTAAGGAACAGAATGCAACTTCCCATGCTGATCGTCATTCTTAGAATTCGTACTCATATGAATGTAAGAAGTAAGTATCTGCTGCAACAGCTTTCAACCAAGCGATCACATGGTTATTTTACATGCTAGCAGAAAAATGTACGTATCCAGTGGAGCTTGTGCCAGTACTAGCACAGAGTTTCAACATGTAACACTGAAGATATTGACGGCGAAAGTCTTCTAGATGCCTTAGTATTGCTAGTAGCTGATGAAGCTGAGTGATATTGTACTTATAAGTTTATAGTGTTTTTGTTTTGTATGTAATATAAATAAATGGTTACATTTTTTTTTATTTTTATTCATAGCGATTTTTTGGGCTACTTTTAAGGCTACCGCTGACTGAAATTCGGCTACATTAGGCTACTTAGCTGTGAAATAGGGGCGACATCAGGCCCCGCGCTGTTGGCAACACTGTTCATTACTAGTTACGTCAGTTCAGTGGCAACGCGCGTGCGCACTGCGCGTCATTACGCAAGGCCAACCGCCGACCGGCGAACTGTCAAATAAGATAAACACTTCAAGTTGTTAACACTCATAGTAACAGTGTTTTGTTTTGTCGACCTAGAAATATATCGACAAAATGGTCTTTGAAATGTGTACTGTATTTCATAAGTAAAGTGTACAATCATTTTAATTTATCCAGTGTTTCTATAATGTCTATGATATAACCTCTTACGGATGTGTTTATCAACTCTACAAAGAAAATTAAACTTTATTGCCCAGTGATTACGGACTATAATTATCAAGATGAAGTACGGCAAAAGAATAGTCTTATTTACGTTATTCGCGATGAATCTAGTGGATCAGCCGGCACCCGAAGTAACAATCGAGCAAGGAATTTTGAGCGGTAAAATTAGTACCGATGGCTCGTTTTTTGAATACGTTGGAATACCTTACGCGACAACCAACAGCAGCACAAGATTCAAGGTAAGCGTGGTCGATAACGAGTTATTTATTTAAAGGCGTTTTAATTTATATCCAAGTAGTTATTGTTAAACAATCATAACACATAGTTAAATATTTATCTACTTATTACCTTTACAACAGTCGGTCTCATAGTATACGAAATCCTAATACTCTATCAACATAACTCGTACTTAATATAATTTGCAAAGATAAGACTAATTACATATGTAGGTCCTCACTAGTCTGTTATATCTGAGGTTAGCTCAAAGACACTTGATATGTTATTTGTTACCTTATATTACAACATAATAATTATTGATAATGATAACGTATTCATGATAGAAGGATGCTTGTACACGGAGCAGGATACTTGCGCAATTCGAATGTGCGAGGTGAGCTTTATGCTTACTCATTTACAATGCATATTACATACAAATGTGTATTACTCATGCATGTTACTTAACTTGTGTATGAGTGCGACCAAGGTATTTAGACCGATATTTTTCTTCCTTAGGCACCACTTCCACCTCCATCTTGGAAAGGAGTTTACAAAGCAGTAGACGAGATATATCAATGTCCACAATCCTCATTGACAGGTGTTGTTGGAACAGAAGACTGTTTGAAAATCAACGTCTATGTACCAGTTGTAGCGGAAAAACCACTACCAGTCATGGTTTATATCCATGGAGGAGCGTTTTTACTAGGGAGTGGAGGAAAACTTTTATACGCACCCGATTTTCTAGTCAAACACGACGTAATATTAGTCACATTTAACTATAGACTTGGAGCATTAGGATTCCTATGTTTGGGTATCAAAGAAGCACCAGGTAATGCAGGGATAAAAGACCAGATTGCAGCTTTAAGATGGGTTAAGAAAAATATTGCAGCATTCGGTGGAGATCCTGATAATGTTACAGTTTTTGGACAAAGTGCTGGAGCGACATCCGCGTCATTGTTGCTGGCTAGTAATGCAACTCAAGGATTATTTCAAAAAGTAATCGTTCAAAGTGGTTCTTCCATATCTAGTTGGGCAATCAACAGACAGCCATTATGGGTGGCCAGTCTAATAGCGAAAGAGTTAGGCTACGATACTAAAGATCCAAAGGAAATATTTGAAATATTTTCCAAAATATCGTACAAGGAACTGTTAAAAGCTAGACCAAAAAAGCCACTTGGCATGTATTTTGACACTCAATTATTAAATTATCCCTGTGTCGAACAAGAAATTGAAGGAGAAGAGGCTGTTATAACAGATTACCCTTACAATATTTTTAGTAATAATCCTAAAAATATATCAGTAATATATGGAACAACCAGTAGAGAAGGAATATTCCTAATACCTGACGACACAAAAGAGTCTTTAGCAGCAAGAGATGCAAGATACATATTTGCATCTGATCTACAATTTCCTTCAGAGGATGAAGCGGCTAATGTATCAAAGATGGCGAGGGAATTTTACTTTGGTGAAAAGAATATCAGTTTTGAAGCACAAAATATTATTATTGATCTCAACACACAGTTGTATTTTGAAGCACCTGCTTTAATAGAGTCAGAAACTTTAGTTAAGAATACTAAAGCGAATGTATATAACTATTACTTTAATTACGCTGGTGGAAGGAACTTTCTAAAGTTTATATCCGGATTTAGGAATGAGACAGGAGCTTGTCACAGTGACGAAATTTTGTA
The DNA here is from genome assembly GCA_945859715.1 of Apamea sordens. Taxonomy (NCBI): domain Eukaryota; kingdom Metazoa; phylum Arthropoda; class Insecta; order Lepidoptera; family Noctuidae; genus Apamea; species Apamea sordens. Next base: position 860,412 of record OX243990.1, on the reverse strand, counting down.
TTTATTCAAGGGAAATATTTGGAATTTCCCTATCAGTAAAGAGGATCAAAAACTTATAGATTGGATGACTGAGATGTGGACCAATTTTGCCAAATATGGGTTTGTATTTTTTTAAATCTCTTTTTACCAGATGATTTTTAATATTAATTAATTTGGTTTTGTTTTTTCAGAGATCCTACACCGACAAATAATTTACCAGTCAGATGGGAGCCTAGCACTAAAGACGACATGAAATTCCTTCACATAGACCAAGAGTTAAAAATGGGTCCTATTCCTAACCCTGAAGCTAATCGGCTATGGAAAAATATTTATGAAAAATATCGTAAGAAGATTAAACCCAATGATTTTAAAAGCTAAAAGTTTGTGTTTTTTTGAACCTGTCAAAAAATATTTGAAGTGGCCTGACTGACTCAAACTTGAAATATTTACCAATAGCTGGTTCTGTGTTTTTCAAATAAGGGTTTCTTTCTCTATGTAAATATTCTGTCATATATACCTATCAATATATCCAACCTACCATACCAACCTCCATGACCTCTGAAATTATTATCAGTAGTTTTTAACAAAATATTGGTAGTTATAATTACTAGTAGGGCCTCGGAGCGCGCGCGTAACACCTGCTAAGAAACCTTTGAACTAACAAGCAATTATAAACTTTACCATAGTCAAAGTAAGAAACGTAATTATTTAGTGAAACACGCGGCCTTTTGTATAATTTTTATCAACCAAATATAGTCCCTACATAAAATAAGTATTTACTTGTAACTGTTCGAAAGACTTTTCCCATTTACTTTACAAACATTCAACGTCAAAAGCTAAACCTGGCAAAGGCAAACTTTGCGTTTATTTTAAGGCTGAAAGTTGAACTATCAAATATGAAAACTGGCAAAAGAATAGTTTTATTTACATTATTCACAATAAACTTGGTAGACCAGCCAGCGCCCAAAGTTAGGATTGAACAAAGGATTTTGAGCGGTAAAGTGAGCGCAGATGGATCGTTTTTTGAGTACGTTGGGATTACTTATGCTTCTACTAATAGCAGCACGAGGTTCAAGGTAAACTTGATTGTTTGTTTGTTTATTTCGCGGCATTTTATAGACAATTACCTTTTTGAAACAGTTACGAGTATCTATACGATTTGTGTGTAAATAGTGTTTAAACACTGATTATGAAATGTTTTACATATAATATTTACTTCAACGGTTAAAAAACGGTGGCAATGGAGCCTGCAACACAGGCTCCATTGCCACCGTTGCCATGGAATGGAATATACACAGCAGTTGATGATAACTACCAGTGCCCACAACCTTCCTTCTTTGGGCTCATTGGAACCGAAGATTGCTTAAAGATTAATGTCTACGTTCCAGTTAAAGATACAAAACCATTCTCAATCATGGTTTACATTCATGGTGGAACTTATGTTATTGGGAATGGAGGGAAAGTTTTATATAGACCTGATTTTCTAGTCAAACAGGATGTTATTCTAGTTACTTTCAACTACAGACTTAGGGCGTTAGGGTTTCTTTGTCTGGGTATTAAAGAGGCCCTTGGGAAAGCTGGATTGAAAGACCAAATTGCTGCTTTGAGATGGGTTAAGAAAAATATTGCAGCGTTTGGTGGAGATCCCAATAACGTTTCTGTTTTTGGATTGAGTGCCGGTGCGAATTCTGTTTCTGTGTTGATAACTAGTGATGCTACCAAGGGCTTATTATTTTATAAGAGCAATTTTAAAACGGTGTCTCAACATCCAGTTAGGCAGTTAATCGACAACAACTTATTTACAGCCAGTCTTGTAGCAAGAGAACTTGGTTTTGACACCAAAAATCCAAAGGTGATATTTGAAATATTTTCTAAGATACCGTAAAAAGATTTGATCGGAGCTAAGCCGAAGAAACCTATTGGAAAATACTTTGACTTTCAGTTGATAAATTATCCCTGCGTTGAAAAAGTTATCGAAGGCGAAGAGGCTGTCTTGACAGATTTACCTTATAATTTGTTTAGGAGAAATTCTAATAACTTATCTGTGATATACAGTACGACGAGTAGTGAAGGAACTACTATTATATACTAGAAGAGACTGAAGATACATCAAGGGAAAGAAATTCTAAGCACATATTTGCACCTGATTTATAATTAATACTGAAGATGAAGCTACAAATCTGTCAAGTCCAGTTAAGGAATACTACTTTGGTCCACAAAATATTAGTTTTAAAGTTTCCAATGTTTTGCTAGATCTCAATACGCATTTATATTTTGAAGTGCCAACTCTACTAGAATCTGAAATAGTTTTTAACAAAATGACTGCTCCTATCTATCGCTTTTATTTCAATTATTCTGGAGGAAGAAAAAAACAACCGGGGGGCATGCCATGATGATGAAATAATGTACTTGAAGCGTGTGGCCGTTCGCAATAAGTAAAATAGATCAAACGATGATTGATTGGATGACAAGATTCTGGACGAATTTTGCTAGATATGGGTACGTATATATCTTTATTTATATCTTTATGTATGTATTTATTGTCTTTCAAAGAAATTTTTATAGCAATTTGTATAGCACTAAAACATTAAAACACAGTCTTATTTTTTTCAGAGAACTTCAACTTCCGATTTTCCTGTAAGATGGAATCCCAGCACCAAACACAATATGACATTTTTGTACATAAATGATGAATTGAAAATGGGGCCTATTCTCAATCCGGAACCTTATCGATTATGGAAAGATATTTATAGTAAATATGGTAAAACTAACAAAGTAAACGATTTTAGAACATAATTCGTTGTTTTTATTGGAGAGAATCCTCTGCTACTCTAATTATTATATCTGCAGGTGTGTAGTGTTTTTATTTGTTTTGATCGATGAACCCTAAAATTTGTGTTTTTCACATGCTTTACGTAAACGTTACATTACGTAATTGTATTTCTGTAAAAGCAATAATAAATACATGTTATTATATTTTGTGTTGTAGAACAAAGTATCGTACTACAATAAAATATTTCGATAACACAATGATTTAAGGTTAACTCTTATATAAGTAGAATTTTAGAAAGTATATGATCTATTTACAGGATTTCAAAAGAACTACGGATAGAAATTGAATTAAAAGTAGGTAGATCGAGCATAACAACACATACATAATATAACATATTCAAATGTTTTGGAACGTAAAAAAACTTATTAGGATTTCTTATACTATGACTTAATAATTTTATTGATTCGTTGCAACACAATTTTCTTTTGAGGTTTTAACAAAAATATATTATTGAGTATAATATTCAATCTATTTTTATAGGCACCTCTTCCTCCATCAAAGTGGAAAGGCGTCTACAAAGCTGTCGACGAAATGTATCAGTGTCCACAATACACACCGCTTGGAGTAGTCGGCACTGAAGACTGCCTGAAAATCAATATATATGTTCCAGCTAAGGCCAAAGGACCACTGCCTGTCATGGCCTATATACATGGAGGTGCTTTTATACTGGGAAATGGTGGCAAAATGATAGTAGGACCTGATTTTCTAGTTAAGCGAGATGTTATATTAGTCTCATTTAACTACAGACTTGGAGCTTTGGGCTTTCTATGTTTAGGAATCAAAGAAGCGCCTGGCAATGCTGGCTTGAAAGACCAGGTAGCAGCTTTGCGGTGGATCAATAAGAACATTGCAGCATTCGGAGGAGATCCAGATAATGTAACTATATTTGGAACAAGTGCTGGTGGAACGTCGGTATCTTTACTTGTAGCAAGTGAAGCAACAAATGGTCTGTTTAAACGAGCTATTATGCATAGTGGATCGTCGTTAACAAGTTGGGCTGTAAATTATGATCCAGTATCGGTAGCAAGTAGAATTGTAAGCATGTTAGGGTATGATGCAAAAGAACCTAAGAAGCTCTATGAAATATTTTCCAAGTTGTCACACATAGAGTTAGTATTAGCAACAGCACATATTCCGATAACACAACTTGCGTATAATAATGTTTTTCAACTGCCATGCGTCGAGAAAATCTTTACCGGAATAGAATCAGTACTCAGTGATCATCCATATAATTTGCTAACCACCAAACCTAAAAATATTCCGCTTATGTACTCCACAACAGATCAAGAAGGAATATTTTTCATAGGTGAACAAACGAAAGAGACACTCGAAATTAGCAACAATCGAACTGTGTTTGGTGAAGATTTAATATTCGCATCTAAGAATGAAGAAAACAAAATGTCAAATAAAGTAAAGGAGTATTATTTTGGAAAAGAAGATATTAGCGAAAAAAATATAATGAAATTATCAGATTTGTATACACATTTGTACTTTGAAGTACCTGTGATATTAGAAACAGAAATATTGGCTCGGACTATTGACGCTCCAGTTTATAGTTTCTATTTCACATACTCTGGTAATAGGAATTTCATCAAATCCAGGACTAAATATCGCGATGAAATAGGAGCAAGCCACGGAGATGATCTCCTTTATATATTTAACGGTTTTATATGGCCCTACAGAATCAATGATAAAGATCAAATAATCATAGACAGGTTGACAGCAATGTTGACTAATTTCGCTAAGTATGGGTAAGTTCCATTTTCATAAACAAATAATGGTCATTATAAATAGGTCCTTTCCTGCTATTCGTATGACTTAACACTCTAGCAGGCATCATTTTAACATAATAATAATGTAATATAATATCCCTGGACATTTCACACAGCGCCATCTAGTCCCAAGCTAAGCAACCTAATGCTTGTGTTATGGTAAAAAGATGGCTGATAAACTACTTATATACATTTTTTTTTGTAAATACATACATATTATACATAGAAAAACACCCAGACTCGGAAAAAATACATGTAGGTCAATAGTAAACATTGAAAAAGTATCCACTAAATAACGAATGTTTTTTTTCAGAGATCCAACTCCGAATGATTTGCCCGTCAGATGGGTTCCACACAGTAAAAATCAATTGAACTTTTTAAAGGTAGGTGATGAACTGAAGATGGTACCAGTACCAAATCCTGATGAATATCAATTCTGGAAAGATATTTATAACAAGTATAGAAGAACTGAAGCTGCTTAGGAAGATACCAGTGCAGTATTGTTGAATTAAGCAATCAAGCATTTGTTAAATAAATCATTGAAATTTCTACAAATTGTTAAACATAAATAGATAATTATTTTATACGGTAGAGGGCACAAATATATAAGAGGTTTTTTTTATTTTATTGTATACTTCTTTGAACGTAAGTGAGCCTCCAAAATTGATTTTACTCATTCACATTCTATAAAAGGTTATAATTATCTACTCTAGTAACAATATACATTCTGTGCATGCGTGCTTTTAATACACCATGCGCAAAAAAAAATGTACCTCTACAATTATAATAAGGAAAAACATTCTGGAAAAAGCAAGGGTAGTAATTAGAAGCTTTACAATTAATTGCAATACGTGACTTTGAACAATGCCTTGCTTTGTATTCTCTGCTAAAAATTTATTCTTTTCTTAGTAACATTGTATTGTTGGGTGAAGTAGTCTACTGCGATATAATGTTTCGATAGCACAATCATTATAGGTTAGTTTTAATCACTCAGATACCAATACGATTCCGGACGTATTCAAAACCGTCCTTTATACTAAAATAATAAACTATGTATTTACAAATGGTTGTACATCGTTTTATACATAATAGTTTTATAGAATTTTGTTTCACATAAAATTTTCTGGGACACAAAATTCGTTGAAATTTCTGTCTGCGAAACAAGGGGGACACCACAAATAAATATGTCATAAAATAGGTAAGGTGTAATAGTAATTCTAAATGAATAGGTTATGTGACTCAAAAATAATTACATACGGTCTACTACAGGAAGATTGTAATTTTACTCACATTATTTGCAATGAATTTGGTGGACCAACTGGCGCCCGAAAGTGAAGAGCGAGCAAGGGATAATGTGCGATAAAATAAATACAGATGGGTCGATTTTGGAATACATCTGCATACTGTATGCCACTACTAATAGTGATTCAAGGTTGAAGGTAGGTTAGGTGATTTTTGTTATCAAAATTTCAAATATAATAAATAAGTGTAACGTTTCACATACGATATGATTATGTTAACGTACCTTTTAGGATTTCTTAAACTATGAGAACCGTTTTTAAAATGCATACTAAATTCTACATTCGTACATGTTCGTTTAAAAGTTTTTACAATTATGTTAAATTAATTTATTACAGGCACCTCCACCAAAATGGCGAGGCATCTAAAAGCTGTTGACGAAATGTATCAGTGTCCTCAAAACACCCTTCTTGGAGTAGTTGGAACTGAAGAATGTCTGAAAATTAATGTATATGCTCCATCTTAGGCCAAAAGACCACTGACTGTCATGGCCTATATTCATGGAGGTGCTTTTAATAATGGAAATGATGGCAAAATAGTAATAGAAGCGGATTTTCTTGTAAAGCAAGACGTTATATTAGACTCATATAACTACAGACTTGGAGCTCTGGGCTCTCTAATCATGATCCAGTATCAGTAGCAAGTATGGTCATTTTAAGGTATAACACCAAATAAACCAAGAAGCTATATGAACTTTTTGCCAAGCTGCCATACAAGGACTTAATATTAGTAACAGCACATAATCCTATAGTACAGCTTTTGCTTAATCATGTTATATAACTGCTATGAGTCGAGAAAAACTTTCCTGGAGTAGAATCAGTACTCAATGATCTGCCACATAATTTTCAAACTACCAAACCTAAAAATATCTCAGTCATGTACTCCTCTACTAACAAAGAGGGATTATTTTTCATCGATGAAGACACGACAGAGACACTTGAAAATAGCGACAAACGCACTTTATTTGGTGAAGACTTAGTGTTCGGATCTAAAAATAAAGAAAAATAAAGATCTCGTAAATCAAAGAGTATTATTTTAGAAATTTGGTTTGGTGGTAATAAATATTGGCTTTTAATTATTATTATTACCAAAAAAACTAAAACACTACTTCAATTAATGAGATGTTTTATTTCAGGAATCCAACACCCATGTAGGTAAATGTAGGCAATTAACTGAAGATTGTACCAATCCCGATATAGAAGAACTAAAGCTAATTAGAAGATACCAATACAGAATATTGCATTTTAAAGCTACTAGAAATAAATCTATTATTTAAGTTATATATGGTGGAAGATTTCAAATAAATGTGATGCTTTTTCAAGAAAAGAGTTGTATACTTTATTTTACTGATATCAATTTGTATACATCTGGTTTTAATACAGCTATTCTAGAATACAATCTTTGGCAGCACATGTGTGAAACAATAGCAATTCTTATTCAGTGGAGTTCAACCACTGGATATTCTCAGTCATCTTGTTCAAATTGTGCCAAAACTTGGTTTAAATTTTTATAAAATATGATTTATTGTACACACGGGCTTAAACTAAACATTGGAGTTGGTTTAAGTTAAGAGCCGACAGGTAAGAAGTAAGTAGCTATTTACGAAAGTTAGAAACAAATAGGAAAAATACAAGTGCAGCCAGAAGAAATAACATTCTTATATTTTTTGTATAGTCAATCTTGTAATTATCACCATAAGGTGGTCTTTGTGTGAGTTAGATATTTACCTTATTGCGGATATCACCAATATAACGCGATCAGCACATCGAAACTGGATTGAAAATCTGTAAGTGTCATCATTGTTGCGGAATATTGGTACTTACTAAATAGTCTTGAGCGCAGTTTAGACGAGCAGATCGCGTTAAATTTACTTGATGAAAGTGATATCGACTATTCTATGCCTACTTTATATAATTAACCCCATAGAAGAAGGGTAGCGGGAACATCCGAAAGGGTTACCGCTGCCCTGGAACATAAAGGGCTAAGGAAGGAACACGGGTGGGTTTCAGTCAGTAAGAGTCTGACACTCCCTTCTGCTTCACCCAGAGCGGGAGGAGTCATTTGATGATTTCCCATCCTGAAAAAAAAAAACCCCATAGAAGAAGGAAAAACCAAAACAATTAAGGCTTTTCAATTGGAAAGGATGTAATATGACACTAAAAGACTGTTAGCCTGCGTATGAAAATACTTATGTATGACTATGAAGTCATACATAAGTATTTTCATACGCAGTCGCTCTATGTAAAATATGGGTATTCAGATACATCCTGTTAAACTGGGAAGCCGACCCCAACGTAATTGTGAAAGGACTTTTCAGATGATGTAAAGAATTAAATTGAACCCAAAGATGGACTTGGATCACATTATGATTTGAAAAAAGATCATTCCGAACCCGCTTACGCTTGACAATTTGAGCCACAAACACTAGTCGGATCGCAGCTCGGGAACTACAATGTATGCACGTTATGAATATTGTACGAGGACACTGCGTCTGCGACACTTCTGCTTCCTGTCTCACTCTAGTGTTGCTCAAGGTTGAGATTATAAAAATTTTTGATGTTCTTAGAAAGAAGGAGGATTTCTTAAATAGGTACCAATTTTAGAAATCCCGGCTGAAGTTTATGCAGGAATAACACAAAACCTTATCTTTTCCTGTAGCTGATACAATAAATGATAAGGAATCATTCGCCTTAGAAGAATAAGTACGAGTAACACATCAAAATGGTTTTCCTAAGATTTTTTTTCTCTGAATTCATACAGCTACCTAAGTACAGTCTACTCGTTCATTAGCTGACCATCCTTGAATTGTAGTGAATTTGAACCTTATTGCGAATTTGAAATACTTCTTCAAGCATTTATTTGCACAATCGTTATTTTAATTACGTACAAAAATTACTACTTTAAAACAATAATGAATCCCTTAATTGATAACTCTTCTTATTTTTTTTAACAAATTCTCAGTTGGATCTACTATCTCATGGAGTTATAGCTAAACCCATTGTGGTGTACAATTATACTCCGATTAGCCTTAACCACTGATATTTTCATTTGGTACCCAAAAAAATAGGTCCCAGAGCACACGCCACGAATTTTAACAAGACATTACCGAGCCTTTATCTAGCTATGTTTTCATTACGCTCCCTCCGTAGGTACAATTGCAAAATTTTATAAGTATTTAAGCAATAAAATTAAATTTACGAGCCTCCTTAACAACGCTTGTGCGCTTAAAAAGATAACCCCGGGACGAGTAAAGGCGTTATTTATCGCAACTTCGGACTTTCTATTCATAATGTTGTGGTTTAATATTTATATTTTTGGCGTTTATTAACATTTTATTTGTATTAACTTTTTAATTAGTTTGGGTGAGATCGTGTCGTGCTCTTTGGACACTTTTGTTTTCTTAGTTCTCATCCGAGTACCTTGAGGGTAATATTTGCTTAAAGAAACCTTTTAAATGTCATGAATAGCTTCGTAATAATTTTTTCATCTGTCTTTAATTTTCATGACTACATAAAACACGATGGTTTTCCAAAAAGTATAAATTAGAATCATGTTTATCAATAATACTATACTTTCAAAAAAAGTTTTGCCATTCAACACATGCCATTAAGACTCTGCCCCTTTATTCATAAACGTTGCTTAAAGTTAAATAGTGATAAGCTACTGTTTAACCATACATTTTTGACATTTGAACGTCACTTAACTTTAATCATCATTTAAAAATTAACCCTTAATAGAATACCAGAATCAACTAAAGATAAACAGAACTTACTAGGTATTCTAAATTATTCATGAAATACTCACGTCACCAATCCTTGTATTTATGTAAAAATTACCCCATTATTAAGGAAATCTGAACACAGATTTTCCGAAATCGAATCTAAATAATAGTGCCAGTCGCAGCGAAGCTATCTTGTATGTAAAATAATCCAGCGCTGCATTTGCCATTCATTGCGCTTTAGATAAAACACGCAGACATTTTTATTTTTCCATGTAAAATGTCCATTTCAACACGCTACTTCGACACCAGAAAATGAACCTTAAACTTTAGTTTCAAAGTTTAAAATTCGTTGAAGGTTTGATTTGAAAAAGATTGCAAGACAATTTCTCGATTTTCAAAAGGGGGCGTGTAGACGGGACGCTTTTTACAATTGTTTGGTTTTGTAAAATCGAGAATATGATAGAATATTTATGAAAATATTGAGTAGCTATTCTTCGTAAAATAGTATGATGAGCAAAACGTAGTTTCATAAAACTTTTATTATGCTTGTTACGTAGTCATGCATGTTGCATGATAATATAATATCACCTTTGATACGCCTTAGATAAGCATAATCATTTGATTTTATAGAAATACTTTTACTTACTTTTAGATTTTTTTTTTCGAAAAAAATACTATTGGGAACAATAGTTCAGTTCAGTTTGTTTACAGTTCTGTGATAGATGTTCATGGAATCCAACTAGAATTCTGTATATTCTGCAAACATTCAACCTGGCACGACTAAATAGTCGCAAGCCTACACAAAAAAGCGAAATGAATGACAAAAAGCGCTTGAAGCTCACGGCAGCCGCAGAAGCGCGAACCAGCAGCGATAAACAACAGACAATCGTACTTATCACTCGCTGGCCATATCTGAAGTCTTTGTCATGTTTGTGAGGAAAATATCGAAGATTGTCTCAATAACATTACAGCATTGGTGCTGGTCTTAGACCTAGTGCCAATGTTGTTGTTGTTGGATTTAAATAATAAATATTATGTAGAATATCTTTGTTTCTATACATCCTTTAGCGTTACTAAGATTTACCACAGTTACGACTGATATAATAGAACATTATTTACGATAGTGGTATCCAATATTTTTTTAATACAGATTTGTAACGACACATGTAACCATCCTAGAACTATTTATCATCAATAGTTTAACAATAATAACTAAAGAAGCTAAAGCTGAAAATAAATAACTAGAAATATACAACCGGACATCTGTATTCATTACCAAAGTATTATAGTGTATACAGTCTGTGATTACGTCCCCCTGTCGTCCCCGCCGTCCCCGCGCCGTCCCGAGTCGGCTTTACAATTTTGTGCCACTAAACAACGCCATATTGCCTCACCCTCATTTAAATTATTGGTTCGTATTTTGTCCTGAATTTGGATCTTGACTTGATTTGAGCTGTTAAATATGGAGGGGCCTGGGAAGATGCTAATTTTGAAAGAGAAGATTTTGTTAATTTTGTTTCTGTTTTAAATTTTAATCTAGATCAGGAACAAATAATAGAAGTAGAAACATCTGTTACAATTAGTAATTCACCAAAAGAAACAGCAACAAATGATTTTATTAAAGAAATAAATAGTCTGGTAGAGACGAAAGCACTTGTAAATGAATAGCCACGGATCTAAGCTGAGAGTCTGGGGAGTCGGTTAATAGAAACAGGTGTCTGTTTAATTGTACTCGTAGGTAGTCCCGACACCTTTTGTACGAATTAATAGATTATTCCACACACAAGTAAATAGCTCGTATACAATTCGAGGTGTTAATTATCTCGTGAACTAAAGCAATTTGAATAGTAGATGACATCTATTTTAGGAAATTAGTTGATTAAATTATGTCTGTGAAAATCTTTTTGAACGTACTGCCCAGGAATTTGAGGTTTTCTTTTAGTTCTTTTGATTTCTTTAGTTTCGCTTAGTGTACAAATAATTTCTATTAAATCTGAGATAAATTAATTACTCGTCAAAATAAATCTGGTTACAAAACAAGATGAATTTAAAATCACATGTTTGAAACCGTTTTTTACATTTAAATTGACGTTTTTCCATGTCATGGTTATCATGGGTGTAATGGTTATGTCATTTTTACATGATTGATAAACATTAGCATAACTTATTCTTATGATAAATGATTTTATTTTTATAAGTAGGTTTGTACAAACACTTTTACACGTCAATCATTTTTTTAAACTAGATGAGGTCGGCGTTTCCTATCTGACTAGTCTGAGAAGAAAGGCCGAAACAAACTCAGACGTCACAGTCTCTTTTAAAGTCCAGACATAATCTTGGTCATATCCATGTGAAGACCATGTAGATTAATGTCTGAGATGGTTTTTTGAGGAAAGAACCAAACAGTTTGAGAGGACCTGTCCAGTCAGTGCACGCATTTGTCAGAAATCGTGCAGCTCAACACAACACTTAAGGAGCTCGACGATTTGACGAACAATACCAAAGAAAGGACATTTGGGTAGGCCACATTAATTACTCAAACTGCCAGACCATGACAAAAACTAACAGAACAGAGAGAAAAATAAAAAATAAAATGACCCACATAGTCTTTACATTCACAATAATTTAAATAATAGAATACTTTACAAAGTAAGCAAATGTCATAGTCCAATCCAATCCAATCCAATTCATTAATGTCAAAGTGTGTATAAAAAAAAAACAACAAAACAAAAAAAAAATCATTCAATATGTAAAAATTGGAAGCAGCTTAATCCCAAGCCTTTTTGTCCTCGATATAAGCCTTAACGGTATAAAAGGCTTTCTGGCACAACTTACGTTTAATGAATGATTTGAATTTATTAAGGCTTAGATCTTGAACGGGGCTTGGAACTTTATTGTAAAAGCGTATACATTGGCATCTGAACGAGCCACCTATTTTCTTGAGCCTTGTTGTAGGTACAACAAATTTGTGTTTGTTCCTAGTATTTATATCATGGATATCACTGTATTTTTTAAACAATTTTATATTTTTATGGGCTTAAGATATTGTCCTACACTTTTTTTTGACACCTAAGCCTTATGGTCTTTGGACGTGTGCCTACTATTTTTTCGGCGAACATTTTCCTGCGTAAACACGTTTGAGTTTGCTAGAAATAAATTCTGTCCATCCACATTTACGTTCTACCAATATTTCCACGCAAAAAAAACATTCCGCAAAACTCCGATAGAAAAACCGTTATTCATCTGTAAATTCATTTGTCGAACTTCTTCAAACTCATTACAGGCCGTTTTTACTTCGTGAATTTATTCAGCATCAATCAAAATTGCGACAGATGCAAACCAACTAAGCGTTTCATTAGCAAATCCATATTTTTCCATCCAGGCCTGGCCAGGTGTTCTCAGATCCACGTAATCACTACGGTGATGAGAAATGGCCTCGTCTCGAACGCTGCTGGATTCGATCGGAAATTGCTATCGGATGGTTAAGTAGCTGCAATTTGTCATGTGATCTGGTAGTCTTAATATTCTTTGTGGAGCTCGTTAGTGTATTGGTGCCAGAAATTGATTTAGTTCAGAAGTACTTTATTGAGACTTTATTTCTACTATATTGAATCTCATATCGTTATCTTCCATTTTCAAAATAAAGCAACAGATAAAAAAAAAACAAAATAAAGTTCAACCATGTTGTTGTTTCCTCAAAAAAATCTCCTGTACCATTTACAGCTGCATCACTTACCCAACATTATTCAACTTTTCCGAAGTAAACTCAAGATAACAATGCAAATGATTGTGAGTATAATTAGCCGCTCGCTACTAGCCCAATGACGTGTATTCCGAGTGCTCCTCGGCGAAGCCCTGGCTTATGTAAATTATATTGTCATCTTCAAGAATAGGCATTAAACCGCGACGTCTACCTGGGCTGGTACAAGTAGTAAGAGATTGGCGTTGTTATGTCTCATGTTTATATACACTACTTTTTCCTGGTGACGAAAAACGGAGATCCGTCAGATTTTTCTAGGTCCAGACGATGTAACCTGGGATATACCTATGTTATTACGACGTCATTTGAACTTCAATGTGGCACTTGAAGTAGTTAATGTCAAATTCATACTAAACATTTTCTACAATATTTCTTGCCGATGTATACTGCTTTTGGAGACTTACATAATCAGCCTATAATGTGCCCACTGCTGGGACACAGGCCCCCTCTCGGTCGGAGGGAGTGGACCGTAATCCACCACGCGGGCCCAGTGCGGGTTGGTAGATGTCACATGTCGTCGAATAATTTGTCTAGGACATCCCGGTTTTCTCACAATGTTTTCTTTTACCGTTTTAAGAGCAGTGGTGATGAGATAATTTACACAAACTAAAGCGCCTGTCTGGGTTCGAACCTGCGACCTACAACTTATAAGTCGCGGCCGTTACCACTGGGCCAGCATGCACCACTGCTCTTATTTTGGAGACTTATTGTAAGCAATTTTGAACATAAATAAATATATTTTTTACGTTATCGCCAGGTTTTTATAAATTACAGATACATGAAAATGCCATCTCGTTTTGGAACATAGAATAATTCTCGTTTTACTTACGTACTACTTTACCATTCGTCTTTCAGAGGTTATTTCAGTACTTAGGTATTGTGAATATTTTGCCGTTAAGTCAGTATTTGGAACACCTATTATGTGAAAACAGAATAAGCTGCCACTGGCAAATACATTGATTTCTCAAAACGAGGAAGAGGAAGCAAGAAAACGCAAGGAGTAAAAAAGTATATTTTCGGTCTACAATCCAAGGATAATAACCAAAGTAAAAATTTAGCTTCATGTACATAAAGTTTGGCGTTCTTTTAGTTCGCTAAACGTTGTTCTATTGTTGAGTTTACTTTTAATTTATTCTTTCAAAGTCGTTGTTTTGTCATCCCTTAGAAGTTAGCGAAATAGGTGAATTAAAAACGAAAGTTGGTTCGAGGTTTTTTGGCAGCTGTAAATACAGCCGTATTGGTGGTAGTCGCTGATTTCAGTCTAATTTAATAGTCGGACTTCACATTCCATGGCCGTGTAGCAGCCAAAAAATAGACTTCGATCTTAACCTAAATACGTGTTTCAGGAAAGTAATAACTTTTCAGTCTGAAATCGACGCTAAAAGAATGATGGCAAGGACGTTAGTTCTTTGAAACCTTTCACACCTTGTCCTCGTAAGTATAAAAATGTACCTACGGGGACTACAATGACGAATTCAGTCTTGCTTTTTCATCCATTTACGAAATATTAAGAGTAAGTACCTATACCTCTTTACACCTAACATCGCCGTATTCATAATCACAATAATGTTAGCGCCTCGCTTAAGCGAGCTCAACCGGCGGGTACACTTAACAAGGCTATCGGTCTTTTCAAGCGGACCCTAATAATCTTCATAAGCCAGGGACGCCGTGACAGTACCCCGGCACCCTGGTACCCTGGTACACAGGTACCCCGGCGATTATATTAATGGTTTGTTGTGTGAGCTGGGTAATAATTGTTAGGTTATTAGGTTTGTGTTGTGTGAAATCTTTGCCCTAGTTTTTGTATTCGAACGTTTGTAATTTAAAAACTGACAAAAGTGAGTGACGGCGATGTAATTTATAGTAAGTGTTTTTGTCAGGGAAATGAAATTCCTAGCAAGAGTTGTTTTTTGTTTTTTATTGAATTAAAATGATTGAAAACCGCCTAATGATGATGGTTTGGACAATAAGATGGATTTCAATCCCTCCAAATGCTTCGCAGTGACGTTCATATAGTTTAATTAACAATTCCATCATGAAAACAACAGCCATGAAAGATCTGGGAGTCATATTCGACCGAAAGCTTACCTTCCACGACTACATTGCCACGGTAGCTAAGGAATCCTACCAAACATTGGGTTTTGTTTTGCGTGATTGCCGCGATTTTCGCTCCGCAATTGCCACCAAATTTAATGCGTTCGTACAGAGCAAATTGGAATCCAACTCCTGCGTGTGGAATCCACACGAAATTACTACCTACGTGCTTTTACTGGAAAAGGTACAAAAACCTCTAAATTTCTACTGGGATGCCTCGGATATTCTCGAAACTCGTTAGAGATAAGGCGAGCAAAAGACCAGCTCACCATAGCCTGTAAGACGCTCCGTGGCACTATTGACGCGTCTGATTTACATGCTGTGCTGGCTTGCTTCTTTGTGCCAGACAACTACTGCCGCGGCAGAAAGCACAGGCCGTTTGCTGTGCCTCCATGTCACACAGTTGCGCGTGCTAAGTCCCCAGTACCACAAACTCTAGCCACACTTAATGATCTCTTGTACTCCAATCCAACAAACGATCTGTTTGCAGACGAATGGACGAATATTTTGTCGGCATGTCAAAAGTACTGTGAAAGGAAGTTATGAAAGTTCTGTTAACTTTTAACTTGCTGATTTTATCTTTTATGTGTATATAAAAACTGTGTCTTTGATTTCTGTAATTGTTTTTAAACAGTTTTAATTAAAGAAATTAATCTTATTTAAGTTGAAACACAATGAAGATCATGTGGCACAAATTGCATTAAATATGCCAGAACAAAACAGAGGCAGAGGGTGCTTGCCTTGACCTGGTCGTCAAATATAAAAAAGGACTTCAAGAAAGCGCACTTGCCAGAATTGACAACTAAATACAGAATAACTTGGCGCAGAAAAGTGAGGAGACCCTGAAGAACGGGACCAGGGAAGGAAGAAGACGGAGAAGTGGTAAGTTTTTAATTAAGTTTGGTATATTATAAATATGTTAAAGGTGTCATAATAAGACGTTTTTACCTTAACGTCCATGTACCTTCCCTTATAACAAAGCCGTTCCATACTATACTACCAACTACTTCCATGTTTTACACATTCATCATTACGTAATAATAAAACGACAACAGTTGCGCAATTACCGCGCGACCCTCGTCAACAACCGCTTGCAACCCTTTGCAGTTCCACTAAAAGTGTCGGCTATACCTCGTTTACTTGTAACGCGGTAATTATTCTCCCGTTAAAGTGGGCGCGCGTATAAGCCGGTATAAGCCGGGGTGCTGTGTGACTTCAAACACGAATTAACTGTAATTGTTTAAGCGGTTGCAGTTGTTGTTGTATTGTAATGCTGTTAGTTTGTTTTGTGGAACAACGTTTATACGATAATTTTATTGAATTTCCCGTAAGGATATTAATAGATTTTATCTTATTTTCTACTTTTGGGAAAGATCTCTCATAATGCCTCCCCAACCTCCTTTTCTCTCTTCGGCGAGTACCTTTGTGAAGGCATCCCAGTCACTACGTCTAACGTTTCCTTTGACCGTAATGTCTGTCTGTCCTTACTTAGAATGACTATTTACTGACATTTCTCTTTGTTTTACTTACTCCTTGCGGCAAACAATTATTGAGCGAACCAGTGTAAGAATTTGACTATGATTCAAGTTTAAACAAAGCCCTCAGTATGCCGTTTAAAAATCGCCTTATATAGTTTAGATAAATGAATTGACTGCACTATAACTATTATGGGAAATGCACAGATAATCAACTGAGTTTTTGGCTGCCAACCGCAAAACATTAAAAGCTTTTACCATGGGGAAGAAGTAATCTGATTTACCAAAAATATGTGTTGTGCTTGTAACAACTATTATATCCATTGGTGTTAGGTATAGGATACTATTTAATCGCCCGTAAGCCAGGGTACATCCACGTCAGGTGAGCCACCAATTAAATGTAATTGCTGCGGTCAACATAATAAATGTATTAGCACTGAAGCTTATCATGTGCTATTAATTGTGTAATAGAGCTTAGGTATGTCTCATTTTGTCTCTGGAACATTTTATCGTCAATGTGATTGTTTTTTTTGGTTTTGTCTGTCGACCAGAGGAATTTTGTGATCACTTTTTGTGACCCACTTCTCGGAATCCAATGCAACTTTGCAAAAATAATAACTAAAATAACGCACAGGGAAGGATCCTTACTTACAATATTCCCACTCAAACCTCCTGGCCTTCAAACAGAAGCGGTGAAAAGCTAGTGGAACATAAAATTACAACTAGCCTTCTAATTAGCAAGCCGGCTTATAACGGGAATCCACTGAATAATTATGAA
The DNA here is from genome assembly GCA_945859715.1 of Apamea sordens. Taxonomy (NCBI): domain Eukaryota; kingdom Metazoa; phylum Arthropoda; class Insecta; order Lepidoptera; family Noctuidae; genus Apamea; species Apamea sordens. The sequence continues at coordinate 842,701 of OX243990.1, read as the reverse complement.
AGGAGAAATTCTACGGCAACCTGAAGCGTGGCCTCACATCAAAAGAGCAATATAGTAGGCCACAAACACGTGGTAAGGCCTTGTGAGGCCTTTTTTGAGCGAAGTTACATGGAATAGATAGATTCAAAGGTTCACTTGTAAAAATGCGTCCAGAACAGTTAAGTTTTTTTTAATGAATTAATAAAACTGTGCCAAGTCCAACATTAGTATTCAGCAGGCAGCCTGTACTGTAATCCATATCCACGTAATTATCTATCTTTAGCTTTAAACAATTATAACAGCAATCCAATTAAGGTTACGCTTTCTCAGGACAATAGCCAAAGCGATTGTTCTACAAAAGGCTACTAATTTATTGATTGCGTTCTTGATAGACTCAGAGATCTTATAATATTATATAAAGAAGATCTTACATAGAGTATAAATACTTAAGTTAAACGACTGGTTCAAGCTGTGTCGTATTTTTTATACTAGCTTCTGTCCGTGACTTTTGTCCGAGCTCTGATTTTTTTTTGTTTTTAACATTAAATATATCCATTTTCCATTTAAATACAGTCGACAGATTCCCATAAGTAAAAGAATTTTCGGAATCGGATCAAAGGTTCCGAAGATTACCCCCTACATACAAACTCACAAATTTTAGCTCTATAAAATATTATTAATTAGAGTAGATAATAGCATGTCTAAAAGAATGTGCCTTCTCTGTTTTCTTTTGGTTGTTACGGTAGCACTGGCGTTAGACTGCGGTTTTGTTTGTTTGTTTTGGTTTCAGGGATTTAAAAGATGATTTTTTTTATTATTTAAGTTGTTTTCGGTTGTATAGAATACAGTCATAACATTCAATAACTGTTCGCTTAATTTTGAAGAGACCTGAACGTGTATATTTTTTTATCCTTTTCTGGCATAACTCTTGGCGAAAACTTACTTCATCTTTTTTAGGCCGAAAAAAAAAACTTGCTTAATAAAGTGAAAGATTTACCCTAAGATTTTTCATACTAAAAACATAATGTCGAAGCGAAAATATTACACCAACTAGATATGCAACGTTACTTACCTATTAAATGCATTAAGCTTTTAACACAATGTCTAATTCAGGGAAACGTGTACACAGGCCTTTAGGACAACAGTAATTAAAATTAAGCTCTATGTTATCAATTTTAAAGTTGTTTTTAGTTTGGCGGAAGTTTTCAGATGGGATCATTTCGAAGTTTTTCATGGGAGAGCTAGAGTGTTGGTACAGGCGTGAAGTTGGGTCGTCTCATTTATTATTGAGCGGATACTCTCGGGGAGTTGGTGGAGTTAAAGTTTGTCGCCCACTGAGCTCATAGTATAGCGCTGACGCTGCACTTTGTAAACAAGGGAGTTCCTTGTTCAAACTGATTATTGCGCTTAAACAAACTTTAAATTGAAATATGTAATTTAACTTCCTCAAAGTACATTAAAAACGCGTATATTTTGCCAGTACAAATAATAGCGCTAAAAAATATTCTTAGTCTAAAAATACTTGAAACAACAAATATACGTACATTTGGAGAAAGTTGGACAAATAGCTGTCACGTCGCGGAGGCGAGCACTCCAGTCGATTAAATGCCAAGAGCTCACGACTATAACTGTATCGATGGATGGATGTTGTGCGGGATGATGGGGGAGTACAGCCGAATATGGATCGAGGATATTTAAATAGTGAAACGTATGAAATATTGATGTTAACGGTGGAGTTTCTTGCCCATTCTTCTCCATACGAAAACTACCTTTTGGAATAGAATCAATTTTATTTTTATTTTATTTTTGACGTTCAAAAGTGTCTTTTATGTGCCGATTTGAAATAAATGATTTGACTTTGACTTTGCTTATCTTATACTAGTTTCAACTTGGTTGTCGTTTTATTGGTAAACGAAGAAGTAGTTTTTTAGGCACGTGTGACGTTAGTTTGTGAATTTTGGATCTTCTTTTTCAGGGTTAATTTCCTACATTGAACAAAATTCTGGCAGCCAGGAGTTAGTGCTTGAAAGATTTGTGTCTTAAAATCAACCTACGGTACTAAAGACATCTGAAAGTACGGCAACGCTTCGTGGTATCGAGGATGTACACGCACGTAATGCTAATTATCGCTACAGTTGCATCACAGTCCTAACTCCTCCTACATTGACTGTATCGGTATTTGTTGCTTCTTCGGTCATTTACATCTCTTTATGTTGCTTTGTTGCTAAATATCTTGCCGATTGTCGTAACCGACGCGATTCGGAAGCCTCCGGGAACCCTTTCGACTTTATGTGAATTCAAGACTTTGTTAATTTTGCTTTTGATTATGATGTAAAAGTTTATGATGGCTTTAAGTACGAAAGTAAAGATGTGGTGATTTTCATATTTAATTATAAAGACTGTTTGAGTGGACTTAGTAATTATGTTTTGAATTATAAAGAGCAAAAATAATTTATATCTGTGTCATCGATCTTAAATTGTTTCAAGATACCGTTTTCCAGAGGTCTAATTAACTACTGAATTGGTTGCCCTACTATAAAAGATAGAGTATAGGAGTAAAACATCTTACAGCAACTTAACTACAAGCTAGCAGGCTGGCTAGGAAGCTAGAGGTAACCAAGTCACGAATTCCCGATCAACAAAACTACGAGTTTCGTCTACCAATACATTGGTCAGAAGCCGCTGTAAATATCTCAACGTGGCAATGGATTGGACTGGCTCAACGTCGTAAAAGATGGCGTAACACAGCGATGAAGACTCAGCCTTGAAGTAAATAGAATAAACGGGTAAGCAAGTATTCTGAATTAATAAAAAAAACAGCCAATTTATTGTATCAACAATATATTGACAACCATTCTAAAAGTTATTAATCCCGGTTGACCGATAGACCTAAACACAACCAATGAAATACACATTACAATTAAAACAAGGCAAATTTCTGGCCTAACAGAGCTCTAAAAAGCCTACAACAAGTTGAACGACAGAGCAATCCCGACTCGTCAGAGTCGTCAATCAGCAGATTCAACAAAAACAACTGAACGGCGAACAATGCGAAAGCGAAAATACAAATTGTGGGATTTGTTTCGTCATCCCTACTGATTTGTTAAACAACTAAACGCGAAACTTGCTACGATCACCATTATGGTACAGAGCAAAAATGTTCCTAACATTCAAATCCTCGAGTTTGCGAACTACAAAAAAATTGTTTGAGTATTTGCTAGGCTGTGGCTGTAATGAGTAGCTTCGATTCAGCTCGGGAGTAGGGTCGGGAATAATTTCCATTCCATGATTGGAGCACACAAGCGACACCTGAGACGGCGTTTGTCAAACTGACAGACGCTCCCCTCTTTTTGTATAAACATCAAATATGTAACGAATTATTCATTGCGGTTCGCTCCGCTGTGCGAGTTTTATTACAGTTTCCATTGCGAACGTTCTGGACTCGTTTCTCGTTTAGTTAGACAGGGAGCTAGTTTCAACGCCGTCTGTCCAGTTTAAGCGATGTTTTGTAATTGTCTACGTTTGGTGTTAAGAAATTGCTTGGTATTTATTATACGTTACAACCATTTTCAAGTTGGTTTCAAGCATTTTTTGCAGATTTAGTGCTTGCATAACATGGTTTTAATCTCCACAGAATTATAAAAAAAACCAAATCTTATCACTGCACATTAGTAAACATCTATCCTTAATTAAATACACTTCTGCTAGAGAGTGACACATTAACGGCTGATGATTTCATCCCAATATTGCTAACGCTATCGTCCAGTTTACGTAAATCCAGAAGAAATAAAAACAATCTTACATAAAAATAAACAACTTGCAAACTAAAAGCCCAACAATATCATTTGGCTAAAACGTCCGGCGTAGACAATCAGTTCTCTAAAGGTATTATTGTTTTAAAGACGCGCCCTGCAGCCGACAGCCGCATTGTGGTCCGACCGCACACTACGTGGGGTGACATTGTCAGCGGTTACACTGCTATTTTATACGCTGTGGCATGTTGTTTTTTGTTGTTGTCGTATGTATGTTGTATTGTGTTTGTAGTATAATTGGATAGAGGAAGGAAAGGAGGTCAGAGTTTAGTAAAAAAATCGAAATCAAGGTTATTTTTTTTTTCAATGTTCAGCTCTGCTTTCAGTAAGCTTATAATAATAATTACAAAGAATAATACTCGTGTCTAAAAGGTCACCAATAATTATGAACTGTAAAAGGCTAGATAACAATAGCCAATCAAATGTAAGTACCAAAATCCTTTTCCATTTATGACCTGGACTTCTACAGAATCTGAGGGGTTGTTATTAAGACCGCTCACATAAACAACTCGTCAGTTTAATCAATTTCCATGTTTTCATTAGGCTCACTCCTAGTGTCTATTGTCCTGCCAGAAGCTAAGTCCGCCTACAGTACATCGTCTTCACGCTCTTGTGAAATTGAAAAACAACGATACGCCTCTTTTGTTTGGTCCTTCTTTGTCTCAAACAAGATACTTATCAAGCATTTACTCGTTTACCTGGCTGTCCGCTTTTTTTAATAAGCCGTCTTGTTTACCGTTCTATCTGGAGGATCTCGGTGATTTTATTTTGTGCTCATTCCGTCCTTGTATTAAGTTACTCGGTAAAGGTTCTCTTAATTTATCTGGAGTGGAGTTTATTTGTCTTTTTTTGAGTGATTGGCAGATTGTTCTTTAGCATTTAATTGTGAAACTCTGTTTGTGTACTTAGCTTCTGGAGGAGTTGAATGCTGAAGTTAGTAAACATTTTAGAAGTTCGATAGATCCTTGTAACCTTTTGAAAGCTTTATAATTTTTGCATCTTTGGCCATTCAAGAAAGTTTTTTACTGTAATTTTTTGATAGGTCGAAGGCAAAAATCGAAGGTTTTGTTGTACTTGTGCTTGACGTATAGTCTCTTTGGCGTTACAAGCTACTATCGGGCTATTTTTGTCAAGATTTTTTTAATGTTACCTTTTCAAGCAAAGTGGCCTTCAACCTAAATTTAAAGCTACCAGGTATCGGGTGTAGCACCAAATAAAAATGGGAGTCATTCCACCACGGCAGCAGGTTTAAGGAGCTCGCAGTGCATAACTAACGTTAGGTCGCCGCCTTATCGCACTTGAACCCTATTAAATAACCCATTTCGTTCGCTAACTCTACACTAGCGAGCACGATAAGCTGATACTGTGGATATTTTTCTTTCATTCCACATCAAGGAAGGAGTTACAAGGTACAATTTATTTTATTTCAAGGCTGGCGTCGTAGTTTACTTAACTGATAAAGTTTGTTGGATTGTTTTGAAACGGTCTCATTCTGTCATGGCATCGTTTTCTTGTTGCCGTGAACTGTCTTGTTTGGCTTATAAAGAGATTACACCAAGGGGATGAACTGCAGTGCCTTCCAGTCTGCTACCAATTTTGTGTGCTCAGTTTGACTTTGATTGTTCAGTGGTTGTTGTGAGTGTGGTTATTTCAGCTGTAGCTACAGCCGCTTCTATTTTGTTAATAATGATGCTACAGCTGTCATTTCAAACACTCATTATTTTGCTGATTTGAAGTATATTTTATAAATTTTTACTAAAAATTAAGAATCTGGTTTACGATCACTATAAAACCACCTTAGATACTTCTCACCTCATTACCATACCATACGTACAAGTATGTAGTATCGATCAGACGCAACAATAAAGTGGATCGCTGTGCGGCGGCTCCTCGTCGCCCTCATATCAAGGGTCCTCACTTGAGTCGAGAAGTTTCACCTAAGCAGATGGCGTCCCGTCTACCTTTGTATAGATTGCTGGTGTTTATTCTGTTTGGCGCTCTTAAACACCGTTCAGCGACTGCGACCACTAGAACCATAGCTTATTATTATTAGCATGCCTGGTAAACGTAGGTATCCATTATCCAAGTTTGAAATATGCAACCTAGTCGTCATAAGACACAAATAGATATTTGTGGAAGTCTATGTTCAGACTGAGGTGGACTGATCAGATTAAATCCGTAGTTGGAGGCCAGAGAACGTCGTGAGGCGAGCAACGACTAGATACACTTGCGATTGCACACAATTTTGCGTTACCATAACCGGCCAGTCAAGATCTAAGCAAAGAAGAAGATGTGAAAACTTTCATCCAGCAGTTGGTAGACATCATTCGGCTGATGCGATGATTAAGAAACTAACTACCAAGAAGTAAAACGCAAACCAATTAATGGTTTTCCGACTTTTTGTTACTTGAGGCAAAATAATATCCTACTTATTCGGGTAATGATGAAATAAATAAAAAATACTAATAGGAACTGAAACATTATGTCTTAAAACCGGTTTTAAAGCTATTAATAAGTAATATACTGCTTCTAATATCATAACGCCCAGCAGCAGAACAATGGAGTCATCTTAAACGTCGAGCCCTTCAGTCAAGAGTCCTCACTCGAGACGAGAGTGCTCGCCTAAATAGATGAGGTTTACATACTTGTATTGCTTTTTTGATGTTACTGGCTCTTGTTGGACACTCTTGTTGCTCAAATCATTGTTAGGTCGTGGGAATTTAGCAAGCCCCTGTAACAAGTACTATGAAACAAAATCTGTCTGGACTAGAAATTTGATGTAAATTGCAGATAGTGTTCTTGACAACTTTGAGACAGAAGCCGACAGAAGGATTCAGTTGGGTTGGGCAGCATTTGGAAAACGCCGTCAAGTCCTCTCGTCGCCTATCCCATAGTGTTTGAAGACTAAGGTCTTCACCAGTGCGTCCTCCCCGATATGATGACATATGGCGTCGAAACGTGGACACTGATGGTCAAGCTGGTCCACAAATTCAAGGTCGCTCATCGCGCTATGGAGCGAGCTATGCTCGGAGTCTCTTTGAAGGATAAAATCAGGAATGAAATTATCCGGAAAAGAACCGGAGTTACCGACATAGCACTGCGTAAGCAAACTGAAGTGGCAGTGGGCTGGCCATGTTTGTCGAAGGACCGATGGCCGGTGGAGCAGACGAGTCCTGGAGTGGAGACCGCGTATCGGCAAGCGTAGTGTGGGACGCCGCCCAGCTAGATGGACAGACGACCTAAAGAAGGTTGCTGGGATGGACTGGATGGGGAAGGCGGAAGACAGAGTGTAGTGGCGCAGCCCTACGTCCTTGGGAGAGGCCTACGTCTAGCAGTGGACTGTGATAGGCTGATTTCATGTTCTTGACATCCGGAAATAGAAAGAGGTTAGTTTTATGTGTGAAGCAATATGGATACCTATCCATATTGCTTCGGTGCTGTCGTGGTGCTGTCGTTTCGGTGTCGTCGACGCCTAGTAAAGTAAACCATAAGGTACAGAAGATAGGGTGATTCGTCATAGAGAAGAAAAGAAACACTCTTGAAATTATCGCAATACAAAAGATAGTCAAAAACAAAACAAAGTCATTAAGTTAATCAAGGCTCGACCTTATCAAACTCAACGCAAACCGCCTCAAATCGGCCGAGTGTCGAAAGGTGTTGCAAGTAATTAATAAGGTTAACGCGAGCATCGGCTGTGCGTGAGTAGACGCCGCGAATCATTCATCGAGTCACCCTGTACTTTTGACTGCCTGTTCACATTATGATACGCCTTTAGTTCAGAATATAATATAATATGTATTGTTGCTGCAAATGGTTAATAAACAAAGATGGCCAACATTAAAAAAATATCTTACAATAAATTAAAATAAATGAAGAATATTCTAAAATTGTTATGCTGAAAACTAAACTATGTACAAGAACTATACTAAACAATTTTAATGTATTTCTTGAATTGTTGTACTTTTTTATTTTATCGTAGTCCAAATTTGGTTTGCTAAGGTCCTGAGACCTTTCGTGATCAATCATTTTAGCTAAGGTTTTAGTAAGGACTGTTTCCATTTCTTTGTTTTGCGTTGTCGCAAGCAGTTGGTAAGGGTCATCAATAATCATTATTATTAATTTATCGATCTTGAGCTAGTTCGTTTTTCTAGTTCTTGTTATGAAGGCATCAAAGCTTTGAAAAACGACTGACTACCAGAGAATTCTTATTGAATTCGTGGTTGATGAGGATGATGATTGCAGTTCTTTGCTCACTGCACCGCTTTGGTTACTGCACCACTTTGATTCTCAAACAATTCCCTCGTTCTTTGACTGCAAATAGAATTAAAAAATTCAAAGATTTCGGTGTAGGTAGTTTAATAAAATTAAATTCCATTTCAGTTACCTAAATCACGAATACCTTCTCACCCAATCCTCCAGTATGAACATTGAACGGGTGCCTTAATCACTATTTAATTATGCGGAACTCAGGCGTCGCGCGAAAGAGCCCAACTTAGCGATTACTTCATGTTTTTGTTTCGCCCCGACACGCCCCGTTGTTTCGTCCCGCAATGAATTGTCATTATATTCACAAGTACCCTCAAACTGTGGGGAACATCGGTGAGTATAAAAGGAGTGGATAAGTTGAAGTTATTTTTAAGGAGGTTAATTTTTCTTTTATAAAATTTTCAAAGTTCATAAATAAATAATGTATTTAACCTGAGGAGTTGATAAGCAAACAAGGGTTACTGGTTGTAGAAGACAGAAAATAAGGGGATAGAACGCGAAACGGTTCAGGTGCGAATAATGAAAACGTGAGGATAAAAAACAATACAGGCAGTTAGGAGCAGCATAGTGTTAAGGTTAACTATTACACGAGGATCTTATTGCGTAATTTAGGCTTTGCATGAATAGGCCAGGCATTTAACACGTTTATGTAACGGTATCGTGATTACAGTACATTAGAGCTGCTTATTTCGTCTTAATAACACACATTTACACCTACCACCACTTACACCACCATTTACATTTGCATTTACAACTTCCGCGCGAAAAAACCAGTGTCCTGCTGTGTCAAAACATAGTTCCTCATAAACTTTTAACACACAATGTACCACTTTAGCCTAAACTCTAGATATAAACGGGATCTTAGGAGGCAATAAAAACAAAACAAATTGCAGGTAAAATAATGCCGTGAGCTTTGCCCCCCGCCCTCCGCTCCCCGCGGAGGCTGGCGCGAAGGCTTTAAATCCTTATTTATATGATAACGGTATAATTCTTCGGCGGCCCATTTTGGTGGTTCCCTATGTACCTCCTTTGTAACAACTGTTTTGAGATAATGTTAGGATCATGTTTTAGGCAAGATAAAGGTTTGAAAGGATAAATAAAATTCTGCTTTGATATTGTTCGAATGGTCGGTTTTTTATAAATATACCTACCTACCTGTTGCATTAGCAATGTAGGATTTGTTTTGTTCTGAGTTTATCAATATTTTCTCGGTGGAATCACGGACAGGATACACATGAACCTTACCTGAAAGGTTGTCTAAAAATTGTTATCCCTTTTGAGTGTTGCAGCAACGTAGTTGGTGGAAACCACTTCCTTTGAAGCCGACAGCTTGTTTACCATTTGCCCAGATGAGCTCTTACTCAGAGAGCAAAATTATCAAGTGTTAATTGCTTTAAAGTTATGTAAGTATTTAATATTCATTCCTGTTAAACAGCCTCGCCAAATAAACCATGAAACTTAATTCCCCCACAGTACGGGTTGGCTTAAAGCGTACAACGGTCCCCAAAAGTTGTGTTACAAACAAGTGTGCGGTGTTATCACATCGTAAAATAAAAGTAATGACCACACTGCGCTGCCCGGTGTACACGGCTTCGCGTTACTATTTGAATATACGGTTGTGGTATTGAAACGTGAAATTTTATTTTAATGTTTTGAGTTTTTAATGATTTTTGTGAGTGTTGTCATTTGTGTTGTTGCCAAAGGTTTAAAGCCAATCGTTTATTATTTCGTAAAAACGTATTTTCTTTTTTCTGCTGTACGAGTATGATTGCAAGCAAGTTGATATCAACGTTAACTGTCCAGAGTGTGTCAGATATGATAATTCAGTATCACCACTTACGGAGGATCTTGCACTATTTGCATCCTTCACGCCAAGTTTTACATTTATTCAGACCATGAAATATCCAACCTTACATGTTCATTGTCAGCTTTAAAATAGAAGCTCCAGATTCAAAATACTGTATTGTGCATTATATATAACACATTAAAACACCCTTTCACCCTTTGACAATCAATACCATTGTAATCACAATATCAAAACTCGTCATCCAAAAATACATTTTGTTCATGAACTTCCGGCAAGTTATCGACGCCATACATCACGACAGTGGCACACAGTGGCCCATAAATAAACGATCATAACACGAAGTTATATTTGTCATTGTTTTTTCAAAGTCAATCGCACAAGTTCGAACAAGTTCTGGGTTTTATTTGCGATACGCGTGACGTATGTGGGGCTTTGGCGGATATATTTTTCGTTAAGTTGTAGTTTTATGAAATTGTTAAATACTCTCAGCAGACTCACAGAAACGCACCTCATCCACACACTTTTAATAATCATAATAATAACTCTTTATTTCAGATAACAGGATCCATAAAGTGTCAGTATTGCCTTAACCTATTGTTAGTGAAAAATTAATTAAAAACAAAAGTGACATCTCAAAAAAAATACAATTAATTTGGCACATGTCTCCCAGCCCAGTGCCTAATAAACGGCCCATCTATTTTGTCCGCCAGTGTACCCAAAATATTTTTCGGACTACCTCGGAATCGCCGCACTATGCTGCGGCGATTCACTTGCACTTCGCATGATGGCATAAAAGTCGTCCAGTCTTAAACAGTCGTCAAACATGCCTGATGCGCTGCAAAACCGAGGCAGTCCCAACAACATCCTGAGTCCGTTATTATACCGCAGAAGGCCTACAGCGCCTTGCGTGTCCAAACACGCAAGGCGCTGTAGGCCTTCTGCGGTAGGTAAATGACAGCTAATTTAAAGTCATTTAATTAAGAAACAAGAGAACAGTGATCATTGTTATACAGGACGGCCAACTCGGAGTTTAACTACTTTAAATTAAGATTCATTTTATTAGAAACTAAAATTGCCATATATTGTTCTATAATTATGTTCCCGATTTGTATACTTCAAAGCAGTCTTCACTGTAGGTTCTTGCTGGAAAATGGTTCAAACCATCTGTAGACACTGACAGCACAATTCACACACCATTTGTGTTATAACCTTCAGTGTGGCAGTTGACTGAATTGTGGTATTCATAATTCTCTTGCAATATAATGTTCATAAGGAAAATCATAATAAACATCAGAATTTTCCGTGCGGACCGAGAAAAGAATGCAGAAACTCTTGTAATGATAGACATTATCAATGGACAAATGAATGCATATTATCAGTTGACGTATGTGTATCGATTCAAGTGGTAAAGACTCAACCTCTGAGAATTTTCACTATCACGTTCAGCAAAATAATAAAAATTATAATTTTTGTCATAAGGACTAAACGATTGCTCATGAAAATGGGCAGCCTCATATATTGGCAAAAAAAAAATTGAACCCAAAACACAGTGCTTAAACATGGTTGTTATAAAACCACCACGCATGCCACTTTGAGCATTAAATCAATTAACACAAAAAAATAGGAGAAGAAAAAAACCCTTCGAATCTCAGCTGATGAATAAAGGGCGACCAGTAATAGATGGCATCATAACCCTCAAATGCGTACGGGATAAAAAATAAGTTGAAGTCGTTCCACATCGCCCACATCTGGTACTAATGTGTCCAACTTTTGATAAAGCCGTAGTGCCCAACGAATTGGTGCGTTGAATCGCTTTCTCATGTTCAACTGCTAAGTGATATTTTAAGGTTGAAAAGTAGTTTTTGGAGGTTATTTTAGTAACAGATGCTTTTGTTTTGTAATGCTTGTTTAATTTTGTTTTTATTTATATTGGTTGTGATTTGTGATGACATATAAACTCGAATACTACAGTAGAAGAACATTCTATTACTGAAAATAATTTTCAAACCAATCAAACAATGGATTCTATACTGTTGATGAATATTTAATTCATCAAAATGGTTTATTGTGTTTACGAAATATTTTTTTTAAGACTTAGTGACTCAGGAGACAATATTTCTGCTAATAAGAAGAATGTATGTACTTTGAATAGTGTGAAGTGCTTACTCTAATATCGTTTAAAATAACCTTTGCAAAATAGTTATACCTCATAACAATGATCACAATCGTGATACGCAAAGCATAAGGCAACGTCCAGTATAAAATGAAGAATCACTGATCACTGCCGGAGAAATGCATGATTATACCATTTGCAATCTGCATTCCAGATTATACTTTAACTTGCTAAAAAAATAGAGTGCAATCGCTCTTTACCAACCTTCAAATAAAAAGGTGAATCACTACACCGATGAGTAGGTACCACTGACAATTCACTATCAGTCATCAATCGATAACCCTTATCAACATCTCGATAAAATGATTCACGGCCATATCATTATCATTTTATCTCAAGTGCTATGTGTATAGAAAGAAAACTATATAAATTATACAGAAAAAATCTTCGGGGACATAGTCAAAGTAATCTTTGTTTGAACAAGTCATATAACAATTTAAAGTTCAAAATGTCTCTTATTACAAATGCTTTGTTAGTGTGTGTGCTGTGCGTGGCGCTGTATAGTGCCGATGACTTCCAGCTTGGGTCTGTAACCAACGGACAGTTGGGGTACCAGGAAACTGTCAAGTTAGGCTCGATTCCTCTCACTGCGAGGACCAAGAATGTTTTCTACAATTCAAATAATACTAAAATTATTAAGGTGAGTCATAGTGCTTTCATTATTTTCTTCAATCAGTGTACATATAATTTTCCCCTCAATTCTCAAACGTTGACTTTAAGAAATACTAAATAGTCTGATATACGGTGTACTTATTGTAGTAACTGAAATACATGAGACCTACAAGTACCAACGACGAATTTATTGCGTTTGTTAACTAACCCGCTTGTATTTAATATTAAAGACTGAGCATTTTTCTAATTGATTATTGCTCCAGATATCTGAATCACGTGTCAGTCAGTAGAAAGATAAGCTTGGCAGTAAGGTTGGCAGCGTGGAGGTTATGATATTTAGACATTAGGTATGACTATAGACAGTTTTCAGGGCATAACCTTTTGTTGCCTATATAGATGAGCACGAGTTACATTTTTTGTGTGTTAAGCAGATACCAGACGCTTCACTTTTTGTTTATTTTTGTCTTTCGTCTTCCACTAGAAGTGAAACGTCAAAACACAAAATGAATCAAAAGTTAAAAATGAATTTTTTAGTAAACCGATATAAGGATGTTGGATTTTGGCCCTCGGCATCATTCACTTGCCTTCCGATTGATAGAAAAATTTTATGAAATGAGCTGATTCATTCCGACGTAATTTTATCGATGTGTAAACGTGGCATAAAACAAAATAGAACTATCACTCGAATGAAGCGTCTGGTGTCGGTTTAAGATCCCGCCCCATTTAATCAACCCTTTCGTCCCCTTTAAATAAAAATAAACCAAAATATTAATATCAATCCTTATTATTGCAGGGCATATCAGCAGTCGATATAGAACAATCGAAAGCCAAAGTGACCATCACGGCGGGAGGCATCGGCTCGTCCTTCGTCAACCTTCGGCTAAAGGGCGAAAAGGGGAAGAACCTCCGCTACCTGGTTCAAGTCTTTGTATGATTATACACACATTTGTACTGAGAGAACACTGTAATAACGATATTGGTTTTGGTATAAGAAAAATGCGAGGAATATGTTCTAAGTGAAAGAAATATAAAATAATTTTTATTGGCAGTGATTTGTTTCTTTTCGTGTTGAAGTCGCTTTTCGTGTAAGTCTGTGTGCGTTATTCTTCTAAACTGCACGCACAATTTTGATGCGGTTTTGACCATCATTTAGAAAGGAATGATGCCACGAAATGTATTGAAGCTGGTACCCGCTTCAATAGGAATTAATCATTGGAAAGGTAATAAGATTTAGTACAAGAATTCTCATTAGAATTCTTGTACTCAAATTCAAACTAAGATCGGACAAGATGAAGACAAGACAAGAGAAGACAAGCGTCATTACGCTTGTCTTGAATCTTGTCCGATCTGAGTAATTCAGGGTGGAAGTTGAGACGAGACGGTAAGGGCTGTAGCTACCACTACTGTCCTTAACGTCTTGACTTATTTCTACGTGCATTCACAGATATTGGAAAAATGGTACAGTCAGCTAGAAAAACGTTAATTCTTATATTTTTATGTTGCCAATTGATGCAGTTTTGTATAAGTTATGTTGTATTAAAATACAGTTTTGGATCAAAAACGGTTAAAGTATCTACTAGAAAAGTCAGAAATCACATAAAACGAAATCAAAACCAAAAGTCATTTATTCAAACTAGGCTGAGAGTCAGCACTTTTCGAACGTCAAAATTACAAAAGACAGTCCACCAAAACGCCTGTCCTTCACCACCTAGTGCTTTCGCTGGGAAGAAGTGGCGCAACAAACTTCCCAATCCCAAACTTTTCCAATACCTACATTTTGCAGTGACTAATCCACAATCTTTAACGACGTATGGTACTTAATTGGCTCAAAAAGGCAATAAATTAAGCAATATCTAAAATAAAGTCAAAATATCTTTTTTTTTTGTATTGCTAAAACTGACTTGTTTGGTACAATATAACTCAGAACGGACAAGGATTTGGAATTAGGCACCGAAGTACTCGTAACTTCTATTCAGTTTAAAAAGAGCAATCCAACAGTTTATTGCATATATACACCGTGATTTTTTAGTCGTCTGACAAAGGTGGTCCACTCAATGTATCCGACATAAAATACCTCTAGGCGTGTTTTTTTTTACCATTAATTAAAATAATAAGTACAAAGAAAAATAAATAATACATTAGAATTATGAAACATCCCGTTAATAATGTTTACGTATCAAACAGTAGAACATACCTAACCATCGCACGAGTCGAGTAGATAGATCTTCGCTCGCAACAGAATGTTTCAACTACGTTATGCATCATAATATTCATAATAATGAATATTTTTTTCTTTTTTTTTTCTCTTAAATGCCATTTTTTTTGTTATGAATGTGTAGCAGTCATTGGATACATGAAGTGGGCTGCCGTTGTCAGACGACTAAAAAGTCACGGTGTATAATTGGAGGGGGGTACCAAAATAAGCATCATTGTTTATTCCGCAAGGTTTATGTGTGTAGGTATACTTTGAGCAATGGACTGCTATTAGGCTGATGCTGATGATGTGTATACTACAATTATTATTACAGTTACATAAAATAAAGAAACCTAGATGTTTCGTCAAGTTGTAAAAACCGTGCGATGCAGGAGCGGTTTGCTAGTAACTGATAAAATAATAATCTAATAAATTATTTGAGGAAATTTCCTCTCGTTGACATGTTTTCAATTTTAGTTGAATTATGAAAAAATCTGAAATATATCTTAAAATGTACTCGCTAGAACAGACGTACTTAATACGGAGTCATGTTTGTGAAGAATAAAATTAAGAAATAATTATCACTTAGGAAATCACTTAAAAAAATATTTAAGGCACAGTAACTTTAATTGCCAGTATGCCCAACTCTTAAGATCCCGTACCACTAACATCTGAGCTTATTATTTAAATACAGATAAACAAAGCCATGTAATAAACTCCTAAAGCTTTATTAATCATCCATAGAGCATGATTTCTGATCAATAACGTGGGATATTTCCTGATAAAACGTTATTAACGAGCTCACTGATTAAAATTCCAATAAATAACAATATGTGTGTTTAATGAGTGCGTGTAAAGTATGCAAATGCAAGGTATATGAGACTACGCTCACATATTGGTCACGGCGCAGCGATGCGTGGACGTAGGCCGGGAGCTGCGACTTTAAGTAAAGTTTATTTGCTATATGAAATGGTTTTATTTTACAAGTAAAGTAAGTAAGTAGTTTTTAGTTTTCTATAATATGTATGTATTTACAAAAAAAAAAAATGTATATAAGTAGTTTATCAGCCATCTTGTTACCATAACACAAGCATTAGGTTGCTTAGCTTGGTACTAGATGGCGCTGTGTGAAATGTCCAGGGATATTATTATTATTATTAAGTACGGAAAAGCTTTATGAATTATTGGTATATGACTATTTCAACTGTGTCTTTACTTGTAACCTATATAACTGAAAAGCTGGCTTGTCTTTGAGACAGGTAGTACTTTGTGCATTAAGACCTGGAAGGTGTTGCTCTAACCTACCAATCCAATCCACTTATAAGGGTGAATTTCAGCAATGCAACTCGTCCTGTCAGTGTCGACATTGTGGCGGAATATTGACACTGATCGCGTTCAGTTTCATTGCTGAAATTCACCCAAGTGATTATTACCGATAGGTTTTCTTTTGCAACGATTAAAAGTTTATTGCATTTATATAAACCAAAAGATTTTTATATACGCAAGAGTACCTACAAATAACAATGCTTAAATGGCATATGAAATACTTTCAACGTCTTTCAACGGTTCACTATAAAGGTAAACCTACGAAATTTCCTAGCTAAACAGCTCACTCAGCCACAAAACTAGTATCAGTCTGCAATGCTTTCACTATTTACCGACATCATTAATTTCACTTACTTTGCCTCTGTGTCTGCATAAATTATAGCATCTATGTCTGAATTTAAAACGATTAATTTGTTATTCGTGACAGATTAACAAAAACTTCAATACACCTAGAGCTTTTTAACACGAACTTTCGCAAACTTGTCATTCAGATTGGGTTGTTTATTCACAATATTCATTAATTCAAAAGTTTACGTGTTTGGAGTTTTTAGTTTGTGTAATTAAGAAAACCTTAAAGTGTTCACAATATTGGTTGGGTTCAACAGGACCATTTATTTCACTGACATTTCAATAATTTAAACTCACTACAAAGCAAGTCCGTATGTAAAATAATTAAACGATTTTTTTTTGAATTAATAAATTATTTTCTTTGATGACAAAGATGTTATGATGCTATCCTAGAACCAAAATTTTAGTATCTTATCTGCCTATAATTACACCGCCATTCCCCCTTCAAACAGGGACACAGCGAAACTGCTTAGCTGCAGAAATAAGTGGTAGTACTTCCCCGAACGAGCATCTTTCCAAAGAGCTCCACTAGTAATAAAATATTCTACACGCCGTTGTCCTAAGCATCCAGCTCCCGTGCTAACATGTTGACTCTGGCCTCGTTGAATATGCAGTGCACTGGGCGTGCCCTAAACTCTTGTAAGCCTTTGTTTGGGCCCGATATTGGATCCCGACGTTTATCGGCCACTTTGATACACTCCCTAAAATATTCATGTTGTTTATACGCGGGTCCGTGCGTTCGTTACCTATAGAGTGATGAGTTTCGTACCGTAGCCAGGTAGTTTGGAAGAATTGGGACGTTGCTATGTAGGTAGGGAGTAGTACTTCAGGGTAGAGGGTATTTTTGGCATTGAAAAACATACCATCATTCTGTAGTATACCGATCCTCATCTTGAATGCAAGAAATCAATATCTGGTTGCTGCAGCGATAATGAAAGTTCATTAACTGAACAAGGTTCAATTATAACGTCTTTCACATTATTGAATGATTTTTTATTGTCATCCATTTCTGCCTTGGTTTGACTTTGACAACAATTTTATCTCGACAAGGATGTGTAGTGCTACTAGTGCGTTCATAGTTATTTCGCCTCTTATTTTGCATCACAGTGACCTTTATTCTCTTCACTATTAGGTTTATGGCAGAGGTGAAATAACTGTGAATGGACTGTACTAGGCTCTGTTGGCACTTCAATGACACTGACAGGCGGGTGTTGTCGGTAAACATACCTAATTGTTTTATGAAATTGTATTAAAAAACCAAGACGGCAGCCGACGTTAGTTCCAAAAGATCTTAGTAAAGCTATAATTGTCTCACGTTTTTCCTTATCGGTGTGGCTTTGGCTTTACATAGTTTCCTTAAATTATTCCCATTATACAAAACTCAGTACTACATCCATACAACAACAAGTTAGTTCTCCAGTCAAGACTTAGAGCTCGTGACGCGAACAAAGTGCGGTTCTAGTCGGATGCGGCGACATTACATCGCAATCAAACGCTCGTTAACGCGCCGAGTAATTACTGTACCGGACCTCACTGCTGACTAATATTCTCTAGTTTAGTACGACAGGTACTAACTGTATACGTATTTACAATGTTTGTGTCTATGGGATGAGTGAGTTTTAATGTTGCTGAATACGTGCGACGGATACCGGGAGGATAATCTTCAGACACCAAGCGAATATCTATTGTATTTCATTGGTCGTCCTGAAATATCTTCCTGCTGTAATGAAGTCCTTTACCGACCTGTAAAAATAATGAAGTAGCCGGATATCCGTCAACTTTATTAGTCCCGCAGTCAAAGCTTTTTATTTTAATTAGGACATTTTAGGTACCGACAGAAGAATGTCAATGTCAGAAAACCTAATCAAGAAAAGGGATTCCTTTTAAGCATGAAATTGGTGACTATAAGGGAAAAGGGCAAACATCGTCAGTTGAGTACGGCATGTTCGGAAGCTCACCTGTTTAGGTAAGTTCACTGTGTGAGTCTAGAAGATATATTGGTCTTTAAATCGGAAAATATTTAACTGATCCTCTAAAAACGTATTCACTTTCTAATGATGAACGCTTTTTTAAATTAATGAACCTCTAATAACTCGTCGGGCTCCTAATGATGCACACTTTTTTTTAAATAATTGAACCTCATTTTTTTATCCAATTTTTTATTTAATAAAAAATTGGAATTTTTATTAAATAAAAAATTTAAATTCCAATTTTTTATCCAATTTCATATTTTGTTATCCAAGTAGCATACGGTATGGAGGAGCGGAGTCTCCCAATACAGGCATTACTTGCTTAAAGGGAGGCTCCAATCACTAATCTGTTGAGGCTAATTTATGTTGGAGAAATAAAATAATTTTGAATTTGAATTTTAACTTTCTGGTCTTTTCTCACAATTGGTCGCAGTAACTAAGCTAGGGCACCCTGACCAAAACGGGTTAGGTTCGATCTGTGACCAACCACGCGCGAGCCAAATTGATCGCAGTAACTAAGCTAGGGCACCCCGGCCACATACCTAGGTTTGGTTACGTTAGAACTATAACAAACCGCGCTACATCCAAGTTGGTGGCAGTACTTGGCTATTTAGTATTTGAAAGTCCCCAAAACATGAATTATTTCAGGTTCACAAAAAGAGGCGCATTCATTATACAGGGAATTTATTGGTGTATTTTTAGAGAAGCAAAATGGGAAACATTATTTGTGATTCGATTAAATACCTGTTAAATATCTGTCAATGCGCCCAAGTGTAGCCAGCTGTAGCAGAACTACCTACCTAGGTAGCTAGCTATGCTACTCTCTTTCATACATACACTTATTCCTAGCTAGGTAGATAGACTCCTATGAAAGTTCATATGTCAACGTACTATCAGCATCTTGAAGTAAGATTTCATTTTACTTTTCAACTTAATTTACCAAATGCCAACTGGTATTATCTGTCAAAATACCTGTAAAACTAGTAGTATCCACAAAGGTATTAGCCATGCATATTATATCTAAACACCTATTAGTCAGCGGTAGGGTTGCGCTAGGAGGAACTTAGGAACTACTTTAGAACTTAGGCCTTGCAGACCGACACTTTGCCGCTACGCTGTGTGGCTTTGAATAACTTATGTTGCTTCTAAACTTTATCACGTATTTGGCTTATTTTTAATTCATCATGGGAAATGTCTGCCAAAAATGTTTGGCGTTTTATGTGGAAAGGATTGAACAAATAATTATATTTTTACGTTATTAGTGTTGTGTAATTAACCCGTCTTGAGCAAGCGTGGTGATGAATCTTCGTGCTTTCTCTGTGTAAGAGGCATGTGTCCTGCAGTGGGCCTATAATAGGCTTATATTATTGTTGTGTGTGAAATAGATGTGTGTAAGTGTAAATACACCCATATTTCCAGTTACGCTGTAAACGTCCCCCAAATCAAAACTCTGGGCGGCTACTAGGAATGGGATCCCTTCTTTTCGCATAATATTCTTTTTCCTAATATACTTTGGCATAACGATTTTGGCATAATTTGTTTTGCCATAATAATACTTTGCCATATTTTTTTTTTGGCATACAGTTTATGTTGGCATAATTATCTTGAAGGCTAATTTGTTTTGGCATAAATTTAATTTGCATACGTTACTAGGACTAATGATTATTAGCATAATAATATTTAGGCATACAATTAATAGAAATAACGGAAACAAATTTGAGTTATTTTTACGTATTTATTTTCACTCGTTTCTGAATCACTTTTTCCAAGAGTCGGGGTGCCCCAAGGTCTAACCAATCTCGATTTAGTAAAAAGGCAATGAGAACTCACGATGCAAGAGCGAGCGAAGCGAGCTCGGGAATTGGGGCACCCCGACTCGGACAGGTTAGGCCCCCGTCATCCCCTTCGTGTTAGGTTCCTTTAAACCCTGCAGACAGAAATAGGGGCCCCGCGAAGCGGGGCTCCGTCGACTACGCCGGTATTATTATTGTTATGCTTAATAAAGTTATGCTTTAGAATATTATGCTTAATAAAGTTGTGTTTTAGAATGTTATGCTTAAACAATGTATGCTTTAGAATGTTATGCTTAATAATTATTATGATTAGAGAAATTATGCGTAAAAAAATTATGCGAATATATAATTAGGACAAACAAAAGTATGCCAAGTTATATTAGGTCTTAAAATTTTATGCAAATGGATAGGGAACCACTAGGAATACCTAACAATGGAAATGTTTATTACAGACCCGTGTATTAGGAAAAGAAGCCGTGCTAATAATGTTTCGGGGTTGCGTTCACAACATCAACAAATCAGTCTTATATTCGCGAATGTCATGATCGATGTCATGTGAGGTTCAGCAATTTTATTTCATCATAACAAAGGCTTCTGCTTACCCTCTGCAGAGTATAGTATAATAATCTCCCACATACCTCACACTAGCCGCAGCACCCACAACGCAACGAGGCAACGCGTGACCAATTGTGATCGAGTGTGCGCGGAGTACCGATGACGAATATCTGCGGTGAAAAATGTGTATAGTGATGTGCCAGCGTCTCTACGAGTATATGTAATAGTCTCGGTCTTATTAAAAATAGTTTTGAACTTATTAGAAGAATTCAAGACACATTTCTCGATAGATCTAGTAATTAGGAACCAAGAACTTAGTAAAGACTTGCAAGATGGACATGATTGCAAGTACTATCTTGTTAGAAGACACAATGGGAGTTTTACAATAGCAATTACATTTTTATTTAATTTATTCTGTATTCAACATTGATAAAATAAATTGGGAATCAAAATGTTGTGTTACATTTAACACAACATTTTGATTCCCAATTTATTTTATATATATAATTCTAGAATTTTTACACGAGAAAATAACCTGTCCAAAAAAAACCTAAACAACAACACAAAACAACATCTAACCAACACACACGTTACAAACTACACAATCAAGCCAACTCCTTAAGACTAGAACAGAACAGTTGGCAGTCTGGAAAGCAGTCACGTATCGCTTTTACTGCCGCCTCAGCTGCTCGCGGCCAATCGCAGAAAAAAACCAACTCATTTAATATTTCATCGGAGCTTCCACCATTTCATGAGGGAATCAATATATTTTAAATTCTAATTCTGTTCAATACTCAAAGAGTCTTTTACAGCGGCAATCGATTCCGTTGAATATAAAGTGGGCTGGTTACCGCTGAGCCGCGCTGATTCTGTTGCGAGGAATTTTAATGTTTCATTGTGTTTAGGTGATCGTATGTGTCATGTTTGCTTTGAATAGCGATCTGTTTTTATTTTTGAATCGATTTGTGGACTAAGCGGTTTTGTTTGAGAAGGATACAGCACCCTAATTGCGTAACACATGATCAATCGAATCGGTTTCATTTTGACAGTTCAGCAACATTCATTGCGTTATTTACGTCTGAGCAGACGAATTTTTGGAACTTATGAAGTAATGAATTAGCAGTTTGCTTCAAAATGATTCAGATTTCGATTGATCGTGTGTTACGCAATTAGGATGCTGATATTTTCGCATTTTTTTCTTGTTTTCGAGTTGATCAGTATGATTTTGTGTGCTAATGACTCATGCAGTTACCCTGTTTACTTCAAAGTGGTATTTTTAGTGGAAAAATTCTTAGTGAATCACTTTATTCATTTTTGCTGACACGTGAACTCGCAGTACAATTTGTAACTCGGCGGTGCATCGAAAAAATCCCATTGTATGTAGCGGTAGCCTGGTGTATCTTATAAAGGTGTCACAAAAAATACATAAAAAATTACTTTAATTGAAGTAGGTATCTAACCAAAAATGAACACAACATTACAACTAAAATAATAATAATCAATTTCAAACTCCAACAATTGTTGAAACACTCGTATAGTGTTGAACATTACAGTAATCGCCCGGGGACAAATTGTTCATATTTTCACGGGAACACATTGCACCGGAATATAACCGGATTGTCGGTAATGAGGATTGCGGCGCGCGTACATTAAGGACCAGCGGAACAACGGCATTAACAATTATAATCCCCGTTCAGTGTGCTTATAGTGTGATTAAGCACGCTTATGTTATTGCACACAGTAATAACTAAAGCCTTGTAGTATGTAGTTTAGCGGTTATAGCAGCAGATTATACATTTATATTGGATTAAGACTTCACACATAAAAACATCGAGTGCCGTATGACAGAGCTCTGCATCAAGCCTTTGATCCAGACGCTCAATTGTAGCCTCTTGAGATGTTAAGAGGCGCCTATTACGCCATTGGCTTAACTGACATAATGACTGACTAGCCAGTCCATCTCCCTAGGTACAGCAAACCTAAGCTAGCTATAGGATATAAACTATAATATAGATTGACTAATTGAATAAACTGGTAGATATTGGTTGCCTTTTCCTGGGAATTCCAATAGCAATAACTGAAAATAATTTCAGCTCAATGATTGACTATTTCACAGAAAAAGTCCCTGTTACTCTGAAATCTGAAGACCAGCTCCATAAATCCATACCAACAGGAATAAGCCCATAATTCCCTTTAGCAAATAAAATAATAATATGAACGTTATAATCGATGGCACAATCAACAGAGCAGTGAAACGACTCGCCGGCAATTCGTCAACAGCGCTCACTTTATTCCATTCGAGTCTGGCGTCACTTTTATTCCGCACTTTGGCTTCCACCTCAATTCAGCCACTCTCGTCTTTCCCTGCATCTGAATTTACTGAATTATCACCACGCTCAAAACTCAGTTCTAAACTATCAAACTTAAGGTTGAAATTAGAGAGAGAAAAATTCTATCTGCAATGTTTTTACTTTTCATTGCGACGGAATATGATGCAGAAATGTAAGATGTAAGGACAATTGAGTGGGGGAGGGGTGGGGGCGAATGTGTAGTGCGTCTTTGTCTCAACTGTGGATTTTTTTTCAAATACCTAGTGCTCTTTTTGACGTCTGTTAGGTTTCAAAGAGGTTCCTGTGCAATTTTGTGTAATTTCTGTTGCCTCCAGGCGGATATCTTCCGATTTCAGAATATTGTGGAATAATGAAGCGTTAAATAAAAGTCGTTGCAGGTATTTTGTGGCAACTGTAGACTTGGAGCTCGCATCTCTTTTTTAACATCTCCGGGGAGGGTCATATTTCTCGTTCTTTTGCGAAATGTATGTGATATTTGTTTCAATTTACTTACACAATTGTATTTCAAAATGAAATAATGTCCCACTGAGTTTACTAAAAATGTGAATATTAGATACATAAAACCTAAGATGTTATTTCATATATATTTTGAAAGCTGCTTGTAAAGCCGCACAGGTCGATCGGTCAGGTTAAGCTACGCTTGCCGCGGTTGGTCTGTGGATGGGTGACCATCTTTACATACCGAGACCCCTCCGTGCCTCGGAAAGCACGTTAAGCCGTTGGTCCCGGCTGTTATTCGTGGATCTTTGATAGTCGTTACGGGTAGTCAGAAGCCCGAAAGTCTGACAACCAGTCTTACCAAGGGGTATCGTATTACCCAGTAACTGGGTTGTGGAGGTCAGATAGGCAGTCGCTCCATGTAAAATACTGGTATTCAGCTGTATCCGGTTAGACTGGAAGCCGACCCCAACATAGTTGGGAAAAGGCTAGGCAGATGAGATGATGCTTGTAACGGAGTGATTCTTTTGAACAAAAATATAAGTATAAGGTCTAATATTTTTTCCAATAAAAGCATTATAAAGAAATTGCAAAAATCTGCAACCACCCATTTGTTTTTGGAATTGTAAATGTTTTGAAGATTGAGGGAAAAAACCTAGTTTCTTTATGCGCACCAAAACAAATCAATTATCGTCGAAATAAACGAAAATCTAAACCTCCCAAACACAGAAACATAACCTACCCCAAACAGCCCTACGACGCGCCAACCGGAGCTTATTTCATATTTCGACTGTCGCAACAAACACTATCGAAACTGCAAAAAATCGATTTTTGCTTTTTTACATAATTAAAAAGAGAGTTTAAAACTATATCGGATACATCAAAAATTATAATTAAAAAGTCATTATTAAAGAAGTTTTTAATTGAACAAAATCGATACAGGACATGTTGCGCGACGAACATCTTTGGAAGTGGTACTTACAATGATGTTCCGTGCGAGCGTGTTACGCGAGCGTCCCGAACCTACCAGAATCGCCAGTGTTCGCCGCGATGTGACGGAGTGAGGTCGCGTTAGGTTTGTTTAGTTAGGTTTCGTGTTTAGTTTTTGTTTTTTTTATATTCCTAAGATTGTCAAAATGGTTAGTCGGGGTAGACAACTAGGTAATTTGATTAACAAACATGAAAAACTCATTGAAATAGGAAAAAATTCAACAAACT
Source organism: Apamea sordens (assembly GCA_945859715.1). Classification (NCBI taxonomy): domain Eukaryota; kingdom Metazoa; phylum Arthropoda; class Insecta; order Lepidoptera; family Noctuidae; genus Apamea; species Apamea sordens. The sequence continues at coordinate 817,859 of OX243990.1, read as the reverse complement.
ACGATAACAATTATTATCCTAGTAACTTGTGTAAATTTTCTAAATAATGGTAGTTCAAATAATAAAACTGTCTCTTGCTTATTTTAATGTGCTTTTTACAAAAATACTGTTTTGTTTTACTTGAAATATAGTGCTTTTACTGCATTATTAGAACACGTGGTCGTAATTCGAAGTTAACAAGTAACATTATTGAAAGTGGTAGTTTCGATAATGTTCGATCATTGTGATGATAAATACATCTGCATATTTTATCGAAAGTGGTAGTTTCGATAATATTCGTATAATTTTGATAATATTTACAGTTTTGTAACTATCGAAACTGTCACTTTCGATGTTTTTTGGTTTAGTTAATATATTGAATCTACCACATTCGATGTTGTTTTACGTTTATAGATGAATTTGGTTGGTAGATTCGATTAGTAAAGTGTTTTTTTAATTTATATTTTACAAATGTTATTGCTTTTTATAATGTTTTTTTATTAGTTTTTATTTTAGAACCACCTGTGCCACCTAACGAAATTAATTATGTGGAATGGAGGGTTCTAAATAATTTTCTCCATGGTGACAAAGATACTGACTCGCTTATCATAGTAAGTGAATCCACCATAATAATCGAAATGTCAGAGGAGGAAAAAGACAATGACTGGAGCACAGTTATACTAGGTAGGCCTGTCCCGTCGCCTTCCTCTCAGAATGATTTTTGCACTGAAACAGGACAGTCTGAAGAACTTGGCAACATTTTGAGTGTGAATTCGTTGATAACTGAATCTGAAAATGAAAGTCCTCTTTCTCCGAATGTGTCTTCGATACGTAAACTTAAATCTACTTACAAAACTGATCCTGGTAGAAAACGAAAGCGACATATTGAGCAATGGGCAGTGTTCGAAGAAAGTTACTAATTCCGGTAAACGTTAGGTATGTTTCTAAAAGTGGAAAGAATATTGCAGCTAACAGCGTTCCTGTAAGCTCAAATGTTCAGACAAATTTACAGATGATATCCGAACAATAATTTTAAACAGTACCTACTGGTAACTAGCAGAGCACACAAAACAATGGGAGTACATAAATAAATAAAAGAGTAGAAAAACAGGAAAACCACAGAAGGACCGTCTAGGCGTAATTAAACACCCTGTCCGTTAGGTAAACTGTTTTTTGACAGATGGAACTAGTTAGTGCAGCAACATACATACCATTGATTGATACACGTACGGTATTATGATGTCTGGAAGAAGCCATAAATAAGATAATTCAATAAGATAAGGTAGTTTATATATTTAATTTATTAGGTACGCATTTTAAAATTAACTTTTACGTAAAGTCGGAATATGTACATTCTAAGACAGCTGTCAAAAAACAGTTAACCTAGTGGACAGGGTCTATTAAATACTACCTAACTTCGCCTTTTGACAATTCCAAATTTGTTTAAAAATGTTTATTTTTTTCCATAACAGACCAGCCGATCTATTCTGTAAAAATCTCACCGTGAAAAGTTAGGTGAAGTGAGCTTAGAGTGAGCTGCCAATAGTGTCAATCCCTAGCATTAGTTGGAATGACAGTTCACTCCACGCTCACTTCACCTAAGTTTTCACGGTGAGATGTTTACAGAATCGCACTGCAGATACTTGTGTGAAGCAGGGCTTATACCAAAACAGTATCATAATTTTTGTAAGAACCTTGGCACAGGAAATGAGAGTTTGCCAGAAGTCCTTAGCTATCTAATCATCATCAAAAAAATCAGACTTCAATCTGTGTGGTTCTTTCCTCAAAAGACCATTTCAGACATTGATCTACATGGTATTCACATGATCTGACCAAGATTTTGTCTGGACTTTAAAACAGTCTGTGACCTGTGAGTTTGCTTCGGCCTTTCTTCTTGGGGTAGTCAGTTGGGAAACGCCGACCTCATCTAGTTTTTTTAAATTATGATTGACTTATCACTTTATCTGTAGGTAGCTAAGCTAAGACTGATTTTTTTTCTGTAAATTTTAGGTGCTCAGTTCGAAAGTTCCTTTAGATTTTGTTGTTATGAGCCCCATGAAGCAGAAGGCCAGCTTGGCACCCTCGCGCGCGCTAGGCTCTTCCTTGCGCAGCTTGGCCGCCTCGTACAAGTTCGCGCAGACGGACATTTGACTAGAACATCTCCAGAAGGACTTTGTATTTTATCTAACTAGCATGTTATCATTATAACTGTTATAAGTTAAGCATTTATATTATTTTTACTGATCTCATTGATTTTAATAGATCCAATGGGCTGTGATTAGTTTTAAATAGTCATTATCGGTACTTTTGGTCTTATTCCAATTAAGTGAAATGAACTTCTTCATTGCACTTAATTGGAATAAGACCAAACGTGTCTCAAATAATGCAATTTTAAGATTTTTGTTACTTAATAATTTGTTTTGAATGTTTTTTATTTTTTATTTATGAAAACTGCATTTTTATTTATTAAATCGGATGAACATAGACCTAAGTGAGTGCCAAGTAAGATATCGAAAGTGCACATTTTTTTTTCTGTATGTAATAATTTTCTTAGAACAGTAGCGAAAGTACCATATTCGATACTCACATGTGTAAGAACACTATCGAATTTGGCACTTTCGATGAAATTCTGACTATTATACGCGTAAAACACTATCGAAAGTGAAATATTTAGAAAAGTATATGAAATATGTAATTTGTTATCAAGGAAATAAAAACTGTATAAAATTTACTATTTATTCCATATATAATTTTACTGAAGCTTATAATACTCAATCTTTTGCATCGAATTACAACTTTGAATTGCTCTCCTTTAAAGTACGTGATTTGAAGTTTCGATAGTGTTTGTTGCAGCAGTCGATTTCCTGACAAGACAATGGAAAATTTGACACCTGAATCTGAAACAATGTTTCGACGGCGCACTCACGGGCCTCCAGGGATTTCAATATCGCTTCCCAGTAACAGCCGGGAGGTTCTCTTACGATATAAAGTGAGACGAAGCCTGGTTGTATGGCTTTCTATGTTTACCCGTATATGTAATTATGGGCGAATCTTTTTGCCAATTTTGTACAGGAACGTATGGAGTGATGTTAAATTGTATGTTGGGTTTTGTCGTTATTTAGGTTAGTCAGTTGTGTCTGTATTTTGGGGATTTATTTTATGTTTGATATAAATTTAAAAAATAATATGTTCATTTGATCGACGTCAGCTGAATAAACAATTTTTTTGTGTGCAGCATCTCAAAATAAATGAGAATACCACTAAATCACATGCAGATATTTCAATAAAATTCACAAACTTTTAAGATTATATTTTTTATTCCCACTTGTACACAAAAATAAAGAGCATCAGAAAATTCTAAAACAATTTAATGACCAAAAATAAGGTCTTGTAGAACATTCCTGTAAGATACCAGAGCACCTTATAGTATCATAAGTTGTGTAAACATATCTCCGAAGTCGTTTGGGGATTAGTATTATATTGTGGTCGGAGCGAGGGCGCCGTAAACACGGGATTCGTCATCAAAACTTTATTTATTGCTTGTCTATTATTATTGCTTATGACTTGAGATTATGTTATTCCTTGAACTACTCCTTTGGGTGTTAGCTTGATAAGTTGGCTTGTTATAGTTACTGCGGGTCGACCTTGAAATTACGATTGAGATTTCGTTTTCTTAACCTATTTTTATAGGTTTTATTTGTATCTACTTTATTGTTGGGTATTGGACTTAGTTACTTCAAGAGCAGTAGCATCATCTATCTCTTCATGTTACGATGTGATAACATTGTATCTTTCTGTGACACTTTGTATCACCAGGGTCAATATAGTTACACCTATAATTAAGAGAAACTTTAGTTATCTTACATATGTTCCTTCCTCTGTCTCTTGCAAAAAGTACGATTATACTCCAACTTAAAATACAAATTTTTAAACTGAAGGGAAGGTGGAAACTAGTAGCAGTCTACAAGGCAGCGGCAGTTGAACGGAGCCCTTCATATCGTATTCGTGTACGCACTGGGCGTGCGGAGCGTACGGAGCATACCTACCAGGCGTAACGTCTGAGCCTCCGGTAATATTTAAACTGCACCAGCCTTCCACGTTCTAAGTATTTATGTGTGGAGCTTATATCTAGTTACATGTTTGTTTCTTATTTGCTAAACAACTGTAGGCTTAAGTTAATTGGTGAAGATATTTCGCTGATTTTTTACAGCCCCGTTGCTCTTCGCGGACTATGTCCATATTTTTGCTCTTTCTTACCATCATTTATTTCAACTTAACACAAACATTAGTGGCGACCACACAATGCACCGTAATCTCTACTCAATTCGACAACATTACGACAGACAAGTGCTAAGAATCCTCTTTGTTACCGACCACAATATACAAGCTCAAAGAAATTGTATGAAAGTATTTCCTTTGCGAGCCGGCGGCCGCTTCTGAGCGCTCACGTGAAATTGTAAAATATTGCAAAACGCTATACCCGATGGTGGATTATTGCGGTAACGAGAAATTTCCAACTGACATCGTCGGCGGATGCACGTACACCGATCTCGATGCACTTAGTACTGGGAACTTTCCCCTTAGTATTAGAAGATCTTTTTATAAAACCAACTCTCAAACAGAAAAGAATTTTACTACTCGCAAATAAAGTCGATAATCGTATCGAACAATCTGATCTTACTGTTTAAGTGACTTTCAGTGAAAAGGATGTAAGATTTGGTTTGCAGATTACAGAATTTGAACCTTATGAATTTGAAAACTAATTTGATTTTGGAAATGAAATAGAAGAGTTTATATTCTGAAAGGATGAGGGAGAAACGATAGCATTTGTAGACTAAACTGCGGGATGGCAGGCAAGACTGAATGCAATGTAAGTAAAGGAATTCTTTTTATTTTTCAATTAAGTCTAATGAAATCTACGAGGCGGTACGTTGGTATAGCGGATGTTACAGCTCGATAGTTTGATTTAATAACTTTCCAATTTGTGAGATTCTTTATAGACTTTTTATCGGAAGAATTTTTAATTATACTTTAAGATTCTTCTTCTATTTTAAGTGATTGTTCCTTGATATCTGTCGCTTGGAGTTCTTTGTTATTTCTAATCAATTTTATACGAGCAAATAGTTCTTGGTCTAGATTTATTGTTACTGTATGATATGAGGGTTGTATCTAACGGAAGGCAACAAAGTATAGCAGAAATTATTTTTCAAGTAGATTTGTTCTATTTTAAGTACTCTATTGAATCTTGAGTAATTCTGTACGAGTAATTTACGTGTGTACGTTTAGAATTAATTCCTAAACAATTATTGCAAGTTAGGTACTCAGTTTAGGTATTTTTAGAGTTCCTAACGAAGCAAATTAAAAAGTTTAAAATTGAATCTTTCTGATAAGGACACGCCGTAAATAATTTAATGAGGTTTTAGTTTTGTAACAGCTAATATTAATTACTATAAGAAATACATAGGTACAGACATAGTAAGACCTTCCATTTATTATAAAGAGTAAATCTCTAGCATTTAACATTGTCATCACACATAAAGGCGTTCAACAATAGAACTTGAGACGGTTTGCGGTTCAGTCCTACAGCACTACTTATGGCCTCCATTTAACTCTTTTCTTTCATAAATTCAAGTTTTATTCCTCCACATTTTCAAGAACTGCATATTATAAAGTAGCTCTTGTTGCTAATACTATTTAATGTTATAAGTGGGGTATAAAAGGAGTAATTACTAGCTAGTGTTTACATTAGCTGTAAAAGTCGTGTTCATCTTGTGCGGTGGAAATGTTGTGGGAATTTAAAATGGGTGAAGGAAACGAAGGTAAGTACTTTGTTCGTGTGTAATGGTGATGTTATGTTTTGTACACCTACTAATATATATAGTTACTTATTCCAAAAATATCTAAAAAGTTTAGAAAAAATAAATTAAGGATATCTTCAGTTATAATCGATAACGATCTGTAATAATAAAAGCCCCAGAAACCAAACGAAAAGTTAAGCTAAACATAATCCACGAAAAATGTATGGTTAATCATTGTCTGAAGGTTAAACTTAGTTTTGGTTTGGTTTATACAAGCAGTGGCTGGTAACTTTACTCCACGTTTATTAATAAGATGGTAGGATTGTGAACTAAAAACTTTCATTGCCAGCAAAACTAAACTATCAAACCGATTCCTCCAATCTATCTACTCGTATTCGCCTTTAATAAAACAAATCGAATCAATTAATCTTTGACCTAATAAGTCGCATAAAAAGAAATATACCGTGAGTAAAATTGAAAGCAATACGTTAGGAAGTTTTCAGAGTGCAGAGCAGGGAGGTGATTTGTCGCGAGCAATGGCCGGGACGAGATTAACTACCGCCGCGTGCCGATAGATGGCGATGTCCACTGGCCAGTAAGAAGTGGCTCGTTTCATGAATGAAATGACGGTATTAGAACTTGTCGTTAAGGTTTACAAAATATCTATAAGTATTTAGAAAGAAAAGTAAGAAATATAGTTCATTCCGCATAAAAAAAAAACGCACATTACAAATAAAAAATAATAATAAAAAAGGCATGAATAAAATGCTACATAGCCAAAAGCCAGTTGATCAAGGAACTTTTGACGCGTGGCTAAAATCGGAATTAACGGTCCCATCTTGTTTTTCCGTACAGTCAATTCCATAAATGTTTACCAACGAGTTATGAAAAATATTTTTTTACCTGTTTGTTCGCTTGTTTGCAAACCAGGCAAAGGCAGGTGTTCCTCCACCCAGTTGGAGGCGCGAGTACATGTGCAAGTATTTCTTGTGTTGCAAGAGAAATCGTAAGGTTTTAGTCGACAGCAGACCGACGTAGCACTCCGTTATCTGCAGACGGAGGGTAGCCATGAGGATTTCAACACAGGAAAAATATATGACCTTCCATACTTCGAGACGCTGCAATACTTCCAACGTATCGCATTGTGTATCGGGTGTTGGTGATACAATATGCCCAATATCCTTATAACTGGGACATAAAAATTTATTTATTTATTATTCACAAAATCCACAGCTCTCTGAATTTTTGCTTAAAATATATAAGCTAGTCTTACAGCCAATTACGGATTTACAATTTATTAACTATACAAATACATGCAGCAGAAACAACATACAGATCTATGTGAAATGGTAGCACCAACTAAGCATGCTAAATGCTGGTATAGTTGTAGGTATACTTCCTACAGGCGAGTCCTACACAAACGACTAAACTACAACTTTAACAGGCACTTATACAAGAAGAAAACTTCCACAGTCGTGCGAAGTTTTTCAAGAAACTCCCTGGAACTACTTTTCCTATTACCACGTTATCTCAGACACAGGTCATGTAGATAAACGCGGCGCGTCCCAGACCCGAATCTCAGCGAGGTAATCGAGGAAATGCGAACCGCTAAACTATCTCCAAGTTAACTTCATAAATCAATCGTCTGTTTCCTAAAACTCGTTTGAACTTGCTCTAAACCATGCAGCTGCTTTAATCGCTGTAAGGATTAACAAAATTAAATATTCGGAGTGATCTCAGTTATTAAGGTGCTGGATGTTTGTCAAGCGTCGTGATAATTATACAATCAAAGAGTTTTTGTCCAACAATGATCGAGCACCGATCACCTGTACCTCTATCAACTCAGCCTTTCGCAGTCCACTGCTGGAAATAGGCATCTCCCAGTCTGCGCCACATCACTCTGTCCTCCGCCTTCCGCATCCAGTCTGACCCAGCCGCCTTTTTCAGCCAGAACCTTCCTCCCGCCTTCTTCTTGCTCGTTGGTCTATCTAGCTGGGGGGTATCCCACACTACTTACACTTGCTGATACGCGGTCTCTAGGATTCGTCTGTAATCTTGGTAGTTTTCTATACCTATTCAAGTTGTAGTATATAAAATAATCCTTTTGTCTGTATACCGAGGTAGGCCTGAGAAACGCTGGCGTCACGATTTGGAATCGTTCCTGACCGACTGCCCGGGAAGGTACAGCATAAAAAATATGGTGGAGACCATTGCCCAACAGTGGGACAAGATAGGTAAATTGATTGAGAACAGTGTCCTGAAAAAGCTTAAAGTAGACCAATAAAAAACTATTTCAAAAATATTGTCACATTAAAAATTACACCAGTTGCATATAAAGAACAGGCACAACCTTTTTAAGTTCGCCAAATCTGTCTTATAAGAAAAGGCGCAGTCCCCGCAAGGCTGCGTCTCGTAACGATTGAGTGAAGCGCTGAGTCGCGCGCCTTTCGGTGCGCCTCTCCACTCGAGAGCCTTGTTATGTCAAAGGTTTTCGGTTTTTCAAACTACACTACACACGGATGGCTTATGATCATTTTAAATTCTCAAAGTTTTCCGTGCAGTTTTGAGTACCTACCAGGCATTTGTAGTTTTTTTTTAAGTGAATAAGGATTATAATACTATCAATCATCGAAATCATGTGTTCTCTGTAAATATGATTGGTACGTAGATGTTTTGTAATAAAGTCTAAAAAGAATATAGGAAACAATATAGGGGTAGATGATATTATTAAAAAGTAGCATCACTCAATGAGTCAGAAAAAAATAATATAGTAACTATTATCAACAGATTGTATAGCAAGCAAGATTATTATTTTTACGTTTTCTGGTTTTAGCCTTTTCTCAAATATGTCGGGGTCGGTTTCCAGTCTAACTGGATGAAGCTAAATACCAGTATTTTACATGGAGCTGTTTTATTAGATTATGATCATAATAATTATATCTTTATTCGTCTCAACAAAGGAATTATAAAAATAAAGAAAAAATAGAATCTAAAATAACTTCCCCCACTCTTCTTCACCAAATCAGCTTATGAATACATAAGGAATCACATATGCATAAAATTGCAATATTCAGTATCCATTGCTGCAAACCCGTTGCAGGCATGAGCCATAAATCCTGCTAAGCGCGCAACGAAAGATATCGTGGCAAGTGAGACGATTAATTTGCAATTCGAACGACGCAAAGGATTTTTACTCGTGGAGGTACATACTCTAGCTACTTAATTACGTTGACTTTAGTATTACTTGTATTTGGGATTGAGGAAAATGGTTCAATATTTTAGAAAGATAGAAAAGAAAATTAGATTACTTGTTCCTAATATGACGCATTAAATTAAAAAAATTAAGTAAGTAGTCAGCAAAAGTAAAGTTGTAGGTGTCAACGACAGGCAGCGTTTAATTGACGTCGACCGGTGCAGCGTATAAAGTATCAAAAACGAACCTAGATAAAAAAATGAAAATAAATAAGAAAACTAAAGTAATACCTAATAATAAATAAATAAATAAAAGTGAGTGTTACGCAAATAACGCAATGGACTTTCTGTATGTGATATTGGATGAATTTGTGGATGAATTCTTTCGAGTTTTTGTTCAGTCTATGTGAGTTTGGTATTTCAAGGTGTAAAAATCACTGTGCAGATGACAAACTTGGAGATAATATAGTACTACTCGTAAATAGAAACACCACAAAGGTAAGGACTACCTATATTACGTTGTAAAAATCGAAGATCAGTTGGTAAGTTTCATCCATACATTTATAAAAAAAAAAAAAACTAAGACTGTAATTACTTTCAAAACAGTCGATGATTCATAAATTATAGTAGTGCATTATTATACCATAAGGCGTATTCTCATAATTTAAAACGTTCAAAATCTAGTCGCAGTCTCATCTCAGCTACAAACAAATGTCAAAACTTGTCAAAATATAGGGAAACCAGAGGAATTTTTGACAGATTGAGACTGAGATCAGACTGTGAACGTTATTAAAATTACGAGAATTGCCCCTCTGACTGTTAACGTTCTTAAAATTACGAGAATTGCCCTTCATATATGACTGAAATGACACATTACTGCAACGTATCAAAATTTAATATTAACAGAACAATTTGATATTTTGACGACACGGTTGGCGCAGTGGCTGAGCGATTGACTGCTGCGCTGCATGTCGCTGGTTAGATTCCCGCACGGAACAAATATTTGTATTGTCTACAGGTAGTTGTTCCGGGTCTGGCTGTTTTTGTATGTGAGTTTAACTGTTCGTAAACGCACCCACGATACAGGAGTAACTGCTAGTGTGCGGCAACGTTTAAAAAAAAAAACTGATGAAATATTACGATTATAATCAACAAAAAGGATTTCCCATCAACAATATGTATTTAATATGTTTTATTTTGGAAATATTTAATGATGCTTTAACAGAATTATGTCTCTGTTAAAATTAAATGCGCGTTTGCATTTTAATCTCCGATGTGATCCGTGATCAAACCGTTTCATTATTTACATTAATTCATATTACCGTTGTAAATTTTGAAAAAGCTCTCGATTGCGTATTGATGTTTGGGACTTATACATTACCGTTGACCGAGTATCGATTGTTAACCAAACCCTAACGATCGCATTATTCATACTACGGTATGAACGAAATAGCTCGTAGACCGTAGCACCGTAGAAGCGTAACCGCGTAGCATGTACGTAGCAATCAAAATTCTGTACGTAGCAGGCCGATTTCGCATCGTTCAGTGGGCGCTCGCGGACGCAACTGAAATTAATTATTACCAGCACTGCTAGTACACTTTCAGGCGTATTTTTGAATGCTTGTGAGATTATAGTCTTGCGCTCAGAAAAATTGCGAATGTGGATTTGGTGTAACAATTATTCATTTCCACGTTACCCTTCGGTAATTACAGGCGAGATATTCTGATACTCAACGGAATGTTATTTTTTACTATTATTAGGAAATCAGCTTTCAACAGGAATGTGCATCAAAGTCAAAGTCAAATCATTTATTTCAAATAGGCACATAAAAGGCACTTTTGAACGTCAAAAATAAAATTAAAATAAAATTGATTCTAGTCGCCCCTTCCAAAAGGTAGTTTTCGTATGGAGAAGAATGGGCAATTAACTCCACCGTTACTCTTTTAAAATGTTTTACAATATTTTGCATACATTAATTATTTATTTTTTGCATCTTATTATTATTTATTTTTATATAATTATATGTGAAGACGATGCACCTAAAAATAAAATTACTATACCACAATAGGTAAAAGAATTAAAATGGATTAATGAAACCATGACATATAAATTAACTACATATGTGATAGATACATGGTGCTCACATATTTACAAACATTCCAAAAGTAGACGATTTTCATAAATAAATAACGAGTAATAAGTCCGGGTGTGACTTTAAGTAATTACAGAATGTAAATCAATGACAAAGAGAAAAAAAATAAATAAATTAGGTATACAATTACATTAGATTTTGTCTAGACTCTAGACGTCATCTTTGACGTCGTACCCTATAGTATTTTGTCGGCAATGAGACAAAGCTTGTTATTCACCTCGATCACCACGCATACTCGCTACATGAATCTACTTTAATATTAGTTGCAAAAAAGATTACCGTGAAATCCATAATGGCTAATAAATAATTAATTTCCAATTACAATTTCACATCCCTTATTAACCTCAAATATAAACACACTTAACGGACCGGTTATTGCCTTAAATTGTAATAATACGTTTAATAATGTATGGAATTTGTAAGGTCGGTCGTGCAATTACGGGCTATAATTGGGTCAGTCAGAGTGGCCCCGGGCTAATAGCTTAGCCTAAATCAATTGAACATAGCTGATAATTGTGACGGAGCAAGACTTAATGGAATCTTTGCTAATTCAATTCTTCAATTTGCATTCATCTTAAGTGTGAGAGTGGATTAATTTGTGAAGATCAAAGTGAGGGTTTCGTTTTATTTACTTCTGTGAGATGTTGGATGGTCGTTATTGATGGATCTTACGGTTTATAATGTTTTATGTGCTGTAAGAAACCAAGCGTGACACATTTAAACATTTTAATTTTCCTATCTTGCAATAAGCACTATGTACCACACTTTGAAAAGATCGCAACTCTGACTCCCGACATAGATACAGGCAGATGCCTAGTTTGGGGGTCGCCGTCTATTCTATTCTTGTACAAATTGTGATTAATAAATAATTTTGAAATAAATTTAAAAAATTATTTATTAATCACAATTTGTTGTGATTTTGAAAATTTTTGAAATCGACCCTACGCTTCATCTGAAAGTAATCTGTTATTGAAATAAAATAACTATAGTTTCAAAAATATGTGGCAGTCTTTGTTATTAAATCACTTATAAGAGGTGGGTACCTGTGCTATTACAAGCCATAAGAGGAAGTAAACGAGAAGCATTCACACAATCAGTCTGCACTCCGCTTAACTTGAAACAATACAAAATCATCCACCCGTAACCTCATTCACACAGCAACTCAACAGCTTCCGTTCTTGACTTTAAAACAAAAACCATCTAATTTTCTCTTAGCTGTAAACCCATAAATCCACAATGGCGTCGCGGATCCACGATAGAAGAAACTGTAACGCGTTAACGTTCCGACAACAAAGAGGCATTCAAAACGATCTCCGTCTTAGTTAAGAGGCCGACACTCGAAACGCGTTCGTCAATGCACACTCGAGTTATTGCTTTCGAAACGAGCGCTTCCCTTAACTTGTACCAGAACACGCCAGTATTCCTCCACCAAAATTCATCATAACCGAAATTCAAAATACATTTCTTACTATGTTTGAGTTACAGAAAATTTTATCGGTTACAAACCAGCAATGGATGACGTGTATATCATGATGGTCGTGTTAAATGAAGCGTACCGATGCCCCAATGCTCGGGCATCGTGAGAGGTGCACGGTGTAAGTGCAGGGATGCATTATGCAGTTGGCGAGTCGATGGAATTACTGCAGCCGGGGCACTGCGAGCATCATCGTAAACTTAGTTCAGGTTCGCTAATGTTTAGATATGGTTTAACCGACTGTTAGCAACTTTGACAGCGGGTTTAGTTCGTATTGTGGAGGTTTGGACTGTATTGATTGTGGTGTCTAAATACGGATTGTAGTTTCTATTTGAATTGTTGTTTCATACCAAATGTTACCGTGTTCATTTTGTAAGCTGTTCTACTGCACGTACAAAATTGGTTCACTGCTAATAATTTGGTATTAAATGGAAAAAAAAAACTAAATGCATAAGATTTGCTTTACCAAATGTTAAAAGTAGTGATTGTGACATAATATTGAACAAAGAGAAACTAGAATTCGTATATAAAACTGTTTTCCTGGGGATCACGCTCGACTCAAGGCTGCAATGGGGTCCTCATTTAACATCTCTTGCAGGCTAAGTTCAGCAGCTTATGCTGTAAGAAAAATCCGTCAATTTACTAATGTAGATACCGCGAGGCTAGTCTATTTCAGTTACTTTCATCGTATCATGTCTTACGGTATTTTACTATGGGGACGGGCTGCAGATATCGAGTCCATTTTTATTCTACAGAAAAGAGCCATCAGAGCAATATATGGCCTCCGCATGCGCGATTATTTAAGAGATATTAACATCATGACGGTACCTGTTAATACATCGTTCTTCTCCATAGGTACCTACGCTTTGGAATGGGCAACTAGCTTCATTTTTCTGACTGACCGACCCTTTGACAATTCAAAAGTGCCTGTAATTGGTTTAATTGAAATAAATACTTTGAGTTTGAGTTGAGTTTACACCTATGAAAACATGTACGTAAGAAAAAATTTAAATCTTTTCAATAAAAGAGGTGAAAGACACAACTATAGGACTAGAAATAGGGACCAATTAGTTCAAACAGGTTTCAGACTGGCTAAAGTAGCCTCATCCTTCATGGGGTACTGTTTAAAATGTTACAATAAAATACCTCCCCACATACTCCAGCTGAATGAAATAAAATTTAAATCTTGTATTAAACGCACACTATATATATATAGCCAAGCATATTATAAGTTAGGGAATTACATCGCTGACATAAATGCTTGGCTCAATGCTGATCCTGCTCCACAGAGGCGCATAAACTAATTAGCATTCGGAAACATTGTTGGAGCTGCTGAACATTGGAAGAAAACTATATTTGCATTGTTTATACTCAATTGCTTAGTGTTGTATAATTGCAAAGCACACGTGTGAGCATACTATGTACTTTCTATAAAGGTACCATTTAATGGGTACGTCTTTCATTGACTTGAATGTGCCCTGGCAGCTGAGAGTATGTCATGCTCACTCTAATGTCTGGTTGGTGGTGGCGCGTGTATTGGATCATTAAGTTCCTTTCAAAATGGTTGAGTTGAATGGTGCTGATCCATACGTCATGTTCGTGAACGGGTGCCGTCAGTAGGGACTGGTCATCTCTTAGCTGCCACGGCTTATTTTGATTTTTAATTTCGGAATTGTTTTTATGTTTTCTATAATGGACGCTTTTAACGTGCACATTTTTCTACATCGTTCTCACATGGTTAATTTCAACACGAATGATGTAATCAAAAATTTTGTAACAATTTTATGATTTTAAAGAGTGTCCATGGAGTTTCTTGCCCGTTCTTCTCCATAGGTACCTACGCTTTGGAATGGGCAACTAGCTTCATCTTTCTGACTGACCGACCCTTTCACAATTTAAAAGTGCCTGTAATTGGTTTAGTTGAATGAAATGATTGGAGTTTGAGTTTGTTCATGGTGTTCTAATGAAAACAAATAACATGTTCAGGACACCTTTTGTATATTTTGCTTCAGTATTTTGCATTGCTCAGGATGTGTTAAAATTTTGGTGAATAATAAAGCTTACCTATGACAGGATTGAGTTGCCTATAAAGGGTATACAAAAAAGGTGTGGTCAAATTTAAGTTACCTTTATCAACTGTCCCATACAAAATTTCAATATCTACTCGACCCTAATGTATGGGACGGCTGATTTATTTTTTTGCGATTACGATGTTGGTCCCGTGGAGAAAGGGGTCAGTTTGATGGTATATTATATACCACACTCTTATAAACTTTTGTCGAAATCAAAACACACATTTATAAAAAATAACAATGGTGAAATTGAAAATATTATCCTTTTGACAAGAAAAAATTACTGCTCCAATAAAATTTCTGTATTCACTTATAAAATTTGATTTTTAAAAATGCATAGCTTACAAAGTCTGTTATTTTCTTCTCTTGCAATAATACACAAAGTCTTATTCAATGGATAGCCATTACTTCTCAATGGCGTTTACAATCTGCGCGGGAAAATGAACAGCTGACACTCGTAATTCTTTTGTTTTTAGTTGGAACATGCAAATGTGGCCATGTTGCTTTGTTGTCAACATTTTTTCGAGAATATCCCTACAATACATCTTTTGTTGACGAAAGAGCCTTACGTAATTATTATTAAAATAACTGTCTCAAGTCAATTATATGATAGATATACAAAAGGAATGAACGTTTTTGTGTTTAATTTTGATCACTAAGTAGGGTTTTTATTGTATTTAGATCTCTAACACAGGCTGCAAAATTTCATGCAAGTTTACAAGAACAGGGACAAAATATATTAGTGTGTGCTTCCATTTACAGGAGACCCGATCATTCTCTTATAAGTAATGATAATCTAGACAGATACAGTAAGTTTGAGTTTTATAATTATGTAAACCTTCACAAAACCCTTTCAATATATTTTGAGTGTAGTACGAATATTTTATTCGAGGCAGGAGTACAATGAGCTTAGATAGTTTTATACTATGCCATTAATAAAAATATTGACATACAAAATGCAAATAATACACACTTGTGATAGTGTTTCATTTTGTAGTCTTCTATAAATAATGTAAATAATATCAATGATTCTTTAAATGACAAATTAATTACATATTTTATAAAAAAAATGCTAGGCTATGCAGATGATGACGTAAATATATAATAGATATAACAACTAAGTTGTCAAACTAAAGCCCTCTTCCTCGTTCCTACTTTGCAATACTCGAAGGAGTCCACAGTGATCATAACATTGTAAACCGACCACCTAAGTCCCATATTGAGTGTTGAGCAAATAATTACGAGTAATAGCTTCCCTCCCTATATTCGTCACCTTCAGAACCACCTAAAACATAACCCCAGCCAGCTGTATAATCGTGCGCTGCACATTCTGTTAATCCATCAGCACCATGTTTCAAGCTCATTAAGCATTAAATTTAAACGCTGCTGCTACAGCATACATCACGGGCTGTTTCGTCTGATGCGTTGCACCAATACTGCTCACTCGCTTGCGATAACTGGCGTCGATTGTAACCAGTGTGATGGTGTACATTGCTGGCTGGATACGGTGAGAGTAGCATGTGTAAATAGTGGTGGAGGTAAGCCAGGATGTGGGTTCAAAACATGGTAAGTTACCATAATTCTAAACGTTCGTTCAGTCAATACGTTATTTTTAGCTAACAATGAAATTAGTGAAATAAAAACTTGTAGGGTAAATAAGAACTAATTATCTGAAGTTATCTACACGCAGGGGATACAACGTTGTAATCATAGCTCGTTGCTCTTCAGTATTTACCCTGTAGTATGACCAAAGGAAAATACTTAAAAAAATTGTCTGAATATTAACGGTTACCCATTCTTTTTGCATCATTATTTCTAGTAACTAGTGATTGCAGTAAATAACTCAATATGAAATGGAACGATATTGCTGTTCTTTTGACATAACTTTACATCTGCTTGGCACATTCCCTCAGTTTAAGACTACAAAACAGCAACGCATCACAAACTCACTTACCCCGATACGACCGCTCGTATCTCAGTGTACAGGCATCAGGTAATGCCAGTGATTCATAGCGCGGTGAACGGCCACGCTCCCTAGTCATCAATATCGGAAAACGGCGGCGTTTGATACCGGCCGCCGTTATTACACGATGTAGTGGCGATCGACGATGCCGATTCGATGTGCGATGGCGGTAATCTTTTGTTGAATGGTTGGTGGTTGCTTAACCTGTGGGTGGAATTGTTGAGAGGGAGTTTAAGTGAATGATCGAATGAAATAGACTTCTACAATCGCACTTCTTGGCTTCACTCATACAGTTGTTCGGTTAAATATTTTGGAGGAATTTACTGAACTCCTAGCACAAGCATATTATTTTAGCTTTGGCGAGGTTCATAGGCATACTAGTAATATGCTAAACACATAGTTATATTTCTTGAAGATCTGTGTCCAAAATTTAACTTAATAACTTAATATGTAACTTAATAAGAAATGAATTGTCATAACACAAATTGACGTTATACTAATACTTTACAAAATATTCGCATAAAAAGCTGAATTTTGGGACCTTTGACTTTCGATTTTTTTTTTCGCACAAGATCTAATGGAGTTTCGGAAAACTTTGTGAGCAAATATGGAATTAAAAATCGAAAAGCTGTGATTTCTTTTACCTTTAACTGATCATTACAATTTTCATCCTTGAAAGTTTATAATATATTTAATGTTTTTATACCAAATAATGCTTTCTGTTAAATTAACCACAAACCTCAGCGCATACTTGCACAACATACACGGCTGTAACGACTGTATCAAAAGCCTGCATGATGTTATTTTACTACCGTTAATAGTGTGTTTTTCCTTTACTGCATGAACACATTGGGCAATTGACCCTTTGCGGGACAAGATTTTTTTTTGTGCAAAAAATGTTCCGTAAAGGTTCTTGTCCCGGAAAGGGTCAATTATTATCTAGGAAAATATTAATTTTCAACTAAATATACTGACTTCGTTAATACAGGATGTAATTAATGTAGCAGTATCGTGTGAATTCAGTGCGTCGTGATTATGGCCACGCTAATCTGTTTAGGGTGCGCGAAAATTTGATAACTACGGTCTGCTTCATTTGGGTTCTCAGCTTAATTGCTATCTGCTTCATTTTACAGTTCACATGGTTAGAACTAAGATTGGTGTTAAATTTGAATGAAAGGTGACACTGTTGGACCTGTCAATTATTTTAAGGTAAGATAAACAGTCGCTTCGTGTTAAGTATTGATGTCTCTCAATGTTCGCTTCGTTTTTCCATTTATTAAAAGTTTCGTTTGCAGCGTTTCAAACAGGCCTCTGCCCAATGTGTTCATGCAGTAAAGAGGACACTATTTGCGGTAGTAAAATAACATCGTGCAGGCTTTTGATACAGTCGTTACAGCCGTGTATGTTGTGCAAGTTTGCGTCGAGGTTTGTGGTTAATTTAACAGAAAGCATTATTTGGTATAGAAAAATTAAAACTATATTATAAACTTTCAAGGATGAAAATTGTAATGATCAGTTAAAGGTAAAAGAAATCAATTGAAATCGAAGGGCAATTCTATTAACATTTTTAGAGCAGAATTTTCCTGGAAAATGAGCCCTTTCTCAATGGAAAAACACAAAAACACTTTTCCCATTGTGAAAATCAACTATACGAGCTATACCTACCTACTCACGACTTTACTCATACCTAGCTAATATATCTCCAACTAGTTATCAGTTATTAGCTAATAAGAATGTAATACAGAGGCACCACTGCGCATGCTCCAAGCAGTTAACCTGTGCCGATGTTTGGGCACCCCTGACCTGCCCTGTTGGCTCATTGTTGCCCCTACTTAGTGTGTCAGCACGGTATATGGATGTCTCATTGATGTAGTTAGCATGATTGGTTATCTGCATAATCTTAGGGTTAATACAATGTCAACGCATAAACATGAAACGCAAGCAGTTTCGTGAAAACTCTGATTAACGTGTACCTAGAGGTGATATTATTTTTATAATTTTTAATCTTATAATACAATTTTACTGAAAAATCTATGTAGGTATGTTAGCAAAGCAATTTGGTTGACCTAATAAATGATGGATCGACGATATCACCCAAATAGCAGGCAAAGGATGGGTGGACATAGGAAAAGAGCGAACTTAATGCAAGAGATTAAACAAAGCAAGAGGAGGGAACTAAATGAGATACTTCTTGACTCTGCAGTTTGTAGTGCGTTTTCCAATGCATTCAATTTTATTATTGGACTAGTACAACAAACGACAATCAGGAATAGAAAGACTGAAGGAGGCCTTTGTCCAGCAGTCGGGTTATAACTCCAAAAACAGGCGCAAAACCGATCAACTGATAATAATCTCAGTAGACATCTGAATGTTCAGTGGTGATCACTTTAGCCGACATTGTGACTACTTACAAAAAGTAAATATAACTTGAACCGATATTGACATAACAACTGTAATATAAACTAAGATTTCGAAATAGAGAGACGCCCACACTTTACATAACAACTGTAATATAAACTAAGATTTCGAAATAGAGAGACGCCCACACTTACTATTTAGGTTACATTGGATCTAGATGGGCTTTTTTTGGTTTCGCGGTGGAAATCCCCATGGACTCCCTCCATCGTGGGGGTGACAGAGGGGTATGTCGGACTCTTACCGGCTAAAATTCCGCGGTGTTCCACCTATGGCCGGGGGTGCGGGATTTGCATAAGCATCGCTCTCCCAACAGGCCTTGACTCGCTGTTCCTCAGCGGGTCCCACCTCCCCGTACGGCCATTCCCACAATGGTCGCACCCACTCTCGAATGGCGCGCGTGGAACACTGCGGCGCCAACTCGGGCCGGTCTGGTCGGACGACGGACGCCCCTAGTCCGCCGCCCGTAGGCCACCTCTCATGGAGGTCGCAGATCATTTTGTACCCTTCTCGGGCGCCCGGTGCGTCTCCTGCGGGAGGGGAGAGAGTATGCGGCTTCCCCCTTCCGCTTGGCCGCCTCCTTTGCAGACATAACATCTCGCAAAAGGAGGCAACCCCGTCCCATGCGCTCCCACTCTCGACCATCGATTGAACGATGGCCGGGAGCGAGAGATCGCTCCCGCCTATTTCCACGAAGAGGTCACAGCGCAGCCCTGCCCAAGTTGGGCACTCCTCCAACGTGTGCTGCGCCGTATCCTCCGGGCAAGCCGCACAGTGGTGACATACCGGTGTCTGCTCCCGACCTATACGACACAGGTACTTCCCAAAGCAGCCGCGGCCAGAGAATATCTGCGTCAGCCGGAAGCTGATGGCGCCATGCCGCCTCTCGATCCACGCCTCCATGACGGGTCTTACCGCCGCTATAACAGCGTGCCCTGATCTACGAGTAGATGGGCTGACGAAATAATTATGGAATGTATTGTTATTCGGAATTCCTAGTAATTTTGGCAATCTACGTCATCGTCTACGGCATCATCGCTTTCGTTCACCGGTTTTAAGTAGCATAATCAGCCTATAATGTTTCCACTGCTCCTCAATGTGGAGTGGGTCATGATAATCCACCACGCGGGCCCAGTGCGGGTTGGTGAATGTCACATGTCTTCTAATTTTTAAGTAACCATTGTTATTTTAGAAATCGGTTTGGGTTCCCCTTTTGTGAATCGTGTCCTTGTCATTTTAATTGCAAAGTATTTAGAGGTCAAAAATGAGTTTCAACAAAACAGAAAAAATCCAAAAAAAAAGCAAAGCAAAGCATTAATAACGTTACTAGCCCAATAACTAAGAGTTAAAGATAATAATTCCTCAGGCCTAATGAAACTCGATAAGTCAAGTTAAGTAGGTGTAGGCACAGTCCACGTAGTTCAATATTAATCAAGTCGTCTCAATCATACTAAGTGATTTACTATCTATCTAAAATCGTTAGATTAATCTCGCGCGCACTAATCCAGTCGCTTAATTACGCTCCTACAGAATGTAGAGCGAGGGATGTCTAGACAAGTAGGTAACTGTTATGCAGCCAATTGGAAGACGAACTTGTTGTGAAGAGGGATTTATCTAATTTTCTTTTATAGTTATTAATAAGTTGGAAAGTCATTAGCATCATCTGCCTAGCCTTTTTCCAACTATGTTGGGGTCAGTTTCCAGTCTAACCGGATGCAGCTGAGTAACAGTATTTTAGTAACCCAGTTGCTGGGTAATACTATACCCCTTGGTAAGATAGGAGGTCTTCTAACATGCCTTGCCCTTCTGACATGACATGGATGACAGCCGGGGTTAGCGTAAAAGTATGGAAAGTATATTTATTCACATAAATATGCAATACTCTTTGTGGCTTGTTTTGTTTATTCACAGTGTAGTGTTATTGTAGGAGACAACAAATATCGATGTCTGTTCATGATTAATTAAACGTTGCACTTCTAATACCCTCTCGAGTCTACGCGAGTATCAATCAAGTACAGTGTAGGTACCAGAGGAACGATAAATACATAATTATAGTTTTCAAATAACACCACTGAGCTAACAAGTGATAAGAGAGTAGAGGTTATTTAATGTCTATAGTGTTTATCTGTTCATAATCTAAGACCAAGAAGTGTTTAAGAATAATGAGCTGTCCAAATCAAGTTTTGATCATCTAACATAAGTATTTTATATATTAAATAGCAATTTCTTCAGACGTACTGCATACGATGACTCTACAATGGTACATGATCCTATTGAATCATACATGAAGAGTCACGTCAAAACATTCGGCACGATAAAAAAAAAAAACACCAAAAACTAGTGACATTTTCGAAACATCAAAAATATTCGCGCGACACGAAAGTGGTTCCGTAGTTTAGACCCATCAGCGTTCTGGCGACACACAACAAAAACCTTTCTAAAACACAATGGCCGCCGCTGTGGCCGCCGATTGGCAATATTATTGAATTTTAGTGGGGAATTGAATTCGTTCAGCGCCCAGCGTCCCGACTGGTGGCGTGTTCGGCTTATGTGAAGATACTTGTGTGAACCACTACACTGGGTTTTTGCAACATTTAAAGGGCCTGTACAAATTGACAAATGTTTGTAGTGCACCTCTGACTGTTTTGTCCTAAAAAAAAATAGTAAGCACTGCTAATCTTTTAAAAATAATTTAGTATATGGAATAGGGTTTAAGCCTGGTCAAATCGAAGCGAATCTCGTGCGGGACGCCGGACGCTACTGCGTGCTTTTTGCGTTTTAATGATTAGGTAGTAGCGCGATTAATCGCGACAGTTTCAACACCTCCATACAAGTTAGTTGACACGATAGACGAGAGCGAATATCTCTACCCGCACAAAATTTGCCTCAGTTTGACCAGACCTTTAAATTATATTTCATAAACCAAACTATTCAATTAAAACCCTATTCGCTTTCAAATTCTGGGTTGCTACTGACAATTGCCCGACGATAGAGAAACCCAACCACAGTACTCCTTACCCATTTGTGGAAATCAAACACGCTTGCATATTCTGTACCAAATGGAAACGATTTCTAAGGAATTACGTACATCTCTGCCTAAATATCATTATCTATTATTAAACGCTCAACTAGTGAATGTCAGTGTTATAAATTCTCCGTAATGCTTCAAACTGTATAGCATCCTAAATGCAAGACAGTCTCCGGAGAAATTGGTGAGGACATGAGATGCATATAAAAAGTGAGTTAGAGATATTTTCAAGACTTAAAAACCAAAAAACTAAAACTTCTTTGAACTCTTTTCTCTCACGTAGTAGCAAGAGTTCACATAAACGGCCATTGCCATATAATTAACTGTATGCTGTTTAAACATTTGTGATCATTATATACAAATAATCCTAAACTGGGAAATAATATTTATTATCAGGCGATTTTGACACCACCCTCGAAGAGAGATATTATTATGTAGTGCATATTGCAAGGAATGAACGTTTACATAACGAGTATTTTAATTTAAAATGACAGGACCACGGCAGCCCTAAAATTATTTTTAAAAGTTCAGAAATTCTACATTCAAATACTTACAATGAATCTTTTATTTTCCCTTCACTATCAGACACAAATTCATATTTAATTTTAAAATATAAACAGGGCAGCGGAGTGCATGCGGCGAGTGCGCGTGACAACAATGTAGAAGCGTGTTCGCGCCAAAAAACTACGACGTGATACAGTTTAGTGGGGACTGGTGATTGGCCGAAACTAGGGTGAAGGCCGAAACTGAGTGGTAAGTCGAAACCGATAATATTAAAAAAAGTTTCTTGTCAT
This sequence comes from Apamea sordens, assembly GCA_945859715.1. NCBI lineage: Eukaryota > Metazoa > Arthropoda > Insecta > Lepidoptera > Noctuidae > Apamea > Apamea sordens. The sequence goes on along the minus strand of OX243990.1, from coordinate 794,991 downwards.
TGTTTGATTTTCTTAAACTTACCTGAAATTTTCTTTTACAAACTAGCATTTTTTCATACAGAAGACCAGTACTTTAAACATCGTTGTTTAAAACAAAAATGATTAAAGATTGCTGGTAAATATACTACAAATTGCCTTCTCGCTATTAAAGCCGAAATTGATCAAAATTCTCGACGTCAGTGCTTTAGTTTCAGCGTAAGACGAAACCTAAATATTCAGGCCGAAACCATAACCGACCTCGGCCTAATTCCAACCATATCCATCGGGGCACAATTTAGCCCCAGGATAAATGGGTTTTATTCTATTTACAAGGGGCACACGTCGACGGTCGGCTTCTTGCCATGGATTATGTAAATAACGTTGTACAGTTTTGCATATCTGTGTCTTCAGTTTTGCAAGTCAGGTTATTTTATGCACTTTTAGTTAAATTCTGCGAAAAATTTTGTTTGCGCAGAGTCCGTTGGCTGGTGTTTTGTTTTTGTTGTTATTTTCAGTTGATATAAGTTAGAGGATTTTAAATGGTATTTTTAATGGTATCCCTGGAGCTTTAATTTGGTAAGCTGAGTGAGCGAGGGAAAAGGGGGACGTCATTACGTCATTCGAGAGCTGGTTGCTGAAAATCAGCGCTTTTGATGATAGATTCGTCCGAAGTCACAGCATTTTACTGAGCAACGACGTTTTGCACAGATGTAATGTTCGGCTTAATTATTCTTTATGTTATTGTTGTTTGTTACAAAGTTATTTTTCCACCCTGCAATTGGCATCTTGTTTTTGTTTTGATAGTCGGTTTGTTGTCATTTGCCAGTGTCGTAACATTTACGGAATATATAATATTGTTACGAGCTTCGGGATCATGACAGTAAAAACTGCCGATATAAATTTATACCAAAACAAATTAGCCTTCAAGATAATTATGCCAACATAAACTGTATGCCAAAAAAAATATGGCAATGTATTATTATGGCAAAACAAATTATGCCAAAATCGTTATGCCAAAGTATTATATTAGGAAAAAGAATATTATGCGAAAAGAAGGGATCCCCTTCCAGTCACGACTAGTACAGCAACAAGCCACTTTGTCTAAAACTAACAAACTGAGCTCGTATTCATTCCTCTGGAGTGTCGAGGACGTAACTCTAAAACGGTTCCGATCTCGACAAGGCGATCGGTACCGGGACCACCTCTGGGACACGTTTTAAAAGTTGTCCCGGGACTGTAGCGGGACCTTTGAATCCGCTTTGTGTAAACTATACACTGTAGTTACAACATTTGGACTCACTATGTATTGTGATGTGTGTGCTAGATCCTAGCTGTGAAATACATCTAGGAAGTGTTAATTTAAAAAAGTACACTGTTTATTATTGATGAATTTATGTAAATAAGTATGCTCAAAAGTCAGAACGTAATTAAACTTTTCTCATAATAATATTAATCTTGTTTTCATGAATATTCGAATTGTTTATGAAAAAACGTTAACACACAATGGTGAAGCATACATATTTAAAATAGTTACCTACAGCTTGAGGAACCACGGATTCAACAATTTGTGATTATTGCCAAAAGTGGTGATCAATATCATACATATTTGTTAGAAAGCAAGATAAGCTCTGCCGTAAGTAAAACTTTAATGAAAAAAAAAAACAACCGACTTCCAAAAACGACACTACAAAGTGAAAAATAACTTTAATTTCGGAAGTCGGTGTCGTTGGTTCGCATTTTCGTTGTTTGCCACCGACTTCCGAAATTAAAGTTATTTTTCACTTTACACTACAAAGTGAAAAATAACTTTAATTTTGGAAGTCAGTTGTTTTCACTTTTTAGTTGTACCTACCCCATACAAATTCGTATATACTTACAAGATTAGAGGTACCCCAATAACAACTTTGACAGAAATGAGGGTGTACCGTGGTATACTGAACACATCTGCGTACCTCTTTAGAGCGTACAGGCGTGACGTTATGTTATGTGATTGCGTAAACAATACATACATAAGCGATAACAGCAATAGCCGTTGATTTGCTAGCATTTATTGAAGAGTTCCGTTGTCTGTCTCCGAAACTCATCATCAGATCTTGTCGAAATTTCTATGGGACCATTTGGGAACTAGACCCTTTCCAAAAAAAAATATTTTTTCAAATCGGTTGGCAAGCGACGGAGTTATGCGCGAACTAACATAAAAAAAACAAACATCCGAATTGAGAACCTCCTCCTTTTTTAGAAGTCGGTTAAAAAAATTACTAGTTAGTATAAAAATGGTGGGTTATATTGTTTTTATTTTTAATTTCATAAAACTCTACATAGTATATTCAAAAGGTATTAAATATAACACATCTTAAAAAAAAGCTGTTATATAAGATACCTATCTGAAAGTTTTGTAAAAAATACTGAGTTTTATTTACTTTCATATCTCTGAATCATCAAAGGGATCCAGTATTTTATCAATTTCAAAGATCGGGAGTTTAGCCATTGAATAGAATAAAACTAAAATAGCAGACCAAAGGATTTCATTCAATGGCTGCCCGTTTTTATCCTCGTCTTTAAATAATGTCGACCTGCTTTGATGTCTTTTTTAATAAAATAATTTGCTTCATTCCCACGCTTGAAGCTTTAGGGTTCATCAATCTGTAGGTTGGTAAACGCCATCTCAAACATGGAGTTTCCCTAGTTAATTTTATTTGATCCTGTACTCTAGACTATTATTATCATGGAGTTTATTCATAAAGGATGATTAAAGTTAAGTGACGTTCATACGTTAAAAATATATGGTGAAACAGTCGCTAATCATAAGCAACGTTTATGAATAAAGGGCTATATGTTTAAGTCCCATGTAAGAGGGGGTGAGTCAAAACATTACTGGAGAAATGTGGGTGTACTATAGCACACACTTCTTGTCGAAATGTGGGTGTACTATAGACACACTTCTTGTCGAAATGTGGGTGTACTATAGACACACTTCTTGTCGAAATGTGGGTGTACTATAGCACACACTTCTTGTCGAAATGTGGGTGTACTATAGACATACTTCTTGTCGAAATGTGGGTGTACTATAGCACACCTCTTGTCGAAATGTGGGTGTACTATAGACACACCTCTTGTCGTGTACTCGTAGTGTCAAGAAAAGCTTAACTTTAAAGTCAAAGGTAATTAAATTAAAGAAAGGGAAGTAGAAATCAATTACAAGCATTAGGTTGCTTAGCTTGGGACTAGATGGCGCTGTGTGAAATGTCCAGGGATATTATTATTATTATTATTAATTAAAGATATATTTACAAGATATACAAAAGATGGAGATGAACTGAAGAGTGGTGTGTAGTAGTGTGGGTGAGGAAGGATGACGATGCTCGATCTGTGGGTTGAGAAGGCTGAGGTGGAGTTGCAGTTGCGAGCTGAAGTTGTAGGCCGACGCGAGGCAGGTGGCTTCAACAGCCACGCGTGGAGTAGAGCGATGTGCAGCACGGGGGGTACCCGTAGAGGGGTGACGCAGCAGGTGCAGGATGCAGAACGGCAGCAGGAGGGAGCAGGCGCGGCGAGGACACTGTCAGCCTGCCAGGTGATTCGGCCCTCGAATGAGGCGCGGCCCAATAGATACAGGAGGGTCTTCAGAGGAGATTCTTGGGTGAGGCGCGGCCCAATAAGTACAGGAGGGTCTTCGGAGTCCTCCGGCGAGGCGCGCTGGCGGTCCGACTGATACTGGAGGCCTTCACGGAGGACGGAGGACGGAGCCGTAGGGATTGTCCGTCAGGTACGAGAGGCGCACTGGGTGTTCCCGGGATAATTGGCCCTGGAGTACCAGGCTTATTTTAGAGGCGAAACGGAACTGATTCTCGCATTGCGTAGATTTATAATATGAACTCGTAGAATAATAATTATCATGTAGAAAATATGAATTTGAGTAGTTTTTGAAGAAGTATGAATGTATATATAATCCGCTAAAAAGTTACTGGCCAGTAAGAATCTACAGATTCTTAATGGCCAGTAACCTTTTAGAAAGTTGTCATGGTGACGTAATAAACGTTGTTGTCTAAGCTGTCATGATAATATTATATATCTATACATATAATAAATTTGTAGAAAAGTGGTGTCTGTACAATGGAAATAAATAAAAAAAAAGTAGCAGGGGTTGTTATTATATCGATGCCGAACCCGAAATTGCAATTAATTTTTTTTTTGTCTGTTTGTCTGTTTGTCTGTGTGTTTGTGCACGCTAATATCAGAAACGGCTTATTCGATTTAGATGCGGTTTTCACCAATATATTGTAGTAAGCTTCACTTAACATTTAGTGTTTATTTCATGTCAATCGGTTCATAAATTAAAAAGTTATGTCAATTTAAAGAATCACGGCGAACATTTTTGTTAAGGTATTCTATCAGAGTACGTACACGCCTCGCGCCTGCGTGTCCGTGGCTATATAAAGCGCGCTGAGAGCCGCGCCGCTGACCCACCGACCCTTGCCCGCTGAAGTGCCAGCCCGCGCCGTAGCTGAGCCTGTAGCTTTAAATTCCCCGACTGAGACCTCTGAGTTTGTTTCGGCCTTTCTTCTCAGAGATAGTCCTAGGAAACGCCGCGCTCATCAAAGCATTAATAATACTAATTCGGTCCAGCCTGTCCCCTTGCTGCCCTCTCCCAGCGACGCCCTAAGCCGAGGTTCGTACCCCACAGGGGGTGCCCTTAGCGTGCAGTCGCTTAGTTTTAATCTAGATGTAGCCCTGGCTGGAGGCTTTAAGAATTCTTAAGGCAACCACAGGATATGTCCGGTTGTAGTCACGACCTCTCAAGGTCAACAACGTGATGCCATTCATAAAAAAAAAAACGCTCCGCTGCCATAAGGACTCAGTTATTCGTAGCGAACGCACGTATCCTGGAGAGTATAGACGAATAGTTGCATTCGATTATTGCGATTCACTTGAATACTGACTGTTTGCATATTTCATTTATTTATATTTTAGGGTTTGTAGGTAAGGTTATTTTTCTTAATTTTCTTTAAAATTTTCTAAATAAATATTGTAAGTATTTGGTATAGGTTAGGCGGTTCTTTCCTTGATTTTTAGGTATTTACTTATCTTAATTTTTATTTACGGTTTGTAAATAAATATTGTAAGCATTTGTTATAAGGTTAGGCATTTCTTTTCTTGATTTTCTTTATTAAGTATAAGTGCATTAGCTCAGGTTAAATTTTGTCTAGCAATTCTTTTGTTTTATAAAGTTAGTACACACGGCTACACATCAAGCTATGCAAAACCAGTATTGGCTGACCGTTCATTGTGAGAAAATATCATACAAAGTGAGGCCAAGACAAACTGGTTTGGTTTACACGTCTTAATAACACTTATTACTTAAACTGTGATAATTTTAGATTGTATAATAGTAGTATTTATAATTTAATTATAATATAACTGTGTGTTAAGTAGTAAGTACTATTTTATTGTAAGAATGCCTCGAAGAAGATCCAACCTCTCCCAATTTAGCAGAAATGCTAAAAGGATGAAATTAGTTCGATCACAGGAATCTGAGGAAGGTCGTGAGGCAAGGCTCTCTACAACTCGGGAACATCGGACTAGGTTTCATGCTGCAGAAACTTCGACTCAGCGAGAATCTCGACTGAGTTCAAATCGTTCTCGAATGATGACAACTCGAAATAGGGAAAACGGGGAACAACGAAAGGCACCTTTATCTGTCGATCGCGAAGCTCACGCGCTATCGCGTGAGTCTGAGACTTCTGCGAACCCATAATGCTTCTTAGAAATTTAAGCCCCCCAAAACTTTGCAATGGCACCAGGTTAAAAGTGACCAATTTACAACGAAATCTGATAGAAGCAGAGATTTTAACAGGGTGTGGAAAAGGTGAAAGTGTTTTCATTTCTCGGATTCCTCTCATTCCAAACAATTTTCCATTTAGTTTTAAACGAGTCCAGTTTCCAGTCAGCCTATGTTTTACGATGACAATTAATAAAGCCCAAGGTCAGACGCTGAAAGTTGTGGGTGTAGATCTAAGTATCAGCTGTTTCTCGCATGGTCAGTTGTATGTGGCTCTGTCACGGGTTTGCAATCCTAGGAGCCTGTATGCTTTCATCCCCGATGGCCATACGTCAAATATCGTATACAGACAATACAGAGAAGCATTACTGTAAAGTAAATTTTTAGCTACCCAAACGACGGTATATGTAATTCAAAATATGCTGCCCGAAAAGTCACTAATCCACGCGGACGAAGTCGCGGGCACAGCTAGTATATTAATAAAATACAATAAATTCTATAGTTAAATTGTGTTATAAGTATAGTGTTTAGAGGAAAAAATGATATCAATCAATGTGGGCGAAATTCCCAACCCTAGGATGTCACTTAATCATCGTAGTCTTATGGTTGGGACTGTGTCTGTGTACTGATTGTGGATAAAATGTGGCCTGGTGTTGTGAGGAATAATCATCAGCGCCTAACGGTAACAGAATGCTTGTTCTGACCTGGAGAAATTAATGAAGATAACTGTGAGTATGTACATTATATTACAGTCTGCACAACCGTTCCAATTATTATTATTATAATAATATGTAATGACTAATTTATAATTGTAGAAAATTAGAGATCAAAGTTTGGGAAAGCAAGCAAGAACCGGTGACCCTACATCCACAGCAATACATCTCCGTGTTTATTCGATTTTCGTCTACCTAAACAAAGTCCATTACACTTACACATAAACAAAGTCCATTACACTTACACATAAACAAATTCCATTACAGTTACACATAAACTTACGCCTTCCTCCTATGGGGGTAGGCAGAAACTACAGAACGCCATATGCTAAGATCCTTACATACTGCTTAATCTACTTCGCTTACGTTCATACACCTGGTCATACACGAACCCCAGTTGCGAGTTCTATGCACCTGGCCTTTCTGAAGAACATCACCAATAAGGTAACTATAATATGAAATTCTGGGGCGTTCCCTCCCGGAGTTTCCACTCACAAAGTCTATTACTATCTCGTTAATACTCGGAATATTTATTGAAGTAAAATTCAAACCTTAACAAAGGATTCTCCAATCACAAACTAACTAACAAATACTGATACATTGTTCCCTCCGTTCACAACGCCGCATACACCAAAATTGGCATCTTTATAATCTCAGTTACGTATTAATAACAGTAAGTTATACCCACATCCCGCGTTACCGGGATCCCGGGGGACTGCATTGTTCCCGTCACCGGGATATTGTATGCAAGCCGGGAATGGAGCGTGCATTATAACAATATTTACTGCCGCTAACCCGTTAGATAATCAGCTTTACGATTCAATTGTTATTATGGTGGCCATTTTGGGAGTTTATTGCATCTAGTCGGTGCACGTTATATTTGTTGTGACGCACACAATGTGTTGGGATTATGTAGTTTCTGATTATTTGATTGATATTAATTGTTTTGTTGTTAGAGTTGACTGACGGCTTGCTAATCTTGCTATATTTTTATTAAGGAACCAATAGTCGCAGTTTTGATATGTCTTTTAGGACATTGTTCCCATAATACCACATTCATATTCATGCGACTTTATAACACAACTTTCTGTCCAACAACAAAAAATATTATACGAAACAAAATAGCGAGTATCATTTTCAAAACTCATTTCAAGCCACAAGCGCGGAAACACACAAATATAAAAGCATCCTGAATGACTTTTAATCAAAACCAACTGTTTGAAACTGGAATCAACTGGCCGAAACTAGTTCCGAATAATATTTATCCACTATCAGCGAAACAAAAGTGAGCTAAGCAAGAAGTTTGCAATCCCGGTCGAGGCAACATTACCACCTCGCTTTAATCCAAAGTCTACCCTATTCAAGTACAACTAAAGTTGAAAACATCTTGTGCTGTAAAGTTTTTTGTTTCACACCAGCATATGAATCGCTGAGCCAATATGCTGCAAAGGAAATAAAGTTTTATGTACTTTGTGAGAGGATTTCAAATTGGATGCAGTTGTTTTTGAATGCGGTGAATTTGAGGAATTTACAGCGTCACCAGTGGAAGGGTTGAGTTCACTCATCACAAGTTTGTGCTGTTTTTTGTCTTGAGATATAATTTATGTTTAGTTACCATTACATAGGATTAATTCTTGGAACGGAAGGAGTTTATCTGTTTACTTGATCTGATTAGGAACTGTTTGTTTGTGGAGTTCGTGATTAAGTTATCTGCATCATTGCTTCACATAATATTGTGAGAGTAGATTACTTGGTGAATATATTATGTGATATTATGTTATGGCTAGAAAAAAAAGAAACCAGTGCACAGCGTGATTACGGCTGATATAATAAAAACATTTCAACCGAGAACAATACTAATAAAATATAAAAACCTTACCCAGGGCCTTTCAAACTTTTGAATAAGTATTTTGAATTGCAAAAATCAGGCCACTTGAAGAACATGACTCCCTTTCCAAGCCACAGCACGTTAGTAACTATCCACCTAAAGTATTGATAACTGAATACCAATAAATAGTCCCTTTTCACGTGAACTTAGCCGACGCTCTATTGATGTAGGGGGCCTCTGACCGTCTTATCTGAACAGTGTCGCGCTAACGACTTGTCACGGGTCTACGATATGTTGTATCATTAACCTACGAGGATAGAGTGGGTTTGTCCGGACTGTTTGTAGGAAAAAATATTACATTATGGTAGGTACGGACAAGAAGAGATAATGTTAAACAATTTTCAAACAAATTGTTTACCCACATAGCGGGCGCTTGTCACTTTTTCAAACTGATGATTACATTCAAAATGTTCAATGACGTAGTCGGAAAATAATAAGGTTCAAGTAAAAGCTTACCTGATGGTGGTGAACTTTATTATTCCTTGCTACCTTACTCTGTTTATATCGATATCTGTAAATATACAGGATATTTACAGATATCGATTTATACAGAGTAAATAAACAATTTATAATTACATACTAATAAATACATTAAAGTATTTTCATAAAGTAAATACTGTTGAAGAACGAACTGAAACTTTTCACTTACATAAATTATAATAATTTCGACGCGTAGCTTCAGACACAATAAATTATAATATATATCCTGAAATGCCAACCTTTTGGCTTAAGTAGTACCTACGTGGAACAAAATACGTAGGTACTTAATCCACGTGCCGTAACACTTTAAAGTAAATTTTGCAAAATGACAAGGTCTGCAAATTAATTTAATTAGGATTGCGTTACATTAAATTTGACTATCTAAATATATATACTCGTATGAGATGAAAAACTGTAGTAAATCATAAGATTTACCACAGTTTTTCATCTCATACGAGTTTAAAGTTTACAAATAGGTATGGAACAAATAGGGCCTTATGCAAAATGAGTATGGAATTAATTTATTTGTCGTTGAACGCTATCAATTAGCATTGCAATAAGAAATTAAACTGGCTCATTAAATGAAAAATGTTTTAATTATTTGTTTAAAAGTGAATTTTCGAAGCATATATTTTGTTGTATTTATTCCTTGACAGCATTTTCAGGTTCTTATTAACGGACATTTTGGAAAGAACTACAAAATTTTTATCACCAATACATGATAGTCAACAGCGGTGATTGCATCCTGTGTCTCCTGACAATTTTCTAAAACGGCAAGATTTATACACAAAATGGAGACAAGTAACACGCTCTGCAATTTAGATGAACATTTCATCACTTTTCTTGCGGAACTGCAAAAAAAACTAAAACAAACAGTTTTTACATTCATTTTGTTTTTATTTTTGAAGTCTTTAAACTAAATCCTGGCGTCCAAAGTAAAAAGGCGGAGAACTCACGCAGTTTGAAGTTCTCTTCGAACTCACAACAGCATTGAAGGAACATTGTGTGAGTGTGGAACTTGCTCCGTAACAACTTTCTTACTATCTGGTTCGATAACAGCTGAGACAATAAGCTTTGAAATCTAAAATATTCTTTGTTCTACACAATGGTGGTCTTGTTGTTCTTCGCGGAGGATACAATAAAATGGATACTTACGTAGAAATTGTTATGATCTTGTTTTGGTTCGTAGAAGTTCTGGAATGTGATAAGTATACTAAGTAAAACTGCCAAATGTGAGATTTTGCGATACTGAATATTTAATAAAATTTGCGGTTTGCTTTCACATGAGCGCGTATTTTCGGCGCTCCTCACTCGCATCGCGCACTTGCCTCTCTATTCTTAGAGATTTTGGAATTCATACTTATACTTCTTCTCTGAAACCCGAAAGATGATATGGATATAAATACAGTGACTACCGAGATGACGACCAATAGAGAAGCATGGAGAGAGAAAAATACATGTTGCGCCGACCCGAACAGCAACCGCGGCACACACGCGACGATCGCGACGCGTGTGCTTGATCATTAAGTATATGGACGTTATAACAAGACGCATAAAGTATGCATTCAAAAATCTATGAAGACAGAGCGGCGCGAGCGCAAAGAACAGCAAATTACCTCAGTTGAATACTCTCTCTGAATGTGCCATAGTTACAGATGCGTACTACCTACAGGGTTCACCAATGTTTTTTTCAAAGAACAATCAGCCTTAAAAAGATTTACATCAACATGAACTCATTTCATTGTCTACAATTAGTGTTGTATAATGCTGTATCAATGTGTAGCTAGTTTTCGAGGTTGACTGTACATATTATTTAAGTAATCTTATCGATCTTAGATTCTGTAATAATATCCAGTAGACAGACTGTAAGTCCATCTTTAAACCAATCCCCGCTGGCTCCACAACTGGCACTGGATGACAAACTTAAGTTCGAACATAAGTAAGTCAAACTACTCGATTCGCGATCGGAAAACTTGACAAATTCACCCTCAAGTCACGACTTACCCACTTTAAGAAAATGTTACATTTAGCTCACGGAATTAACTGCACTACCATTTTAGAGAAAATATTTTAACTTTTAAAACATTTTGCTAGCTAAGATAATCTTGCGTGTATACATCTGGATACCAAAATGTGATAAGACTATGATTAAGTGCAGCAGCTTTAGGGTTTTAATAAAATAGAAAGCTAATTCCTGTAATTAAAAACGTTCAAAATCTAAAGCAATCTCATTTCAGCGACAATCAATGTGAAAAACTCGTAAAAAATGTAGGTTAGAAGTACTTTTGACAGATCGAGACTAAAATTAGAATGTAAATGTTCTCAAAATATGAAAATTGCTCTTCAGTTGTGCTGGCTTTAGTCTCACCAAGAATTATTAAGTTTTATCCATCACAGTACTTCAACAAATAGGAAGAATTCCTGGAACAGTATTTATTTATAGACATCGAAAACTTAATGCAGCATTTATAACAAAATCAGCAAAAAAACTTCATGGTTTTTGTAGAATCTATGAAGCTTTTACCGTCACAAGAAAATGAAAGTAACAAAATAATAAAGATTCTTACTTCTCAAACTACAAACCCGAGTCACGCCACGCAGCACACTAGTATGTCCTAATATCGGCATACATTAATGTGTTTGTGTATATTGGGATGGTTATCGGTAGTTACCTATAGGTCAGTGAAAAGGCACGTTTTCTAAGGGGCAAGCCTAGTTATATACCGTGGTGATGCTCGTAGTTTAAATCTATATACTTACTTTTATTATTTTAATCAACATTGAATGATTTAACGTTGCTAAACCATGGATAAATAAATGAGTTAAGTTAGCGGATTATAGACACAAGGTAGTCTTTATCGACATTGTAAATTATTCTATAAGGTATTATATCACTGTATTATTTGGTAATCACTTCTAAACATGACTGTATTTATTTAGTGGGTATGCATTAACTTCTGTAATAAAATTATTTTAGTCAGTCTAAACAAGTGAAACATCCTCGACAGCGTTGTCTTTTGAACAAAATAATAGCAAATGACAATTTATTGAGAGATACATTGAAGGATTGCGGGTTCACAAACGACGGGCCAACCATAAAGTATTGATTCAACGTTTAAAGCCAACCGAAATTTATTGGTGGTTTTAATGGTATTTTGTTGGTCAGCCGATAACTCCATTAGTTTTAAATTTAATTATTACCAAATATTATGATAGTACCTAGTATCTAACATATTCTTTGTTTTAATTACGAGGTAAGAATACTACAATAGCCTACGACAAATACACGTCCGATAAAAAACAAAAATATTATTTTAATAGGCGCGTAGGCGGCGTAGCGGTGACGACTCCTACGCCGTAGCAACCGCGTAGCAAATAAATTCTTGTGTAGTAAAAAGTTATAATACTGCTTCGAGAAAGGATCTTATTACATACGCTGCCATTTTAAAACAAAAAAGAAAGGTTTTCTCATTTGTAAACGTTAGGTGAATAAAAATGAATAAGTAAAATTGTGTACACTGAATATGCGTATAAGCCGGTTAAGTTAAATGTTAATGTGAATTCTTGGAAATCGTTTTAGTGACTGGTTTTCCATACTAAGCTTCGTTTTAAAAGTTCATTCTGTATTTCATTTTATGATTAGTTTATTTCGACGTCTGAAAAGTAGTTAATAATTGTTTTTGTAAAGCAAGACATTTAAGTCACCTTACGCCTCACCCGTTATATTATTATCCTTTTAATCTGTTTCATATACCTAGGTAATTAATTTCACAAAACCTTACCATCGTACCAAAAGGCAACTATACAGACATACTGACAAACGGTTTCACTATTTGCTAATAATAGCATATCATTTACTAGAGCATGTCTGTATATCGCCGCGTGCTTAAGATGACTGGCTGATTCCTTTGAAACGATAAATGAAGGAACCGAAAGGAAGGCCTCAGCTTTGTGTTTAATACCTGTGCCTTTTAAAAGGTTCAATATCTAGTTTTTTAGGGTTCCGTAGCCAAATGGCAAAAAACGGAACCCTTATGGATTCGTCATGTCTGAGTCTGTCTGTCCGTCCGTATGTCACATCCACTTTTTTCCGAAACTATAAGAGCTATACTGTTGCAACTTGGTAAGTAGATGTATTCTGTAAACCGCATTAAGATTTTTACACAAAAATAGAAAAAAAACAGTAAATTTTGGGGGTTCCCCATACTTAGAACTGAAACTCAAATTTTTTTTTTTCATCAAACCCGTTCGTGTGAGGTATCTATGGATAGGTCTTCAAAAATGATATTGAGGTTTCTAATATAGTTTTTTTTCTAAACTGAATATTTTGCGCAAGAGACACTTCCAAAATGGTAAAATGTGTCCCCCGTCCCCCTGTAACTTCTAAAATAAGAGAATGATAAAACTAAAAAAATATATATGATGTACTTACATTACCATGTAAACTTCCACTGAAAATTGGTTTGCACGAGATCTAGTAAGTAGTTTTTTTTTAATACGTCATAAATTGTAAACCGCAATTTACCTTTCATTCAATCAACTCATGATTGATGCTATGTCCGTAATGCTTTAGAACCCTCTAAAATAATAATGTGAAAAAAATTGGAAATAAAAATGTATTCAGACATCAAATAATAAATTAATACACAACTAATTAATGACACTAAGTACAAAATTAAATAAATTACAATCAATATAGAATTGACTGCAAATTGGATGATGAGTTGTAGGGCTCCTTGCAAAGTGTGCTTGTGGTGATAAGATAAGAAAATACCGGCAAAATGCTTGTCGAACCAGCGCTCAATGAAGGGTTCCGTAGTTGGGATGAATCCCAAGAACAAAGTTAATATTATATTTGAAGAACTTCCAATACATTCCAACTGCAAATGTAAAGCTTAATTCTTCGCAAACGAATCGAAAAAAAGCAATCGCAAAGTTTTAAACGGCCTATCCAACGGCACCCCACACCATGATGCAGACGTGAAAAAATAATCCCTCTCTACTCTCTCTTACGAGCAGGGAGGTGCCGTAAAAAAAATTTCAGTGTGATTTTATACCAATGCCAAATTACAGCTTTCTTAAGTTAAGCCGCGGACAGACGTACAGATAGACTGACGGACAAAGTGAAACTATAAGGGTTCCTTGTTGACTACGGCACCCTGACAAGGGAAGTCAAATGACGTTTTAACTCAGCGCAGACAAATACAAGTATCTATAAGAACTCTATGATCACCTACTTCTGCCAAAAGTTGTAATTACCCTACTTAACCAATTGAAAAAGAGCAACCTTTCCAAAGTAGCCTTTCCCAGACTGCAAGAAGCCGACACTCCAGCTAAGTTGAACTTTTCAGCATTATCTTTGAGTTCAATAAGTTACTGAAGTTCAAGAGGTTATTGAAGTTCTGGTGCCTTACACTTTCATGGACAGCCGCCAGAGGCCACTTGGTATGAACTGCTCCTTTTTCTATGATTAGGTGATTTTTGTAGACTAGCGTAATAGCTTTTGTAGAATAGCGTAAATTGTTGTAAACCTTCCGGAGTAAATGCTATAAATGATGATCAAAACTGCATCAAAATCCATTGTCCAATTTTCGTGTCAATTTGTGTGACCACTTAGATCTTCTAAACTACTTAGAAGATCTAAGTGGTCACACAAATTGACACGAAAATTGGCTTTAATTTACAATATGTAGATATAGGTATAGATAATATTGGGATAAAGTGTTACCCGGTAACTGGGTTGTGGAGGTCAGATAGGCAGGCTCCATGTAAAATACTGGTATTCAGTAGCATCTGGTTAGACTGGAAGCCGACCATACCCCAAAATATAGTTTAAACAGTGTTGGAAAGGGCAGATGATGATGATGTAGATAGAGAAAGTTGTTCATCGACTGTACCTTGTCAGCCTTTAAACGTGTAACAATGAACGTGGAGCTACAAACAACTATCGCGGCAGTAATAACCCACACTTGGCAGACGGATTGGAATTCGTAGTTGAATTTCATAACCAGCGAGTAAAATAAACGTGGCTTCTTTTTAAATAACTATTCACTACATACAAATATTTATTAGTAGTTAAACGAACACTTATACGCTAATAAAAACATTTATTGTTTAAATTAACCAGACCAAGGTAACTTACGTCATATGAAATTCGACACTTGATCGTAATTTATGAGAATCCAACAAATCCAACAACACAGTAGCAACCTAAATACACTGAACATTCGGCAGCCCACAGATTCATTCAAATTTCAATCATCCGTATATTAAATAACTGGACTCAATCGAGAATCGAACTGGTAACGTTTGGCGTTTCGGACGGCATGTGGTAATTTTAGTCACTCCGGTTATATAGAATCAATCTAATTTGTCAATGAAAGTCAGTAACAGACGCCGATTACTCGACGGAGGTGGGTAAAATGGCGCTGGATTGAGGTGGAATAAATTGAACTAGATGGAATAGACAGGTAGAAAAAGATTTTTGCAAGGAGTATTGTGCTGCGGAAGTTTTGGTGAAATATATCTTTAAACAGGATTTAAACCCATCTCTTAACAAATACATATTTTGATCGTAAGACAAAGCTTGTCCCTTACGGTAACTGAACCAACGAAAAAGTTCATATTGTATTACTTAAAATTGGTAATACACGTAGCGTTTTTTCTGGCATAAGTAGTTTTAAGTGCATAAAAAAAAATACTACACCAGCCTAAACAAGACTCTTGATTCAAACACACGACACAATTCTTGTCCAAATCCATCACGAGACCAAACCAACCGAATCCCGTACAACAACAAACGCACAGTCCCCGGGGTACATTTTAGCGGCGCGGCGTCTAAATCAGTAGCAATTAATGTCAAAACGGTAATATCGCTCGATACACTCCGGGCTGCTCTCAGATTTATTCATCTCTTGGGCCTCACAATCCACCTGATTTGATTTATACATCAATCGTCTTAGTTCGTGGTTTATTTAGTAGTTTTTCATAGTTTCTATGTGATACGGTCTGTGAGTGATGTTAATTGCTTGAGTGACTTTGAAAAGATATTATGATGACGATGCAACCGTGGGAGTATTTTGTCTGGGTGAACCGAGGACCGTAACATGATAATTCGAAGAAAAAGCAATAATTTTAAAAGGTTTAATCTTATATGACCACACCATCTTCTATATCTTATATATACTTTCCATTTTTATATCTGTGATTCATAAGGTGTACATAATAAAGAATATTCTATTCTACGAGTATAACGTAAACTGAATCTATTCTAGATAAGATCAGCCGCTGAGTGACGGCTCGAACTATTTATGAACAAGATTTTTCCAAAGCTTTCTTTCAACTATAGGAGTTATTTTGATATCTCTGTTCCATCTACCTACGTGCTACGTCAAAGAGAAACCTACTTACTCCGAGTTCAGCCTTCTCGGAAATCCAGATTAATGTAAAGGATTTAGTTCTCACGACTATATAACTGCAGATACTTGCTTAATTCAGTAATTCTCGAGTGGTCTACCAACACGTTAAAGACCCCACCTTCGGATTCCTCGGACGTGTTTCAAAGTATCATGACTTTTTTTTTTGGGTGGGAAATCATCAAATGACCTCTCCCACTCTGGGCGGAGCGGAAGGGAGTGTCAGACTTTTACTGACTAAAACCCACCCGTGTTCCTTCAGTTGCCTGTGCCAGGAGCCACGGTATCTCTTTCGAACAATCCGCAGCCCCGGCGGCATCGGCCCTAGCGGATCCCGTCAGTTCGTGCTGACATCTCATTGAGGCGCGCGTGGAACACAACGCGCCGTCGACCCGGGCCTGGTCCTTACCGGGCGGCGGGCTGCCCATTGCTCGCCACCCGCAAGCCCGCGCCTACGGTGGCCGGGAGTCGGCTGTTGACTCCCGTCCAGGGCGTCTCCTGCGGCGGCTAGGGGCGTGAGGGCGCAGAGATTACCTCTCCCTCACGCGCTCTGCCTCCTCCTTCGCGAGCATTACTGCTTCGCAGAAGGAGGTAACGGCCTCCCATTCACTCTCGCTCCGTACCATGGCCTGGACCAAGGCCGGACGCCAGAGATCGCCGCCGCCAATCGCCGCCAAAGTATCATGCCGTACGGTGTCTGTCTCTCACTGAGACGAGGCCTGTGTCCCAGCTTTGAGAACATTATAGGCTGAATATGTATTGTCTTATTACTATGGGGAGGAGCTATAGAAAAAGCTGTATCAGAGCAATATATGGCCTCCGCAGGCGCGATTCTCTAAGCGAACTGTTTAAAGATGTTAAGACCATGATGATACCTTGTCAATATATCTAAGAAAACATCATGTACACACGGCTACACGTCAAGCTATACAAATCCAGTTTGTCTTGGCCTCACTTTGTATGATATTTTCTCACAATGAACGGTCAGCTAATACTGGTTTTGCATAGCTTGATGTGTAGCCGTATGTACAAGGAAAAATCTGAATCTTTTTAGTAAAAGAGGTGAACACACAACACTATAAATAGGAACCAATTCGTTCATCCAGATTTCGGACTGGTTAAAGCACAATCATCCTTCATTCAGTGGAATGAAGGATGATTTTGCTTTAACCAGTCCAGTCCAGTATTAAATGTTACAATTTTGTATTAAAAGTATAATACGAGTATGTGGGGATACCTCCCCACATACATCACTGACAAAAAATGCTTGGCTTTACAAACTAATTGATTAGCATTTTTGAAAATATTGTTCAAGCTGCTGAAGAGTGCAAAAACTATCTTTGCATTGCATGAACATGATGCATCTCTTATTATTGTATAATTGCACAGCACACGTGTGAGCACTATGTGCTTACTATAAACTACCATTTACAGGATACGTCTTTCATTGACTCATTACTTTGAATATACTTTGTCAGCTGAGAGTAAGTATGTCATGTTCCCTCCAATGTCTCGCTGATGGTAGTGTGTGTAAAATCATTAAGCATCCCGCTCGCGACGGCGCCCGCGTCTCGTTCCTTCAAAATGGTTGAGCTTAATGGTGCTGATCTATACGTTATGTTCGTGAACGGGTCATCTATTAGCTACCACGGCTTATTTTAATTTTTGATTGGTTTTTATATTTTTATACGGGACGCTTTTAACGTGCACATGTTCCTACATCGTTCTCACATGTACGAGTATAGTTTCAACATGAATGTTGTAAAAATATTTTAATTTAAAAGTGTCCGTGTAGTTTCTTGCCCGTCCTTCTCCAAAGGAACCTACTACACTTTGGAATGGGCAACTAGCTTCATCTTTCTGACTGACTGACTCCTTATCAATTCAAAAGTGTCTGTAATTGGTTTACTTGAAATAAAATGCTCGAGTTCGAGTTTTTTTTTTAACAACAAAATCTAAGAAACTGAAACCCTAATCTAGCCGTAAATCTTGTTCTTTAAAGTGAAGCATCACACTCGCCTCCAGTACTCGACTACAGTACTCGACTGCAGTACTCGACTGCAGTACTCGCCTCCAGTACTCGACTCCAGTACTCGACTCCAGTACTCGACTCCAGTACTCGACTCCAGTACTCGACTGCAGTACTCGACTGCAGTACTCGCCTCCAGTACTTGACTCCAGTACTCGAATATAGTACTCGCCTCCAGTACTCGACTCCAGTACTCGACTCCAGTACTCGACTCCAGTGCTCGACTCCAGTACTCGAATATAGTACTCGCCTCCAGTACTCGACTCCAGTACTCGACTCCAGTGCTCGACTCCAGTGCTCGACTCCAGTACTCGACTCCAGTACTCGACTCCATTACTCGACTCCAGTACTCGCCTCCAGTACTCGACTCCAGTACTCGACTCCAGTAATCGACTCCAGTACTCGACTCCAGTACTCTACTCCAGTACTCGAGTCCAGTACTCGACTCCAGTACTCGACTCCAGTACTCGAGTCCAGTACTCGACTCCAGTACTCGACTCCAGTACTCGACTCCAGTACTCGACTCCAGTACTCGACTCCAGTACTCGACTCCAGTACTCGACTCCAGTACTCGACACCAGTACTCGACTCCAGTACTCGACTCCAGTACTCGACTCCAGTACTCGACTCCAGTACTCGACTCCAGTACTCGACTCCAGTACTCCCCTCCAGTACTCGACTGCAGCACTCGCCTCCAGTACTCGACTGCAGTACTCGACTGCAGTACTCGACTGCTGTACTCACCTCCATTACTCGCTTCCATTACTCGCTTCCATTACTCGCCTGCAGTACACGACTCCAGTACTCGCCTCTAGCACTCGCCTTTAGTACTCGCATTTAGTACTCGCCTGCAGTTACGATCTTCTAGCTACCTACTAGTTTCGCCTGTTTACCTAGACGATCTCCACTCTACCGTGTTAATAAATTGCGACTTGTTATGCAAAGAGTTCTTATACTTTGTACTTTGTTTTTGCTTGCAAAATTAGCCTTGGATAGCTTGAAGGTAGACGGACAGAGTAAGTCTGCTTTTAAGCCATCTAGTTTGTAGTACCATTTAAACTGCTACTCTTAATATTTTCTTTATATTTTAAAATGTTTTCTTATTTATTGCTATGCTACTCGTATGACAACAATCATTTGTAAACAATCCACAAACTTCAATGCTACGACAACAATCATTTTGTAAACAATCCACATCCAATCACAACATTATTATTGCCAACTAGCATGTCACCCTGCACAACTCGTCGTCGCCGTCCGCCACGGCCGCGGGCGCAACTCGCTCCGGCCGCTAACACAGGTAACTCGCCATTACAACTCGCCCCACGTAAACCAGCTTAATGTGGCTCATCAGGCCTGCAGCATCACTGCAAGGGTTGAACGACCGCGCGCATGCGTATAAACCACCTTTTTCGGTCTAAATAGCCAACGGGCCGTCTTAGTGCGCGTTCTAACTGCGATCAAATTTCGATCTTACTATGTAACTGAGTGGATCGTTTTGGTGGTGCGTTCACAGCGGGAGGAGGCAAGGCTCGGAGGCTCAGTGAGTCGCGGACCGCCGTCGGCAGCGAGCGTGCCCTCCCGTCGCCCGGATTTTTTTCCACCCGAGAAAAGTTTTTCAAGTTCCGTCGGACGTTGAATGTGTTCAGTCGGAGTATTAGGGATTAACGTTTTGTTAAAAGTGCATAAGGATTTGTGTTGAACGGTGTTTTGGAGAATATTACTGTGTTTTTCGGGAATTATGGGACGGTGAGTTTTAAGAAAAGTACTTTTAAAGGATTTATTGCAAGAATTAATTTAATTATTTTGGACATGATTATAAATTTATTAAAAACGGTTTTATATATTTACATAACTTAAAACGGAAAACCGGCTACCTGTAAACGAAACTTTTCTTATATTAAAAAATGTAAATCTTTTCTCATTTTTTTTTAAATTAAACAATAATTCTACCAACTCATTTGACTTTATAATAGGACACTAGCATTTCCCGGTTGGAAGGAACTGCGAACCGAAAGGATTACCAAACTTAGTTTAAAATCCGGCGCCTGTCGGGACAGTATTTAACAATAGGATAATGAAAGTTTCGTGTCAGGACGCTAAGCCGCTTGAGCTTGAAAACTTTTGCAGACAATGCTTTATAAAATAAATATAAAAGTAAAACTTTCGTACAAAATATTCACAAACTATTTATGTGAATAGCTCATGCATCTCGCCAGAATACATTCAGCAAAGTGCTTGCACGGGAAATTAAATAATTAACAAAAAATAGTTCATTGAGGGTAGCAAAAAGAAGTGCTAGTGACGTTTCTTGTCCAGGATACGAGTATATTAAAGCGACTCCTTTCTTGGAGATGACAAAGAGAATCGTGTTCTCCAATAACTGGGTTGAAGAGGTCAGATAGGCAGTCGCTCGATATAAATTACTGGTATCCAGCTGCATCCGATTAGACTGCAAGCCGTCCCCAAAAACAGTTGAGAAAAGGCGACGCTGATGATGATGGCTCTTGGAGGTTCAATATGTCTATGAAAGTACTTAGGCAGTCTTGGTTCCCGACGGAAAAAGGGCCTTCTCCATTCTCTCATCTCCGGTGGGTGTCTTCAAAGGATCATTAACAGGTTGCTAAATTAGCAGCTAATAATTATCGTCCGTTGCAGCATTGATAGCAGATTGCGTTCCTGCTGTCACCGATTAGTTAACTAAGCATGATGATTAAGGAAATATTTAATTATTTTGCTAGTTTTGTGTCAATAATGATCCTCATAGCGGGCTATAATAAGGCCTATTTAGTAGCAGTGCAAGCTATAGAACCCTACTAGGATTGGCAGGTTTCAACTTTGTACTCAATGCTGTTAACCGTCGGGAAGTGCATTATTAAGGAGGAGGTGCAGTAATAGGTATAAGAAATGTTCTGACACATTCTTGAACTGTACCAATACAGTCACTGTACTTCTTGAAGCTTTCTGCAAGATAACAATAAGAGTAGGTACATAATCAGCCTATAAAATTCCCACTGCTGGTACACCTCCTAGTAGCTGCTGGGTCTCTTCTCTTTTGAGAAGGAGTGGGCCGTAATCCACCACGCGGGCCCAGGGCAGGTTGGTAGCTGTGACATGTCTTCGAATTATTGGTTCTAGGACATGCAGGTTTTGAGAGTAGCGGTGATGAAATAAATTACAAAACGTAACGCGCCTGACTGGGTTTGAACCCACAACGTCCGACATGTAAGTAGGAGCCGTTACTATAGGGCCACCACTGCTCTCAAATAAGAGTAACAAAGTCTTTTCAAATATAGACGTTTTTCTATATTTTTCCTTTTTTAGTTATAGCTTGTAAAGATCCTAGATGTTACTTATTACCACGACGTGATTGATAGATCAGACTGATCCCCTTATCTAACGTGTTTACAATAAGAGCTTTAAAGGGTATTTTGATGATCGAACACCACAATTAATGAAAATGTTTAAGTTAACAGGACAACAGCTAACGGGTATATTTACCATCTATAGCAAAGATCTCTAACACAATAATTGTTCACCATTTAGATACCGTTATCAACTTTGTTAGTCGACAAGGCATCGACAATCCCCTAGGCGTTGCAAGGTCCATTGGGGGCGGTTACAACTTTTCATTAAGTGGTCCGTCGCGTCCGTAAGTTTACTAAACGATATCATAACAACATAACAAAATGAAATAATAAGATCAAGATATTCTTGAATTGACAGTCATTAACATTGTGTTTATTAATATTGTGAGGATATTCAACACATTTTATGAATCAGGTTTTTATTTTAATTTAAAGTAAAAAATGTTACGAAACTTTGATTCATACAGCTTTGTTTTTGCTATCGAATTTGCAATATAGGTTGACTTTATTCTTCCATATTATAAAATTATTCAGACCGTTTTTCAGTTAATAAGCGTAACACTTTAGGTTTCTATGCTCATCGAATTTTAGGAAATGTTCAGCTTTGTAAAGCGTCTTTTATGTCACCTTATGTAACATTATCTTTCTAAAATTGTTTCGAATATTTTTACCATTCCATTTATTATTTTTCTGATTTGCGTTCCACTACGTATGTCTTAATTAATCCAACTTATAATAATACTTCTTGTCACCCCACGTACTGTCAACAAAACAAATTCAAAATACAGTTTAATGAATGAATGATAGAATATAGGTACCTAGGTTTCACTATATTCGGCATTTCTGTCGCGCAAATATTTAGATTTTATTTATTTATTTATCCATTTATTTCAGGCATCAAGGCCCATATAAAACATACAATACAATATAAATATAACTTAAAAATACTATAAATACATACAACATTATAATCACACTAACATCTTGCTTATACTTATCGTATGCAGTACACATTTAGTATTTATCAATAACATAAAAATCATATTAATAATTTCATAATTTAAATATGGATTAAAATGCAATTAATAAAATTAAATTAAATACAATTAATTCTAGTCATTTAAAACAATAATTTATATTAAAAATAGAGATCAATAATAATGATGTCATGTCAAAAAAAATGAAAATGTTTCAATATTATTTTGTTTTAATATTATAAAATAAACAATTCGTAATAGGAATTGCGCGAAGTAAGCTGTCAGAAGCGAGCAGTATGATTACGTCAGTGTTCACCTGTCAAACGCACGCATGCTCAAGACAATGGAGACTGCAATATAGTTTATGATGAGAGGCAAGGATAAATATAAACTGTGGATATTGTAGACAGGGGATATCAGAACTTTAATCCGAGATAAGCGAAGCAGAACACAGATATTGCGATGCTCGATACTAGGTATAGTGGGCCTAGCTCGAACGCGCGAGTTACACGTAACGTCAATAAGAATGACTTTAAAATTAAAAATACTCATTTCGCACTTAATATTTCATTAGTCTTAAGACTTTATTCATGTCTAAAGGTGATACCCATTGTGCTTGTTGCCAAAATTTAAACAAAAACACTACAGGATAGTTGTATTCTCGATTTAAAAACGTGCGAATTTACGTTACGTTTACGTCGCGTTTTGGTGCTTGGGCCTCTGCACGTTTATTTTGTATCTAATTATTTTATAACTGAATCGTTGATCTAGTCTTGAGTTTGAACCCCGGCCAAGCGTCTGGAAATAAGCTTACCCCCTTTTAATATCCTACTAATATTATATTATAAACGTGAAACTTTGTATGGATGGATGGATGGATGTTTGTTACTCTTTCACGCAAAAACTACTGAACGGATTTGGATGACATTTGGCACACAGATGGTTTATAACCAGGATTAATACATATGATACTTTTAATCCCAATATTCTCACGGGATCGAAACTTAAGCGGGTGAAACCGCGCGGTACAGCTAGTGAGATATAACCGTAACTGACGACATGTGGGTGAACTATACACCTCTGCCTAACCCTTCGAATAGTAACTTATGACGGAAGAATGATTATAATAGAATAGAATACTTTTATCATGTACACCATATGAATTACAGATATAAAACTTGGTGTGTTATAGTCTATTATCAGTTTTAGTGTTAGTTTTTTGGATGAGAATTAGTGAGCTTTCAAATGAAGGCTTACTGGTTTTTAAATAAAATATCACAAAATAAATAAAATACATGATGCTCTCGATATTTTGTCGAAAGTGTCATGTATCTGCATTTATGTAACAATCATTCTATTTAGCTTATAAGTAAAATCTGTTTTGTTACTGCATTTTCTCCTTCTATGTTTAGTGCATGCCGTGGCAGCCTTTAATTAAGGCTACACTATAAAATGTAAACAAAAATCTTGGAATCTTCAGCATGTATTATGGTATATGCTTTGTTGGTTGTCCTTAAATAAATAAATAAATATTTTATAAATTTTACAAAGGGTGACATAATGGGCGGTCTTGTCGCTAGGAGCGATCTTATAAAGACAAACTTTGGATGGATTGAAAAGGGAAAGGGGAAGGGGGAATGATTAGATTTATTATGATCAAAAATAGCCAATAGACAGTGAGCAATCGTACTGAGCAATGCTAGGAAGTTACTTCTCTGTGTTGGAAAAGCCTCTGCACTGTTAAGTATGTTATTATAGTTACATGTCAATATTATTAATGCAAGAATATACCTACTTACCATTTTATCGGAACCGATTGACTATCGTTACACATTTCGCAGAACTCTCGAGGGTTGTGATTTTTACGACGCATGATCAGAGTGATCATAAAGTCTACTCGAGCGCCAAGAATTTATAAGTATCTGGAAAAAGATAGGTCTTCTTGAAAATACTGTGTTAGGGTTATGGAAAAGAAAAGTTAGAAGTTTTCTTCGTAAAATATAAAGAAAAATCAAACCTAAAAAAGCAGTACCCCCATGTAGGTCCATGCTACATGGGGGTACTGCTTTTTACTATAATAATCCTACTAAATATTAACAATAATGAATGAATACGGAAAATAATAATCTTTTTGAGTACCTAATTATTGTCTTACTTGACATTCGTACGGTTATGACGTCATCTCAAAGTTACTGCTGAAGTCTTCGTCATGTATAAAAAACTTAAATGGCTTGAATACCATTTTGTACTTTGACAATCCACAGTAAAAGTATTATTATCATCAGTAATGTGTTCTGTTTCTTTTGAAGTTTTTGTAAAGTCCCTTGTTTCCGTTAAGCCTACATCAAATAGATTACATTTGTATCCTCTTACGCAGAGAGGAGAAAATTGTTTCCTCACCTTCAAAATCTTACAATAGGGACTGCAATATATTGTTGTAAGATAATAGTTACTCCATGTTTACTGCCAGATATAAGAAATACACCAATTTAAATTTTACCAGTTTGGTATATTATAAACCCCATGTATGTAGGTGTATTAATGTAATCCAGGCGGTTTCTAAGAATGTCTAAAAGGAAATGTCCACTAATACCTAACACTGCCTGTTCAGACTACACCAACACAGTTGTGGCTGTCTATGTGGGGGAAACAGCAAGGCGTCACTATTCATCTGTCAAATGCACCCTAACGCTAACAATAGAGAGTTCAAATATACATCTTGTTAGTTATATGTAGATACATACTTATACAAGGTGGAGATGACAATACGACAATAAATGTAAACACTGACAATACTAATACATAACAGTATTTTGGACTGATCGAATAAATCCTAGCATCAAATTAAACAAGTACGAGTGATTTTTTTTAACAAATAGTATAGATGACTATGGACTATGGAATTTGCCAATATTTGACTAGCTATAGTGATAAAACTGTATTTGATTGAATTTTCGTATGCAGACTGTGAACGTCATTAGATATACACATTTCACATAAACCAACATAGGTTGGTTTATGTGAAATGAAATATTTTGATTTTGAAACGTCACTTGGCACTTATGAAACGTCAGAAGCTATGTGCACGGTTCCAATTGGTCGTTTCCTATGGAGAAGAGCCGGCAAGAAACTCCACGGTTACTCTTTTAAAAATAATTGGCTTTAACAGTTTAATTCACTGTTGTATTGTCGTCTCCACCTTGTATACCATGTTATTGTCTTAACGTTGCTTACCTATAATGACGCTGCCTACCGGCTTACTCACTTAATTAAACGAAGTTTTTGCAATTATGTAATTGTGAACCATTTAACTTAAAAATAAAAGTAATAGTTTGGTTTTAAAGTAGTATTATAGTTAAATATGTCTTGTTGTAAATAGCAGACACATTTTAAATAATAAAGGTGCACTTATTTGTTTCTTGACTTATTGAAAACAGTAGGCCAGCGCGACCGCGTGCAATAAGTGTAACGAAAATTCGTCAGATTTTAAAATTGAAAATACTTGTTTCGCACATAATATTGACTTAGTTTATTCGTATTTTAGGGTTACCTTTCACGCTTTCTTATTGTGCTTGTTGCCAAAACTTAAACTTAAATACTGTGTAATAGTTGAAAATTCGATTTAATAATCATTCGAACTTAACCTACATTTACGTCGCGCGTCGCCCGCCCGTTCGTTTTAGGGCCTTTGGCACAATATTATAACATCTTTGGGTTTTTTTCTAAAAATAAGTTTCTTCAGTATCCAAGTCTCATAAAAAAAAATACTGACAACCTAAATTCTTAAAATAATATTTGGTATCACTATCCAAGCTCCACCGAATCGCAATTCTTTATTCAAAGTTCTCCATCGATCAGATAAGTCGTTTCCACGTGAATTCATAACAAAGGACGAACTTTCCTCTCCGCAATATTGGCGTCATTGAATGGAGTTCTTACTTACAACACAAACTTTTACACCAACAACAATATATTTTGGTTTTCGGTGGACGAAAATACTCGATTTACGTATTAATACATGAAGTTAGTAGGTACCTAATTTATTTTAATATTTCAAATCTATAATTACAATTGCATTATAATTGCGCACAATCTAGGTTCCAAATATGCTTAATTTTAGTAGCGTAACTTATATTTGATAAAATTAAAAGTTGCTTTGAACTGTTTTCTATACCTATTCCAAAAATATTGCATATTATTGCATAAAAATAAAACTCAAAGTGCCTTTAATAATATTTGACCGTACAGTAATCAAACTCGTTATTTCCGTATTGTTTTTCAAACTTCTACTAGGAACCCTAATCTTGTAAATCCAGTGTACAACGTCATAGACATTTCTACGCTTGCTACGGCTACGAGCTACATAGGTATAAAATTCCGCTATTGCACATAATATTACCAGCTCCGACTTCTATTAACTAACTGAACACGCTCAAGATAATTAAGTGAAGGATCATGATTAACTCCACAGCCTCTTATCCCTCTCAACAACGTTAACCAAAATGAATAATTATAATCTAAACAAAAAATACTCCCCTTTTCTTATCATCATCCTGCCACCCTTCACGAAAATTTTAACTTAAGTACACAAAGATACGGTTTAGATTCGTTTGTGGGAATTAAGATAGGAGACTTGTATACATGTCAGTTGCAGGGCCCGGAACAAACAAGACAATGGGACTATATGAGCTCTTATTTGCGTTTGATGAAATACATACTATGGGTCTATTCTATTGCGAATCTAAATGTAATTTTGTAAGAGATTAATTGAGACCTATAGAAATTATCGAGGGTAGATTTGTGTGAATATTTATTTTAAGGAATTTATTTACGTTGCAACTTCTATGTTTTGGTTGCCATAAAAATATATATATAGAAAATATTTAAAAATAAAATGAAAACATCAGTTAGTTTAATAAAAAAATCATAGCCAACTAATGTACAATGTTAATCGTTTAAATTACATTCGCGTATAATAAGCAAAATCAAAGGAATTTACATAAACATGTTAACTGCTTATTTCTCCACACTGAATACTTCAAGGTAAAGACTAAGAACTCTATAAACACGTCTAGAAAACACATAAACCGTAATGTTCCGTATATAAAACAAAACACGGTAAAGTTCGTGCGAGTACCTACGTACGAATATGTTCGTAGGAGTAAGGGCTCGGCTAGGGTGAGGAGTTTCCGCGGGTGCTAAGGGCGGGCGCGGAGTATAAAACATTAAAACGCTGATGGAATCTATAGTACGATGGAACCGTTGCCTGTTATCACTAAGGTCAAGTTTAAGCAACGCGTAGTTTCCTAATGCCTAAACCAAGTAGATTTCTAAGCAACCACCTCTGTTTTTCCCTTCGTTTCTCAGTAGGCAATTCGTAAGCTTAGAAATCAACACGTTGCCTGTCAATATTTTTAGAAATCGAAAAAGTTGTCTAAGCATTATGCATCGGCGAATAGGTCTCGTAGCTTTAGTTATCGTCTGTGGTTGCTGAAATGTTTTTAGCTTAGTAACTTTACTGCCTATTCTTTACACACTACATCTAGGTGTCAACCTAAGTTTAATTCATACGCATAGGTTGACACTTAGATGTTGTAACAGATTTCATAATAAATATTAATAAGTCTAGGTGACCCTTGTGTTAGTGAAAACCGGCATGAGCTAGCGAACTACTGTCTATGGTTTTACAAGTTAACCGTCTGCTACCCGCTAAAAAAAACTAGCGATGCACTGTGGCAAGCTCATCGCGCTCGCCACCACACTGCCTCCGCGCTCGCCTCCGCACTCGCCACCGAAACCGCAACCACACTCGCTACCGCGCTTCACCCTGGCCGAGGCGTATGAGCCTTCCGCTAAGCTGAACACGAAAAAATTGTAACTTGTACTACACGTATTTATTTCATAGTTGCTTTAACATTTTAGCTTGTTTACATTTCACGAGAGGACGGGGAATTGTGCACAAATGTGGAGTGCATTAATGTTGTGCACTTTACTCTGTAATTTTGTTTTATTAAGAGCCTGGTATGTACTCGTCATCAGTTTATTCGTCGTCAGTAGATATTTTATACAATCTGTATAAATATTTTGGCTTGTTTTATAAGAGCTTTTAGTATTTTGGCAATTTTAAATTCGGTGATCGATTAGTTTGAAAGGTATTTAGCTTTTTTACCAACCTAAGCCTGTGGTCACTCGAGGAGGCTATTACGTTATAATAATTATAACGTAGCCTCCTCGAGTGACAAAAGGCTTAGAGGTTATAAAGACCGAGATCATCCGAAAGACTTCGTCTGTAAGGAGCCTTGATTGCTCCATGACGACTGAGATAGCTCGCAACGTATAGTTGACGTGACATTGGTAGCTGACACCACTCTGGGGAGCATTCAGGCTGCTACCCTCTAGTATCCATTCAGAGTGACTGGAGCATCCATTAAGATGTAAAAATATTGAGATTATAATATTGATTTCTTGTTAAGCATGCTTTTTACATTTATTCACATTGCATTTATGTTTCGATTGTTGTTTTTTTTTTGTTGTCGTTTGCAAATGTCGCAACACAGCTTAATGTATATGTCGGCAGCCATATTGTTAAGCAGCTGCGAGAGACGGCGACTAGATGGCGCTAGTGGAACGTGCACCAGACGCATTATTCACTCTATCGGTCATTTGGATTAAAAGGCTTGATATCCAAGCCAGTAAAATATTGTAATGTAGTGGAGGGAGAACCCTCCACTAGCGACCGCCTTTATAAGGCGCCGCACTGTGGAGTCGGTACGCATTTCCAACGGATGCGTCTTGGTGCACGGACCACTGTCTCTCGACAGTCAGTACTGCCCGGTTAGTGGACGTGGAACATTGTCTCTGACAATTAGTACTGTCCTTATTGCGGTGGGTGCACGGACCACTGTCCCTGACAGTCAGTACTGCCCTACGTGACCGCCCTCACCGTCATTATTATTTGCTGATTATTTTATTGCCATATTATTTTAGCCTAATTGTTTGATTGAAATAAATTTGTGTATAGCCATATCTGAGTTTCACTTCTGATGTCTGGGCCAACCCGACATATATTGTCTTTGGTCCCTGGCCCCTGGCATCAAGCAGTGGACAAAACTGTCAACTGTTTATTACTGGAGTACGAGGCTTTTGACTTTTTTGTATGTGTATATTTTATAATTATCTTTTTTTTTGGTAATGTGCATTTTGATTCTTCAGAATAAATATTTTTTTCTTTCTTCTATTTAACTTGACTAACAAATTACACAAAATTCCGTAACGTATTGTTTTTCTTTTACAACAATTTGTGTGAATCAATACTAGAAGGCCAATTCTCGTAATTTAAAACGTTCAAAATCTAGTCGCAGTTTCATCTCGGCGCCAAACAAATGTCAAAACCTTGTGAAAATGTAGGGAAATTAGAAGTATTTTTTGACAGATTGAGACTGAGATCAGACTGTCAACGTTCTTATAATTACGAGAATTGCCCCTCAGACTGTCGACGTTCTTATAATTACGAGAATTGCCCCCTAGATAATTGTTCTCAATAATTCATTCCATAATTATTTTCCCACTTCACACCACCTTAATCTACAGTATCAATTTATTTCAGCATCGAATAAACGAAATTGCTGCAAATATTGTCGGTAATATCATGTTAAACAAAATTAATTAAGTTTAAATCTAAAGTGCTCAGCGGTGGGTCAATATTTGACGGCGCGTTCGCGACTCAGACAAACATTGTTCCGTGCAGCGCATTATAAAATACCGTTTATTTCGTGATCAGTCAGTTTTCAGGACACTGCGGATATTAAAATGGGCTCGAATGAAGTTTTTCGAGTAAGAAGTTTAGTAAAGTAGGATACAAACAAAAATGACTTAAAACATTGACAGAAATGTTTCTAGGTGGAATGTGGTCTTCCGTTTATTTTCCAAAAACGTTGTCTATAGAAAATAAAAAAACAGAAGCAGTACGGATAGAAGACAATACATAGATCATAATAAGAATGATCCCTAGTCCATCCCGACCTAACTATTCAGTAAATTCAGGGATCAATTCTGTTTCCAAAATATGTAGCATAACATACTATTTTGAAAACAGTGTAAAACGATTGGCATATTTCATCAAGTTCGCGTGGATGATCGATTAAAATTGTTTCGGTGCTGCAGTGGGGACTGTATTTTTTGTTCAAACCGGACAGTTTAATTTAGTCGCTCGTTGCCAAAACCACACATTGAACGAAGATTTAATTTTTAAACCAAAAAATAAACGAGAATTTGTATAGTAAAAACTTGACACAAATGGCCAGTAATTCTCCTTTAAATAGCTTCCTCAAAAAAAATATAAATCCTCAATTCCCTCCACTACAAAATTCAACAGAATAAAAAGAAGCCAACATATAATTTGATCTACTGTAGTGTCTAATAAGAAAAGTTAATTAAAAATAGTCTTCTACGTGCTCCCGACGATTATGAACAGTTCTACAAGAAACTGGGCTAAAATTAACGCTTTTATTTTAACTCAGCAGGAATTCAATTGGACTAATTTCTTGAAATTTGTTAACTATTCAAGTGTGTCGGAACTAGCTGGGCAAATTCATGCCTAAAATTTTCCAGAAACAAGGCTTCTTTCATCAGCCCAGTTGGAATAGGCGTCCAATCTTAATAATATATTATGTAAATATTTGAGTTTCTAGAAAACCGTCATAATTTTGTGGGCTTTGTAATTCATTGACTAGACAGTCATACCAACTTTCAGGTTATAACTTTAACTAGCTGGAAGCTCGTGGTCTGTCAACCACGTCGGTTTAACCTTAAGATATTGCGCATTGGTTATAGCCTGGTTACCTCGTTAGACTACTAACTTCAACTTTACTAACTAACTGACCGACTTCTTGAGAATTCAAAAGTGCCTGTAAATGGTTTAATTAAAACAAATACCTTGAGTGTCAGGCTATGAGAACCGTAATTTTTAGTGTAACATCACATAGCACGAATGGTGTAAACAATTATTTACCAGGAAATAAATGCGTTAAACCAAGTTTAACCTCACTAACCTACCAATTTGTCCGGTTGTTATGCTTACAGTGAAATACTGCGTTCATATTATGTTATATTTTTGCCCATCAAGGTGATTTTAGGAATTTTATATCGAATTTAAGCATTTAAAAGTCAAGGCTTTAATTAAAAACTTTATCTCTCAAATCTCAATCAATAAAGTAATTATCGACTCACTAACAAACAATAATAAGAAGAAACCAATTAGACCCTGTTGCATGATCTCACAAAGAAATAAACGTTACAAACTGCGTTAACGTCAAAATCGTTCGTAATCGTCTAATTCTAACGTATGTGTACTGTACGATCACGGGCGGGTTGTTTCAAAGCCGCACTAAATCTACTGTCGGCTGCAGGACGAAATTAGAACATCCGTAGTAACATTTCAATGAAATACATTTCCATTCGCCTATCAGATAAATACACTATCGTAATACTCGTAATACACTAATTTGGCCACTTTGCCGAACCTAGGAAGTCTGTTTATTAATATCCACGTTATATAATAAATAGGTCCTATTCATGTAGAGGTTAAAATAAATAGCGTTTTTAATTTAATAGTTAAATATTTATTATTTCAAATTTCACTTCAAGGCTCTTGTAGGAGTTCTTGTATAACAAGAGCCAGATATCTCTCAATTTACGAGGAATATGGTAAAAAAGCGCGATAGACAAAATGAGATATGTTATAGTTATGGCATGCATTAATAGGTAGGTTTACAAATTGCAAGAGAAAAAACATGTAATACATAACATAGAGAGCAGTGGTGGCCAAGTGGTAACGGTCGCGACTTACGAGTTGTAGGTCGTTGATTCGAACCCAGACAGGCACTTTATTTTGTGTAAATTATTCCATCACCACTGCTCTCAAAACGGTGAAAGAAAACATCGTGAGGAAACCGGCATGTCCTAGAAACAAAAATTCGAAGACATGTGATATTTGCCAACCCGCACTGGGACCGCGTGGTGGATTACGGCCCACTCCCTCTCACCGAGAGGAGGCCTGTGTCCCAGTGGGAACTTTATAGGCTAATTATGTATGTATTATGTATGTACATAACAATAAAAGAGTTAGTAGTAAGTTACCACTGCGTTCTGTGGAGAGTGAAGGTGAGTCTGGGTGAGGTGTATGTGTGTGTGTGGTGAATTTGATGGGTATTATGTAACTATGCCAAATAGATAATCTGTTTCTTCATACTCGTAATTTTCTAGCCAGTGAATAATAGTTTTTTTTTTAATTGGTAGTTGTTTAGATTTTTGAGCTGTTTGATCCCCTTTTCTTCGGCGATTTTGTTGTAAATTGTTGCAATGTAGTGGTAATGTTTACTAGCGAAGAGGATCTTGGAACCTTCAACTGGGCATTGACAGGTACTCAGTTGAAGCTTCCAAGATCCTCTTCGCATCATCATCTTGAAAAAGATAGGTAGATTTAAGTTCTTGTTTCATAAATAGGTCTTAATAATTTAAATGCATTATGAAAGACCAAAACAAAACTACAAAACAAACAACAGCGAATCGACAGCTGCATCCAAATATTTAGATAGCAATTACGTCTGAAAACAGTGCCGACATAACAAAAAAGTTGCCAAAAATTCATCGGGTCTACTGCAGTAACGTAACGCGAGGCCTTTTCAATAAAATAAAACTACCCGGTTTGTAGGAGGGTTGACCCGACATTTTCAATACAGGAGAATGTCCCGGGGGTCTCGTGCCAGGGGACCGGCCCTATTTGGGCACAAAGCGGGGGAATTTGCGCGACACGCTCGCACGGGACCCAGGGCCCAACACTTTGTAGGAGCACCGTGATTTTTCCACTGTTTAGATAAAAACATGTTGTTAGTTATACGATTGTTTGGTACCTGCCTGCCTTCTGATTGGATAGTTTGTTGTTGCTTGCCACTAACTTATTGATCCTGACATTGGCCCTTATTCTTTCATTTTCAAAAGGGTGGGTTGGTAAAGGGTTCTCGGTACTTTGTTTTCCAGGATACAACATACCTAAAAGATCATAGAAAAAATGATCTATGAATCTCTCTACAATTTTCTAACAAAATATCACATACTATGTGACGAACAAAAGAGGGTCACTGTAGTGAACCAGAAAGCATTTTCAAAGCTCAAAAACGCTGCCTGAGAGCTTTATAAATATTTGGTCTTCAAGTAACAGACAGTTGCGTACCTATATTTAGGTCTCATAAATTGTTAACTTTCCCGTGCCTTTTTATTCTTGAATTAGCAATATTTGTAACAACAAATCGATGTTTATTTGCAACTTTAATAGAAGAAAAACGAAATACAGCTATGAGATCTCAATACCAGAATCTATTATGCACGGGCGCATTTAAAACTAGCTTATTAAAAAGAAATGTGGTTTGTATGGCTCCTGTAATCTTTAATAAAATACCTGACCAACTTTAAAAACTTCTGTTGCAATAATTTAAAAAGCATTTCATAGAATTACTTTTAGATAAATGCAGGATTGCATTGCATTGGATTGTTTTGCTTGTATTCTGTGCAGGATTTCTTGAATGATATTTTTTTGTAATATCTTTATTATCTACTTTACTTCACTTTGTATAACATTTGCATGCTGTATTAAGTCAGACTATACATGGATCCTATTATATAATTTAACAACTTATTTTTATGTACCTACA
Organism: Apamea sordens; assembly: GCA_945859715.1. Taxonomy (NCBI): domain Eukaryota; kingdom Metazoa; phylum Arthropoda; class Insecta; order Lepidoptera; family Noctuidae; genus Apamea; species Apamea sordens. The sequence goes on along the minus strand of OX243990.1, from coordinate 760,658 downwards.
TTCTAAGCAAATAAAGACCTATTCTATTCTAATTATAATGGCTCTAAATCTACACCCCATCCTCTGGTGGACGTTGATGTGTTCTGCTGTCTGTAATCGTCGTAGTTTACGTCATTTATGGACATATTCTGCCCTTTCTGATGATGTCAACATTACTTAATACTAGATTATTGTTTTATAATATTCCATGATGAGCTGGACTCCTTTTATAACGATTGGTCCTTGGCAGCTCTGGACAGAGAGAGGTGGAAAGAGAGTAGGGAAGCCTTTGCCCAGCTGTGGGACATTAAAGGCTAATAAAAAAAATCCACCAAACAACTACAGGTAAATTGAATTTCTACAGAAACTCTTATCACTATTCAAGTCTTACTCATACAAATCCGTTTCCATAGAAACGGTGTAATATACGTCTACTTATTCACTTCCCAGTTTCCTATCCTCGAAAGATATAAATAGCACTTATCTTTGCACCCGAGTGAACAGAACTCGAGGCAACATCACTTAATGCAACAGTTTTACTCAAACTCGCATTTTAACATCCGAGATGGATAAGAAATGAAGTCGTGGGTGTCTAAATTATCGGTATCGGTAAAAAGGAAGGAGTAAAAATGACGAGACTATGAGCCTATTTCATTTGGAGCAAACGTTAACTTTCTGTGCTCGTTTTCCTTTGTCTTTAAGTACATAGTTGACATGTTTTATGCAAAACAACTCAAGATTGCATTCAGCGAGTTTTGATAGTGGGGCATCAGCATAGTCATTGACTGAGACATTTTTGTGGGTCCCAATTTGACTGATCAACGATAGTCTTCATCACCCATCTTTTGCGCTGTTCACTGAGTGGTTGTCACTTCGCAGAACTTTTCTTTGGCCTACTCTGTGTCACTCCTGGGCAAAGGCCTCCCTCTACTCCTTCCATCTTTCGCGAGCTCAGGTGTCCTTCTTCCAGTTTTTCCGGAACCTATCCAGCTCGTCCCGCTATCTCCTACGTGGTCTGTCGCGACCCCACCTCACTGCCTCACAGATCTAATGATGTTTATTTTTATGACAATATATAGTACCGTAAAGGCATCAGAAACCACAACTAAATAATAAATTACAAAAGCCAAATATGTAAAACTAGAACAAAGCAAATCCAAAATACCAAAGTATGAAACATGTATACCTCGGCTAAACCCCAATGGCGTTAAGTGTAGCAGCAAAAGTAGGAGTAACACAACTTAGCTAACTAGAAAACTTTGACTCTTGTAATCCCCAGACCTGTATTGAAACATTAAAATTTTCAGCGTGGCTAACATTTCTCAGTTGCTTAATTAACCAACAAAATTAGTTATTGTTATGAAAAAGTAACAAAAGGGGAGAAACTTCGCAACTCTCAAGCCAGTGAAGTGTGGAGTGGATCGAATGTGGTGCGCGGTATAAGAACACGGCGGATTTTATTTTGGCTTTAGTTCATAGTTATTAAGATGATAATTAGCCCTGAAGTTTAAACTGTATCTTTACTTACGTACTTAGGAGAAAAACCCAAAATATTTAATTTCACATAAACCTACATGTTAAATTTCACATAAGCTAGGTGCAAGGTTCTAATTAGCCGATTCCTATGGAAAATAACTGCCAGACGCACTCCACGGAGAGACATCATTTTCTTTAGTAAAAAGCATATAAATGAGAAAAGGAAGGAAAGCACAGGATATAGAGATTAGTCAGCAATGTTGGAAGCGGAACTGATTGCACAGGCGACTCCGGACCTACTTAAGATATCGTTACTCGAGGAGAGGCTTTTAATACTCATTTTTGCGTTAATTAAAAATAAAATAAAAATATTGTTTATTTGTTTTCTGCTAGTCTCACGCAGGTATATTTTGGAATGCCTATAGTGAGATACTTGTATGAAACGTCATAACTTTTTTGTTCAGGTTTCGTAATTTTTAATAGCAAGTTCCGCATTATTGCAAAATTGTGTTATTCTATTACTTTACGGCCAGTTTCCTTTTATCCATAGTATAGCGGGTTCCGTATCTTATGATAAGCTTATTTCGTTTGAACCCCAACCCGTGGGGAAATCAGGGATTTACTGTTTTGTGGATTTGATAAGGGTGTAGTTTTAATGCTCCTTAGTGTTAAAAGAAATGTTCTTTTGTTCCATATTACCTGCGTTCTTTAAATACGCCATGATATCGTTTTTCGTTTTATGATTGTGTTGCACATTGTATGAAGTCATACAGATCTAATAAGGGGAAAATAGTTGTTCATTAAAAAAGGAAGAATGGGCGGAGGTGGAAGCTTTAGGTATTGTTTCTATACGTAACTTCTTTCGTTATATATATATTCCATTAAAGTTATCTTTTCTTTTACAAGGAAGTTTTTTCCTTGAAACTTGTCTTGCCAAAAGTTGAGAAAACAAATTGAGTTATCAAGGTATACTCTAAAATTCATCTCCTTTTCACACTAACTCGTAGTTTAAGTTTAAACAAGTCCTAAACGATCACCGTGCCAACTTTTCAAGTAACCCCACTAGCGAACCCCAGAGCGTAAATTATTAATCGCCTCCTAAAAAGGAGTACGCTACAGCGCCTCCTTTACGCCATCTTGTAAGGAAATTACACTGGAACTGGGAGAACTTCTTTTAATTTATTCAACTCACACAATATCCGACTTTAATATCTTCGTATTATGGACGAGAGTCGCACCAAACTAGGACGCGAAGTTGATTCTGATTTATAACCGGTTCAACTATCTCGGTGTTTGTCTTTAGCCAATTTGAATAAAACACTGTTCGAATTACGTGAGGTTTAAATATGATTGTATATTAATGAGATGTGGAATTCGGGATCATTAATGTATCCGAATAGATTAGCAAATGAATACGATTCTGGAGCAGGCAGCGGTTTTCGGAATTTTGCGTTATTTTGAAAACATGTTGATGTTGGTCTGTGATCGATAGGAGTCTAACAAACTGAGTTTAGGTTTCTTTGTTTAAATTAGTGGTTTTGTCCAATTGCAAGGGCGATTTGGAGGACTTTGTTCAACAGTTCCCACTATGAGCTGCTGCTAATGTATGATTTGTTTAGATTATCGTATCTACCGGTCGTGACTTTGAACCCTGTTTGTTGCACAATTAACGTAATTCCTGTAGTACCTACTAGTATTGAGAGATTTATTATATCTCGTCTTTTCTAAAAAAAACAGTAACTCCGTAACACAACCAATTACTTAGTCTTCTCAGCTTCAATATTTAGATTCCCGTATAGAGGAACAAGTATTATCTCTCACACAATCTTTTAAAGGTCAAGTATGGAAAGTATCATGCCTTGTTCCCAATTTTATATGAACTTCCTTGTACGAAATCCGATTCTTCAATCCTCCGCAGATTGGACGTCACGCTTCCTAACTTACAACAGGTGATGCAGGTAATCACAGTGTCTTAATTTTAGAGTTTAGTGCAGTACAAATAAGTGATGGCTTGAAGTTATCTTTTTTATTAATGTTATAACAACCGACGACGATGACGAACAAAATCAATACTACGAGTAGAAATGTCGAAGTATAAACATCTTAAAATTTTATAAAAATCGATAAAATCTACAATAAGTCTCCAATCAAATCACCAGCACAGTACCTACCTACACACAATCTTAAAATCTCTAAACCACGCGCCATTTACTAATACAAAGTTGCCTTCTCTTAATTTTTACTCCACCGCTACATACCCCACGTCCACTAATTCAAATCTTCATACGTGGTACATACATAAGCTCTTGTTAGCAACGCCTCGGGTCGACTTATTAGCAGACGAGCTGCCTTGATTAAACTCCGAGCACCCTTGAATGTTACCTGACATTATTACATATACCGTGGGTGTAGTACATGTAATTGTAACATGTTTTTGTATAATTTATGGAAGGGGAGTGAAAGGTTCTGAGTGACGGGTTTTAGTTTAATAAATAAACACGTTATATTCCGAAAGTGGGTTTACCCAATCTTTGTGTAGCGACAAATGTAATGAGGTTGTTTTATTGATTAGGTTCTTGGTATTGGGTTTACAAATAAAATTGTTCCTCTTGATTCGGTCAAGTGAAATAAAGTAAGTGTCTCATAGATCGTACTGAAATAAAAACATTATTATTAAAAAAAATAACATAATTATTTATTATTTTAGTATAATCTTTTGATTGTTACATAGAAATCAAATTCAAAGCTCAAAAATAATAAACTAGATTGGAAACTCTATTTTCATTTCATAATGAAAATAGAGTTTCCAATCTAGTTCCATTTTTAAACTAGTGTTCCAATTCTGCAACACAATGCATCATTCATTTTATATCCTAAAACACTCTCGTACAATAATAAACAGACAAGACACAGAGATACAGCAGAACAAATACAATGATCATTTCAATTCACCTTTCAACAACAGAAATTCCAAGAAACCTTAAAAAAGTTATATTAAACGCCGAACACAGAGCCGAGGGTGGTGGTAAGCCTGCCATTATTTCGCTTTTCGACAATTACGCGCGGCTGCAAATAAAGACGTTTGGAGGGCAATATTCAAGGGAAAAGCGAAAGGAAGAAAAAATTATCATCACCTCGTTCCTTACGACAGATGTGGAGTTGAAGCGTGCACGGGGTGCAATATAAGCAATATCTAGGTTGAAAAATGGGGGCGATATTTTTGAGTGTCCCGTTATGTTAATTTGATGACAATTCCTGTAAAAAATCCTGAAAACAACGTAGTTTTTAAAAAGTTTGGTTATTCACAATCTAGGCAAAAATATTACTTACTTTTGATATCGCAATGAATAAAATTTCACTTTTACGACAGCATTTAAAAATTCTAGAAGAAACCGATATCGTCCAAGGTATTAAAAAAATATATTCTAGTTGTACCGTTCGCAGCTAAGAAACAGTACTTTTTCCTCGATCGATCACGTACCTAGCCAGGTGTTTATAACGAGAATACTTGTGCACTGAATCTTGCCTCTTCGCACCTCCAACCGAACTTCAGACGTCCCTGTGTTACCCAAATAAAAAAGTGAGTTGAGAGTAATTTTTTTCTACAAGCTTTACACATAGCGGTAATAAAACCGCTCCACGGCGCTCGCACCCGCCTATATTTCATTTTACCCGTCTCTCCCTCTATTTCGGGGCCGCAGTGGGTACTGTCTGTGACACCGGGAATGAAACTTTAAATGCTGCTCGGAAATAATGTGGATTACGTGCGCCGGTGTGTCCCATGTTTTTTGTTCTGACGAAAGTTTTATTAAAATATTTATCAGTCACAGTGTCGCTTGGCATGAAAGAATAATACACTTGAAAAGTAATTGTGTTAGCAATTTCGAAGATTCAGCAGTGGAAAGTGTTTCTGAATCGTAGAAGCTCCGGGTCCATTTACTACGTACCAGGGTAATATTGTGTTTGAACGCTCATCGTTTAAGTTTGAACTGTGAATAACTACAATATTTTATAATGATAACAATCACTAACAAAACAAAGGCAAAAGAACATTAATGACCAATAAAAGCTTCACAAAAGTTGCCTCAAGCCATTACTAGTATTCTAACAATAGAACATGTACGAGTACAGTTGAAATAGTTGTCATTATTACCCAGAACCGAGATCTTGACGTGTCTTAATATTTTCCCTCCTTGTTACATTTTTCTAGCTAACTAAGATAACTATTAAACTAATTCTTAGCGAGTTACTTTCGAATTCGTTGGTGGAAGCGGCCTTACGCGGTCTTTCTGAGAGTTTCTCTAATAGGCGTATTAGAGAAATTCCCAGAAAGAAATATTCTAGTAAGATTAAAAGATATTTTGCTGCTGCACGTTTAATGATATTGATTCTTGAAAATATAGCTAGAAAATGAAGGCTAAACCTTCATTTTCTAGCTAGCATTTTAGGATTAGTTCAGATAAAGTAGTGAAACTGGTGAGCTAAAAATATAGCTCAAAGTCAAAGTAAAATCATTTATTTCAAATAGGCACATATAAGGCACTTTTGAACGTTAAAATTTCCAAAAAATACAATTGATTCTAATCGCGCCTACAATGCCCTACATTTCATAAACATGGGACACACCGGCGCACGTAATCGATAATGATTTTCTAACTTTTATTTGTAGTACTTAGGGTTTGTATGCTGAAACCTAAACTCTAAAGCGCATGCCTTTACATTCTTTTTAAGTAAGGCAGCAGAAAGCGCGGTGAAGGAATTTATTGCTTCAGTAGTTTTAAGGGGAATATTAGCAAAAAAGTTTTCAAATTCCTGAGCCTGGGGCCATGTGCAGTCTCTAAAATAAATTCACTATTTCGCTGTTTTTTCCTACCTGTTTCATTATTTATTATTTGCCAGGTAGTATTTATTTTATCTTCCGCTGATTTTATTTATTTGCTAATTTAAAGAGCATTCGCTATTTTGCATACAATTTTAAATGTTTTTGACTATTTTGCAACATACTGATGAAAGCTTATATTATTCATATTACCTATGTTGCTTTATGGCATAAAGTTCAAAAAGTTTTTACCTGCTGTCACGAATATCTGAAGGCCAATTCTCGTAATTTAAAACGGTCAAAATCTAGTCGCAGTCTTCATCTCGGCGACAAACAAATGTCAAAAACTTGTCAAATGTAGGGAAATCAGAGGTTTTTTGGCAGATTGAGACTGAGATCAGACTGAGAACGTTCTTAAAATTACGAGAATTGCCCCTCTGGAGTCGCCCCAGTCACTGAATAAAAACTTTGTGTAAATACTTATAGTTTTTAGTGGAAAAGTGTCATTAAATTGCGCGTTTAATAGTGAAAAGAACTCGACGAAGAACTCGAAGAAGATGACCCAAATGTCATCTATATTATTAAAACTCTGATCACATAATTTACTGGCTAAAATATTACTTAATTTCTCTAATTTTTTATATGTAATTAGCCTTAGCCTTATTTTTTTTTTTTTGTAAAAGCCTGTAGGAGCTATATGTTTTTGTTTGTCCACTGTGATTGGCAACTTATTTACAATTTGTTTGTGTAAGTAATCACAATTACAAAAAATCAACAAAAAATCAAAATGAATATTATCTATGCAAGTGGCAGAAGAAGCTGTCACTCGGGTTGGTGCAAAAAAAAAAACATTTGACAAATCAAATGACCTAAAAAGACTTAATGATCTGACCATATTCGAGTAATTTTCGAATAAATTAATATTAAAATCTCCACACATTATGATTACTGACTTACTACTAGTACTAAGTTACTACTACTACTAGTGTTTAGTTACTAAGCTCATAAACGATAAGGAGTGATATCATTTATTACCAGATGCCATTAAGGCTACCTACTAAAACAAAATGTAAGAAAAGTTTTTTAATGCAGTGGATACAACAAAATCACATTGAGCTTAAGACCATCAATAACAAAATTAAGAGATCAACGAACTCGTTTGTAAGGTACATTGCATGTTGAAAATAATGAGTTTCGCTATATTCTTAACCAGAAGGAACTAAAACTGTAGGGTTCGGTAAAAACAAAACTGCAGTAAGAGGAGGAATCCAATTTATAAAGGCAAACATTTCAATCCCCTATTATACTTTTATTTCCCTTAAATCGTGACATCGTTCATAATAAAACTCTCGAACTCATTTGCGGGCTCTTAATACCGTTCAATATAAGACGGTGGAAAAATGTTGATAGTCACGCTCCTTATTACCGGGCCAAAGGTTTAACATTTTCAATTTAATCGCATTATACTGTAACCCTTGGAAATATTGGTATCTTGGAGCAAAAAATTATCGGCGCATCGTGGATTTTCCGATTTAGAATTTTTCAATAGATGCCCATGAAAGAATTTGGGATGATGAAAAATGATCGGGTAATGTGGTCGGTTTGATATTTAATTAAATTTCGATTCATACATATTTGATGGCATCTCCTTTGGAGGTTTTTCCAAGGGCCTCAGCTGTTTTTGACAACCTTATTTAAGTATTTCTTTCATTCCTTTCCATTTTGCGCCTGTTGAAGCATAATAATGGCTACGCAAGTTCAGTAAAACATAGGTTAATATTGCTGTACCTGGTAATCTAACTTGCTAAATAATTAATCTTTCCTTATAAATTCAAAGATGAACGCCACTCTCCGTTACCGCTCCTTTGCAGTTGCTTCTCCAGAATATCTTTAAGACCGTATCAGTTGCAAGAACTTAACTGTGTTTATTTACCTCAACCTTTTAGCTCTTGTATTAACTTAGTGCTATCTTCTTAATCAGTTTCGTATTCAGAGTCAAAGTCAAATCATTTATTTCAAATAGGCACATAAAAGGCACTTTTGAACGTCAAAAATTAAATTAAAATAAAATTGATTCTATTCGCCCCTTCCAAAAGGCAGTTTTCGTATGGAGAAAAGAGAGAGCAAGAAACTCCACCGTTACTCTTTTAAAATGTTTACAATATTTTGCATACATTAATTATATAATTAATGTGAAGATGATGCACCTAAAAATAAAAATACTATACCACAATAGGTAAAAGAATTAAAATGAATTAATGAAACCATGTCATATAAATTAACCATGTGATAGATACATGGTGCTCAACAAACATTCTATTTTCAGGAGTAATAAGTCCGGGTGTGACTTTAAGTAATTACAGAATGTAAATCAATCATCATCATGCGGCACGGTTGGCGCAGTGGTTAAGCGATTGACTGCTGCGCTGCGTGTCGCGGGTTCGATTCCCGCACGGAACAAATATTTGTATGACCTACATGTATTTGTTCCGAGTCTGGGTGTTTTTCTATCTATAATATGTATGTATTTACAAAAAAAAAATGTATATAAGTAGTTTATCAGCCATCTTGTTACCATAACACAAGCATTAGGTTGCTTAGCTTGGGACTAGATGGCGCTGTGTGAAATGTCCAGGGATATTTATTTATTTTATCATCATCATCATCTGCCTAGCCTTTTCCCAACTATGTTGGGGTCGGTATATAAATCAATGTCAAAAAAAAATAATAAATTATACAATTACATTAGCAACCAGTTTGATTTTGTCTAGACTCTAGAGATTGTCCTATGGAGCAGGACCAGCATGTTTCCAAGCATTTTTATCTTGGATATAATTCCCTAATTTGTAATATCCTTGCTTACAAAGTGTAATTGTAACATAAGTTTTAAATTTTCTTTTATTTAATTGCAATATTTCACAAGGTATTTTGTTGTAACATTTAACACAGTACCCCATAAAAGATGTATGTACTTTAGATAATCTGAAAAAAGGTTGATCTAATTTATCTTTATTTCTAGTATTAAAATTATGTCTATCACTTATTTTATTAAAAATATGTTGATTTTTTCTTACATACACAATATTCTCATAAATGAATTGGCAAGGTACCGTCATAATATTAACCCTTTTAAATAGTTCCCTAAGAGATTCGCGGCGACGAAGATTGGAAATGGCTCTGACAGCTCTCTTTTGCAAAATAAAAATGGATTCTTAATTATTAATTAGACTATCAACAACGCCATGTGTTCTATCCCTTCCGAGATCTACAGTACAAGCATTTTATTAACTTCGATCGTATGTGTTTCCGGTTACTTGGTAGGTAATTATTTTTTCAAGCAATTCCTGGCATCCGATTAAACTGAAACTTGACAATTTCTTATAATCTTTAGCATATTCCGGTGATGTATTGGATTCTTGAAATACTAAACAACGATTGAAGATGTTTGTATCGTCGTCAAAGTGTACTGTAGAGACTATAGCCTATTTGGTGCTTACATGCAACCTCCGTAAGTCATTTAAAAGTTATTGGCATGAAATACGAGAGAAACTTTAACTTATTTTAAGATTAGAAGAGTTTAGGCGCCAGATTTGGCTGACAAGCAAAAGATGTAAAATACGTGGCATGATTTCTAGGAATAATGATTGAACATACATGATAAACCGTTCCCGGTACCCTGACAGTTTGTTAAAATATACATCTTAGGTGTTAGGACAAATCGATTCTGGATTAATATAAATCTATTTAACTGAATGAAACCTTAAAATTAGTAACAACGAGCGCTCATGATTATCACAAGCCAAAACAATGAAGCAGAAGAGCACTGAGCACCTAACTAAAACTGACGAAAGTTTTAAGCTAATAAAGCGAGGAGCAACAATCTAAATCCCATTTCGGGCCACGCAGGCTAAGGTTCACACGTTCACGCTGAAGATTAATCGCAGCTTGAGGACCGCTTCGGCTAAACCGACTATCTCCTTCGTACACTGAGGAGCTAAGAAACGAATTTTATCATATTACATCGTTTGGTAATATGCGGTTATAGACGGAATAGTAGTTTGGACAGAGGATAGTGTACGGAAGAGTTTGAAGTCGAACGTATCTTTGAATGAATGGTTTGTCTATGTTAGTTACTATCGAGAGATAGCTTTTAGTTTTACGCGGAGGGATTAACTTCAGTTATAAATTTTTCTGAATAAGTACTGTTTAGTTTACAAAATCAATTTTCTGTGAAACCCACAATTAAAAGGTTATATCAACAACGGACAACTTGGTTCATGGTGCTCCTCAAATAATTGTTACTGAATTAAAATTACTTATTAAAGGAACTTACCAAACTAAAGTGACTATTAGAAAAATTCTAAACAAAAATAATGAAGACAACAACATAAAACACACAACCGAGTTCCATCATCCAACTAAAGTTAGGAAAGTGGCTAAATCACAAAATACAGTAACAACACGCGGCGCTTTTGGTTCCAGGCTTTTAGCCAGTGAATTTCTACTTTGTTGCCGGTAATAACGTTGTAGTGCGCCAACAAATTATTAAACCCATGTTAGATGGCCTGCTTGGCTTTAATGAATCGTTACCCTGCAAAAAGTAAAACTATGACTCTCGGTTTGAAATCGTTGGAATTTATTAAAGTGACTCGTATAAAATTTGGGACTATCGTTAAATCCAAGTATATATTGAATTATCTGTTGTGCTATTGAGAGAACCGAAAGAAAGCAGAGTGAACTGAGCAGTGAATTTAACAATTCAATAAAGAATGGTGAAGCTGATAAATACACCCAATTCATTTCATTCTCAGCGACATTTTAAGACAAACAATTAAGATATTTAGAACTGTATCAACTTCTGGACAAAACATTAAATCATATTATGAAAGGATCAAAACAATGATGACAACAAACGGTTATTAGTACGACGTTACAGGGTAATGACACAGCGGTCGACCTGATGAAGTACAAGACAAACAAGGGTGTCGTAAACAAAAACATTCCGACTGGGACTTTAACAAAATGAACGGTTCGACTGCTCGGAGTACTCGGGCCAAGGGACCGGCTGCCCTGCGGCAATATCAGGGCTTGCACCACTATGAAAACAACCTAAGAAACTTCCACACTTATTCCAAAATTACGAGAAAAAATTATATAGAAGTAAGGCTCTCAGACTCTAATTTCATATTCACATTCTATTACATATTCATTTCAGAGTGAAGGAAAATACGGCGAATAACTGCCAAATTAACTTCGCTTCGCAGATTGCTTTCATCATAATATTATTATATCACGATGAGCGCATGCTCATTGTGACACCTACGAGCAAATATCATGTATTATATACCTAAGACAGTTTAAACTTTTGGGCTGCTTGGAATTTTTCAGTAATCAAAACCTTTTCCTCTACCCAAACCTTTTTTCGTCATAAAACTAAATCTATTTGAATTTCTGTTGTAGAACCACCTAAAGAATTAATAAATAAGAATAAACGAAAGAGCAAAGATTTTTCTCAAAATAATTGCTATAACCAGTCATTAACTTTTAAAACTAATTGAGTGATCATTTGATAGTCTTGTTACCCAAAATTAATTAATTAAAACCAACCATCAATGGATTCGCGTCTATTGTTTAAGCTATTCCTAATACAAGGCTTCGCATAAAGGTTAAACTTAGGCTAAATGATTTCAGTCTAAATGCCCGATAGCGCTAACATTATTTATTACATTAATGAAATATTGAACAGCGGAAAATGTAAGCCTCAATTTATTTACAATAGGTACACTTGCCCTGAAATTATTTTTTTTACAATTAATTTTTTGTTTTTAGAAGACAAAAACTGATATTATTAAATTAATCTTGAACCTACTGCTTGAATACCAACATATTTTGTAGAACTCATATTACTAAACTCTGACATTTACCCGCCTTAGCTGATTTTGACTTCATCTATAAAAATGTTTGCTGCATAAAATACTTTTTATGTAGTTCCCAGTGCGAAACTTAGTCACAAACCTGCTATTTATAAAGGAAAACAGATGTCTCTAATAAATTCTTAAAATCGTAACTTCCTTATCTCACTAATAAAAAAACTAAATAAAAGTGTGAAGCGCCAACCCTGAACCTTCGGCACGACACCGACGTAAAGATGAATCACAACCAGACGATGTCCGCCCGCAGCGGTTTCGCGACGACCCTACAATCGATCGAGTTTCAATTCACAATTCTATTACAAAGCGCCACCGATTGATTTCCGACGAACAAAACAGGTATTGGATGCGAAAATTTGCGATAATGTTGACGGGCCAAACACTTTTATCGGCGATAATGGTACGGTAGTGGGATATTTATACAGGGTATTAGCCGATCAGGGGCGGCATTAACCGTTGTTACTTTTTCATTACACGGGCCTTAGGGAGCTTTTTATCAGTAATATTTGCTTGTAATGGAGCAATAATGATGTCCGTCAGTAAGCGACGAGGATTTGCAACAAATAACGGCAAAGTTAATGATGTACTATTGTTGGCGTTTTGCCGCGATTTCACCTAACTTTTGGGATCGGGCGAAAGGTTTGTCCGGATTTATTTTGGTTATTTCTGGATGAATATTTGCACTACATTTTTACTTTTAATGAGACAACTGACACGTGGGTAGTTTGTTGGGCTTAGGTATGATAAAAATATGAATAATACAATTGTGGTTAAACTAGATAAGTATTAGGTGTTGCAAGTTGAATTGGTTTTAAAAATACCATATTTTCTTTGAAAGAATAATAGAACCTAAATAAATAAACCGGTGAATAGTATTCACATTATTGATACAAACAGCGTGGTTTAGTGCTTGCAGTCACGTAGAATATTAACGTAGAAGAAGGACGCAATAGAACATCATAAGCAAGGTACTGGCAGCGCGCCAACGATATGGTTTTTACTAAGAAACAATAGGAATATGTAAATATAACTTCAAGGTAATAACTTTAAATCAGCCACAGTTCACATTGTATATTTTTTTAAATGATTATTATATGAACGCTGTTTAATAATTGGCTATTAGAATATAAATAAAAACACCTTTAAAATGAGTTAGAAATCCTATCGTTACAGCTCAAAATATCTACCACAAAAGTTGATGACAGATGTCACGCTAACTGTGGATTGATTGCTGAAGTAAATAACGTAAACCTAAAGCACTTTCCTACCACAGAAAACTAAAGACGATCGCTACTTGAAATTAAAATCCAAAATATGAAAATATTTAAAAAATGTAACGCTTCTACGGAACGTCGTGCGACAGTAGAATTTTTAGTCAATTTCTCGTTTGACACAATTGAATTTGATCGCGGGATAAATCAAGTTTCTGGGCACGAGCGGAGCTGACTTCCGTTGAAGCCGTTGGCTGTGGTCGAAGCAATGACAGTGTATAATGGAGCCGAATGTTAGGACTAGAAGGACTACGAGTATTTCTGTTTTAGTTAAGCCGCAGCTACGTTAAAATTGGACTGAGTTGGGATAGTAGCTGACTATTTCAGGATTTGTGTGGTCGGTACAGAAATTGTGTTCACTTGTACGTTTGAATAATTATTCATTGTTTTAGGAAATTGGTAAATGGAATCAGTTGATAATATGAAAGTGATGTCCGAATAAGTATGGAGAGTAAGTACGGCATTTTTAAGAATTATATGTTACGAATGACATTTCTATCAACGAATTGGATTTTGCGATTAATAATGCATTCCAATCACACATATATCTATTATAATACTCAATATTTAAAAGGACTTGAATGGTCTGTATCATCATTGTACTAACAAAATACATTTCAGCAACTCACACCATACGTTTTACTATTGCATGAATTCACTCCTACATTGAATATCACGTACAAGTCTTTCAATAAATCAATTATCTATTTCCTCCAGTATTCCCCGCTCCTCGTCAATAACTTAAGTCGTTTCCTCAAGACCTTTGTCTCCAGCTGAGTCGACCTCAGATGACTCGTTTGAGGCTGCTTAACGAGTCTCCTCCTCAGTTCTTACTTCATTTGTGCCTAATGCAAATCGACTGACGGCTTAACAGAATATTTTGTCGCTACTTAGTCTTTTGTTTGGTTTATTTATGTTTGATAATGATATAATAAGTCGTGTTCTAAGACTAAGGGAAAGAATGGAAGACCACACACAATTGACTGAGCATTTTGTGTTTTCGCAAATATTTGAAGACTAAACAGAATTACTGAATCGATTCTGTTTACTTTTTGTTTTAATCAGCGGGTAGTTGCGTGACACACTATCAGTAGCAATGGGTTCCAATGTGACAAATCTTTAACATCCATTGCGTTATTTATGTTGTTAACATAATTACGAAGCGAAATGGATTAGCAATTTCAGTTCAGCAAAATGATTCAGTTTGTGATTGATATTGTGTTATCCAATTAGGGCTATTGTGCGCGACTAACGCAATGCAAATATGGAATACTTAAAATGTTAACTACTTTCAAAGTCGTAAATTCAATTTCCTTTTGATTGGACACAATCATTACAATTCAAGAAATATGTCTAGAAACAAACTAAGAGAGAACTTTACCCTTTAACAATATTATTGTGGTTTAAAATACAGCTGAACTAGCATCCGTACTATCATCACATCGATTGAACTTGGGTGGCCGACAGATTTAGATCTCAATGGTTAGTTCAGTTTAGTTTCATGACGACTGTTACTATTGAATCTAATTTGCATAAGTTATTCAATAAAAGCATGACCAATCTCAGAGAGATGAACGATCCTACTTTTAATGCGTAGCAAACAAATTGCATACAAGAACAATCAAAACATTATCATAATATAGGTATAAGCGCAATTACTTAGATATGACGCTACGATTCTATACAGCCACATTTTGTTGTTATTTAGTTAAAATGTATATGAAGTACGTATTAATAATCAAGCAAATATATCACCATATCCCACAAACCATTGAAATACGATAATAATTCGCAATGGTTATCATTTCATTGACAATTTATTCACAATACGTGATAAACATTAAAATACCGTGCGTATGTGATTAATTACCGGACAACCCCACTCGTTTATCAATTTGTATCAGCAATGACAATACAAAACTTATTGGTTATAATGATAACATCGTTTTGTTTTGACATAGGGGAATAGGTTGGCAACATTAATGTCATTACAATAAAGGACTCGTATAAACTTTGCTTATGACTGTGATCAATCGTATTGAAATATGATGCCACGTTATTTGGGGAACATAAAGCTACATGATATGCATTTTCAACCAAATGAGCTAAACTTGTCCCAAAATGTTCTCGGTTTTGGTTTACACCACCCCATCATTTCCCATGGGTATCGTAAGAGGGGGACAAAGGTATTATGTCTAGGGGACGGCAGTATTTACCTTCTATCCTAACAGGGTGAATATAATAATATAAGGCCCCCTTCATAAATTATTATCAGGAGTGAAGGGAAGCAGATTCCGAATGTTTTTCTAGAGGAAAATCCTGTTTTATATTCTCGAAAATGTTTGATAATCCTTTTTGCCACAGCAATAGCTTATCATCAAATGCATTTTAGAAAGGACATCCTGTTCAAGGTTGAAATGTTACTAAGCTGGTACATTCTTCTGATATGCCTCCTTATGGCGCTTTCAGGGGCCTACCGCCTACTTTTTAACAGTATGCATTATTATAATCTGGACCTTAAAAGAGACTGTGATGTCTGAGGTTGTTTCGGCCTTTCTTCTCAGACTAGTCAGATAGGAAACGCCGACCTCATCTAGTTTAAAAAAACACGATTGACGTGTAAAAGTCTTTGTACAAACCTTTTTACAGAAAATAACTCATAAATCATTTACGTAGGTAAATGTAATCTCACATCTCACTTTGTCTTTTCGTACCATGACGTCCTTAAAATAATCTTATTAGATTCTTGAAACAATGTTGTTTTCTTAGCAGTTTTGGTGACGTCACGTCTAAAAGTTCATTCAATTCGTACCACGACGTGACTTTTGACAACAAGCAATATTGTTTTACTTTGGTTTTAGCAGTAACCGAAGAAATCATATTAACAGTATATTTATTTTCATAGATTGTTTTAGTGTATTACCAACTAAGTAGACTGCTTAGATTATACACTAACTTTGTCTGTTTCTATGCCGACAGATGGTGACGAGAAGCAACAGTAGTGGACGGGCCACGAGAGGTTGATTGGTGACGAGATGCGAACGTGACGCACCATGACCCGCCGAGGACCCTGCAGGAGCTTCGCCATCAGCGTCATACAGATCATCACTATTATATGTCAAGGTAAGGCATTTCAATAGTTAAACTAACAAATAATATTTCTTAATTTTATTCTGTAATTGTAAGAACAAATCAATAGGTAACATAACCTAACAAATACAATTATTTATCTTCACCAGTGAATCTAATAAAATCGGAAAATATTTAGATATTTCTCAGTACTCGTATTATTTTCAAAACCAATATTACATCCATTTCAGTAAAATTCGTAACATTTCTCAGTCATCTTCTTAGATTTCACTTGAATGTGTTTTTATTTCCTATCAGTTAACGAATGTGAACTTTATTTCACAAAACGCATCGGTTCTTTTGAAATTCGTTTCACTGGATTTCAGGTCAAGTCGAACAATAACGGTATCATATAAATTATATTTGTTTTAATGGAAAACATTCTTCATATTCATCCACCGCACGACATGATAAAATTGAAACGAGTTTGCGTGGACACATTTTTCTGTGTCATTTTTAGTTCTTAGATTTTTTTCTTTCTAATCTTGAATCTACATCTTCATAATAATATGGAATGATTAATGGTTATCGAAAATAGTAGTATTGATAACTGGCAAGATTGCGTTAAAAAGATTTTATCTCTAATCTGCAATAAAAAAAACACAAGAAACCACAAGTTCGACAATAACAATGACTAGCAAATGCTTCACAAAAACATAAACACATTTAAATGTGATGAGAATCAGGAACGCGAACGTTAACAGGCCACCTAACTAAGTTTTCCGAAATTACACGCGAACTTTTCGAATAAAACGCGACACAAAGGGAGCGAGCCCTTAATGAAGACAATATTTTGAGGGGCTCTCAACTCGAGTAATTAAATCTCGCGGCTCATATCTCGGAGCAGTAGTAACGGGGCTATAGACAGAGTAATTGGTTATTAAATTAGTCGTGGTGTCGATCAATTTGTGTTTCCACGACCTAATTGTAGTTTTGGGTTCGGTAGTAGACGGGAATGTTGGAGGGCTGTGATCGGTGCGAAACTTCCGGCAGGAAAAATAAGAGTTAAATGAAGAATGATGATGGTTGATGTTAAGAATGTTTGGGTGGTCTTGTGAGCCCCTCGTTAACTAGAAATTAAGATTCTAACAGCTATTTAATAAACCAGACACACAGGAAGTCACTGGAAAGGAAACTTTTTACCTGTTGATGTTTATGTCCTTTTTTTGTGCCATTTACTTATCGAAAGTTAGGTCGTTCTAGAAAACAAGTGAACCTAAAATAAAAAGAATCGTAGCACAAAGACCCGATAAACCAGTGTCTCGAAACAGCAAACAGAATCGATCATATAAAACCGAACCCTGGTATACTAAAATGAGTAAACTACCTAATTTTCTAGAAGATATAAAGCACCGAATTCTAGAAGGCTTTCACAAAATAAGTTTATACAAGGCGTCTAGCGTACACTCAATTTAGCGGTGTTCTATAAATGCCGCGACACGCAGATGGTCTCACTACGGTAAACAAGTTGAAAAATGTCACAGTCAAGAAACAATATTACTTTTTCTTTGAAACGAACTCTGACTAAAATATAAAATTTATTGCCATTTCGACTTGCAAATTATTCAAAGAGAAAGCTATCAGGGAGACGGGCAGCGAAGAATTTAGGGAAACGATGTACTGTGTATTATTTTGGTAAGTTCACTTAGCATTGAATGTTTGAAATAGAAGTTTGAGTGATCGGAATTGGAATAATGAGGATAAGTTTTATACCGAGACTTATTAGTCTACCCTCAGAAATAAACAAATGTATTAGGTACACATAAAATATCAAACGTAAACTTAAGCAATATTACTTAAGTATTATGTAGAAATTATTGTAACTACAAGTATTTAAAGACCTAAAGATGTTATTAATTGTATGGACAATAACGCATACATATAAAATGCTTCATTGTATAGTCCGATATTGAGATAGACTCATGATAGCACAAGTTTAAGCCTTAGTGGTTTTTGGTTGCTATTTAATATGAATAATCCTCTATTATTTTGTATAAATGATAAATAAAAAAAATAAAAAAAGTGTTAATAAAATATTTATGAAACACAAAATTTTATGTTGTTCGCGTTTTAATTGTTATAAAAAAAGAAAAAAACATGACTATAGGTACTTGTTGCTTTATGTTTTGATAAAACTAATTATAGTTTAGGCCTGAAACTCACTCCTTGCCCCGGTTTTCAGTTGTAGACTACGAAATGCAGTGTTAGAGAATGAATGATTAACTAACACAAAAGATTTTAGTTTCAAATATTGTAAAAATAGCAGTAACTAAAATGACATCATTTCTAAAATAAGTCGTAGGTACCTACGTTAAAATAATGCGAACCTCATAAACAAATAATTTAATTAACGGATGACGAGTGGAGGAGAGAGCAAAGCTGTGTTTAATATCCTTTGTGACGATTATACACGTTGCGGTAATGTTGTTTAATTTATATAATAGCTATTAAGTCATAGGAACGTTTGCAATTTTTTGTTGCAGAAAAATGTGTATCAGTTGACAAGATATGAAGTTAATAAATGACTGCAGATCTTTTTAGGATTCTGTGTATCCGAATGAAAAAACAGTACCCTAAAAGGATCACTCGAATGTCTATTTGTCGTCTGTCCGTCTGGCACATCTCTGGTCTCTGGTCTGGTTGATTTGCGCTGCTATCTGTTGGACCGATTAAGTTGTTTGGGGAATCGAACCGAGGACTTAATGCTCACCAGTAGCGCCTGCTACCACTGTACCAACGAGGCAGACACAGACAATAATGTTATTTTTATAATTGTAAAATATTCTCAACTTGAACAAAACAATGTTAACATCAAACTGTCTAAAAATAGATAAAAAATTAAAAAGTGGGCTCAAAAGTAAAACATCTAATCGTTGACAAGGAAATCATTTTCATCGAAGAATCTTTTCGATATTAATACTTAAATAAGAATCACAACTCTCAGAAAGTAATCATTGCGACGAAAGCAAAATAATATCGTACAACTGATACACAAAAAAAAAATCTATTGATAAAAAATTATCGTCGTTCGCTAAAAGGAAAATGTTAGCTTCGTTTATTAAGGTTGCTGCTACAGGCGCTTTTTTGCTTAGGAATGGTGTATATCTGAGTTTGTATAACGTACTTTTAATTACCACACTCTGTGAAGTATGAGTCATTAGGCTGTATACACACAACTCCGACGCGACGTAATTCCAGTTATGAATCCAAAACAAATTCCAACAAGTTTTCCATTCCCGTTTATAATTTCTCGTTTCTGTATTTTGTCATTCGCATAATGACAGGGAAGTAAACGTAGACTGTTCTAAAGTAAATGTTGTAGCGGAGATTAGAGGGGTCGTTCAGGTATTCAGTGATGTAATAACGTTAACCTTAATCCTTATCGAACAGGCAGTTATCCCTTATTATCCGGTTATAAACGTTAGACGAGATTTAGGCCTTTCATGCATGGTTAATGTTTCAATCGGCGATAGATAACAATCGGGTGTTTCGTAAATATTTATTGTACATTTACCTTCGTTAGCATTTTCCAGGTCTGAACCTGTGTTTACATAATAAAATACATTAGACTCTGCTGTTTTTATTTTAGGTACGCTTGTTTTTGTTATCTTTGTAAACAATAGAGTTCGATCAAGTCCAACCGTCCAATAGAAAAAAGAAAATCCGACCAAATACAAGTCGGACTCACGCGCCAAAGGTTCCGTACCAACTTTCACCAGTTTCAATTAGTCAAACCCTTGTAGATGAGAGGATACATTACACACGACTGTTAGGACACTCCCTTACAGTGATCTCTGTGCACTAACAGGTATTTGACATGGCACAAGGTAGTGGAACATTTGATTGACCTACTGATTTCTTTTAATAATATGCGAGAAGCAATATACAGCACTCAATATTTCCGTGAAACTTTTTTAGATCATCACGGAATAATTTTAAATGATGAAAATGAAAAGGCCTTTAAAATCCTCTCCGTTAATTCGACCTCGTTGATGTGGTCTCAGCCGAAGTTCCGCGTACCCTTTACAAGCTCATCGTTATCACCGCCTTGATCTGAAGTGGGGGGAATTTGCCAAACTTACGTAATAAACAATATTTTGCTTGTCATAACGAGCCGACAACTTCCCGCCTTCCTAACTTTGAGGTTGATTAAAAATATCAATCTAAGCGCTGTTACATTCTACTCAAATGCTCCTTCGTTATTTTACCAAAGTTACACTTTTTACATCACAAAATGTTGTAAGTCTGAAGGTTAGTAGATGTTCTTAGCTCGTAACTATGAAACTTTTAGAATAGCTCTAAAATATTACAACTTGTCCTTCAAGTACTTTCGTAATTTTAATCTGAAATATTACTTGTTCGATTGTAAAATGTGTCGTTTTCTCAGTGATTTATGCAGGGGTTGATATCTTTGGTTTTACAAACTGCTTTAAAAGATAATTTGTTGGATTTATGATGTTGCAAATGGCTGATATTTTGAGGATGTTTGCCGTAATTAAAACTCTTGTTATTAACGGGGAACGGTGCTGAGACGAGCACGGAATACAAATTTCATGGCGGGTAATGAGCTACTTTATACTGCGCGTTATGCTTGCGAGCTGGTTGAATGAATAACCTCTTTGTAACTTATTTATGTTCTAAAATAAATAAATTGTCAATGTATACAATACGAATACATTCACAATGTATACAATACGAGTATACACATACATAGTTGAAACTATAACAAAAACATCCTTCCTATTAATATTCGCATGAACTTGTTTGTTCGTTGCCAATAGTTTATTGAAAAGATATGAAGTAAATGTAGCGTGTGATGATGTAAACAGCAACTGATGCAGCGATCAATTAGATTTGCTCATGACAGTCATTATTTGAATAGCTATTGTAATATTAGCCATATTAAACGATTTAGAACTAATGAATAGTTTAACACAATATTCAGTAATGTGCACAGCACTGAATATATAACTGAACACAGTATTTGTGAAACGTGTAAACCACAGCTTTAACTTTAACCAGCTTTAACCAACCAATCCTATCTTCTTTTGGAGGTTTCACAGAAAGTGATTATTAGGTTTCATGAGACTATCAAATCAAAATCTTTTATTTGTTTCATCATCTGCCTACCCTTTTCCCAACTACGTTGGGGTCGGCTTCAATGCAAAATCTTTTATTTGTTTATTTATATAAAATGTGGCGACATTTTAAAATTTTGTACCAAGACACATGCCCCATGCAGTGATGGCATGCAAATATTGAATGGATGTCAGTCAGTAAAATAGTAAAAAACAAGTCGGAGTCGGAGTTATTCGTTTATTCGGAACGCCAACGCCATCTCATGGCACTCGACAGAGACTAGCCTGAGTTCGTGGGGCTGGACGAGAGCTATAGCTACAAGAGCGATGTGAGCAGAGCTCTCTGGATGATCGAAACATTGGAAATCGTACGGACAACCTGTGCTTAGAAACTGTCTCGCGTTCTGTAACGTTAAGTTGCCTACAGTGTCTGATTCGCTAGTGTGACTAACTTGCTCGTAAATTATAATCTGTTTTAACTGCAAATCGTTTTTCTATTGTGCTATAACCACGCTATAACACTACCCATAGTACGCCTACAGTAATTAAAATATTCCTCATGATAACGAGAGACAGACATACCTTCTCCGACATAATATATATAACTCTAGGGGGTCATTGTACTCATCATTATGAACAACTTTTACTATTTTTTTTTTCTTATTTATTTTTTATATTGTTTTATTGCACAGTTATTAATTGTACCAAAAATGGGCGAAGACACTGGCTCCTGTAACACAGGTTGCTACCTAGCTCAAGAGTCAGGGCTTCAATCTATGTATGTAACAACTGCTTTTATGTCAATAAAATTTCTTATTATTATTATTATTACTATGGGACCAAACCCGAAATCGCGAAAAAAAAAACTGGTATTCCCTACATTTTGACGAGTTATACGAATATAAATATAGCGAACAGCTGTTCTTTTTTTCGCGCTTTCAGGTTTGGTCCCATAGTAAAAGTTGCTCATAATGATGAGTACAATGACCCCCTAGAATTATGGGATACCAAAAAAAAAACACGTTGTATAGTATACAGGGTTATTTTTCAAAGACCAGTCAAATTTAAGGATGTGGTACAGACCATCAAACTGAATAACTTTCTCCGTGGGACCAACATCGTAATCGTCGCTTGAATGAATTGAAATATATCATTAAAATAATGATAGAACGAATATAAACGCATTTAGCTACTGGGAGAACACGTTGATTGAAAATTATCAACTTCTTTAAGAACACCCCAAATTGGGTGAAATTGAGATTAATAATGATGATAATTCACTTTACTTTTTCTTTTTGCTTAACAAGGTATCAATAAATATTAAATTATTTGTAATTGTCCCCAGTGCTGACGGAGGAACCTCGATTTGCGGAACCGATCCCCAACGTCACGGTGGCGCTGGGCAGGGATGCCAGCCTGCCGTGCGTCGTCGAACACCTCGGCACTTATAAAGTAAGTCGCAATAGCATCATCATCACTGATTTTGTTTTATTGTATTTAAGTATGCATACACACATTGAATTTACAATCCGTCACTAATTGTTTGACATATTTTCTGAACTGGGCCTATAGGTATAGCGCAGCCGTGAGGCACACATTCCGGCTAATTTCTTACAACGCACTTTGTAATTCTTTGTTATTTCATTTTTATTTGCAGAATATGTTTTGAGCCTTTAATCTGTGCTAAATTAATGTTTTATCTGTAGTTAATTTTTTCTTTAGTAAATTATAGTTAATCGCTAGCTGTTCACACCGCCGTCGAGAACTCGTTTGTTGCAGCGACAAGAGCTATCAAACTCAAATCATTTAATTCAACTAAACCAATTACAGGTACTTTTGAATTGTCAAAGGGTCGGTCAGTCAGAAAGATGAAGCTAGTTGCCCATTCCAAAGAGAGTACTCGCTCAGCGACGCTCGCTTGTCATAATATGCATACCAGTCAATCACTCGTCGCTGCCGCACACTCGCTGCCTGTCACTGGCCAACTCGTTTTTAGTTTCATGCTCTACTAGCTTCTCGTTATTAAAAACAAACAGGTAAAGTCAAAGTCAAAGATTTGTTTGCAGATAAATATGGTTATAAAAGTTCTTACAAAGTAGAATAATAGTAGCTTAGCATATTCAATCCTATCATAATGACATGCAATTTTTTTACAATTACATCATTTAGAAGAAATTATTGCCGGATTTTGCTCATAATCAGCAAAACAAAAAGCTAACCTCTCAAACGACGATACTCGTATAAAAGCACAACATTAAACGATAAACACCAATGAACTTATTAATAACAACAACGGGACCAGTAGGCAGTACATAAAACGGACTACGATCAAATTCCATCCTAAATTGGACACAAAAATGTTAAACATAATTTTCAATAATCCCGTCCTTAAAACGGAACAATGAACCGAACCCATAGCTCTTGTAACCCTATCAACTAGTGAATTTATAATATTATTATTTTAAAATATTAATGGGCCGCTCTAGTACAGATCCGGCGGCGTTCAGCCTTGAAGTGAATGAAATATAATGTAATTATCTCATCAAGGCCCCGAATGCCCCCTTTTACCATGAAATAGATAGATACAGAAGGCTGCCTCAACACAACGAGTGAAAACAGGCGTGTACGTAGGGAAATCTCAAACGATGTCTGTCATACGAATGTCAGTCGCCAGTGCACTTGCACTTACTGAATGCAGACGCGTATCTTTGTGTGCGTGCGTTTTCGCTGTACAGAGTTGACCTTCTGTACCTATCTATGTTGTGCTTCTAACCCGTGCAGTATTATTCGGGGGTATACCGACCATTATTAAGCCAATTTTGTAATTAATTCTGCCGAGTTTTATGCTTTATGTATAATACAAATTTATGTTTTGTCAAATTTGAATAAGATGGATTTGAATGAGTAATTCAGTGGTATAAAGCCGGCTAATAGGAGATGACATTAATTTTCATTTTCTTAATTGTAGTTAAACTTTCCTCTAAAGTTCAATATTTACATACCTACAGACCAGCACAGAGCTTAGTAATTGATTTTCAATCGTCATAAGTTCGTCGTCAGTTAACTTCAATCGACACGCTCTGGTTCTCTACATTTACATTCAACAATTCCAAATAAAGCAGGAAAGCTCTCCAGCTCTTAAGAACATCAAGAGCTGACATAATTCCGAGAGAATAATAACTTAATTAAAACAAGAATATCTGTTCCACCTTTTCTTACACGGTTTTTCTCATCTTCCCTTCTTAAAGAGCATTAATCATCCTAATTAATCGTATAATTTAACGTCTTTACACATTTTATTAAAAAGATAGGTCTAGAGTTGCTTCCTCCCCCCCTCGAGTTCCCCTTCTATTCTCTCCCCCTGTCTCCTCCTCTAATTATTACGCTATAATAAATATCGCTGAAGGAATTAATGCAGTAATTTCAGGCTGTATTCCAGTCGGGGCAGGTTATTCATTAGGTTCAGCGTCATAGCTAGTACAGAGCTAGCAAAGTGTACCTCGTTGTACAATAAGGTTAGGCTGGTTGCAGATTTAACAGAAATACCGGGATTTATTATCTTTGAAGCTGGGATTGTTCACAATCCAGAGGTTGTTTTTGTTGATATAGATTATGCCTCTGAATAATTGTTTGATTTTCAAATCTATAAGATCGTCAATCACGGATAGGCAGGCACTCAACTACGCAGTAAGACTAAACGTCAGATTGTGGTTAAACGACGGTTATTGCTATGTGGTAACTGTAACTAACACGGCCAAAGCTGCGGTCAACGTTGTACGATGTATTTAAGTATAGCTAACTGCGTAAGTACTCCTTTGTGGAAGTAACTAATATATAATTTTTATTGACGCCCGTTGAGTCCTACCCCAAATTTTATACATGTACATATTATTATAAGACTGTTAACTAATTAAGTATGTCAAAAATAAATTTCACCGTAAATTAAGAACCTTATAATGATAACTCTGTTGATCACTTGTCACAAGTTGAAGTAGGAAAAATACGTCCTTGTTTCAATACTTCTTTAAAATATTTCCCAAAATGGTTATTGTAAATAAAATGCTCATTATCCCATACACAGCACAGTAATAAACTTCTACCCTAAACTTAACACAATTTCCTACAACACACATGACTTTTATTCTTCAAAAACAAAAAAGAAACATGCAACGCTCCAGTTTTATGAAGTCATAAAGCCGTGTGCAACGTGCCTAAAGCTAACAGTTGCACTGAACCAATTAAGTTATTCATGAATGGCGCGGATGAGCGGCGCAACATTTAGATATAATGTACGTTCAGACCATTTCACTAATTATCGCGCAACTGTTACGGTGTGGACTCACCTTTGCAGATCCGTTTTAAAAAGATATTTTCATTTTGAAAGTACCTTCAATTACATGCCATTCGTGAAAGATGAATTTTAGTTTTGAAAACTTATTAAATGGCCTTTTCCCGCGGTTTCACCTGCATGGAAGTAGGAAATTATCATACGGGAACGTATCTACTGCCGGGATAAAAAATATCTTTTGCTCAGGTCTGTACGTTGTCCATCCAACATTGTTCAGCCATTAAGGCATGAAAAGGTAACAGACAGTCAGAGTTACTTTCGTATTTATAACATTAGTATGGATTTTAACCGAATTGATGTGGGACTACATTCATGTCTATTATTCACCAGCGCTACAGCTGAGCGTGGGATTCCCAACCTTAAACTCAAAGCATTTATTTAAATTAAACCATTTACAAGCACTTTTGAATTGTCATAGAGTCGGTCAGTTAGTCAGGAAGTTGAAGCGAGCCAGTTCTGTATTAGATCCCCAACAAAGAGTTATTACCATTACGAAATTCATAGTAGCAGGCTGCAGTTTGTATTTGTGCTCAGTTTTTGGAAATAGGCTCGCCCCCGGCTTTCAGCTAGAACTGGAAATATGGGGTCAGTCCATCTAGTTATACTAGTAGTTACACATTAGATACAAGGTGTACTGGCGAAATATGGGAGTACGACTGTATCTATGACTCAGGCTTCCCTATCAGGAAATACAAACTCCTTTCCGAACACATAGTAAATTAATTGCTTTAGGTAGCTAGATATCTACGATCTACCGTGACAAGTTTATCACCGCCACATGGCGTGGTAGTACGTCATAGGTAATAAGAATGATTCCGAACGTGATAGTCGCTTACCTTAGTCACAACTAAAGCATTTCTGCCATCTTGGATCCACCCCGATAGCTGCACGTGTCTTCGAGCACACGCATTCACCTCAAGGGGCTTATACCGTTCATGACAAATTGAGAATTTCTCGCATCGTTTTCTAAGTTCTTAGGACAAATCTTTAGTCGTGTAAAGTTCAGTCAAACTCATTATGCCAAAGGTTTACAGCAAGCATTACAGCGATCCTGAAATACTAAAGACAATAAAATGTCGTATGAACATTTTCCTACAATTTTCTTCAATACATTTACATACATACATACATACATTTTTTTTTCATTCAAAATTGTTGATAATATTCGAAAAATGTAAGTGCTTATTTAACCCTACGCATGATTATCTTTAACATGACTTTTAAAATGATGGAAGACCATAATTTTAAAAGTCATGTTAAAGGTACATATTTAACATATTTCAAATTTGGTGAGACGTAGGTACCTGAGTGACCAACACGTCTTATGGGAGCTCCAGGTCATCCGAGATGTCCTGCACGCGCTACGTGTTATTTACAATATTTATACACATAGAGTATTATTTCGCTAACGCATGCGTACATTTTACGCAGATTATCTTTCAAGAGTTAAGATACCTGTTTACTTTTCTTCTAAATACGTCATGTAGGCTTATAGTTCACAGACATATTTCAATTAGAAATAGGAGCTCTCTATTGTTTTATTTTGGCAGACACTTCAGATAACAATAGAACAATGATTTCAATGTAATCCGAAAATAACTACAGTCCTTTCACCGTTATTTGACCTCTGAGCACCCCTCAGTATTATGATTACCAACCTTATTGCAACTACAATACAGATCACATAACTATGTGAGGGGGTAGGTATTGCTTGTTACCTTCCTATATTTCCTCTACGTTTAGACGCAAGAGTCAAGCTTGTCAAGTCCTACAGTTAAATTATTGCATAACGTTAATAATGACGTAAACATGTACATACCTTCCGAGACATAATAATGCCTTCCACATTATCACGTCAGTATATCAATTTAATTTTGTATGCTCGGAGCTCTCATTAAGTACATTGTCTTGTACACCACAATGGATGTGCAAGTTAACTGCGTCAGCGACAATTATGTGTCCTGGGAACACCTGGCGGGGATATGTGCTGCGGGGTATAGGACTAGGTCAATGTGTATACTGCTATATACAATATCTAAGTGGAGATGTAATAATATACAGCAGTTACATGCGTTAGCTGGAACTATAATTATCAATAAGGCGACAACATTTCTCTTATCAAGCATTAAGGACACAGAAACAAGTGCGTGGAGTTTTTCACTTATTTTCAATAGTAAGGTAAGGTATATAATAAATACCACAAAGCACTAGGCCCCAACCCGTAGACCTTTAGTGATATTTTACGTTACCCAAGGGAAAACAGGTAGCCTCCTTTTCACCTAATAGCTATCTGATGTTTCTCAAAACTACAAGAACACAACATGACCTTCCCACGACCTCTTTGTCTAAATTTAAAGTCTATTAACCAGACAACAACAAAGCCTAAAGAGTAACTGTCTTCCATAATACCCCTTTAATTTTCCTCTACAAATATAAACAAGTTTAGTAGCCAATCCTTTGCCCAATCATATTCCAGTGTCATATTTTCCGGCCAGTAATTAAATGAAGGGAGCTCCCTTGCAGTGAACAATTAACTTATTCATGAATGTGCTTCAGTCCTAATTATTTATTTTATTTTACGACCCCTATTATCCTGTAACACCCGCCTCGTAAATACTTGGGCGGTAGAGGGGAATTTTGAATTTTGAGGTAATTTCAGAGGCGCTGTAGACGTTTTATTTCAAATATTACTTCTTGTAGATTTGTTGGTATTATCAGATTGTGTCTTGACGTATATGGGGCTATGGAGTCGTCTTGTTTCTTCTGAGTTTATTTGTTTAATCTTGTAACGTTATTGTTTCATGGTTTCTTGGCGGATTTATTGGGAAGTTGTTTTTAAGTATGCAACTAAATTCATAGCAGATTAATCTAGAGAAACGAAATAAATCTTCTTGAATAAATGTTTAGTGTGCAGAGTGATAAAGTGAACTGGGAGGTTCCTCTGTACCTTCTTCATTTCATTAGTACCAATATACTAGGATATTAAATAGGGCTTTAGGGAAATTAACTTCATGTCTGTTCGTGTAAAAATACATTTAAGAAGACACAGGACCTACTTTGAATGAAACAATACCAATTACTCCATTCGTTAATAGTTCTATGAATATCAATGACACGTGGTCGATCAAAAAGTAAACATCAATTTTGTTAATTTCATCGACAACGGGCGTGTGTTTATAAAACGACGGAGTGCTAACAGTGGATACGATTCAATTAGCGGCACATTCGCTACGATTATTGGTTTTCATAACATGGACAAACAAATGCATAGCTGTGGCAATGGATGAAAGGATATATTTTTTTTAAATAACTGCATAATACATTTTTGTTGATCTATCGGCTCTGCTTATCACAGTCTGTGAACTGTGATAGCCTGGGAAATGCCTATGTTCAGCGGTGTCTGAACGTAGGCTTTTCCCAGCTTTCGCCACAACACATAGTTCTCCGTCCTTCGCGTCCAAATCAAACACATTCTTGTCAGGTCTGTTCTGTAATGTTATAAGATGTTCTACATTATTCATAACTCTTTACGTTATGTAAGAGTCCTTACTCAAATTGTACTTTTAAATCTTGTGTACGAGTCTAATTCAGCTTCTAAATAATTATTATTACACACACGCTACACTGGCGGACAAGGTTGACGGACCTTTTATTAGACTCTGGGCTGGCAGACATGTGCGTGCACATGTTCATGTAGCCAATTAGTGTATTTTTAAGTTATTGTTATTTACTAACATAGGATAAATTCATAACTAACTCTATATGGATCTACTGGTCTGAAATAAAAAGTTCGAATTTGAATTATCTACCTACAGCTTCGTTTGATACAATAAAAACCTAGCCTGAGCGAAATCGTGTAAAATGGATAATATTTACATTTACATACAGCCATAGGACATACGTTTTAATTAAATGATATTATCCTTAACAGGAAAATATTGAACCAGTCAAATAAAAA
Source organism: Apamea sordens (assembly GCA_945859715.1). Classification (NCBI taxonomy): domain Eukaryota; kingdom Metazoa; phylum Arthropoda; class Insecta; order Lepidoptera; family Noctuidae; genus Apamea; species Apamea sordens. Next base: position 730,670 of record OX243990.1, on the reverse strand, counting down.
AATGAAAATTAGCCAGCCATTTAACCAGAAAAAGAAACATTTCATTTCATGCGATATTTATGAAACGCAAAATTGAAACTGAAACATTAACATTATCTCCACGCATCCAAATTAAAATCAAATAAGCTCTCGTAATATTATTATATTATAGGCTTCGTATAAATCGTATAAAGGTATCGTTTGAAAACGATTTAATACAAGGCAAATAAAAATAGCAGTATGAGCAGAGGACCAAGTGGCCCGAGGGACCCTAATCAAATATACCTTAGGCGAGGCCGGTGCGAACCCAGTTTATAACCTGCGCGGATTATGTTGGGACCTTAAGTGATTTTTGGAAATACTTTTATTCTTCTGCTTGATCGCACCTGCGACCAATTTCATGTTCGAAATTTGGGTGATGTAATGATAGCTTCCAGGAAAAATAGTTTTATGTTCATAGACGACAAACCTTTTGCAAGTTACGCTGGCAGGAAAATAATGTTTTTCTCTCTCTCTCTGCGCCCGTAATAATAGTATCATTTTTCTTTTTTAGAACAATGTGTGTTTCTCCTTCGTGTATTGTTTGAAGCACATTCATAATAAATGATTTTATGAACAGAACTGCTGTGTCCAGTCTCGAAATAAAAATATGTAGAGTATATTACGAGCTTGTCCTTATAACTTTATTAAATCCCAGTTTATTGCTTTTAAACTGTATTCACGACAAGCAAGTGTCTTGCTTAAAGTATGTCATTATTTCAATAATATAAAAAAAAAACTATAATCTTTTCAAGAAATTATCCCATCAGTTCCCTTCCACTAAGCTAATCTTCAGACTAACTTCTGCTAATCCCATACATAACGGCTGAAACAAGGATAGCAGTTGTGGCGCTGAAGATAACACAACACAAACACGTGAGGGCCCGACCAAATACTTGTCGAGTGCAAACATGTTCCGGCGACTCGATGGTGTGGACTGCACCTAATAAATGGACAGGACGAAGTAAATTCCTACTCTCATCTCATTTCCCTGTATACTCATGCGGCTGGGCATGAGTATAAAAGGAAATGAGATGAGAGGAATTTATATTATCCTGTGTTTTTAAATGGTTAAACCAATTAGGGAATTTAACCCCAAAATACTTGAAATCATTGTCTTCATTTATCGTTTAATGGCAATAACTGGTTATTTGTCTCAGAACATAGTGAAAACGGCCATATTTAATTTCAGAAATGAATGAATATACCCATCGAAGAACTATTGTCAAAAAATTTAAACACACACCGCACATCCATTAGATCCCTATTTATGAGAAACAATCCACAATACACTGACACCGGATCGAAAACTTTTACCACTGTCAACAAACAAAACAAAACTAATATTTCAAAAGTCAATAGTTTCGAATTCCGAATTCAGAACATTCGAACCGTCGCCGGCTCAAACGGGCCAAAGTAACGTTGGATGAAGGGGCATGCTTGAAATTGCCGTTAAGTATGTGGTGGGGATATAAAAAGGGGGCAAAGAGGCTTAAAGGGCTTTGCGCGGCTCGCGAGTGCCAAGTTCTCACGGAGTTATGCCCTTACAGCTTGTTTGTTCACGTGCCATTTCCTATGTGATTAAGTGGTGGATTTTGTGTGATAAAGTTTGAAAAGAATCGTCGTAGGAGTAGTAATATGAACTATTAATTGTATTGTTGAATATAAGTACCTCCTGTTTTGTATAATAGATTAATATTCGTTTTTCTACACTTTTGTGCTACTATTTTAATATTTATATGGAACGTCTAAAAACGACATTTAAGTTAAGAATAACTAAATTATACATTTTCACACAGTTATAATAGCATGTTCATTACACAATTTATTCAGCACTGAAACTAGTTTCACACCTAAAGTAAGAATCCCAAGAGTTTATTTAACAAGAAACTCATTAAAATGTCTTTCAACACTTTATCTTCAAAGGAAAATTACCCGACAATTTCAATATTTTGCATGCAACACGCGAAAGCTGAGCGTAATGCAATTACATTGCGACACGCCCACGTTGACAATGTACGCGCAGGAAGATTCTGCATTACACCGCCAGTCCCACGTTGGGCGCCAATATTAAGAACACTGAGAAACTCGTATGACGTGATTTTCCTTGTGCACTATCTTCATTTAGACGTTCCTTACTATTTTATAGACGATATTTCAGCACCTTTCATGTTACGGTACTTATAAATATGGCATTGAATTGTTTTTATGTTTTTCTTTTACAATAAGTATCGTTATTGAAATACGTATACATCTTGTTTGGTTGTGATTTTACAGGAGGTACCTATCATACACTGCAAATTTTAATGACGAGCAAATATTACACGAATAATAATAATAATCATTATTATTCGAGTAATATTTGCTCCAATGTATGTGTCAATTTGAAATTGGCCAACAACATGGGACCAATTAATTAGGACCTGCTAAGTTATCATAAAATTAATAGTTGGCCAACTTTATAAATTATTACAATCGTTTCGACCCGTTTGAGATACCGATACCAATAGGTCTGGGGTCGAATCTGGGGAGTTTGTTGCGCCACTTCTTCTTCCCAGTGATAGCACTAGGAAGTGGTGAAGGGCGGGCGTTTTTGGGGGACTGTCTTTTGTAATTTTGACGTTCGAAAAGTGCTGATTCTCAGCCTAATTTGAATAAATGACTTTTGATTTGATTTGATTTGAATAGTAGTATCAATATGTATACGCATTTCAATTGATTGTTCTTTGAAAAGTGTTGTTTATGTTTAAATGCAGTTCATAATATATCCGTCACATGCGTTAATAAGTTTACTTTGATTGGCTTTACAATCATCAGCTTACCTGCTCGATATACTACACGGGCCTGCAAAACTAAGTATCACACTTTTAAAATTTGAATAACTTTTTAAGTACACAAGATACTTTCGAAATAAAAAGAACTCGAAAAAGAGTTTAATTTTGTATATAAAAACTTCAGAGTCGAGAACCTTCTTTTAAGAAATGGCTGAAAAGAGCTTTAAAAACAAAAATAATCCTTTTAGAATTACAATTTTAGCATTCATTTTTTTGTTTCTGTTTTTGTTTTCAAGTTTTTTCTTGATCGATAAGTCTTGTTACAAAAACTAAGTTAGGCAACAGCACATACATTTTATTTATCATGCCTCTTTCACCTGAAGAATGTGCTAGGATCATGATTTTTCGGGAACTAGGCATCAGTATGCATCCTACTGCAAGAATGGTGGGTGTGACGTTATGAACGGTCCAAAAGATGAAGCGAAGGTACGAAAAGACCCTGGCAGGGTAGCGGGAACATCCGAAAGGGTTTACCGCTGCCCTGGAACATAAAGGGCTAAGGAAGGAACACGGGTGGGTTTTAGTCAGTAAGAGTCTGACACTCCCTCCTGCTCCACCCAGAGCGGGAGGAGTCATTTGATGATTTCCCATCCTCAAAAAAAAAAAAAGGTACGAAAAGACTGGAAGCCATCTGAGTGACATTACAAGGTCATTTATAATGACAGACCCAGTTGTACTAGTGCCCGAGAAGACCGTTATATTGTTTCCACTGTGTTGAGAAATTGCCACCTTAATGCTGTTGAAGTCCAGCAACAGCTTCTTCAGATCTGAAGAGACTACAGTACAGTGAGAAGAATACTTGCTGAAGCAAATCTGAAACCCCGAATTCCAGCGAGTTGCCCCAAACTCGAGAGAGAGCATCGAGTAGCGAGACTGCGATACCCCCGTCAACACAACAGTGGGATGAAGAAGAGTGGTCAAGAATTTTGTTCACAGATGAGTCTCGATTCTCACTTTACACTTCTGATGGAAGACGAAGTGTCTACAGGTGGCCTGGTGAGCGATACCTTCAAGACTGCTTCTCAGAAAGAGTCCAGTACGGTAGAGGCAGTGTATATGTATGGGCTGGCATATCTTCAGAAGGTCGCACAGTGTTAGTGGCCATTGAAAATGTCACTCTGACTGTTGGGAAATATATGCCCAAGAGATTCTCAACGAGTATGCAGGGCCGTATTTAGCAAATATGGGTGATAGATCGATGCTGATGCTTGATAACGCCCGGCCACACACGGCTTAGGTCGCGCAAGTGTATATTCAGAAGGTTGATATCAACGTGATGGCTTGGCCATCAAGAAGTCAGATCTCATCCCGATTGAGCACGCCTGGGGTGAGCTAGGGAGGTTAGTCAGAAGCCGCAGACCACCACCTACCACCCTCAGGGCACTAAAACAGGCCCTGATTGAAGAATGGGAGAATATTGCCCAACATCGGCTCCGAAACCTCGTGTTCAGTATGCGAAACTGGTTCGAAGATGTAGTCAGAGTAGGCTATACCAGTTATTAAAAATTAAATAACATGTAAAACATATTATAAAAATGTTAATTGAGTTTCTTGACACTAAGCTAAAAATGGATATTTTTATTGTTTTATCTTTTTTTTAAGTTAAACATGTTACTAATGTATAGTTTACTAGTTTTAAAGATAGCTGATAAAATTTTCTATAAAACGCTTTTTATTTTAAATCTCTAACTTCTATAGTTTAGAAAAAGTTGAAATTTTAAAAGTGAGTACTTAGTTTTGCAGGCCAGTGTATATTATCCAACTAAGACACTTACCGGGATATGGAATTGAAATAAACTAAACTGTTCTAACAAACTATTTCTGCTTCCTACACACTTGAAACTTATATCTTACTACCCTCTACTAGCACTACCCTCTACTAGCAAACTTTGAACTACCTTACAAAATTCACAAGAACATTGTAACTGATATTCAATAGACTATAACTCATCTTGTTGAAAGCTAATAGAGTGAAGGTGAGTAGAAACTCGCAGCCGGCGCCACTTTATTAATACCCGGAACTGTACCAGATAAATTATGACGTCACTTAATCACAAATCCGCCATTGCTCTTAATAGCAGCAGAGGTCGAAAAGCATTGATTTATAACAACGACTAATTCGACCGAGAGTTATCCCACTGTGCACTGTGGCGCTTTGTGATCGAAATTCAACCGCTTAAGTTTCTAAATTGAGTCTTCTGTATTATCAATGAGCAAAGAGTGGGTTCGTTAAATTGTTCATGAGCTCAGTTTTAGCGGTGCGGATTGGGTCACAAAAGTAATAAAATATTGAAATCGTGTCTGTTAAAAAACCGGCTTAAAAAATACCACTGAAACATTAAATGTTTAAATATTTCAGTTTACACCTGCTTGCTTGATGTCTATTGAGAGCAGGATTACTGTGTGGCAGTCGTAGGATGAAGTTTGGCCCCCACACAGTAGTGATATTCTACGCAACACGTCGCTACACGTGTGTCCCACGCAGGGTGTAGGGTTGCCAACGCATTTTATGGCGACATTCTGATTATTTTTTATTATTAAGCTTGAAATCAAGTCGTTTCTCATAAAAGCATAACGCGCCACATAAAAAAACACTGAATAAATTTTATCGGGAGACTCTTGAATAAATAATGTATCATCACTCTTTGTCTAAAGGAGGACTGAAGAATACACCTTTTTTGTCTACCTCCAAATGCTACGCGCACTTGGGGAGTAATCAGCCATTATTTATTATGCATGATTTGTTTATCATCCCGTAAAAAAAAAGAAATTATTTACAAAGTTCTTAATTTAAACTTTCTTTGTTACCGGAAGCTACACCAAAAGGGTAGAGAATCTCCAATCTCATGAATACACACATATTTAATTCAGAACGCTATTGCACCAGCATTGTCTGCTATCGTCGCCTTACAAACGTTCCCGGTCCGATAATCAAGATAAATAAGTGAGTAAAGGAACTAAAATTCCGATTGTATCGCGAGTCTGAGGGTATCTGAGTCAAGTCTCGTAAAATATGCACTGTATCGAGTGTTGCGCAGTGCGGCACCGCGGCCCGTCTGCGGCGGCTCTCGAATTTAACGGCAGACTCCGTCAAAGTAAACAACGATGCGTGGTTAAGCCAGTTTCGCAGTTTGTCGTTTGGTTTTAGGATTGTTGGTGGTCTTATCTGTTTGTCTATCTCGCCTGCGCGAGACCAACTATAGAATTATAGAAATAGATTCGGAGCTTACGGAGTTCGAATCTAAGCTGACGGCTTTTATTTATCTGTTGTTTGCTATTATTTGGGGTCTCTGCTTTATGGATTATCCTTGATAATATGTATGTCTACAAGCAAGTGTACAAATACCAGCCTGGATAATACTTTAATAGTAGTGTGATGTTTATAGCAATACGAGTATCTTTTATGTAGGTTCATCACACCGATCTTTCGGGAAGCTCATTTAACAGCATTGTTTTGTTCTTAAAAGTTTTATCATCACAAATAAACTTCAGTAATATGGTTGTAATAGCCTAGATATTTGAAGTTGTAGTCATTCAGAATGTTACTGGATATGTCAGTGTCACTCAAGTCACGTATGACCGTAAACTACTGGGTTTTAAAACTGCTATAAAACATAAGGAGGGATACGTTGCTGGCCATTCGCCCAAGAGCTCTATCTTTGAGCTCACTTCCGGAAATTACTTGGAAAATTAAGTAGGTAGATATGAAACAAAATGTGCACATAGTTCATATTAAATAAAATCATAATATAGTGAACTGGTAGTAGTGATGTGAAGAAAGGTGATTTCTTTTCTTTTGATGTCAATCATGTCGCCGTATTTTGTGATAAAGAGAGAATGAATGATAGATTTATGAAATGAATGAATGAGAGCCACCATATCAAATATTATTTTGTCTAGTAATATCATGCTAAGAGAACAATGAGTTACAGAAACCACAACATAATAGGTTAGGGTATGTTTTTGAATTCAATTTCCGATCGAGTTAGAAGTGAATTTATACTACAGTTCAATCCATTCCCGACCAATAACCTGACTTCAGAGCGGCATAAATTTCACGTGGATATAGTAAAAGCAGCCGCAATAAACTTTCTATTTTAGTTTTATTACTTCTACCAGGTAGGGGATTTGTAGTACATACAACTCGCTTTTGCTCGATATATCAACCGGTCGAACGTCCAAATGATAACTCGGTGCTTTGATGCCAGAACTTTTATGAATTCAGATGTTTAGTATTCTGTGTTCATAAACCAGTTATGTGCATGTTTTTTTGAAAAATATTTTATACTGTCGGGTTGAACTAAAAGTTTTATGACGTGAAAAGTATTTTTTGATATTAATAATTGCATTGCTGAAAACATAATCTGGTATTACAGTTTGCTGTGGTACTGTGGTGGCTAAAGTAAAGGAATATAGTCGCAGTCAATAAACGTGTTGTAGAGTGTGCGAGCAGCGACCTAAGCGATTCCTTCAGAAACTTTTTCAGGGTGCTGAGGAGGTGAACATACTAAAAGTCCTGATGTCTAGGAGGTGAGTCGGAGAAATGAAATCTAAAGTCTCTACTTTAGATTTCATTTTACTTCACCGAGGACACTTCCCGTGACCCAAGAGTTGGCTTTTATTTCTCTTGGGTGACAGTCGACATAATGCGGAGGACTTTTTCGATTTTTTTGTATTTCAGGTTATAAATAGGTTTAATTTAGGATATTTATTGTTGTTTTTTAATTATGTAAATAGTTTGTTATATAGTTTAGTAAAAGAAGAAAAAAAGCATCATATTTATTTCGCCAAGACTTTTACTGTAATTATACTGTCTTCGTCCGCAGGTGGCATGGATCCACATCGACCGGCAGATGATCCTGACGATCCACCGGCACGTGATCACGCGGCTGGCGCGGTTCAGCGTCTCGCACGACAACGCCATGACCTGGCTGCTGCACGTGAGCCAAGTGCAGCAGGAGGACAGGGGCTACTACATGTGCCAAGTTAATACCAACCCCATGATCAGCCAAGTGGGATATCTGCAGGTTGTTGGTGAGTGTATTTTTGTGGTTTCTTCGTGTGAGCCCAGTATTTTGACAAGTTTTAGTGTAAAAAAATCTCAGAAAAGTAGGTAAAAAAATACACGGCAAATACACGGTTATTTTGGTGATCTCACTTAATATTGATTTTGTGTAAATGAAAATCCGGACAAGTACTCGTACCAATGTGACTGTTTAAATTCTTAAGTACTTTCCGAGTTTATATCTTGGACATTACTGACGTCGGTGAAGGAAAACATCATGAGGAAACGTAGACTTATTGATAAATTATTAATATAAGTGATTTAAGGGTTGACAAGTCAAGATCTACCTGGGGGCACGGCGGTGCTCCCGCCTAAAACAAAAAGCAGGGACACTAGCACTAACTTCCTTTTCTCGAAGCATTTCGTCGTATTTTCAAACCTTCCTAGCAACGGCCTGAATAAAGAGAGAGCTCAAATTCAAGCTGAAAATTGTTATGCAGGCTTGGATCACAAACAATAATAAATTAAACAAATAACTTTCACCCCCCAACCTCCTTTAAGGGAGATGTAAGTCTATATTTCTTACGGATAATAGCTCAGTACAATATCACCGCTAATCAAAAAGAAAAATACAGCACCGTGTAAAGAGAAATGCAATCCCACCAAAAACATTTTATGTAAAGTAGGTTACCAACACTTACATAATGCATTCACTGTTAAAAAGTTACCAGATTGAATGTGGAGCTAAGCCTCTCTCATTCTTTATCGGCATAACTCTACAAACTTTACATCTTGGTCAAAATGTATGGCTTGGCCGTTCCGCGGTCGTCACATAGACACTATGATGATTATACGAATACGAACATAATGCCATATTGTTTATCCCCCATAGCACCATAGCAAAATGCGTGATAATTTATATCCTACAGACTGACCACACTTATAGGGATTATACATATGTGCAACATTTGAACAGAGTCTATGCGGAAGTACATATTGTTTATCCCCCATAGCACCATAGCAAAATGCGTGATAATTTATATCCTACAGACTGACCACACTTATAGGGATTATACATATGTGCAACATTTGAACAGAGTCTATGCGGAAGTACAGACGCCAGCAGGCCAAGCAACCCGAAACTGTCAAATTTTCCCAATCAAACTAGACCCTTAATGTTTTAGCGATAAAGTTGAAAATCTATTAAAGAAATTTGACAGATTGTAGTAGCTTGATGTGCTGGCGTCTGTACAAAATTCAGTGACGCTAGGACATACCTTCAAACAAACAGACAAAAATACTAAAACCTATTAGTTTGGCATTAGAATCGTTCCCAGACCTTATAGCAATTACTTTTTCAAAAATATTAATTTACAGTTTTGACTCTGCTACGATTTTATTATTGTATGTAGATAAAGATGTTTTGTGTCAGTCACTATCATTTCAAATTCTATGCCTTTATGTGTATTACTTTTACCTAACGCAGTGCACTGAGCTCCTCATGTATCAAGCGCGCCGGTCCTGCGGGACGCGCCCGTTAGGATCCAGAATTCGTCGATATACGCCGCGCGCGCGATTAAGTGCGATGGATGCATCGCTTGTAGTGCTAACCCCGCGCGACAGATGGATATATCTCACGATACGGTTTATTTGTGCGACGTATATTTGAATTTAGAATTTCTTGGAATTCGAAAAGCAGGAGCTCGTAGCTTTTTCATATTGAAAAATAAAAAAGAAGTCACATTCAATGTTTCTGAAACTAAATCTGCGTCTACAAGTAAATTAATCTCTAGGTATACCTGAATATTCTTGGGTTATTTTTGCTGAATCCATTAGCTGCTAATTATATGTTCTCATTCACAACTGGAGCTATTTGGCAATATAATAGAAACTTATTAATCGGGAATGGGAAAATATCGACGGGCCCTGTTTACCGCTGATCCTGCTCAGCGAAGAAACTTTTAATTACTTTCCTTTAGTATTTTGAAAGGGGTAATAGCTTCTTCTTTTGGTTCTTATCGCTTTGTGAAATAAACTCTTTGGTAGGATTTAATTGTTGTTTTATACTGTCGACGTGAATTACGAAGCAATATAACGAAAATGATTACTTTGGGTTCTAATTATGTGTTTTTGAATCTCCAAGAATGTTTATCAAGCATTGACATACTTTCCCTTCTTTGTTGTTCATAATTTCCGGTAAGAGACTCGAGGATGAGGCAACATAATTCTAAGTCAAGGTACCCGCCGTATCATCTCAACATAAATTGTTGTTTACTAGAGCAATATAACTGTCATCTTACTAATCTGCACTATCAATAATTTACCTGTTCTTGGCATCTACGGCTTGTTCAGCTGCCATTGTTTACGTCGCAGCATGTATTTACTCCTCTACAATACAACTAAATTTGTCGTTATTAACTAATAATTTTAGCGCTCCAGCCCGAAAATCAGCAAATATGGAACGTAGCCAAAGTCTCAGTTACAATTCAGTCGAGATAACATTCCTATCTGGTGCCCAGTGGAAATGTTAGATATATAAAATGGCGTAGGCGTGGTTCGGTCCCAAATCACCGATACGGGTAACACTTAGTCTTTTATATGGCCGTTTCCTACAAACTTTTAAGTGGAAATAAAGCGGTGGTTTTTTCTCGTGTTTGCATTTTAAACGTGCCACGTAGCTTTTATCTTGTTTTTATTGCTTTAGGACGCAACTTGTGGTCGCTTACGTGTTCTAAATCTGCATCTTTTATTTTTAGAAGCTGATTATTAATCGGAACGGATAAGGTGGGAAATGACATGGACAGAAAAGTGCATTCCATATACACATCTGTACATAGTAAATATATTGTATGATAAAAATAGAAAATTGAATTAATACGTAATTTTTAACCTCTCGGAACTTTTCCGTTTTTATTTCAAAATATTAAGCAATGCAAGATGAATTGAAAGTTACTATTACCCATTTTAATGAATGTTAATCAATATATAGTTAAAAATCCATAATTCAGGTGGCCATTACTTTGTTTAAACACCTAGTAATACTAAAACCATATCAATTAGCCGTAATACCGCATAACATATACCTACACACACACACACACATACAAATACATACACATGTACATACATATGTTCTGTTCGCTATTTTAAAGCTCCTTAATTTTTTTAAATAATCCAGCGAGTGGTTTGATTAAAAGGTTTAATAAAACTGTTTACGTCTAGTCTGTTGTAATGACAAGTTCTTTGAGTTTTTTTTTATTTAAAGCAAGTTAATTTGCTAATATTCACGAATATAAAACACCAAAATCATTGGTGTGCAGTAAATAATATAAAGTCCACACATAAACGATCATGTTCTTTACAATAAATATTATAAAATTAAAATATAAAATGTGCAAAATTCTTACACTATAATTATTTAAATTTAATTTTACTTTATCACGTTATTTTTTTAATCGGAGCTTAGAAATGACAGAATATGCTCCCAAATTCTTCTTTTGGCTTTCGTGCTTTTGACTTCATAATATGCCGTTTAGATTTTCGACCATCCTTTCTAATGACTTAATTCTTTCTACCAGTGCCACCAAACATCCTGGACGAAGAGAGTACGCAGTCGGCAGTAGCAGTTCGAGAGAATCAAAACATCAGCCTGGTGTGCAAGGCGGACGGCTTCCCCACGCCCAAGATCATGTGGCGCAGGGAGGATGGCCAGCCCATCTCCGTCGATAGGAGGAAGAAAGGTAAACTTCATAATTATATTTCTAGTAAACGTGATGGAAAACTTGCCGTATTAAGAAAAGGAGGAACTAGAAGGTTATTTTGAAATCTCAATCCACGAGTAAATGAACAATATAACCATATTTTGAGATTTATTGACAGTAATAAAAACGGCAAAAAATATCTGTAGCGAATATTATTTTTATTAGATGATAGTTTTACTAACGTTTTTTTTTTCACACCCATACGTACTGAAAGTATTCTAAGATGAAACTTGACACAGAAATACGTGCATTTAAAAAAGCGAACCCACTTAGTAAACAACAAAACAAATATGTAATTAAGACTGTGGAAAAAAGTAGTCGGCAGCTGCACGTCGTGAATGTGAGAAGATGATCAGACCTCAGCATGATGCTGGGCTATGGGGGGCCCCACCCACTGCACAGTAGGTACTGATTTTCATTTTTCAGTGGTCACCCGAAAATTACATACATAACCCAAGCAACCACATTTATATAAAACTCAAATCTGAATGAAGACATAAGTATATTTTATAATGCATAAGTATATTTTATAATGCATACGTGCAATTACTTAGAAAGCTGAAGTCCCAAAAGATACCGCAATCTAAAATCGCATTTTGAGCCCGGTTCAGTTTGCGAAGTTGTGGCGGCGTCAGCAAAGTTGTTTAATTGCGTGTCAATTAGCAGCGAGTGTTCCAGCGATTTATCTACTGTGCACTGATAGGGCAGTGCCAATTGCTGTTCAAATGCAATTTATCTGCTCTCGTTATTTCGAGGAGAATTTTTGGGTTTTTTTTTTTTTGGAAAGATGTAGTGATTTTTATTTGTAAACAAATCAAGCGTTTATTGTACTGTGACGGTTGTAAATGTTTAAAATGATGAATATTTGTTGTTGTGGTGGAGAGTTAAAGAGTGTACTTACCTAAACAGTAAAATTATTGATTGCGTAATTATTTATTTAGGGCATAATATTTTTAATAGAAAGATAAACATAATCATATTTTCCGTAGGAGAGAATAAAAACCTGATACATTTTACTTGCAACTACTAAGTAATTGAGACAAAAATTGTTTCGTTTAGATCTAAAGACTGCCATAATTTTCTGTTATGAACAATTATCGCAGTCTTTAGAGATAGCTTTAATAAAGAGGAAACAGGAAGACAGAGTCAGGCAATTTAAAAATATAAGTAACGTATATTTTGTGAACATTAAGATTATAGATTGCGATTAAACTAGCTTAACGGTTCATTTCGTTTTTATTGGCGACATTTCTTTTCATTGTTCCGTCGCGTCCTCCCGACTTCTACACAGCACTCGCAATAAACGTGAGATAATACCTAGTTAGTTTTAATTTCCTAATAAAAAGAAACACACTGTTACGTTCAATATCTGTAGCTTCATGTTTTGATACTAAATCTTTTGCAGATTACAAACTTGTACTGAAAGGATGAATTTTAGAAACGGTTAACTCTTGTAAAGTGATTAAAATCATTTATAATGTCCAGGAATTAGTAAAGACGAAAGCCCGGTTAAGCAAATCAGTCAAGTTTTTTTGAATACTTACTTTATTCCAAGTTTTGCTCAAGTTAGTCAGTCTGTCACCATGACATCATCATTCTATTAACTATCCATCTACAAGTCGTAGTCGACATTCTAAGTTAAACCACTATGTAGGAGCATGTTGCTACCGACGCATATAATATATTTTAACAATCCGCAGAGCACAGCTGTTGCCGCTGCCAAGTACAGATCTCTATACCAGGGTTGCTCCTCCTAAGAGACTCTAAAATTAATTTATTTAACGTAATACTTTACTTTGTAAAAATGTTTAAAGCTAAAGTGGATAGTTAAGGTTGGCTTCCTATTGAGCTGATATTTGGTCTAGTTCAAGTTGTTCATGAAATTACGTAAAATGGTTTTATTAACCTCTTGAATGCCGTAATTACAGACACAATTAAAAAGCCATTATGTCTCGCGTAGATCTACGTTCCGGCATACGAAGGGTTAAGCATAAAAGAACTGCCTACGCCTCAAATAGGCATTGCTATAGAAATTATAATTTCTATGTACCGGTCGTCATTTCTATGTAGGTATTAATTTAACGTCTTGATAAGATCGTCCCGTGAAGGTTTAAAGTGTATATTAGACTGTAATTAAAAACTTATTATTTTCTTCAATATTGTGTATCGAATTCAGTGTTTGTACACTATGCCATGTTGGTTCCCTCTTTCCCTTAGTAAACAGATCAGAATTCTGATTCCGCCATAAGGAAAATTATAACGATTACCCTGCCCCAACATGTGGCATTCTATCGCTACTTATGCAATTGTTTCTTCCCCTTTTCCCATAAAATTAATTTTGTTTGCATTTCCTAATGCGTCCATAACGGCAGTGAGTGGTCGTGTAGCTAATACAATTGCATTCGTGGCCATTCCCGAACCATTAACTAATAGAGAGTAAAGTGGAGCAGCTTTCTTGATCCGTATTGTACTTTATTGCAATCTGAGATGGGAAATTTTGTTAGTTGAAACGTTGAATCTTTTAGCAGTGTTTTGGTCCAGTGTAGAATACAAAAACTGAGGAAGTTTAATGTGATGGTTATTGATCATAGATTAAATAGACAAATTTAAAATAAAATAATCTGGTCTTCTCTGACCTCAAAATCCTGCCATGAGCTTCATAATTCTTTAAATAAATGATTCCATTCATACTGCGGGTACTTCTCATCGAGCTGCTTCAGCTACAGAGCTCCCAATTACGTACACTCGACTCCACTCGTTATCTTTCTGCAGATATGATAACAAAACCTCTTTGCGCCACCGTAATCCCACATCCAATATGGCCTCCACTCCAGCTGAGGATTAAGCCTCATTTCAAGAAAAAATCCAGTTTAAAGATAATTATGGCGTAGAAAAGCTGAGTTGTGCCGCCAAATGAAATCAGTTGAGAGTACCCAAAGCGCCGACAAAAGCGTCCAAAAATTGAGTTTAATTTCAAGAGCGATTTCCTTGTACAGAGTAAAATTAACGTGTGGTGTGGAGAGGTACTTGTCGCTAATTGTGTGTGACCCTCTCCCCTCCTGTCATTCCCACGTATGTTTGTCCCGACGGATGTTTTAATTACGGCCGCCATCGAAAAACTCCCGTTTTCGATTCTATACGTGTTAATCTTTTGTTTGAATTAATATGGTGGCGGTGTACCCTTTTTACTCGCGGTGAATAGGAGGAGTCGAGTGCGAGCGCCCGTGCTGATGAATAAAAGTTGTAATGGCGAGATTTTACTGAAAACATTTAGATTTGATGCTGAACAGTGAAGCGTGAAACTCTGGCGATGTATTTTATTCGTCGCCTCAATAATGTAGAAAATGAAAAAGAAGAGGCAACAGTTTTAGTTGGGGAAATGTTTTTTGAAATTCCAAAATGCATTGCATTTTAAGAAAATGTTACTTAATTTTTTCCTGGCAGATTGGAATATAAAAGTAAAAGGAGGGAACAGCTGTCATCTGCCTCAGCAAGCTGTAATCGTCTCACTTAGTTAACTACTCTCGCTCGTCGTATAATGAAAGGGTGACTAGAGAAGCTCTGTTTTAATTTTGTGGAGCTGTGACATTGTTACTAAATTATTTATGTACTAAGCGCTCTACCTTAGGAACGCCGTGTTATATATTACAAGTAATGTTTCATCACTTGCTTTTTGTGGCATAGTTTAATTCAGGCGTAATTTTCGGTAAAAAAATAACTAACAACTTTTTGTTGAAAGAGACATAAATAAGCACTGCAATATATATATATATTATATATGGAAAATTATAAAATTAATAAAATGGCTCACGAAGAAAGGATACAGTCATATTTTTTCTTTACAAACACTACTTAGTCAACTAGACAACAGCAAGAACTTTTTATGTAAGGTAGAACATATAATTACTTCCATCCACTTTTGGTACTGTTAGTCGAATCGTTAAGCTCCTTAATTTCCAAGTTGAGCTGCATGATTGCTGACTAATACACTACGTGCACTGACTGGACAGGCCCACTCAATCTGTGTGGTACTTTCCTCAAAAGACCATTTTAGACATCAATCTACATGGTTTTCGTGATCTGACTATATGTCTGGACTTTACATGAGACTGACCTCTGAGTTTATTTCGGCTTTCTTCTCAGAGATAGATATGTAGGAAACGCCGACCCCATCTAGTTTTTCAAATATGATTGACGTGTAAAAGTATTTTGACAAACCAATTTACATAAATAAAATCATGTATCATTATCATTTAATCCAGTTTTTCCTCCATTTT
The DNA here is from genome assembly GCA_945859715.1 of Apamea sordens. NCBI lineage: Eukaryota > Metazoa > Arthropoda > Insecta > Lepidoptera > Noctuidae > Apamea > Apamea sordens. The sequence goes on along the minus strand of OX243990.1, from coordinate 714,775 downwards.
CCAACCCAAAATTGTTCAGCAGAACTAATAGCGCGCCAGCTGATTGCCAAACCTAACTGCCTCTATAATAAACAATGTAAACAATAAAATAAACATTAAAAACAAGTACACGGGTGCAGGGTAAAGCACTAATTGTTTAATGTATTCAAGTAGCGAGTGGAGAGCGTTCTCTCATTACATTCATTGCGCTGGCGCGGTACGGTGGCGGTAGAAAACGTACCCTAATTGTAAATAGAGGCAAACTCATTTGGGCACTTGATGGCGCCCACCGACCCCACGCTACGAGCCAGGAATTTTTAATTTTTATACCTCGAGCTAGATTGTTTTAAATGACCTCAATGGAGGTAGTTTGAGGTCTGGTACAGTTGATGGAGGTGCCTTGGATTGTCAGGTGGTTAAATAGCTCCTAGTACGATTAAAATGAAAAGGCTGTTTGTGGTAGTCAGTCCATGTGGGAAAAATAATTGTTAGATTAGGTACCTAAGCTACTCAAGTGGTGCATTAAAAACTAAAGATTATTCGAGATTGTTAGATTCAAATTCTAATCACATTAGTTAAAAACAAAATCGCTAATCGGTATAACTTTAGGACACAACATTTCTAGAATTTGCGTGGTCTCCTTCATGAAAAAGTTACAAATTTGTAGAATATTCTTACTTATTTTTTCGTGTATTTTGCACAAGTACGTAGTATGGGAACATAATCCTGCAAATATGATCAACTTTGAAGATGCACAAGCATAATCAGCCTATAGCGTTCCCACTGCAGTGATGCCGACCACAAATGGGAATTTGTGAGAGGGAGCAAGACTTCATCCACCATCGTAACTTCTTATAAATTTTTCCTTCACATTTTGAAGCAGAGTCTATTTAAAACACTTATTGATTCGTAGGTATGTCATACAGGAGAGCTACACCGAAGTGGAGGTACAGTTTTTTTTTCCAAATCGCAATTATTGAAAAGTTCTCTTTCTTCCAGTGACAGTGTACGAGGGAGACACTCTGAGCCTACAGCGCATCAGCCGCACGGAGATGGGCGCATACCTCTGCATCGCCACCAACGCGGTGCCGCCCTCTGTCTCCAAGAGGATCATTGTTGATGTCGAATGTGAGTACTAATCTAATTTCGTTGTGTTCTTCTTCTTTATGTTCTGCTTCTTCTTCTTTAGGGCCCAGGGCCCTAGCAGTGGCAACGATCTGATTCTGCTATAATGTTATTTTAAAACCATCGACAGGATAATAAAATTTAAGGGTAATATTTGTCGAGTCTTTATTTAATCCCAGATCGCTATGAGATCGTCAGTAAAATTATTCGGAGTTTTGCTACTGACTACCCAATGGTAGGCACTAGAAAAACTACTTTAACCGATGAACATGGTTTCAGTCATACCCAATGAACAGAATGAATGGAGAAAACGCTTACTTGGAGAAAAGGAAGTAACAGAATTTTTAAACTAAAATTATAATAGGTATTACAACAAACTTCAACAAGCTTACGAAATTGTTGCTGAAATCTATATTATTAAAATCGTGACCAAAATGTGACCAGAAATTGCCTAGTTGATTGTCCAGCTGAAGATATTGCTCACTCAGATTCAATCAGAGCAATTGCGTGTAAAATCAGTGGGGATTCACCGTAATCCACAATTGTCTCACGTACGTACGCTGTCGTATTACAAGCTTACAGCTTCCAGCTCGTTTTCCATTATGGACTAAGCGAAATTTCGAGCTGTGACAATGTGGAGAAAATTGGTCGTGACGTAACGTTGTAACACCATTTTATTTAATACTAGCTTATGCCCGCGGGTTCGCCCACGTGGATGTCGGAAATTATAACACGGGAACGTGCTACCTGGACAAAAAGTAATTCCGTCCTCAGAATGATATTCTATCTCCATGCCAAATTTTATCGAAATCCGTTCAGTTGTTGGCAAAAACGGACTTTTTTGTATTACAGGTAATCATCACTAAGCTAATATCAGTCCCACACTGTTGATGATTGGGAAAAAAAATCCTTTCGTCGACATTGTTGACGAACGCAACTTTTTTTTCCTGATTGTCAACAGTGTTAACGACAGTGGTGTCACTGATCAGAGGGGCAATTCTCGTAATTTTAAGAACGTTCTTAGTCTGATCTCAGTCTCAATCTGTCAAAAATACGTCTAATTTTCATTTTGACAAGTTTTTGACATTTGTTTGTCACCGACATGAGACTGCGACTAGATTTGGAACGTTTTAAATTACGAGAATTAAGCTTCTGGAATTATCGAAAAGAAGTCCCGTTCATCAACACTGTGCACTGTGGACAGTTGAAACATTTTTATCCCGATTGTCAACAGTGAGTGTGAATAACAAAGTGTGACTGATCGGGAATATTCTATATTATATACTAGTCCAAAGTTTTATTGATTTCATTTGGGTTTACCAGGCGATCCAGCCTTAGAACATAGATGAGAAACCTAGTGATGAGCATCAAAACATCTAAAAGTCAAAATGAGCCCCCAAAGCACACTAGACCTCGCTAAATCAGAACCTTGAAATTGTGTGTAAAACCTTGCTGGGCCTCGCAGCTGTAATCCGCAATTGGCTCACGTACGCTCGCTATTGGCGCATTACAAGCTTACTGTATTGTTATGTCATTATTGATTTCGACTCAGGCCGGCCAACTAGGCTCCGAGACGGCTTTCAATTGAGAAGATTTCAATGCATTACAATAATTTGTTCCTGGCTATTCAACTGTATTTGGACCATCAACAAACAAGCGGACTTGATTGTCGATGTTATTGGCGTAGTTGTAGTAAAATATTTCTGACATTACTTGTGCTTTTGTGGTTTTGTAAATGGTGTGAAACTCTTTAGCCCATAGATTATTGACGTTCACGTAATCTATTAATGTTACTATAATTATTCATTACCAATAAACAATTTCTTCAATATCATATAATTTGCTACACGCCCTTTAATTATATTGTTTCGTTTATCTCTATGGTACTTATTTCGTGTTTTGCCTCATCTTCCTGTTTCAGTAAATCAATTCATACAATCATGTTTTCCATTATTCATCAATTTCCTTCAATCTACGAGTACATGAACACAGACTTCTTTATATGTGTTCATTCTTCTGTAGGTTCTTAAAGGTGCACTAACCGAGGCGACATCACTGCCTTGTACTGACACAACTTGGCCTAGTTTTTCTTGATCTACTTAGTCATAGCTAGTTTTATAATAACTTTACTTTCCATGGAAAAAATTGATTTTCTATAATTTTAGAAGTTATATGCTACCATGTCATACAGCCATGCCGAAAGTTTGATATCTATTTTTGTATTGCTAGACAATGGTTTTCATGGTTTTAACGGAAAGGCGACGGCATCTACCTAATACGTGAAGCTCTGAATGAATTTCTCAGATTTTTCTGTCCGAAGATTTTTGAGATCATACAATCTAACTAACATTTTTTTTACGTATATACTATATTGATACCATTATCTAGCCTTGTATTTAACTCTACCTTGATTGTACCCAGGCTTAATTTGTTCAAACGGGTTCCTGCGATGGCATTTCAGAACAAATAAGTTTATAATAATTTGTTTCAGAATAAGTTCCCCATACAAACAGACGTATGAACGCTTTATATAACTACAGCAAAGTTTTACCATCAATCTTCAGCGGAACTTTGTAAAGTATTCATTGTTTTAATATCCTTTGAGACCGGCTACCAAGTAATGCACTTTTACATCGTTTGCCTTACGGGTTATTGGAATTCATGCTCAGTTATAAATGAAATATTTTTCCCGTTATGAAAACAGCTAAACTTGAGATACCTCTACAGAAAGTACTTTTATCATTGTAATAAAATAATATAATAATAATATCTTTATCCTTATTCAATTGTAGCGAAATACATACGTCATGAACAATCGGCACTAGTAAACTCGCTCAGTAATAATGCATAAGCTTCTAAGGTAAGCCTACTCTCAAAAGGGACTGCCTTCCGGATGACATGGGAAGAATGGAACATCTCCTGCAGCATATAGGTGACCTATTTTCTTAATATTACTGCATATTTTATGACCTGGAGACGTTTATGTCTTTCATTTCCGATGTTAGCTACCCTAAATGTTTTCGTCATCTGTAAAGAATGATTTTCCTCTTTCAATGGAGTTTTAAAAGAATTTGTGGATAAAACAGCCCTCATTCGATGTTTTAAAATGAATAAAAGATAAAAATACTGAAATTCAATGGGAATTCAGAGTTGGGTTCCCCTTTATTTTCAATTCTTATTACAAATTGCGGCTGACTAAATAGACGGCGATGTCCCGCAATAATTGAAAGATAATATTTTTTCGCGGTGCACGCTCTGTCATGATTGTGGCTGCAGACTTTTTGCTCAAGAAAAGCCTTTGAAATGTTTGCAAGATGAAAATGTAGTTTGCGATTAATCGCCTTTGAAAGGCTAAAAAGACTTAAAGTTTTTCTTGGCGATTCAAAGAAAGGAGTGTTCTTTTTGACATTTTTATTGGTTTGTCACAAAAGATTCTTGCGATTAAAATTCTCTCCGACAAATGTACCTATATCTATATATATAAAAATCAATGCCACTTTTCGTTGTAATTTTATAACTCAAGAACGGGCTCACCTATCCAAACCAAATGTTTAGGCTTTGTTCGGACTATTTAGTATATGGTTTATGTGAAGTTTGCACAAAATCGGTAGAGCGGTTCTTCATTAACAAATAAATTCAATAAATGGCGGATCATTTTGTTATTGGGGATTTTGCTGTCAAATTAAAACTTTTTTCATATGGGGATTGTGCTGTCAAATTGAAACTTTTTTCAGTGTTGACAGTACAAGCATGTTGTTATGTCATTTATGCGGTCATTCCATTTTGGCGTGCTTCGATTAACCACTCTGCTCGACTAGATTTTGACATATGACATATCAGCTGACTCGACGGGATTTTGCGAATTACGTCATGAAATTCAGTAAATTACATCAACTTTCAGCATTCAAATTTATTAAGAAAAATATGTTTCCGCGCTTATTTTATACAATATATTTGTGGCAAATATCTTTAATTATTTGTTGAGGTCGGTCAAACTTCGTTAGTCTACTACGAAAGTTATATAAAATAGGTATTACTACACCTATCCAAAAGGTAGGCACCTTAAACTCGCTGGAAATATGTACATACATAACCTATTCTCTTGCTGAAAAGATGCAAAAGGGAAAAATAAAGATATTATCATTCTCTCCGCGTTCTTACTTTTACCATTTTTCTTACTTAAACTACTTATAAAACGCAATCAAGTCTTGATAAAAATTACAAAAAATTGTGTTTCGACATGACACTTCTTAGTGCTGACCATCCGTCCAGTTTTCTTATTTCGATTCAATAATTGCATAAAGTCTAATCGATAATCGGAATTTGCAAAAAAAAAAGGTGTAGAAACTATATAAATCCTCTTTGGTATATTTTTCATGAATTAATTTATTTTTGAAATTAATCATTTTAATTACCGTACGTGTATGTACACGTACACGTACGGTGTGGTTAGGTGTGTAATTTTTTATGGTTCCGTACGTCCAAATGAAAAAACGGAACCCTTGCAGGATCACTTGTATCTGTGGGTCTTGTCTTTTCTTATTTGCTTCGAATCTACTGGACCGATTAAATTGAAATTTGGTACACATATGAATTTCTGTGACCCAAAGATGGACGTGTAACGTAAATAAATTAATTTTGAAAATGGGGTCACTCTTGGGGGGCAAACTAAAAAATAAAAAAAATATCAAATGAAAGGGCTTGTTGTGGGGGTTTTAAATATATTTGCTTAATAACTAAAACAAAAGTTATGTGGCCGTCTGTCTATGTGCCGGTCGGTCTGCCTCTCTGCCGTCTGTACAAACCTAAACTAACCGTAAAATCTAGATTTTGACCAATTTGCACCGGCCAGCCTTTCTTACAGGCTTAACGCGGGCGTTTTCGTGGACGCGCGTTGCACTCCTTATGTCCCAAGCTGCCGTTCTGTAGCTTGGGATAAAATTTTAAGAACTTTGTCTGATTTTGAACCCATAATTTCGTCATGCCATTAACCATTTTACTCGTAGACGTTAACGAGTGTTAATAACACTATATCGTATTCGTATTCTATGCACGCAAAATGGTGTAGTAAAATTACGATAAACATAATTAGAGGTAGCATTCCCCAAGCATGTACCCGAGGGTTGAAAAAAAACTATGCACACAAGCGTGTGGGAGGTATTGTTGGAACTTATTATTAAAATTATAAAGATGTTTCTAATTGACTTTAACTTTTAAAGTCAATCGTTTTTGAGATATGAGATATTTTCGTTTAAAACCGCAGAATTAACTTGGTTTTTTACAGTTTTTTCGAGAACTTTTATGAAATACAAACTTATTTCTGCAGTCAATCAAATTAATGATATGCGCTGTGCATGCGTAAATATTCATCCCAAGTACGGGACCTTTCACTGTCCGACATACACTTGGCCAGTTTTTTTTTTTAATTTCGTTGGGAAACTACCACAAAAAGTAAACAATTTCTATTGCTCAAGTAAACTAATATAAATAAAAACTACCAAGCTCATACAGCTAACAAAACATAAACATGCGGTTTCCCAAACTTTTGCTAAGCCTATCTAAAAATGTATACTGGGCATTCTGTAGCAAAATATTAGAAAGTACCTATCAAAAATTAATAATTGCACAATAAATAAAAATAATTTTGAATAGCGAGGGCATTCCGAATATAAATTCAAATATAGAAACAATTCGGCGCGAAATTGAATAAATGACTATCTATGGTCATAGGTCCTCTGTTATTGACTCAGTTTCAATATAATGTCCAAAAAACGATTAAAATTACATTAGGAAAGCATAAATCATTATTATAAATAATGCTTGTTGTATTTAATGCTTAAAATAATTTTATTTCAATTTCTGAGAATCGATTTCTGACATTCGTCATATTAATTACTCGGGTCAATCGAAATTAAAAAAAAAATCGTTTGGCATAATCGCTTTCGCACATCATTACGAAAAAAAAAACAACAATGGTCGGCGATTTTGAACACAAATTAAGTAGTGGTAATGAATAATACGTGTTATTGGACCTGTGTTTCAATATTACGTTATGATTTGGGCATTTTCGTGTTTTTTATAATATTTGTAATAATATTTTTCACATTTTACATCTTATCTACATGTGTGTGTGTGACTTTTGTGAAAAGTAAAAATGTAAACACGCACGATTGGCGCGAAACTTCGACTTTAGATATCAAAAAACTACATTACCACTACTTATTTAACATGAACAATGGATGAATTCGTCAAATAATTAAATCATGTATTATTCATTGCCCCTGTGGTGAAGTTTGGATTTTCGAAATCCCCAATTTTTATGTTTTTTAGCCTCGACCACCACTGTCATCAAAATGGCGATTATCGCATTTACAGACTTGAATTTAATAAAGGTAAATTAATAAACTTGCGCGCTAAATATGGAAGATTGAATGGCGATAACATATGAGTTTTTTATTCAACTCTCTTAATTAACGCACATTCATAAGATTTGATGGGTAGCATAATCAATATTTACATTATCATTAAGGGTGTCGTATGTCGTCATTTCAAGGTCCAATGGGACCCCTTACTGAGCCAGCGGAGGTTCGTGTGTTCGGGTCCATTCGGGGGCGCTACCGAACTATACGGTTAAAGCAAATTGTCAGCGATCATTATTGCTATGTGTTTATATTTGTATATAAATAAAAATGAACCACAGAAATGTATGTACGCGCATAACTTCCGATCGACTGCACCAAATTGGATAATTCTTTTTTTTTGTGTTCGTTATTGTCAGGACAAGGTTTGTATACATAATTGGACCCGGTAGGTGGCGCTGCTTTTTCGTGTGGGATGACGTCTGCCGGGTCCGCTAGGTTCTGTCAATCAATCAGCGTTTTACTTATAGGAGTAGGGTAGGAGTAGTGTAGTAGTAGGTTAAGAGTAGGGTAGGAGTAGGACACCACGCGAACGAAGTAGGGCCGGGCAGCTAGAAATAATTTATATGCCAAAACAACGTTTGCCGGGTCAGCTAGTTATGTTATATAAAGTCGTGGGCGATCAAAATGTGTTGTTTCATGTTTCTGGTTATGAAAGGACAGTAACGTGTGACAGTTTATTTTTGTGCAGAATTGCAACGGTCAGCGGGAATATGAGAGTCGTCAGCATAACGGTTATATTCACAGTAAATTGGGGGAAATAAAACGAATGAAACATTTCGCAATTTTATTCAGTTCTTGATTCTGCAAGATCTCCTTGTTTTATGCACTATAGCAGTCTGTAGACAGAATATCTAACATTGTTCACAACTTGGAAATTCCTTCTCACGTTGATATCGTTTAAAATTCCTCTCACTTCGCATAAAACATGAGCGATACATATGTATAGATGCTGCTATACTCCTGAACACCGTGTGCGTTAGCTTTTCATAACACAACAATTACAATAAAAAAAATAAAAAATCACATATTCAATAACATAATAAAATAGAGCACTCTCAGTCTTCACTTTACAACGCTATAAAATTCAAGTATGTAATCATCTAAATAAATAACATATTAATTTAAAAGCACCAACAGTCAACACAAAACGTGATAATGAAGTCGTAAGAACATAAAAAAACGCAAACTTTATAAATATTTTAAAACGTCGTAGAATATTAAAGTGTATTACTGAAGCGAATATTATACCTCGTGAAAATTGCCACCATAAACTCGAGCGTTGTGAATTACGTTTTCAAAGTGTGGATTTTATTAGCTGGGCGTTATGTGAAAAATCGTCGGGCGGCTTTCGGGCGCACTCGGCAAACTTCGGGCCGATCCATCATTATTGAAAGTTTATAAATTGCTTCCTTCAAGTTTGTATGTACTTGCGCTAGTCGTAGTGCTGCTTCAATTGATAACTTATAGCTATATCATAGACTTGTTTGTCTGAAGTAAGAGAGTTGCATAAATAAGAAACTGTTACTTGTTTGCATTATCTTTCCAGTTACCGTATTCCTCAATCTTTAAATTAAAGTTTTGTAATTTCTATCTATTGCTATTGCTAACTCTCACAACATTTCATGCAAACCTTTTCATTTTACACTATACTTATTCAATGTATTTATTTGCCTTTCAACTGCATCACACGTTAGGATCACATTCGCATTTCTCTGGTACCTTCACTTGGGTGTCTGCTGGTGTATGATAATGAATAATTACATGATGTTCGTCACGCACGGCTTCTGCATTAGTCCGTTTCTGTCTATTGACTGCTACATTGACTTCTACAGATTGTTCTACCTAAACATTCAACACACCCTGTTCAGCTACTTCCCTAATAAACCAAATATCATCATTAACATCATCACCTCCTTCGTTACGTACTTGCGTACTAACCGACACTTTACATTCTGCAGACCTTTTGTTGAGAATGGCCCTTCAATAAACCGTTATAACCAATCTTAGAGCACTGTTGTCAGATATATTGGTTAATAAAATCATAGATTATCATAGAATGTACACAAAAGTGATTTTAAAAGGTCAGGTGGTCAATTTTTTTTTTTTTAAACAATATTGTGATGTCCTGTTTTAATTTAGATAATAATATAATTTCCAAGAACATTTCGTTCTTACCCATTTTTCCCATTTTCTATATTGTCTCCAATTTGTTTATCTAATTTAACTCAATACAACTTGGCAACATTTTAGTTAGATTAAAACTTACATCTAGGCGGGCGAACAGCTTATACGAAATTCATATTTGTGTAATCTGCTTCACGGATGCCATTTGTCCATTCCACAAGCGCTTTGAGTCAGATTATCTTAAAAAAAACTTCTACCTGTGAGCTGTGGCGGCGGGCGTCAGTGTGAACTTCACTTTGTGGAATGTTACGAAATATTCTATTTAGTTCACATATTTTAAACATAAGTTTTTATTTATGCTAAAAATATACTAACTAATATATTGCTCTTGCATGTATTATTTGTTATATAATATTTATGTCTGTGTATGTGTATATAATTACGAAAAAGAGCTGATAGTAACATTTTTTTATGACAGGTCCATTTCCACGAAATGTTCTTGTCGGCAACTTATGTATGTAAAATAACAGCAACTTGATACGGCAAAATATAACATTTTGATAACCCCGGGAGTACCGTAACAATAGGCACCTAGTAACTGTTGATAGACTACCTTGGACCCTATTGCCAAAACTAAGTGAAAGTGATCAACCATTTCTTGTACGATTAATGTTAGACGTATAAATAAATGCTCAGTGTAGCGAATGTGCATCACTCAATCGCATGTTGATCCATCGGTATCTCATCGCTAACCTATAGTCTACAGCCTCTAGTTGGCATCGTCTATCGGCTATCTATCCATCACGGGTTCCAAAGCGCTGCACACGTTTACACTGCGTTGGAGATATCGTAATGTATCTCCAACAGGTTATACCGTCGTAAATACATGTATATACAACTCTTGTTTGGCCTGTAAAACAATATAGCCATTGTTCCTGGAACATTGTTACGTGGAAGGCCAAAATAGATTTTTTTAAAAAATGTGGTTTTCTTTTTATTCATGCTATTTCAAATCCGTGGTTCTCGAGTTTCAGCTAACAGTTAGATAGAAAAAAATCCCTTTAATTTTAGGCAGTGAAAACAGAAACATTTCCCATTTCTATTTTCAAACAAAATAGGTTGCATAGCTTTTAGCAAAACATAGGAACGATCTTCAAAAATAAACTCTATATTTTAGAACAATACAGATAAGAAAGTTTTTTTTTTTAAAAGACGTCTAGTATTATGAACAAGGGTCCTACCTCGGGGCTAAGCAATAAAAGTTTCATGGTATTATTTTTATCATTTTAACCACTTCAAATCTTTGATATTCTTTTAGATAAATCTCGAGAGTGCCTAGATGATACACTCTCGCAGAGAATTTGATTTTAAAATATTGTATGAATAGCGCGGTCTGAGAAGATAATCTTTTGTTTAAATTTCATGAAAATTCTTATGTTTGCACTGATGGGCAGAGATAGAACTCAATAGGTGTTTGTGTTTGGAATGCAATAAAGATTTGAGTTTGAGTTTATGGAATAGATAATAGAGGCACTCCAAATATGAAAAACAAGAACACAATGTAATTATTCTAGAGTCGACAGCGACACTACACAATATGGTAAATCTTTGGATAGAACCCAGCATGCGCCGGACACAACAATGACATTCTTATTTATAAATCTACATTATTTGAGTAAATAGTGTTGCGATAAGTTGGATAATAATGATAAAGATGGCGAGTTAAAGCCACACAACTTTGGATAGCCGAAGTTGTAACAGAGCACAAACTACAACTAGTCTTTTGGGATTAAAGCCGAAATGGAACTTAACTAATTCTTTTATTAATGTAATACATTTTCTATGTCGTGTCTAACGAACCGTTGTCGGTCGAACTTAGTCTTATACTTGGGTACACATTCTTCCCTTATTCGATGAAATTACGGAGAAGGTTTTTGAAGATACATGGAAAAATAAACTTTTTGAATAATATATTTACGTATCCCGGATACGTAAATATATTATTCAAAAAATTTATTTAACATTAATGACGAAAACACAAGTATCTATTCTAGAGAATTTATGCGATATGCACACTTAGTAGGCATCACCCACAGTTATGAATAACGTAATCGTCATATTCGTGTTTACTTTACGTTTACTCCGCTCGTTCATGGTTGGCTCTCGGGAGTAGATATACCTACCTGATTTTCAAGTTTCGTTCAAAAACGTTATATATTTTTGACATACTCTTTAACAAGGCATTTTTTTTTTAATTTATTTATTTCAGGAGATGCGGGCCCATAGATAAATACCTTAACCTAAACATATATATTTTTAGTATAAAATAGTACTTCACTAGCTAGTTCTTGTGCTGTTCTGTGGTACTTGCCCGCGAAACATTATGGAACAAAATCAGAAGATATTCAAAAATACTTAGAAGAACACCACCATTTGTCGTCTGAAAAAAGAGAATTAGTTGTGAAACGTATTCAAAAATATCTTATAACAGCGTTTAACAAACCAAATCTAACGGAATTAGGACGTTTCTTTTATAAAAATACATCGTGGTTAGACGGTGAATGTAAGGTACAATTCGAAGAAGCACCGATGGATATTACACCTACAACATCTGGAGAACGTGAACGTTCCCCAAAGTCTTATGAAGATCTATCAGAGAAACCGAAAAAAAAAGTAAGAATATGCAGGAGTTACAAGAATATGGACTCGAGTATATGGGTAATGCATTCAAAGAAGCTACTTTTGTTTCAATGATGCGGAATTGTGATAGAAATGAAAAAAGGATCATGAACGAAAAATTATTGCATGAAAGTCGCAATGCAACAGATTTTACGGTGGATGCTATAAGTGTTTTTGCAGATTTAGATCTTTCGAAATCACAATACGGATTACTTCGAGCAAGTCTGATCAACAAAAACTTCGACAGATTGCCATCATATAATATATTGACGAAAGCCAAAAAACTGTGTTATCCTCCACCATTTAGCATTCAAATAACCGATATAAGTGCTAAAGTAAATCTACAAGATTTGCTGGATAACACTTCTGCTCGCACCTTAAAGATTGAAAATGTTAACAACTCAACAAGAAAAACTCATAAATTTTTTACCAAGTGATGTTTCATGTGATGGTTCATCGGGGCAAAGTTAATATAAACAAGTTTTAACAGATGAGAGTGACTTAGTCTCAGATGCAAACTTATTTATATCGTCTTTGGTACCAATAAAGCTGACTGACACAGAAACAAATGAGGTAATTTGGCAAAATCCGGCTTGTTCTTCTATTCGTTATTGCCGACCAATCCTGATGGAACTTACAAAAGAGACAACCCGATCAGTGGTTGGTGATATTCGGGGTCAAATTAATAATTTGCAAACTTCAAAGATACACAAGATAATTGAAATAAGTCACGACCTATTTCTAACTATGGTGGATGGAAAAGTTACACAAGTTCTGGAGCTGTGTACAGTGTGTGGGGCTAAACCAAGCGAAATTAATCATTTGGAGAAGATTGAATCAAAGCCAGATAATATAAATGCTTAAGAATACGGTTTGCCTACGTTGCATGCGTGGATCAGGTGCATGGAGTTAATTTTACATATTTCACCTTTTCACCTTTCATTTAAAAATGGCCTGCGAGAACTCCGGAAGATAAAAACAGTAAAGAAGACAAGAAGAAGCTTGTACAAAGTTTGTTTCGAAGCCGAATGCGATTGCACGTTGATAAGCCCCGACAAGGAAGTGGAGACAGCAATGACGGCAATACAGCTCGGCGTTTTTTTGAGAACTACTATTGCGCTTCAGAAATTACAGGAGTTGACAAGGAACTTATTAGAAGGTTCTATGTTATTCTTCAAACTTTGGCATCCGTTATTGCTGTAAACCCAGAAAAAAATTGTGAATAAACTCGCGCAACCGCACAACTGTACGTAACAAAATATATGTGGTATAATATACCTTCTTCAGTACATAAAATCTTAATACATGGGGAAAGTATAATAAAACATTTTGCTGTTCTGCCCATTGGTAATTTATTTGAGGATACCCAAGAATCTCGTAATAAGGATTACAAAAAAATCTGATTGCATCACGCTAGAAAATGCTCTAGGCCCGCAATGAGTCAAGATCCTTACGTCAGATCCTTATCTAGCAAGTATCAGAAACCATCAGTCACTATTTCCAAGGAATTGTTAAACGAAGCTAAGAACCTCTTAGATATTTAAATAGAAGTAATTACGTACATTAATTGTAAAATATATTTTAGGAGTGAATTATTATATCATATTTGTCATTTATTTAAAAGTAAGATTTATAAGAAATATAAAATAACATAAAATAGGTTTAATATCATAAAACTGTAAAATTATAATTCAATAAGTTAAACAAACGTTAAAGTTTTTTTTAATATTATAAATTAAACAATTTTGACAATAAATGTGTAATTATTGGATTGTACGAGTATAATATACTCTGGAGATACTACGTGCCAAATTTCAGCTATTTACTTCAATCAACAAAAAAGTTACAGATTTTTGAGACGGTACGCACGGTTTTGTCCCATACTTCGTCCATCACATCCAGCTTCTGCTGCAGCTCATTCGCCACAAGTTCAATACTCAGGGCGAAAAAAATTACGAGCGAAAGCTTGCGCCGCACTAGTCAATAGACAGAATATGCAAACACGTGCGCATCGGAACGCAGCACAAGCAAGACGATTAACCAACTGCTCATTGTTCCAGTCTCCCCAATGATCTGGGTGCCGAACCAGCTGGTGGGCGCGCCGGCGGGCACGGACGTGACGGTCGACTGCCACACGGAGGCGCATCCTCGCGCCATCTCCTACTGGGTGTACGACAACGTCATGGTGCTGCCCACCAAGAAGTACGCCATCAATACTGAGGAGAACTCCTACAGGTATAGAATTTCGGGGAAATGTAATATAATATTACGTTTGTATTACGGCAGTTTAGTCCAGTCAGGTAAATCTATTGTTAAGCAAATTGACACGGATTTGATAAAACTGTCAAAGAATGACAGTTGTGATTTGAATGTAGACAACTTAAGTTGGTAGTCCATTTGCTTAACAACTAATTCCCCTGACTTCACACTCACATTTCGCCAGTTTTTTTTAAGTTCCCGTAATGAGCAAGGGTTGACAGAACATGGTGTACAGTGTGAAGGTTGTCTGCTTAAGGTGACCTTATACTCGTAGCAGGCTGGCAGAAAAATAAACCTGGTTACATTCGACTATTCAAGTAATTTTAAAATTAACTTTTTAATTATTTTTATTAGGTTTTTGTTTCAAAAAAACAACAGGGATATAATAGGCGCGTAGAAATAAACACGTTTCCTTGGAATAAACGGCATAAATATAAGTGTATTATGTAACGCCCTCACACAATTCTCGTCACAGTACATACTCCATTATGTCACTATATCTTGCGTGCGCTAAATCTTGCAAGTAGGTTTGAATTTGAAACCTATTAACTTTTACATGACAGTATAAAGATTCAATAAGTATATAATTATCTCCTTGAAAATTCAGAATAACAGTTGCCTTTGTAAAATTCTGAATTATCATACGGCAAAATTATTTTACGTAGGTGCTGTTCGGGAACTGAAAACAATATCGATAAACTGTTCCTCCGAACCACACGTTACGAAATTTTGTTTCAGTGCGGTTAGTGGAAGTGCTCAAGTGTGGTTCGCGAAAGTGCTGTTCAAATCAGTGCTCTAAGTGGAATACCTCGATATTATTATTTCACTGATTAACTACCTTTAAAACAAAATGGGAGAGAATTATATTGAGATATGACTAGAAGTCAGCCAATGACGTCAGAACGAGCTGTTACTACAAGCAACGGTATGTTCCAAAATTAATTTCAGCTCCCCAGCGTTTCTGTTAATAGCTTCAGTCTAAACGTTTATTAGTACTCTCACCCCTACTTGAGAGTTCTATAGAGAGACATTGTAATTAGCTCAATTTGTATTAAAACCAAATAAATTTTAATGCACACCCACGCCTACTTAGTACCTAACTAATGTTGCCAATTATTTATGTCTCAGACATAAATTATTTCGGAAAATAGTACCTGCGTAGTCAAATTCGAGTATAATTCCAATTAACTTTTACTAGAAAACTACTGCAAATTCTGTAAGTAGCAAAAAGAGAGACCGAAATAATTATTAAATAGGTACAGTTGAAAAAATACCAGTCAATAAAAAAACAAACAAACACTGCCTAAAGCTCCGATTAATATTCGGTAATATAATTCCACCAAACATAGGAATATTATAATTAACTTTTAAATTAATATCATTGTTTTTTCATTGAGTCCTTTTGTATAAATTTAAATAAAATTGCCGCGAGATATACGTGAAAATGTATTTATCCCCGGCAAAGGGATTTATTGAGCACGTCACGTCATATTAATATAACCGGTCAACTGTTCCTGAAATAATTCATTTGGCGATGAGCCTGTAAAATAGTGGTGCCTTGCTGGCCGAAGTATGTCATTTTTATTACTTCATAAAAAAGAGACTACAGATGTTGCCTTTTCATTTTTATCTTTATTGGCAATGTATCACAAAACCCACTTTGCACAACAAATCACTCACTCAAAACATTATTCTGTCACCGCGAACTTCAAACAATTTGACAGAATGATGTTTTAAAAATAACCTAACCTAACAATATTCTCTCTGCTTTATCTTTATGTCACAAAAGTCAAAACCGCAGAACATTAAATCAAAGCGACAAATACTTGCCAACACTTCCCCAGTATTAAACAGTGATAAATAATTGACTAACAAACTTGACGAAATCAAAGTTCAACGCAGAGTAAACCGGGCAACGCCGCGGGCTATCGTAGTATAGAACAAACAAGGAAATTATCCGCGCCATTTGCAAAGGTCTCTTGTTAACGGGGCCGTCGCGTCGTCGGTTATAAATTTGAATATTACAAATCCATTACGGCTTGTTATTATAATCGTGGTTAAGCTCACAATGCTGTTTGTGAGTGGCTGAATTTTTGATATGCTGGTTGGTTATTTATGTTAATGTTTTAATTTGGTTACGCCATGTTTTCGATTCGTGGAAATCATTGATAGAAACAGAGGAATGAGTTACAATTAGTCAGCGGCTACTAGGGTGAAAACTTGACATTAGATGGTAGGGCATTAGTTTAAGTTTTTAAAATCAGACTGCAATAAATAAAAAGAAAATGTAATATTATTGTATTGTAGGTGTGGGTTGTTGGGAATTAAAAGTTTATTTTGACATTACATAAGTTTTATCTAACCATGGTTACATGGCGGTTCAGCAAACTTTCGGTCTAAGGGCCGGCGCTCACTGCCGGCACGGTACGGCACGGCATGGCAAAGGATTTTATTACTAATCAAGTTATTTTGAATCTTATTTCAATGAGTTTAGAGTTCATGTTACTTTATTTCGATACCACGATGCCGCGACGTGCCCCGGGATGCTGTGGCATGACGCGATGAGCCCCGGAATGCCACGGGATGCTGCGGCATGACGAGTCATGCCGTTTCATTCCACGGGTTGCCGCGGCACGCCATTGCATCTCGCGAGACGTATGGACCGAGACTCAATGGTCTCTCTTCATCTTTAGCTAGAAGTGCTATTAATACTAAATCCTAGTCAACCATAACGACACAACCAACTTCGAATCCGCGCGGAGCAAAACTGATTGATACCAGAGTGGCTGGGCTTTCAGCAGAATACCACGGCATGCCACGGGATACCACGGGATACCACGGCATGCCACGGGATACCACGTGATACCACGGCATGCCACGGCACGCCGCGACATGTCGAAGCACAACCTGGCATGCCACGGAACGCCGCGGGATGCCGCAGCACAATCTGCCGTGCCATGCTGGCAGTTAGGGCCGGCCCTAAAAGCTGTTACAACGTCAAACTTTATAGTGGTGAACAGTAAAATGTACTTATGTTAACAAATATTGCCGGCCTGTACGAACAAGTGGCTAAATTAAAGGTAGGTATCGTGAAAACAATAACTAATTATCATGTTGAATGCACTGGAATTGAAACGTATAGGAACAACAACGTTGTATTTACAATTTTCAAATGAACAATATAATTTGGTTTCATTAACTAAGTAGTTTGGTACTGAAATTAGTTATCATTAATTAAAGATATTTATTAGAGTAGTGGGTGGCCCAGTGGCAACGACCCCGACTTAAAAGATGTAGGTCGTGGGTTCGAACCCAGGGAGACGCGTTACTTTGTGTAAATGATTTCATCACTACAGCTCTCAAAACGGTACAGGAAAACATCGTGAGGAAACCGGCATGTCTTAGAACAAAAAAATCGAAGATATGTGACATCTAGCAACCCGTACCGGGCCCGCGTGATAGATTACATTACGGACCACTTCCATTCGAAGAGAGGAGGCCTGCTTCCTGGCAGAGGGAACATTATGGGCTAATTATACTGATTATGCTAAGGATAATTATTAAGTGTTGGAAATAATATTGAATTAAGGCCAGAGCTTAATTATTTGAAGGTTACTATTGTGAATTCTGAACGTTGCTTGCTCAGGACCAGATGGTCAGTCTAAACTCTAAAGAAAGAGATAAATAATAGCAAAACACAAAAAAAACCCATATAAAATGTACGACCAGGAAAACAGATTGCTTAGCAAATTGACTATCAATTTCAAAAACTCCAATATTCAAATGGCAGCTGTCATCAGTCTGTGTATCTGTGTGCTAATCAGAACGTAACACGGTCAATTTACTTAGCGTGTCAATCTGCTAAGCAATAGGTACTGTTCGCTAACTGTACAAACAAAAATAAAACAAAGACGAGAAACGAAGAAGAGAGAAAGGTATTTATTCGTCGGATATGGTAGGTACAAAGTTGCTTAAAGAGTTATGTTCAGGACACATCCGACACATACGAATATGTGTATGCGTATAAAACCTAACTTAAACTCTAATAAACAATATAAAATAAAAACACCACAACAAAATTTGTAGTATAAAACTAAATAAATATATTACCTTTATCATCAAAAAAATCTTTAAGTGTATCAAAATTTACTCATCCGTCTCCTTTCATGCTTCTATCTATCCCAACATTACCGTAATACCATCTAACCGAATGACTCCTCCACAGAGCGCACATGAAGCTAACAGTCCGCAACCTCCAGACGGGCGACTTCGGCAACTATAGATGCATCTCCAAGAATTCCCTCGGGGAGACCGAGGGCTCTATCCGCCTGTACGGTAAGTGAAGCTCTGACGTCATCGCGTATTCTCATTGTAATTAGGACTACTCTAGTCCCTCAGAAGATACCTCGTGTTAACATTTGCTGCCAATTTGTGACTTGCGACTGTGATTTATTTACATGGGATTTATTATGGAGTTTGCATTTGGTTTGTGACTAAATGTTGATGTTTTAGTAGACACTGATATAATTTGGAAATTAACTCTTGATTATTAGGGAATACCTAAGTCTCTCTGTGTAGCTTTGCGTAACCTAATCAAGAAATAAATGTGTTCTTCAAGACTGAAATACCTAAATACGTATTTATTTTATTATAAGCCGGACAACACAGGCTTATAATAAAATAAATAGGTGTTTCAGTCACTGCAGGGCATAAGCTTCCCCCCTCCTTCCAGTTTTCCCGGTCTACTGCGATTGTGGACCAATCCTTTGAGAAGGACTCCAGCTCATCCCGTAATACGTAGTAACACGTAACTGGTAATTAATTTAACAGTCAGCTAATTCAGGTTCTCTTTCTTCAATAGAAATCCCGATGCCGTCGACGTCACCCAAGGCAACAGAAATGAAAAGCAATGCCAACAAAGAGAGTAAGTTCTATCCAGTTACAGTATTATATAATATATTGTTGTCATTATAAACACCGACATGATCAATTATCGACAGCAATATAAAACAAAAAAGGGAAATTAATCTAAAAGTCTCATTCTCAAGTCCTGGACCCGCGGACCCGCCCCGCGTACCCGCGAACCCTGGACCTGGGTAGCGGATTATGGCCCGCTCACTCTCACAGAGAGGAGGCCTGTTTCCCAGTAGTGGGGACATTATTAGGCTGATTATTTTAAACATCAGTTTGACTACTTTAGTCGAGTAGTTTTTTTTTTTCAAATCACAAAATCTAGATTGGACAAATGCATTTAAAATCAACATCGAATAAACAAATCAAGCTTCTAAGTCACCGCAATCAAAAAACCCGGCGATGTATGCGACATATTTTTACACTCACAAATAAACCAAAACTACTAGGCTACTACAGCCATCGATGCGTCGCTCTGCTAGAGTGAGAGTCACCAGCCAGTGTCACTCATATCGGACCTTTTCGGTGATTCCAGTAACTTCATAATAAAACGAGGTGGCGCCACTTGCTGCGCCGTCAAGTACATGCTTAGTAAATACTCATTGCACATGTAAACATTTCTCACTATGATTTACAAAGTTTGCGGCGTGGCTCGAGATGGTAAACATGCACTAATGACTAATTTAAGTTCGTGTTGACTCGTGCCTAGTAAACTCACGTCTAAACGACGCGAGAGCAAATGTGTACGAGATTAGAATACACTGTCACCCTGTCTTGTGTGTTTATGTTTTACTGGGTTCTCCAAACACACGCGATGATTATGAACAAAGCGTAATGGTTCGAGCTTATGTTGCGAAGTTATATTTAATCCTCAAAATTCTGATAGCAACATTATTCTCAACATGAGTTTTAGTTACTTTTATTACGTCATGAACTGTCTGCATTGCTTTATTACTTTCACTAAAAGCAACGGTTTCTTAATCGCTGCCTTATACTATTTTTTCCTTTTTTTAGTGAATGTCTTTACAGGCAAATGATATTCATGTAGGTATAGTATAGACACCAAACTACGCTACATATTAATACTAGGGGGTTCTAACGATTCCAATCCTTTGAATTTTCAGTCAATTTTGTATTATACCCTGGGACAAGTGAAACACGCAAAGCTTAGTTGGCAAACTCTATAAGAATAATTATCTCAATGTTTATATGCTGAATAATTCACTGAAGCTGATATGTAGCAACTTAAAAATGCGTCATTTTTGCCGCTCGATCCGAATTACGCTGATACTAAAATAGCTTCAAAATACAAAAATACAATGACATCTTAAAATTAAATCTGTTGAATTAAAATGTTATAATAATGCATATTCACAGACAGAGAATGAAACTGCATCAAAGCATTACAATCCAGTTACAGATAGCATTGGCACACACACAGATGACAATGATTTTTTTCGATCCTAAATTACCTATTAATTCTTGTAGCCTGATAAATTTATCCGATCTCAATAAAAATATCTCCCTTAATATTTATCACCAAAACCTATGTCGAGTTATGAACAAGAAAAATTACAGAAAAGTTTATGTGGAGACTAATGATAAAAGGCTGGATTACGTGTGTATAAGTGAACACTTCTTGAATGAGATCACTGCAAATATTTTTAATCTAAATAGTTATAAATTAGTAGCTTATAATACTAGAAAAAATAAATTAAGAGGAGGTAATTTGATTTTAGGACATGTGGATAGACAGACCGAAATTTGTGAACCAATAAACAAATTGTACAAAATGGAATGTTTTGAAATTTGTGGTGCTAAAGATACTATCACTGGTCTATAAATCTGTTGTTGCTATCGAAATCCTGTTGATAAAAAAATATCGAACAGTTCTTGGAAAGATTGAAAAAATTGTTGGACTATTCAATAGGAAATGCATAATATGTGGTGATTTTAATATTGATCTGCTAGTGGACAATAAAAAAGGTACGGAATTCCTTAGTTTGTCAAAATGTTATAATTTTAGGCATCTAATCACTTCTGCTACTTTCATCCGTAATAATAGTACGTACGTAATAGTAGTAAGGGTTTTGGGTGGTGAGGTAGATCACTGCAATGGTTTGTCCGACGGGCATGCAGGTATTTTTGCTAAGGTTCATTTGAAAAATCGATCCAATCCATATTTGAATGAAAAACGGTTTATTATAATAGATAAAATAGTATTCAACGTTAAAAATAGTGCAGCATTCGTACAGGGTATTCTTAAAGAATCATGGACTGATATGGGTATTAATACTTTTCTTAAAAGTTTTTATAAAGTGTTTTGCAATAGCTATAGGAAAAGAGAATGTAAAACTAACCTTAAGAATAAATCACAATTAAATCAGTAAAGGGATGCGTATCTCCAGCAAAATGAAACGTTTCTTATGCGCACGTAATCGAAACAACCTTGAGCCGAGTGTTTTAAAATATAAAAACACGTACGTTACGACTTAATTTCTTACAATAAACCCATAGGAGTGTCGATGCGACTGCCGCGAAACGGCAAATCCATACATTTTAACCAAGATGTAAGGTTTGTAGATTTAGGGGCTTGGTTGGCTCTACATTAGATCTGATAACTTTTTAACAGTGAAAGGGTTATTTGAGTCTAAGAAACCTACTTTACATGAAATGTTCTTGGTGGTTCATAGTATTTCTACAGGCAGCGTTATCCATACTGCACTAAACCAACAACTGCTGTAATCTAATCGTCATAATTATTAACTATGAAAAATCGACAAGCCAGCTTACGTCACTAGGCTAATTACAAAAATGAATGTTTAATAACGCCCCGTAGCTACGGGCCATAGTTCGAATTATCGCCAAATTGCAAAAGGTTTAATCATTGTGGGTCATTTTAATACGTTCATCGGCGCTCGGTAAACTATCGCTCTAATTAACATTTTAATGACTTGTTTTACGATAGGCCCGTAATTACGGAATTACGGACATGTACATGTAATGTATGTATGTATGTGTAATGTTATCTTTGCTAACTATCATCTACGTTCGTTTGAGAGCGGATTATTTTAATTTCGCTACAAACTGCTGGTAGGCCTTCATTTTATTATTTTACTGTAATTGAAATATGAAACAAATATATAAGCTCATTTTTACACACTACAAAGAAATATATGTCTACTACGAACATTTTCAATTCTTCGGTCCTTTCATTCGGGTATTTAATTATTTTTGTAGTAGTTAAAGCAAACATCAGCATTATGTCAGTTTCTCAGATAATATTTAAGCCAGATGGTTTAAATTTTATGTTCAATTCATCCTATCGCAGTAAAGCTGTCCATCCTACAGAACCTAGCTTCTTTATTCTTGATATCAGTCTGTTCACCTAGTTGAAGATGTCTTACTTCATTCAAAGACAGACCTGCAGTGCGATTCTGTAACCATCTCACCGTGAAAACTTAGGTGAAGTGAGCGTGGAGTGAGCTGTCATTCCAAATAATGCTAGGGATTGACACTACTGACAACTCACATCAAGCTCACTTCACTTGAGTTTTCACGGTGAGATTTTTACAGGATCGACCGGATGTACCCCTACCATGAGTTGTCATCGAAAATTTACTTGCTAGCGTTAAACTCGCTAGCGTATTAACGTGGATCGAATAGATTTCGATAATTCTTGCACCAGGAGTTTTACGGAGTCTTACGCAGGCGCTAAGGTAAACTCGATAGAACGTGTAATCTTAAGTTTTGTTTCTTTCTTTCTCCTTAATAAGAATAGATAACGGCATAATTATATGCTCAAAATGTAGTGCTATCGCCTACGCTAAACATGTTATGACAGTCAATAATCCGACTAAATAGAAAGGTTGGCGGTTAGTGAACTACTTAAGGTAATTTAGTGGTTGTTGATTTTTGTCCTTATATGTCACTGTTATCTCGTCGAGTAACTTTAGTGACAAGTTACGTTAGGTTTCTTACCTATCGAAATTTATAGTGATCATGGTACGGATTTGAATTATTTCTGTAACCGCTAGGGGCGTGTCATATACAATGGTGGACAATACAATTAGTCCGCCTACCAAAACGGTTTTCGTGACTGTGTTTCATTATAAAAACTTGTTTAATATTTTTTTTAGCTCGTCCCATAAATGTTCTATGGGATTAAGGTCTGGACTTCGTGCTGGCCAGTCCAGAACCTGTATCCCCACTTCTCGCAAGTAATCTCTAATGCACATCGCAGTGTGGAGGCGCGCATTATCGTGCATTAATTTAAATGATTCTTCTTCTTCTTCTTTATTTGATTAATTCTTCTTCTTCTTCTTTATTTGATTGATTCTTCTTCTTCTTTGAATCCCGAGTATGGTACTACATGCTCTTCATGAATGTCAGTGATCTACGAATCAGCAGTCGCAGTTCCTCTATCTACGATAACCAGCTCAGTGCGGGCTTCTAAGCTTATACCTCCCTAGAACACAACTGAACCATCTCCAAAGCTTACCCTTTCAGATATGACACATTGTGCATATCGTTCTACCGGTCTAAGATGTACTCTCAGCACCATATGGACACATATGGGACAGATCAGAAAAGAGTACTTGCCCCCATTGAGCCAAAGTCCAGTCACGGTGTTCACGAGCAAAATTCAACCTTGCTGCCTTGTGAGCTGTGGTAAGTTTAGGACCTGTTGCGGGTCTATATGGTTTTAAACCACGTTATTTAAGGCGTCTTATAATTGTCCTATCACTTACAGCGACACCCCAAACATCTCTGAGCAGGTGCTGCAATTCTACTCCAGAACGCTGACGATTTCTGAGGCTTTGTGACACTATAAATCGATCACCCCGTTCAGATGTTTTTCTTCTTCGACCTGATCCAAGTCTTCTGATATAGCCACCGGTCTCCAGATAGCTTTTGTAGACATATTGAACCATTGATCGACTAACTTCACATTGTCGAGCGACATTTCGTTGGCTTATTCCAGTTTGTAACAACGTTATGATTCGAACAACTTGTGCTTCGCGTAGATCCATATTTATCAGTGAAAAGGAAGAGGGAGGCACTTAACTTAAATCAGTAATACGAATTTAACGATAGTTTTAAATAGCGTCCTAGCGACAGAACATTAAACATAAAAGAATAAAAGTGTGGGTACTTAAAAAAACTGATTAAATGACATTTGACACATTTACACTTGATATTTTTATCAATATACCTTTTACTAAGATTGCAAATGAACAAATGAATTAAAACAATTACAACGAATTTAATTTTTAAACAGACCGTAAATAATGAATAAATCATAGAAATAGGGGTGGCCTAATTTTTTGTCCACCAGTGTATACTATTTACGGAGACCCTAGCGAGTTTGGCTGTGCAAACTCATGGTAGAGCTACTGACAAATATTTAGTTGAATAATAATTTTATTTACCGATGGTTTACGCAAATTGTTTACGAATTATGTCTTATCACTACAAATTCAGAATCGTAATAGATTAATATTGCTAAAAATTACTATTTTCAATTCTGTATCACAAATTGCAATTTTATGATTAAATTCATTTTCAATAAAGCCTCATGAAATCAGTTGAACGTCATTAAGGATTAATAATATTATGCATACATTAACAAGAAACTACATAAAACAGCTCGAGAGAGAAAGCAGAGCTCGAGTGTATACTCAACCTGTGGAAGGCTCAACGCAGCTTAAGGCTCGGTGCACACACATTCGAAGCATAATAGGGCTGGGACAAAATACGGTACCGAAAATATCCGCGACAATTTCGCCTTGAACTCTAACATTTCGGTGACGATGTAAATAGACGACGAATTGATTCAGAATGTTGCAAGAGATTTTAATCACAGCATCGGCCTGTATTCCTAGAAGAGTTAGGCACAGTTTTTTTTGTAGATATACCTACATTTTGCCGGGGATAATAGGAAGGCAAGCCTTTTAGTCAATGTTGGATAGTGCCTGTATATATAGTAACTTAAGAGTTAAAATCCATGGAAGATTACAAGCTCTTACTTTTTGAATACATAGAATGGGTACACACTTATTGCTTCTTGTTCATTAATCATTCGACCATTAGCCCATTTGATGCATTCATGACTGTTTAATAACACAACACCAACTAGTATGCCGACTAGAAGAAAAAGTAAGATAGAAAATACATTTATTTACAGTAAACATGACGCAAATATAAAACACAAACACGAAAAATATGCGTCACATCCACCCAAAACGGCCATCGCTCAGCATAATGCCAACACTATGCGAGACAGAGTCACAGCGATAGCAGGGCTTGACGCGATAACGTACACCGGTACTCGAATGAATGGTATACTCGATGGTGATATTATGATTCTCGCAGAATTTCATGACATCGTACTGCATGCCGTACACACTCACACGAATTTCATTCACAAAATACCTATGTTATACGAAAATACATGTTTTAATTTTGCTCATCGTCATCGTAGCTGCATGTTAATCCGAGGCGTGTTGCAGGCGTGAGACGCGTGAACGTGAGCCGGTCCGTCGCGCGCGCAGAGCCCGGCGCCGGCACCGAGCGGCCGAGCGTCGTGCGCGCGCAACTCGACCGCGCACCCGACCGCGACGCCGCGCACCACGTCTACCGCCCGCCTCACCCGCAGCACGTCTCAGGTAATCAGAGGAAAGAGTGCAATGTGTGCTGTAGCTAGCGATAGCTTCGGGAATTATTTGTTTTGTGTTTGCTACGTTCTCGTCATTTTGTGAAATTTCAACTGACCATATTATACTGTGGCCGTCACAAATAAAATGTCACCCTCCAGCTAGAGATTGGGGAGCTTTGTACGGAGTATTGTCCTTTGAAATATCACAAATGTGTACGCAGTGTTACATTTAGCTTGATTCAGTCATGGAACATCGCTGTCAACCATTTTTTTATAGGTGTCATGATCATAGGTGGACACGCTGTCTATGCATTTATCATTTATAGCAATACCGACTACGATCACGACTCCATTTTCGTGCGTAATGATGATGACAATGTCATCAGTTAGAACTGATGAACAGTTTCTTCAACAGCCAAAAAAAATTATTTTCATACCATTTCTTTTTAAAAAACGCTTTGACTTTACTTTTTTCCCATATCACGGGAAACCCACTCCTACATCGTAATTATACGCAACGTTAAGATATTGAAAGAAAGAGTTCCCGTAGTGAACCCCGCAGCGACACATCAACCCAGTTTATTAACCTCTCGGCCCGCTAACGATTAAACCCCAACTTTACGCATCGTTGGCTCCACAACTTATGTCGCACCATACGCACCGAACGCACCATTTTACGCATCATCGTACATTGTTATGTTTATTTTATCGCAAACTCGGAACAGGAAAATTATATTACTTCATAGATTTCAGAGCGGCAATTCTCGTATTTTAACAACGTTCACAGTCTGATCTGTCATTAATACCTCTAATTTCCCTGCATTTGGACAAGTTTTTGACATTTGTTTGTCGCCGAAAGGAGACTGCGACTAGATTTTGAACGTTTTAAATTACGAGAATAATTGGCCTTCAGATAGATGCCGTTTGGATTTCGTGTTTGGCTTTCCCATCACTACGGCCCTGTTTATAAAGTTCGTAACATTGCATTAACTTTGAGCTTGATAAATATAACTGTTGTTTCAAATTACATATTCGTTCTTGTATACCTGGTTGAGCCATGTCGCTAAGCAGTCTACATGCGCATGTCATTAACTTTTTCTAGTGTTTTTTATTCATAATTTAATAATTTTGTGTTAGGGGAAATTGTATTTCATCGAATAAGTTTTTCCTTTCTTTTATTGGCTTTATTATATTTGCCACATTCACCAGTTATTATTATTAGTTCAAGCTGTGTTCGTCGTTTGTTAGCTCTCAAAATGATATCCTTTCTATATTTGTGACAGTTCCACTCTAGCCTACTAGTATCTACTACCAAACCATCAAACAACCAAAACTGAATGCATAAAGCCTTTAATATAATAGCGTATACAAAGCGAGCCGAGCCACAGGAGGCTTTACTTACCTCTTTGTATTCTTTCTTAGAATATACTGCATTATTAAAAACGTCTCTTTCCGTGTCATGGTAAAAAATAAATGTGGCCGGAGTTGGCGGGAGGGTTGAGGAATACGTTACGAACCCTGAACGTCGCTATTGTTTGAATGACTCCAAATGCTGTTAGCATTTCGGGCTTTTATCTTTACAGGAAGAATTCTGGTTTCAGTCGCATTACTGTCTGTGAGCGCTTTATTTGTTTATAGCTACAGCTATTGGATGGTTTTGTCGTTTTAGTTTCGAATCGGATTTTTGCGTACAATTTGCTGACAGCAATTTTATTCTTTTTCATTTTTATTTTAGGCTTCAAATTATCCAGTATAGCTAAGGTTTGAACACCTAGTTACACGTTAATCTACAGTAAAACTACACATTATTCCAAGTTCAGTAATAACTCAGACGAATGTTATCGACAGCTTGTCGATTTTCTCAACTGAGGACAAAGTTTCGAGACTATTACAAAGACATAGTTTTTCGTCATACGGTTTACGCGCAGCGCGCAGGAACATTTCAGAATACATTATGATTGTAACATTGGAGTACGAGGCAGGCATTGTGGTTAACACAAACAAGCATGTGATAAATAAGTGCGCAGTATGTATGTGCGTAGGTATGTGTAACCCGGCAGCCGCTGTCGGTGTCCCTATCCTATCGCAGTCTTGACTACTGCGGTTGAGATCCACCCGGGTCGCTTTTCCGTACACCCAAATAGAGATTAAACATTCAACGAGTTCGCATACACACTTAACCCTCATAAATATTCAGTGCAGACCGCGTACAATCAATTCTTGCAGCTCTCGCCCTCAACGAAAAAGTGTTTGAACAGCCGAATAATATGATATCAAATAGAGACGCCTAACGTTTGAATAAATATTGGGGATATGAAACTTGAATATCTTTATCTTGAATTTGGGTTTATTTTACCTCCTGTATGCTTTGTTGTGTGAGAATATTGCCGATTGATTTATTATCGCCGGCCGAAGCTTCACGTTCGATGATGGAAGTGTAAATATTGTTGGGGTGTGCACTACTGACAACATCATTCGTCTCTTACCAAACTAATCTCATTTGGACAATAAACAAATGAACGTTTTTCAAGTCACATGTTATCCAAACTGAAAATTACACCATAATAATGTTATCTCAGTCTTACAAAGAAAGCTCCGTTTATCAATGTGATATCAATGTTAAATAAATTACGCCCGAATTCAAACACATCAGCGTTGTAAACAAAACAAGTCCCATTGTTGGCGAAGCTTGGAAAGTAGACCGTAAGCTGTTGAAACGCTCTTATCGCGGCAAACAAAAATAGCGACAATGCTCTCACCAGCGAATGTATTTAGAATGAAGAAAGCGTTCTATCGCCTACCTGTGAACACTCCTGTGAACACTCCACTGCTTTTTGTTACTCGTCACTGAAACGTATAAAAATATCATAAAAGTAGATGACAGCATGTACTTTATTGGTTTTAAATTGTAGGTTTATTCAAATGGAGGTAATTTGTTTCTTAATTCGTTTTCCAACTGTTGTTTCTTCTTTTATTTATAAAATTCATAATTATGTACTTCCTGTATACGCTTCACTTATTTGTTTTTGAAATAAAATGTCTCTTAAGTTGTTAGTCCCCACATTTTTTTATAAATTCTTTGCTGTTTCTTTAACTATATCGAAATGCTGTCCGTCCTACTACTATAGTGTTTAGTATATCATTATAATCGGCACAAGCCTTTGGTGGGCTTAGTCGATGAATACCCAGTTCGTAAAATGCCAGACAGCGTGAAAAAAGGCTATTTCGCTAAATACCTAGTTCTGAAAATACCTATTTCTGGAAATGCCTAATTCCTAAAAAGCTCAATTCTTAAAAAGTCCAAATACTTAAAAAGACCAATTCTTATAAGGACATTTTTTTTGCCAATTAGATGATAATTTGAATAATAATAATGTAAGTACCTACATAATTATGTATATAGAATGAGGAAATGGGTACATAAAATAAAATTTCTTAAAGACGGTACAAATCAAATATAATGTAATTCTTAAAAGTAATAACAGTCATTGGCGCCGATTCCCTTGTTCACAAACTGAACTAAATTTAAGTTCAGTGCATCTTTTTATTTATATTTCATTAAGAAAAGGACAGAAGGTAAATATTAGTTTAGTCCTGTCAAATTAAGATACTCCATATAGACATTTTAGACGTGATTAAAAACATGGCGACTAAAAATACGTCAATTTACGTCAGGCGCTGACGGGACTCATGATAGCACAAGTTCAAACCTTAGTGGTTTTTGGTTGTTATTTAATATGAATAATCCTGTATTCTTCTTAAAAAAATGATAAATAAAACAAAAAATAAAAAAGTATTTCTTTGGTAAATCGGACTGCATCATCGATTGATACGTACGAAAACAAAAGTTAACTCATGAAAAAAAACGGAAAAATAACATAAAATATCATCGGAATTAAAAAAAAAATACATAATAATTATCATCATTGGATTTACTAATTTAGAGTAATAATGTAGGTAGGTGTTATCATTTATTATGCAAAGTGCATACCAATATATAACCTTATTACTTCGGTTTTTTTCTAAGTCCTTTAATTAAACTCGGTTTAATATTCACATCAAAATGTGTTTTTGAATGGCAACATTGAGTCTCCTGTGCCATACTTCTACAGCTTTGGTGGTTCGGTGGCGTTGACCGGAACAACTTAATGATGTAGAGGACAGTCGATGCCACTGTCTCTCTAAATAGTTTTGACTCCTTCATTGCAGCAGTTGATGATTCAATTTTGCCATAAATAATTTGCCATCCCTCTGGTATATAGCGGGGTGGCAAAAGTGGTAATACAGCGGCCATACGAATGACATTAGTTTTCTTTGCATCTTGTTAAATCCAATTGTTTACTTTTTTTCCAAATTGCTTGTTGAAAACTAACTGCAAGTGAAACTAACAACCACTTATCTTTGCATTCGGTTAAACATTGCTTACTGAATTCATAACTGCCACCTCATAATCACATTTGAAGTTGCAAATATTCAGACCAAACTGATCTTTCAATATATTAAAAAGCCGCGTAAATGATTGTTGAGTCTTGTTTGGCAGAAGACAATATATTACGGGAATTATATTGGTTGTATTTTTGTAAATGTATGGAGTATAAACGCGAGCTCACACGGTAGATTAACACAACAACAATAGCTTCACCTTTAATGTTTATCTGCTGCACCATAGTTATATAAGGAGGGTAATATTTTTCGATCGTTCATAATGTGTATTTATTTATGTATGTCTGTAAGTATAGAAGAATAAGTCCTTTTGCGAATTGGTCATTTTAATAACTAGTCCTTTTGTGAATAGCCGTTTTAAGAATTAGTCCTTTTGCGAATTGGCCATTTGCCGAACTAGGCATTTGTAGAATGCTAAGCATATTAGTAATAGGGCATTTCAAAAAAAAAATTGTTTATTGCATCATCTTAACTAACTTATTCTAGATACAATGGGGAGAATCCATTTAAGCAATTAGTTTGCTTGTGTTAGGATGCTCCGCCCTTCCCCAGGTTATAAATTGATTAACGATTGGTTTTTTTTTATTGATAATTTTTGTTATTTAACGACTAAGTCCTTCGGTGAACGTAGGCTGCTCTGATATGAAAGACCACTGGCCATTCATTTATAAACAGATTGGTAACAAAATAACAATCGTGATAAGACTTTCTTATGCCATAAAGTAATACGGCAGATAAACTTGGATTACCTGCAGCGAAAGATTTAAAGTCAATTTTCATTTGTTTCAGGATCAAAACGGATCCACTGTTGGCGGCAATCGTTCCTGGCGATCATTGTTCTAGTGCAAGTGGACCTCATCGTGTAAATTATCTTTTTTACATTTTTACGTACCTCCCTTTGATCTATTTGATTCCTATCCCAATAGAAATTGTGACCAAAACATTATGTTCTTTTTACACGGTTTAGATTCGTCTTCCTGTAAATGTGATTGATGTTTATTTTTAACCTAAATTATATGTAAAATTGAAACATATCATCCCAAAATTGTGATGTCATATCCCGAGTGACGAATGTTTGAGAGTGAAAATTTTATAATTGTGCGAACGATATTCAGTTCAAGTCCCGATATTAGATGTAGGATTAAGGTTCCAACTTATTTTGGAATAGTAAAATAATACAGTAACTGACTTCGTAAACCAAAGTAACAAAATGGCTTCGAAATGTATGTGATGTCGTTTCCCAATATTTCAACAATACAGAGCTAGTTTGTTCTAGTTGCTCATTAAAACGTAGATTGGAAAAAGGGTTCAAATAACTGAATTTCCAATGTCTACTGTTTATTTCGGTAGACAGAATTTGAAAAGCGGTTTTCGGAAACGTTTCTCATTCGATGAAATACTATTATTTGTGAATCCTCCATCAGTACACGTGTCTTCACAATAGTTCCCTGTAATTATTCATGAACCTCGTTAACCTACTCGGTATTTCCTACTCCCATTTCCATTTTAAATTATACATTACGTATTATACGTGCATTGTCCTTCCGCAGGCGACTAGTCTAGCGTCATACGTATATTTGTGATTCAGTGCTTCGCGTAGGATAATCCTTATGAAATTGTGCCAAAGATGAGTATCTCCAGAGTTATTTACACTACTTATACGAGTATCATTCTTTTTACCTTTAACGTAGTCTTTAACTTCGTGTTTTGTTGTCTGATTATCAAGTTTACGGTCAACGTGATAGATATTATTTGTCTAAGTAATAGTGTAACCAAGCTTGCTACTCACGCTTGTCAAATTGTAAATATAAAAATTAATGCACAGTAAATAAATAATGAAAATTTTAAACGTAATATATCTTCGTATCTGAATATTATTTGTTAATTCGACCTAATATAGATATAATGTTAATGTATAAATTATATATCTTTTATTAAAAATAAGAGATATATCACTAGGTTAAATGCATACCTTTATTGTACAGATTGTGTGATTTTGAAAATGTAAATAAATACCGATTATAATAAATTAGTATAAAATGATGTGGAGATTTATTTTTCCTGTAACCATTTAGATCTGCGATAAGTCTAGAAAACTGTTAAGCTCACAGATGACAGAGCAGCTTCATTGCGATCGTATCAAGTTCTATTCAAAAACCGAATCAAAAAGTGTGGGCTACAGGAGAGGCTGCAGCGGCCATTGTAAGCCGACACGTGATAGCGATAAACGTTTGAAATAATTAAAAGTGCGCGGGCGGGTCGCGCAGACAATCTTATCGGCGTTCTCACTCACTGACAGACGTTATCGCCAGTCGAGAATCTATGGCTCGCTTTAATTGATTCCCCATTTTCAATAGCTCTACAATCGGCTCTTTGTCTTTTTCTAATCGAAATTCAGTCGCAGTAGGAAGGGAGCTAACGAATTTTTCTTGAAACAACCAACCGATGGGAAGCAGAAAATAAATACTGTTTGTTAAAGTGGCTCGTGGCAGTTGGAAAAACAAGTGGCGTTAAAATAGAAGCCTTAATGGTTGGAGGGTTGGGAGTTCGCGGAGCTAACGATACAAATATATCGCTAATGTTGATAGAAATACTGGGAGCGTATCGGGCTTGTAATGTGCTGTTTTATTTATCCCTTTTGTGTTCATGTGGACTATGCGGAGCCAATTGATAATTATGTTTTGAGGAATCTATAACGTCGCTTGTGGATGTGGGTTTATTTGAAAACTATAACAAGCACCACCGCTGCGACACAAATTGAAGTTCAGGACTCCTCGTGTGTTCTCTGTGTTGAGATAAGAAAGTCGCATTTAATGCCTCTTCAACATGTTTTTTGGACGCTTGTTTGTTTTACAGTTTTTATGATGCGGACCGTTAAACTTTTGGTCACAATAGTGTAGTGTATTTAACTTTAAAGAAAAGTAAATGACGAAAAATAGGTTTTTGGAAAATCTACAAAACCATCGGAGTTTCAGAAACCTGCGTTCAAACCAGAAACGGAGAATAGAAAATTTAAAATAGCAGTAGCAAATAAGAAGAAACATTAAATCATTATCCTCTTTTCAAATGGTATACTATAGTGCCATTGACACGCTGGGAAGAAGAAGAAACTAGAACGCTACGACTACAGCTAAAATGACTTGCTCAGCAAAACTTGAAATACGTCCAAAACAGAGACACCATCTTCTCAATAAACTCCCATCTTAACGGAACAAGAGCCCGGTCATCAAAATTAGCTCGCAAGCTGAAACACTAGTCGATAGTCAAAGTGTAGCGAGTCTAGTCGGCTGCGGTTCCAGTGTCAATTAAAGTTATTCCTTGCCGCGCGGTCGGGCCGGTCGCGCCGACGCCGAATTTACTGCGGAAGCCAACTTATCGCCTGACGTTGAAACATGTAACTGGAATTTATGGTTTTGGTAAATTATATAGCTATATAGTGAGTTTGTTTACAATGATTTTGAAGGGAGTCAGCTAGTTTTTAGGTAGGTTGAATTCCGCTGCATCTCTCTATAGGTACATGAAGCCCTCAAAAAATAAATCCTCAAGGAACCACCAGGTAAGTTGATGACTCGATTATTGTTTGATCATGATGATAATATATTGGGTAGTATTTAAGGGCCTGTGAACACCACGTTTTTTAAACGCGCCGTTGACGCGCGTTTGTAGCGATACAGACTCGATACGCACGCAAGTCAGACGACAACAAACTGCTCTGTAAGATAAAAGCGATAAAAGTTTAGTAGCGGTCAGAAGTGGAGTGACATTCTCACGAAGCAATAGATTGACGCTTTTGTTTAACTTACGGCCTTCTTCTAATGAATAATTTCTATACTATAGACACACTCTGATTGTATTTCATAAATTCAACCATTAGGTTATATGGTATGATAGCCTAGCGGTTATCATACGTCGGTAAACACGTTTATGCGTAGCGAGCCATGGGTTCGAATCTCACGCGCGGTTATAATTTTTTTATGTTTTTATAGTTACTCGAATAATCACGCCGTTGAATATAGTTCCATATCATGTTCGTCTTGTTCAAATAATTCTTAAAACTTTCATACCCACAGAAATCTAAATAAATAAATTATAAGTTAAACAGATGCAGTACTTATTTAACTTACGACTCATTCACCGCAACTAAATAGAACGTTTTGGTTCTTAGTAGGTTGTTATTGTGGGTTACTGACATGTGTTTAATCTATTAGCGGTGTTGTAGTTAATTTTTAAATGCAAGGAAAATTAAATATTGACATGAAAGCGGATTATCGCGCTGCGTAAAAGTGGACTTAATATTATATCACAAATATTTGATGAAACCGGACTGAGTGTGAGTATTATGATTTAATTATTTTATCGAACATTTTTCTGACTAAACTATAACTGCTGATCCTTTTAGTTATTTTTTTTTAAACGTTTTATATTTATCATAAAATCTAAATAGAAGAAAAAATATATATTCCAAAAGTAAATTTATTTACTTTTAAAAATAAAAGTCCCAACTCGAGATTGGAACCCAGACCTATGCGTTCAATAATCCAATACGTAATAAGACTACCAGCTATCGGTACTTAATGCAACGATTTCAATTTTAGCAATGAACCAACCAAAGTCATACGTAATTATGTAGCCTGTGTGCAAAAGCGACGGTATGTTTTTTGTTTCGTTCGACTCCAGCCAGTGAGCGATTTCGAGCGATTCTGAGGTGAGCGTTCTGTGTTGATACATCACTTATGTACACAGACGTAGGTACGGCCTTTACCGTGTGTTCACGCAGTACATAACAGTTCTTACAGTGCTAATGCATTAATGACCGCGACCGTACATGGCTGTTGACGGTAATTAAAATTTCTATCTCAAATCCTTGGTAAAAATATAGAGGGATTGAATGTTTATTTAAAAAAACATCCTAAAATTAACGTCACGTCTGTATTTCCCAAGTACCTGCGTAAGGAACCAAAGTTCGCAAGCTATATCTGAAAAAAGGTATTTCACTTCGTTACCAAACAAAAGATTGAGATAAATATCCAATTCTGATTTTACAAGGCGTACGTTGGCAGCTCAAATTATCAAAGTGTGTCCCATCCCGTATAATGCACGGGCGGGTAGGAAGGCTTGGCATCGCCGGGTCCGTCGACACTTGTAAAATTTCGCGCTCCGTTGCCCGCCTTATCTCGCGTAGGGATACGTTAACTTATGATTCTAGTAAAATACATATTTTATTAAATACTATTTTTCGTGAGAATGAACTTAAATGTAATGTAAGTGTGCTTAGTGGTCCGTGTTGCGTTGTTGAGCTGGATTTGTGCTTTTGTGATGGTTGGAAGGAGAAATATACTGGTCTATTTAATGCCCTTTAATGATTATGGCCCACTCCATCTCTCAAGGAGGATCCGAGGCCTGTGTCCCAGTAGTGGGACCACTGTAAGCTGATTATGCTGTACTTATGTTAATGACCTTCTCACTAAGGCAGAAGACACTGTGGTGTTGAGTCCTTCCTGATTGATTCTGAAGAATTATCCACAGTTACAACAACACTGCAGCTCTGCGCCGCTGTCTTCACTGAACTTGTCGTCAGAAACTTTTAGTATATATACCTACTAGAAAAAGGAGTTTTTTTTTTTTATTGTATAAATTCTTATAGTTTAGGTGACCAACGACTTCAGGAAATTTATACATTTGAATCCGAAGATAATGTAGAAAAATACGTATTTATGTCGCAGTCGCACAGACTTCACACAGGCAAAATTATTCAACTTTCCAGCACACTACCAATTATTTTCTATGTGTGTCGTAACCGTATCATGTAAATAGAGCGACAATATTTGTGGAGTTTGATTGTCGAATGCCCACAAACTCAAACTCTCCAATTCAAACTATTTATTTCAACTAAACCAATTACAGGCACTTTTGAATTGTCAGGGTCGGTCAGTCAAAAAGATGAAGCTAGTTGCCCCACTTCAGAGTGCTCAGGCTCTGCTGTTCATGTAATTGCACAGAACGTATGTGAGTACTATGTACATCCTATAAAGGTACCATTTACTGGGTACGTCTTTCATAACATTGACTTGAGTGTGCCTTGGTGGCTGAGAGTATGTCATGCTCACTCTAATGTCTCGCTGATTTTGGCGCATGTGTTCGATCATTTAGCTCCCTTCAAAATGATTGAGCTGAATGGTGCTAATCTATGCGTCATGTTTGTGAGCGGGCGCCGTCAGTAGGGACTGGTCAACTCTTTGCGGCCATGGCTTATTTTGATTTAATTTAATATGTGAATTGTTTTTTTTATCTTTTCATTAAGGACGCTTTTAACGTTCTGCATCGGTCATACATGCATAATTTTGAACATGAATGATGTAACCAATACTTTGTAACCATATTATTGTGATTTAAAAGAGTGTCCATGGAGTTTCTTGCCCGTTCTTCTCCATAGGTACCTACTACGCTTTGGAATGGGCAACTAGCTTCATCTTTTTGACTGACCGACCCTTGACAATACAAAACTACCTGTAATTGGTTTATTTGAAACTACCTTCTGCCTGCGGCTTCGTCCGCGTGGATGTCGGAAATTATCCCACGGGAACGTGCTAACAGGATAAAATGTATGTGCTTCCCCAGGATGCCATCTATCTCGCGGGCCCTTTGTGACTAATTATAATAGAAAACCAATTGTGTCTCATTAGTGGTGATTAAGAGGGTACCTGTATGATATCTTTACCTAAGTATCTACCTAATTAAAAAAAAAAAAAACTCAATTACAGAAAATAAAATACCTACCTACCTAAATAAACCTATTTCTGATGATAACTAATTTAAACTCAATAAATAAGCAAAATCCCTAAAAACTTACATCTATACAAATGACTAATCCTACCTAACAGTATTATAAAATAACCTACGGTCACTACGTACACTATCAAATATACTACCTACCTATACTTTAAAATTAAAATCTATACCTACGACTTATAAAAATAAACCAAAATAACTCTAAAAACTAAAAGGAATAAAAAGATTGCACTGAAAAGCACGGTTTAGAATTGCAAGTAGCAGTTAAAATAAGGACGAACGCTCGCCACTCGACGTGTCCGTTCAAATCAAATTTCCAAAAATGTAATGCGCACGCTCAGATACGGTAGCGATCCGTGGCGGCCGCGCGCCACGCGTGTGCTGCGAACGGTGCAAGCCAAATTCAACCTTCAGCACTACATTTAGACAACACTACGACAAACTTATTATTTGCGGTTGGTCTAGGGATCGAACCGCAAAATTAAGTTTGTTTTTTATTGTATATACTTTTCCGGGATAAAAAGTACCCAGTGTGGTGCCCAGGATATTAAATAATAATTATACCAAGTTTCATCGTAATCGAACCGGTAGTTTTTGCGTGATGCCTGAACAAACAGACAGACAAACAGACAAAATTTTTTTTAAATCATATTTTTGGGTTCGGTGTCGGTCTAGTAACACCCCCTGCCATTAATTTTTTTGGTATTTTCAATGTACAGAATTTTCACTTCTACAGATTTATTATAAGTATATAGATAAATAGTATGAGTTTGAGTGAGTTGAGTTTGATCATTGGTTTGAAGAAGTATACAATTTTGTTTTGCTTGACCGCTTTAAAGTTGTGGGTATGAATAAGGTTTTTGTAAGATGATTACAGAAGCTAATGTAAGCGCACGTTCTTATTTACAAACCTATACCTTGGAAACAAACGGCTCTTTATTTTAGTACTAGCTTCCGCCCGCGCCTCGTTCGCGTGGAAGTCGTAAAACATCACAATATACTAAAATAACAGCCACGTTTTTTAGTAAACATTCTTGTACGCTACGATTGTAGGTGTGGTCTCAGCAGCCAAGATAAACAGAAATCGTTAAAAAAAAAACACAAAAAACGAACATTGATGGGGATCGAACTCACGAACTGCGGCTTACAGGGCGAACGTGGAACCGTTAGATTGTTGACTTCGATGACAATTTGGCTAATAGCCGTTCTGATACATGTTAAGATTGACTGCTTAGCTCCTTGTAAGTATAAAGTGATAAATTGATTAATTCTTCAGAGGTTACATTCGTATAAATCTGCAGTCTTTAATAAATTTTCTCGTCTAATTAAATCCCGGACATAATGCAATATTTTTAATCCCTCATAGCAATAGCATATACGATGACCAGACCTGTAGGGAATATTAGTGTAAAATATGAACAGTATCAATTCTGTAGTTTTTGTACCAATCTGGAACATAAATCCAGACAAACGGACAAACATTCCAAAAACGACATTTTTGGCATCAGAATCGTTTCCCCACCTCGCAGCATTTACTTTTTTTCAAATATATTCAATGTACAGTTTTGACTTCGTTACTATTTTAACATTTGCATAGAAATCAATTTCACTGTTGTGCCTATCATGCAGCCATTACGTTCTTTACCAGCTATCATTATAGGAAACGTCCATTGCTAAATTGAACCATACAAAATCAGCATCACTGCTCTTCCCGAAGGTCACCGTTGTATGTACATAGTGTTATTAATTAACAGAGATTCTCCGCTATATCTATTCCCTAAACATGAAATTAAACCATTTACTTTGATACAAACTGCCATAAAAGATAAGTGTGCCAAGTGGGCACAATAAAATAACGATGTGGGCCATATCAATTCATTGTTTGCACAACAGAGACATATAGTGGGCCTCCGCGGCATAGCCGTCACGTCCCCAACCCTTTTTCTTCATAATACAAGAACACTTTGGGCGTAATATTTCATATTTAAAAGCAATATCATATTTTTCCCTTACTGGCGGGGTTGTTACTTTTACGAGTGTCTCTTTTTGTTTTGGGGTATTCTCTGGCATGGAACGTCTCAATCTTTTTGTGGCCAAGATTTTTTAATTGCTGGACAACTTGTCGCTAAACCATATACATGCAGTTTTGCATTGAATATCTGTATCGTAAATACTAAAAAAAAATATTGTCTACTAGCTGACCCGACAGACGTTGTCCTGTCCAAATTTCAATAATTCATACACAATTTCCCATAGATTTTCCAATTTGGCAACGGTTCAAATATTTCTCTTCTTGAAAACCTGATACGCACTAACAGAAACATTTTATAACAAAAATTTGCCAAACCGGTCCAGCCGAAGCGATGCGCATACCAACAAACAACATTTCATTTTTATTTTTTTTATAAAATTGTAAGTTTGTCATAAATCATCTCATTGGTACTAAACCGTTGTAATTGAAGTTAAAATATATAATAACTAAGTAACTACGGAGTCCACAACAAGAGCTCCTCCGTTGTTCTTTTGTGAGTTTTCTTCCTTGTAGTCCATAAGTATTGGTTGCATTTGGCCTTGTCGCCGCACACCTTGGCTTGTTCTCCTGACTGACCCTGACCACCACCAGGAATGAACCCTCCAGGGAAGGGCGGCATGGTACTCGTCGTAGACTTCTTCATAGACTTCGTCGTTTGAGTGGAATACTCGTTCGAACTGTGTGAGCTCGAACTGTGCGAGCTCGAACTGTGCGGGGACAAACTTAAAGGAATAGGTGCGGCCGTACTCGTTGACGACACAACAGCTTTTGGGTAAAATTCTTGCTGATTTCCATCATTTAAATAAACACCTTGTGGGTCTGGTTGGTATTTTTGGTGATCTCTATTTCCATTATCTGGAGAGAGAACTTGTGGGAACAATTGGTATTCTTGGAAATCTCTATTTCTTTCGTTTGGATGATAATCTGGTTGACGTTTTAGAGTGGGTTGTGGTCCTGGTCGCAGACTCGCCCGTAATAATAGTTTTGGCATCATTACTTGTCTGGGAGTCCTTGCCACATTTTGAGGGTTATTTTTTAATTGTTTAGGAAGCATCATCTGAAACTTGATCATGCCAGGTGGCTCAGGCCCCAGTTCTCTGGGCGACATTTGAGTTGGAACTCGGGAATATCGTAACATTTGAGTAGTTGGCGTCACCTGGCGTCTAGTTTCTGGCCGCCTCTGAACCGTGTTACAAACTGTCTCTTGATTTCTATATATTCCCCCTTCATATCTACCTCCAACAGCTATACAAGTGGTTGGTTTGTAATTCGGCAACAGTTGAACGGGCTCTGGCGGCGCGAGTTCAACTGGTAGCATCACTTTAGTTCTATGAATATTTGTCATATCTGCTACTGAACGGTACTGGAACTGGTTTGCGGATACTGGTAACTTGAAAATTACGATGTAGAAAAGAATAATGTACCACATCACTTATCAATAAATCCCAATGACCATTATTTACGAAAAAAAACGCGGCGAGGCGACAGGCGGGTGTAGACTATGTAAACATTTGAGATTATAATCAGACTGGCCATTGTTGTGTTTTGGTATGGAAATAATAAAAATTCAAACGTGAATATTTAAATCCATTTATTGATAGAATAAAGTTTTTTATTCACGTGAAAACAAAATGAGTTACTGTTTTAATAAATCAACTACGAATACCTTTTTAGGAAATCACACTATAAATTAGTCAAAGTCAAATCATTTATTTCAAATTGGCACATAAAAATTTACAAGAACAAAGACTTGATTCTAGTTGTTATTTCAAAAGGCAGTTTCGTATGGAGAAAAATGGGCAAGAATTTCCATCATTACTCTTTTTAAAAGTTTTACTATATTTTGTACACATTAAGTATATGTGAAGACGTGCATCGCCAAGAATAAAATTACTATATCACAACAGGTAAATAAAAAAAAGCAAAGACAGATAAATTATTATATGGTAGATACATGGTGCTCACATATTAAAGCAGATGAATTCGCACAAAAATTAACAAGTAATAAGTCAGCTGCGAGTTAAAGTAATCACAGAATGTAAAATACCTAAATGTCATAAAAATAAATAATCAGCCTGTATTGTCCCACTGCAGGTCAAGGGCCTCCCTTTTCCACTTGACTCTATCCTGGGCCAATATGGACCAATCCTCCTATAGGCGTCCAGTTCATTATAAAAATAATAAATTATACTATTAAATTAGCAACCAGTTTGTTTGTCCACAGTCTAGAATCTAGACTCTAGATGGTCTTATGAAGGAGGAACAGATTACAAATTATTTACATTATTACAAATTGTACGATTATATCCAAATTGGATATAATCGTACAATTTGTAATAATATTATTATTACAAATTGTACGATTATATCCAAGATAAGAATGGTTGGATACATATACTGTTCCTCCTCCATAAGATCATCTAGAGTCTAGATTCTAGACTGTGGACAAACAAACTGGTTGCTAATTTAATAGTATGCTTGTTTACAAAGTGTATTTTTTAAGCATGAGTTTTAAAATTTTCGTTCATTTAATTGCAAAATATCACTAAGTACCTATTTTGTTGTGACATTTAACATAGTACCCCATTATAGATTTCTCTCTCATTTTCTTTCTTTCCACTCATATTTTTATTGGTCGATAAGGCTCGTATGCTAGGTGCGGGAGATTTTCATCGATTACATTTCAGCGATTTACATCGACCGAGTTATCGACTAATAAAAATGAGCCATTAAATAATTTCAAAAATGATTGATCTATTTTATCTTTATTTCTAGCATCACAATTATGTCTAGTATCACTTTATATAAAAGATAGTGCGATACCTATCTTAAATTGTAAAGTTTATATAATTATATTTTTTGTTGTGTACATTACATGCCATATTACTGTGTAGGTCAGATAAATAAAAAGAAAATAACATAATTTTATTATGTCATGTATATGTAAGTAAAACGAATAATGTCCGTCAGTGGTAGCTGTAAGCATCCTACCTATGACAATGATCGTACTACTCAAAACAATTGTGCTTGCCTAACACATTGTCGATGCAGATGATTTAATTAATGTTATTAATTGGGTATTTTTCAACTAGGAAATTCTAATTATTAACTGAGGAATGTCTGGTGCGTTGATCAGGCCAGGCTCTTCTCTCAAGCCAGGCTCTTCTCTCAGGCCAGGCTCTTCTCTCAGGCCAGGCTCTTCTCTCAGGCCAGGCTCTTCTCTCCTGCCCGGAGTCTGCATTTGTGCCCAGTTGATGGCAATAGGCACACGCTCCATTACGTAGAACTTAAACTCACACGCTGCCTAACTCGTCAGGGGATACAGGCGTGATGTTATGTTATGATTGCATCCTCGCCGGTGTTAGGGCTAGGAGCGCCTGTATCCCTCAGCATCAGCATTGTATCAAGAGACGTTGTTATTGAGTTCCCTTTATCTGGGTTGCTCACGGTTATTACCGCGCCCGTCTCGCCGTTGACAAGGGTAAATCCCCTTTCTTCATATTCCCGCGCACGTTTCGTTCGCCTGACGGTTT
Organism: Apamea sordens; assembly: GCA_945859715.1. Taxonomy (NCBI): domain Eukaryota; kingdom Metazoa; phylum Arthropoda; class Insecta; order Lepidoptera; family Noctuidae; genus Apamea; species Apamea sordens. The sequence continues at coordinate 671,821 of OX243990.1, read as the reverse complement.
TTACGTCCGTCCGTTACAATAAATATTATATAACGGTGTGCATGTCGAATGTGGACAATGTTTACAAGTTTCAAATAGAAATAAAGTGACGCAGGTTCACCAAAGTGTAAACATTCATCATAATGTACAGTTGTTTATTTATGTCCATTCAACTTGTAATCAGAGGGGCAATTCTCGTAATTTTAAGAACGTTCTCAGTCTGATCTCAGTCTGTCAAAAATACGTCAAATTTCGCCGAGATGAGACTGCGACTTGATTTTGAACGTTGTAAATTTTGTTTAATGATGATGATGATGATAATGATTATTGTGTACCTATCATCATTAAACGAAATTACTCACATAAATAATTATATGTGAGTAATAAAAAACTAACTTGTTTGAGACTAACTTCTACCCGCGACTTCCTCCGCATGCCATTATCATTGCAATCACTATTCGTTTTCGTCCTCATTTTAGCTTTTTCAGATAAAATTCCAGCCTAACCAGTTTTGCTGATGTGTGCGTCAGTGTCTCACAATGTGACTGATCTGAATAACGGCACGACGATTGACGGCACGGTTGGCGCAGTGGATAAGCGATTGACTACAGTACTGCGCTGCGTATCGCGGGTTCGATTCCCGCACGGAACAAATATGTGTATGGCCTACGAGTGGTAGTTCCGGGTCTGGCTGTTTGTGTCACATACACAAACAGCCAAACCCGGAACCGACCCGGTTTTTTAAACGCACCCACGATACAGGAGAAATTCCTAGTGTGCGGCAACGTTTTTATATTTTATTTTATTACAAAAAAAAGAAACTGTCCGTGGGAAGGCGCTACAGGGACACGGCATGAATTGGTTTCAAATATATTTCTAAATCAACTGATACGAACGGTGATTAACAAACAAAAAAATATTAAAACAAATACCTACCTATCATTTATTTCAAATCGGCCGCGATGAGGCTCTTAGGCGGATGAAAACATTATTTAAAAAAAAAAGTGATTTTCCCATTCCTATGTGTTGTGGATTGTCTATGCTTGATTATGACAATAAAGCAGTTGTCATCCAGACTCGTCTTTCATTACACTACATGGTGACAGCGGTGAAAATTTTATTCGATTTAAATGGTTTAAGTCGGTTATAAAGGCACGTTGTGGACTTTAAAATCGTCAGGGACGGTTCAAGAGCGCTATGGAACACGCGCGACCACCAACAGAATTGTGTTTGGAGGGCAGCTCCGTCAGCCGGGCTGACGCATGGCGGCGATGGAGGTCGCAATTTATGTTATTTTTAAAAGCATCGGGGGTGCAAAAAGAAGAAACTGGTGTCCAAGCCAGCTTAATGATAAATTTAATCGGACCTGAAGGATTTGAAGTCTTTGAGACATTTTCTTTTGACAAGGAGAGCGATAAGGATAATGTCAATCTATTGCTTAATAAATTCGATGAATACTTTGGAGTCAAATTGAATATAACATTAGCAAGGTACAATTTCTTTACAAGGGGTCAGGAAGTCGGAGAGTCAATTGATCAGTATGTTACGGCATTACGATTACTGAGCAAAAATTGTAACTTCAAAAATTTAGAAGAGGAATTGATTCGCGACCGTATTGTATGTGGGATCCAGAGTACTGGAGCGAGAGATCGATTATTGAGAGCAGAGGACCTGACTTTGGAAAAAGCTATTAAAATTGTCCAGGTTGATCAAATTTCAATAGATAATCGACGTTTATTGGAGACGCGTGGTACTGGTACTTCAGGATTGGTGCAGGTTGATGCAGTTGGCGTGCGCGGTGTAGTCGGCCGCGGTGCGCGTGGCGGTTGGCGCGGCAGCGGACGCCGACAAGGGCGCGGTGTGGCCAGTGTTGCTGCTGGTTCAAACACAGCGCGAAGATTTGTTAATTCTAGCGATACCGGAAATTGTCTCAGGTGCGGAGGCCAATGTAATGAACCCAGTTTATGTCCAGCTATTTCGGTGCAGTGTTATTTGTGCGAAAATCATGGACATTTTGCTAGAATGTGCAAGTTAAAAAAAGGAGTTAAAAAAATGTACGATATAGGTTTAACTGAAACAAAAGGCAATGAAGAAGATGATTGTGAGTCATTTTTTATATCAGTTTTGTGTAATGTCTCAGAGATTAACTCTTCATCCGAGGCTTGGTATGAAACACTCCAAGGGGAGTGCGGTTCTGAAAAATTTAAATTAGATACGGGAGCAGACATTAATGTTTTATCGTATAAGCGATTTTTATTGTTAGGCTATGACAGTAAGCTAATTAGTGGCAAACAAAGTGTTAGATTGCAATCTTATAGTGGTGATTTTATTCCTATAAAAGGCATTTGCAAATTAAAATGGTGGTATAAGGGTGTTTTTTATGAATTAAAATTTGCAATTACGATTAGTGATTGTCAGAGTGTGCTGGGGTTGCAAGCTTGTCTAGCTTTAGGATTAGTTAAAAGAATTCATAGTATAAATCTTACAGATTATCAAGATTTGTTTAATGGGTTAGGCTGTTTGCCAGGTGAATATCACATTGTTGTAGACAAAACTGTGATGCCGGTGATTTGTGCAAACCGTAAGGTACCATTAGGAGTTCGCGATAAGTTACAAGATGAGTTAAATAGAATGATAGAGTTAGGTGTTATTAGGAAAGTTAGTCATCCAACTCCATGGGTGAATTCATTAGTAATTGTTGCTAAGAAAAATGGGCAGTTGCGTATATGTTTAGACCCGAGGCCGCTTAATAAGGCAATACAGCGTGCACATTTTCAATTGCCAACAATAAATGAATTGGCTACTAAGTTTCACGGTGCTAAGTATTTCTCAGTTTTAGACGCATTTTCAGGGTTTTGGTCAGTAAGACTGGATAATGCAAGTGCAGACTTATGTACATTCAGTACACCATTTGGGCGGTATCAATATTTGAGATTGCCATTTGGTCTTAATTGTGCACCTGAAGTGTTTCATGCGAAAATCAAGCAATTACTTGAAGGCCTAGAGGGGGTAGATTCGTTTATCGACGATATAATTTGCTGGGGAAGGACTAAAGATGAACACGATCTGCGTTTGAAAGAGTTGTTAAACAGGGCACGAGAAATTAATTTAAAATTCAACAAAGACAAATGTCGTATATGTGTTGAGGAAGTAACTTATTTGGGGCATATTTTTAACAAAGATGGAATGAAAGTGGATTCTGAGAAAGTAAGAGCGATATATAATATGCCGGAACCGACGGATCGGAAAAGCTTAGAAAGATTTTTAGGGGCTGTAAATTATCTTTCTAAATTTATACCTAATTACTCAGACCATACCTTTCAATTAACTAGATTATTAAAAAAAGATATGACTTGGTGTTGGGAAGTTGGTCATAAGGACGCATTTAATAAATTAAAAGAATTGATATGTGATGCACCAGTACTATCTTTGTACGATGTTAGTAGACCGGTGGTGTTGTCAGTGGATGCAAGCAGTGTGGCTCTAGGCGCTGTGCTCATGCAGGAGGGGCGTCCAGTAGAGTATGCGTCACGCACACTTACTGACACACAACAAAGATACGCACAAATAGAAAAGGAAATGTTGGCAATAGTATTCGCTTGTGAAAAGTTTCATCAGTATATTTATGGAAAAAATAGTGTGGTCGTCGAATCGGACCATAAACCACTGGAGAGCATTTTTAGAAAATCTTTAGACTCGGTCCCAGCTCGCTTGCAGCGAATGATGTTAAAAGTTCAAGCTTATGAGTTGTTGGTCACTTATAAGCCTGGGAAATATATGTACATTCCTGATACATTGTCGCGGGCACCTCTTCCGGATTTGTATGACGATAAAATTAGCAGGGCTGTGCTATGCCAAATTAGAATGGTAGTCAATAATATACCCATGTCGCAGAATAAGTTTACCCTTGTCAAGCAGGAAACTAGTAAGGATGAGTGTTTAAAATCGTTGCTAAAATATATTAATCAAGGGTGGCCAGATAAGTTTAACATACACAATGATTTAAGATACTATTGGTCGATAAGAGATGAATTGTACTGTGTAGATGGTGTCATATTTAAAGACAAACAGGTTTTGATACCACATTCTATGCAAAGAGACATGTTAAAGCTTATTCACGAAGGGCATTTAGGGATTGATCGTTGTAAGAGACGTGCTCGTGAAGTGATATTTTGGCCTGGTATAACAAGAGATATTGAGGATTATGTGAGAAGATGTAAAATATGTCAGGAAACAGCAAATAAACCGTGTAGGGAACCTATGATTCCAGTAGCTATACCAGAATTGCCATGGAATAAAATTGGAACAGATATATTTGAGTATGGGAAGCAAAATTATTTAATATTAATTGATTATTATTCTGGTTTTATTGAGGTCGCATATTTGAGAGATACTACGTCAAACTCTGTAATATGTATTATGAAAGAAAATTTTGCACGGTATGGTATACCGGATACGGTTATCAGTGATAATGGTCCACAATATTCATGTCGTAATTTTATTAAATTTTCTTTAGAATGGGGTTTTAAGCACGTCACTTCATCTCCGTATTATGCTCAATCTAATGGCAAGAGTGAAAGAGCAGTTCAAACCATTAAAAATATATTGAAAAAATCAGTGGACAGTAAATCCGATTTTTATTTGAATTTGCTAAGTTACAGGAATACACCGCGGGAAAATTTGAATTCTCCTGCACAGTTAATGATGGGCCGGCGTTTAAATTGTAGACTACCAGTCCATCCAGATTTATTAAAACAAAGTAATTGTGATAACTTACAGCATAAAAGTATGTTGGAAAAACAAATAAAAACTAAAAGTTTCTATGATCAGCATTGTAAATTGTTACCTGAATTGAATGTCGGCGATGAAGTTATAATGATAGATAACACAAATAAAAGAAGTCGTGGCAAAATAATGGGAAATGCGTCGACACCACGTTCTTATATAGTTAAAAACAAAAAAGGTATATATCGCCGTAATCGTCGACATTTGATAAGCACTGTAAAGGATCCTGCAGACAATATTTTGTCGGATATTGATGATGAATATTTTTCGGGGGATGACGATAGGGATGATGAATATGTGCCAAGATGTAAAATAAATGTATCGCCATCTTACTCGCCACCTCATACCCGTAGTAAGACTTGATTGATTGATTTATTTGTTTATTATTTTAAGTTTATTTTATTATAAGTGAAATTAATGGATTTTAGGTTTGTTTTTAGTATTATATTATCTTATTTAAGGGGAAGGTGTTGTGGATTGTCTATGCTTGATTATGACAATAAAGCAGTTGTCATCCAGACTCGTCTTTCATTACACTACAACAACAATGACTTGTGAAAGTGTAGAAATTACAATACCAGTATCGGTATATATATTTCAAACACCATGGAGTAGTCAAGTACTTCATTAAATGTACAGGTTCGACATCGCTTTGAATTTATTACAATAAAAAGAAAAAGCCGTAAAACATCCACTGCTTGACGCAGGCCTCCCCCATGCACTACATTGACCGCTCCTATGCTTGTCGCATCCAGATTTCCGCAACCTTCAAACAGCAACGATTCACCCTGTGCGGGGCCTACCAATGCTGCGCCTTCCAGTAGATCGTCAGATAGATAACATTGAATACACCAAATTCAATGTGCCATTTTGAACGGCTAGTCGGCAACTGTACCTATCTAATTACCTACTGGTTTACAGTGATATCTACATCGGTATCGATATTTCAACACGGTTAACTTGTATCTCCTCACACTTCAAGCAACAACACCAGTATTGACCACATTGCTTTGTAATGTGTAGATATCGATGCTCATCTTGTCTGTGATACGGTGAGCCGTCGAGCGGATTAAAACCTTGTATGTCACTCATCACTGTGGATAAACCACCGAGTCTTGTCACACATACGTTGACGCACAGGCGTGGTTTTCCTTTTATTATAAATAAATAAATACAATTAGTTTAATAATATATTGCAGACGCGCAACTGAATGGTTTTCAAGCAATACATCACAAAGGAATTCCGTCTCTGATGCGCTGCATACGGGGCAGCCCCAACAACTTCCTGCAGCTTATTGCAGGGAGAACGCATATGGATTGCTCCTTCATGAAGCATTGGACAAAACTACATGTGACACTAGTGCGGTCCTGATCCAATATTTCTTTTGTTGTGTGTCTATTTCATATATTCTTATTATATTATTTAAAAATAAAATATGTATGGATGATTATAACTAACGATTGTAACCTATCTGAAATAAAATGAATTTAATTAATTTAAGTAACAAGACTTATTATACAAACAGATACGTAAAAGGATACAGACAGGATAACAAGCACAGACAAAAACGAACACTCATATGTCTGCTGCAGCATTGCCGGAATAAGGGCAATCCAGTCTGTTGGCGATCATCGCCAAGACGATTCAAAGATTTCGATCCGTTCGACAGCGCATCGCCACGGCAGGCAGTATCGCAACGTTCCGTGTATAATTCTGCTAAATATATTGCTCTGGGAAAATAGAGTCATCTTCAGTTGTTGTTGTTGTTGGTGTTGTTACTTTCATTCGAAATTTCTGAAATTTCTGCACTTTCTGCATTGGATTGCGCAGTCGCACAGGATTGTTATTTGAGTCGAAGGGGTCCGTCCAATTTAATAAATAGCATTTACCTATACCACACATTAAAGATGGCGTTGGTGTGGGATCCGTTGACGGTGTGACTCCATTCGGATAGAACGGATAAGTGCTCATCGTATGAGCTGCTCGTGCTAAATTGGAATTAACTTTGTCTGGAGATCGCCTGGCGTCACTCTGAGTTGTCTTACTGTTATCTATTATTTTAACTGGTGAACCTTGTGATAGATTTTGTAAAATTCTTCCTTGAGACTTCTTCGTGTCTCGAGTCGTGCTACTGGACACACTCGCAACATCTTGCACCGTTGAACTTCGTGACACACCATCTCGAAACATTACATTTTCAGATTGTATAGTTGCAGTTGATTCACCGTGAGACCAAATATTTTCAGATACCATGTTCTGATTGGTAACAGCTCGAGACGAAGGAGTCTTATAAATTGATCTCATGCTTCGTTCCGTTGTATTTTGCTGTCGCATAGTGGAATTAGTAATACGAGATGTTTTTATAGGATATTCATCAGTACTATAAGTAGTCATTTGAGACGCGTGTTCTTGGTTCACTATTAACCTTTGAGATGTTGCTATTCTTTCAGACACACTCACTGGCGCTTCACGAGCAATAAATTTTTTCTGTAATATTTTATCCTGTACCAAATCAGTATCAGCTGTACCAGACTTCGATGTAGGCTGTCCCAATGAGTCACTCGATGGGTGAGAAACTATTTCTTTAAATAACCTCTGCTCAGATTGCAAAGACCCTGGTACGTCACAATTTTTGTTTGTTAAGATCCCTTCACTACATAATATGGGTTTCTGTATCTTGCTAATATCAGAATGGGTTGTGTCAGGCGGTTCGATGTGCAACGGGGATGTCACGTACCAGTCCGACCTCCGATCCGCTGGAAACCGGAAGGAAGCTAAGTGCACTGAGGGCAATTCTATTACCATTATGATTATGAAAAAAATTATGAACATCACGGTTTATAACTACGGACTACATTTATAAAAACAGGATATAAATTAATCTACATGGTCCATTTTCATATATTGACCATTAGGTAATAAAATTTTAATCACATTGTTTTGATTTAGCATGGTTTTCATTGTTGGCGTGTTATTTTTGAACACTTTGTTTATATAACGCTATTTCTTTGGCTTCTTATAACAGGAGTGATATCAGTTAGATTCGAAAATAAAATACGGAATTGCATCAACACTCATCAGCGAGGTTCAAATAACCTTCTTGTGTGCTTTAACTTATGAATGATCAATGAAGATGTTTTTTTTTATTCGGTTGAATGCAAGAAGCATATACATGGATCAGTGTTGCTTGCGGGAGGCCTTCATCGATCAGTGGATGTCTTACAAATGATGATGACGATGTGGCACTTTCAATAAAATCGAAACGAACTCAAGACTGAATATTAAATAATTTCTTAGAAAAAAAGTTATTGTTACGAGGTGTTTGAACGACACTAGTATCAAAATAATATCATTATTTTGATACTAGTTATTGCTTGTATCAAAATAATGATACAAGCAATTACTATTATTATTATTTATTATTATTTTGTTATTACTTGTTATTTTTTTATTTTTTCTACTCTCATATCGTAAAGTTCTAATTATGAAATCCCTTTAAAATAAATAACTATTTGACGGGAGTGGCTTAATTCACATAACAGGTTCCATCTTCCGCGGTCAGCCGCCATGACGCTGCCACAAACTTATCTGAACCAGTGGCCATAAGTGGATAACGAAATCACTGACCGGAATTTCAAAACATGGACTTTGGCTTATAAGCATTTTTTCGTTATTGTAGCGCAATTGTCAAACTAAAAGTGCAAAGTAAAGACGGAAACATATCGCAAAAGTAGTTTGCAACGCATTTTCTGTGATCTCTCCAAAGCCTTTAATTGCACCATCACACGCTTTTGCGTAAACTTCGTCATTATGGTGTCCAAAACGGAGCTCTCAACGTAATAAACTCATATTTACATACTAGGCACCAATGTGTAGATGTTAATGGTCTGAAATCTTCCGAATTATCCGTTCAGCTAGGTGTACCTCAAGGCTCAAGACTGGGTCCATTCTTATTCTTAGTGTAGGTATATCAATGACATACCATTTTATTTAGTGGGTGTCTGTGACGTTGTTCTGTTTCTTGTCCGTTATTCTCCATGGAGATCTATGTTTTGGGACGGGCTACTAACTTCAACTTTCTGACTAACTGACTCTTTGTCAATTCAAAAGTGCCTGTAAATGTTTTGTTTTAATTAAAATAAATGCTATAAGTTTGAGTTGAGGTCGCTGTGATTAACTCAAGACAATGTTTATGTTGTTTCTCCAGAATTAGCCTACCAACTGACAGATTATATGAGTTCATGTAATTGTTTATTTAATAATTGGAGTACATAAGTCAATTCAGTTCAATTATTTTCATAATTATTGACCCCAAATAAATTGGGATAAAGGCAGGAGGATGATGAATCCACTCATTTCAATGTTTTGTTAATGCGTTGTATTGCAATATGTGATGCTAGCGTCCTCGATAATTGATCATATTATTCTTGCCTGAGCAACCGGCATCAAGTTCGTCATGTTCCCTTAGATGTTACTGCTTGCGGTGCGGTAGCGTCGGGGTTCAGGTTGCCTCCTTCCCTCAAATATGACAAGGGGGGTGCATACTGCCTTTGCGTTATGCTCGGGAACGGGTGCTGCTTGTAGTGTAGTAACAGGTCGTCTTGCTGACCATGGTTTTGTTATTTTTATTAGTAATTAACTGTTTATTTGTTTATTAATTATACTTCGAAGGTCCTAGTTTATTATGACTTCAAGTTACAGCTATATGAATATAATTCAGCATTGCATATTTAAGCGGGCATGCCCTTTATGCCTGGAGCTTTTTATTTAGGTAGAACTTAATACCTAAATAATAGCTCGCTTACATATGTAATGCTTTTACGTTTTTACTTATGTCTGCTTGTGGATTGTTTTCAATGTTTTTGTCAGTATACCGAGTTTTTTCGAGTGTTCGCCTATATGGCCTGTCTCCGCGCGACCGCACAAGCATGGTAGTCATTCTGCATCCTGGCGGTTACCTTACTTCACAGTCTGTGTACTGCTGGATGCAAATACCTGAAGGCCAATTCTCGTAACTTCAACCTTTCAAAATCTAGTCGCAGTCTCATCTCGGCGACAAACAAATGACAAATACTTGTCAAAATATAGGGAAATTAGAGGTATTTTTAACAGATTGAAACTGAGATCAGACTGTGAGTGACTGTTCTTAAAATTACGAGAATAGCCCCTCTGCGCTCACGTCCTATTACCCATGTAGGTAATAGAAGGTTCCCATGATCTAACAATATCACTGTGAACTGTAGTAGACGCACGAAATTACACTTCTGCCTGTCTCTTCGGGGAATGCAGGCGCGATGATGTTAAAAATAAACCAACGTAGGTAGAATTCAGAAGTCGATCAACTCCTATATTAATAGCTTATCGCTTAAGATAATAATTAATGTGAATTTAGGTAAAATACAAAACTACCTAATCCTAAGTAGGTACATTATTAGATTTCCTCCTTAAAATTTTACGAAAAGGAACCGAAATCAGCGTAATGGATGTTAAGAAATAAGAAGGAGCCAGTATTTATTATGTGTGTCAATTAATATTAAATTATATTGAATATTTTAAACAATATACTTAGGTTTACAAAAATCGTTTCTATAGTTTCTTAGCACTTGTAGGTGTATCTCTTTAAATATTTCGTTTGTGAATAGATACACCGCAGTTATTTTTCTTACCTTGAGACTGACATTTAGATAAATATTTAATGAGCTAAAGCAGGTTCACTAATTACGCGCTATTGATTAATACGCGGTTTATTATTACACTAAGTACAGCAGACCAGCGACTGTTCTGTTCTGCCGCTGTTACTCACTGCTGCTGCCGACTGCCCGAACCGCTCCTGTCCGGTTTTTTTGTTTTAGTCGTCCATACGTGTTTTTGACAAACAGCATTTCCATCACACATATTATATTCGCTAAGTGCCTCGTCACTGTCATCAGGTCTGATTCCTTTGGGATAAGGCGGCCTGGTACTGGACGACACTCTATGCCTCTGTCTTAAATTTCCTCGAAGCTTCTTCTTTCTACTGTGATAAAAAATCCTTTGCGAGGTCGGCTGATATCGTAAATCCGACATCGTATTTTGCATGTGAATTGGATGATGAAACGGGTTTTGAAAGTGCTGTTGATTCGGCAGTTGAAATGGTTTTTGAATCGGTTTTTGAAACGACTCTTGATATGGTTTTTGTATTGATTGTTGAAACGGATTTTGAATTGGTTGTTGAAACGGTTTTTGAACTGATTGTTGAAACGGTTTTTGAACTGGTACCTGTATATCGTGCTGTCGTAATATTGGTTCCGGCTGCACAGTTAGTGCCCACTGTGGACCGACTGTACCACACACCAGTTTATGTATAATCCCAGCTTCCGAGTATTGCTCATTATCTGAACAAGTAGTTAACTTTGGCTTTCGCCATTGCTCATCAGAAAGCTCCGGTGGCTGTTGCATTTGAATTGGGCCATTTTTTAAATTATTTGTTTTGTGAAAGTTTGACATTCGTAACGTGGGACGGAAGCGAGGTGCTGATGACATCACTGAGTGCTTGAGGATTATGAAGTAGCAAAATAACACGTACCGCATTACTTATCAAGTAAGTTTCAATCCCAATATTTATAAAAAATAGGCAAACCTACAACTATTGGAGCGCATGTCTAATTGTTGTCGAGGTTCGTGTTCAATCGGATTGTTGTGTTTTGGTATTGAACCAATTTAAAATGTTGTAAAACGCAATGCCCATTTATTGGTTATGCCGTATTTTTTTCTCATATTATAGGAACAATTCCGTAAATTGTAGCCCACCAAAAGAAGTTTAATAACCGACTTCAAAAAAAAGTTATGCTTTCGGCGAGTTGTTTTCCATGTATGAGAAATGGGGTTTCTGGGGTTCAGGGTACAAAAGATATATTTTTTCTTAATCGTTTTTAGTCTTTCTAGTTCTGTTATAGATAAATGATTTGTTTATTTATTTTTTTATAATATGTATAATGTACCAATGAATTAGCATCGCCATACAACGTGGCAATGCTGCCAACCTTTTGGGCATTGTTCCTGTTGACAGTGATGTGGACGAATTTTTTGATGCCCTATGATTCTTTTGCTTTTTTCACATGTAGGTACACATCATTATTTTAAATGTTAGCTTATAATATAATGGAAATATCGTCAATAATGAAATTAAAACAAGACAATGTAAAATCTTAAAAAAATAAAATGGAATTTCACGCCTATATTTATTTAAGTAGCCTACATAACGTTTGAGAAGGGTTTTTGGTGTGACACTGTTGGACTGGACACTAAAAACTATTAAACAATAGCAGAAACAGTCAGACGGTTAAATGTTGTAAAACACATCTAGTTCGTTATTTTTTCGTTCTATTTGGAATAGTGATCAATTGTCCGCAATGATCTTACTCCCTTATTCAAAAATGATACATACATAAGTATGGCAGCAACACTATGCTAAGTAAGGCTTTTCTCACTGGGTTCGTCATGGCAGGCCATTTAATTCACAAACAATACTCAAGGGACCCTTTACTATGAAAACGCACTGCGTCGATTGGTCTGTGATTGGTCTGTTTCCTTGCTAAGAAACTATAAGATGTTTGTAGGACATGCATATATTATAACCTATAAACGTATTGTCAGTTGTGAAATGATTAAGTAATAATAAAAACTACTCTGTTTTGTATGTATAACATCTGTTGTGGTTATGTTGAATGATATCTAGGTATGTGCACACGAAATATTTTAAAAGATACATCTATAAGTGCTAATGAAGCCATAGAAATATATTTTTTTATCTAAGAATATTATGTTATTATAATAAAACAAATAAAAACAACATGTCACATAATAAATACTGGCTCTTACTTATTTTTAAAAGTCGCAAGAGCTTCTTACACTCCACGCAGGCCATCCAGGACAAACCACCCAATGAGAGAAGCAATTTGAGGGAAGAAAAGCATCCACCACCTCGACTTCGTTAAGCCCCAGGAACATTTGCATCTCGGCCATGATCTGCAGTGGCTCATATGGAAAGCTCTCAATCGATTGCGTACCCAAGTAGGGCGCTGCAGACACAATTTGTCGAAATGGGGGATTACTGACCCATCCAATACCCAGTGCGAGTGCGGTGCCTCTAATAAGAGCATGCCCCACTTGCTGGAGTGCCCTCAGTGCCCGTTCACCTACACTTTGGATGAGTTAATGAATGCCACTGATGCCGTGATTAACGTAGCCACCTACTGGGCTCAAACAATATAAAATATCAAAAAGAAGAGTACCATCGATACGAAAAGAAGAAGAAGAAGACTTATTTATATGATTAGAATAATATATATATCCCCACCGCCGTATCTCTACGTTGACGTTGTGGTAGGGCTAGCGCGCTATAAACTCTAGGTCTGTGACGGAAGAGTTTACTTTGCCGGATCAGGACTAGGGTGAGGAGCCAGACCAAGAGAGATACAGGAACCCGCAGGGCAGCATGTGGCGAGCTGTTGGGCAGTAGCGACCCCCCGGACCCTATCTCCCGGGAAAAGTCTTGTTCCTCACCTCTGGCTTGCCTTTATTGGCCGGCTGGAGTGAACACTGACGAGGAACAGAGCTCCCACCTCATTCTTGCCTTTATTGGCTGGCTTGAGTGGAGATTCGCAAGAGCAAACGTGCTCGGAGGAAGGAAGTATTTCAGTAAGATGCTGGTAGGGATCTTGACCGTACTTCAGGGATGGTCCTGATAGCCGTGGAATACCTCTCCACTCCTCATAAGCACCTCAGGACATGTTGCCCCCTTGTCGCTACGACACTATGTGCTAGCGACCATTTTCGGGGGCCCATTATTGAGCGTGCAAGTCACCCCCTGACATTTTATCCGTGTATATATAAAACATTGATCAGGCAGGGGCCATAGTTCTTTCATAGTTATTGGTAACCAGTTCCAGTTCAAATTCCTAAGGGGCCTCTGCGAGTTGGCTTCGGCCCCTCGTACGCCTTCCAAAGGACCGGGACCCCATGGTCCCGAGATATGTTAAAAATTTAATATAATAATATCCCTGGACATTTCACACAGCGCCATCTAGTCCCAAGCTAAGCAACCTAATGCTTGTGTTATGGTAACAAGATGGCTGATAAACTACTTATATACATTTTTTTTTTTTTTGTAAATACATACATATTATAGATAGAAAAACACCCAGACTCAGAACAAATAAATGTAGGACTTACAAATATTTGTTCTGTGCAGGAATCCAACCCGCGACACGCAGCGCAGCAGTCCGATCGCTCAGCCACTGCGCTAACCGTGTTGTCAAGGGTGGCATCAATCTTGTAATTTTAGGCTGTGTTGGAGGTGCATATACATCCAGCAAGCATTTCTTTAATATAGTTTGCTGATGAGTGCCCTGGCCTCATCGATACGACATTGTTATTACATTTATTAAGGTACAATAATTCGATAGGTGTGATATTAAAGAAGAACTTTTTATAACATTAAGATGTGAGACACCAGTGTTAGCATTTAAATTATCTCCATTTATTAAGCAAGAGGTTTCCTCTCTTTTCCTAATTTCTAATTTTCTTTTCTTTTTTTTTTTCTTTTTTCTTTCTTTTTTTCGAAAACGTTGCCCCACACTAGGAATTTCTCCTGTATCGTGGGTGCGTTTACAAACATTTAAACTCACATACACAAACAGCCAGACCCGGAACAACTACTTGTAGGTCATACAAATATTTGTGCCGTGTGGGAATCGAACCCGCGACACGCAACGCAGCAGTCAATCGCTTAACCACTGCGCCAACCGTGCCGTCAAATTGAAATAATTAATTATCAATGTCATTAATTGTGACCAAATTGTTGGCATCATTATTTAAAATGTCATTGCCTTGCTCAAAAGACGCAAGTTATTTAACCAAATTATTGGCTGTACCTAATAGAAAAAAGATTTGCGTGATGCTGGAACTTACATTCAGACAAACAGACAAAAATTTAAAAAAAAATTTCGTCTTTAGAATCGTCCCCAGACCTCGCAAAAATTACTTTAAAAAAATCTATGCACAGTTTTGACTTCGCTATGATTTTATTATACCTATGTATAGATATAGATAGACTAGCAATGATCAAAGGATTTATTTTTAACCTTGGTCTCACGTTCCTATTTAATTATCATTCCTAAGGAATATAATAGTCACGTGAGCGAGGCCGCGGGCACAGCTTGTAACTAAGTGCTCATACGAGCGGCACGTTGTGTGATTATACAAGTTCCGATTTTCTTTTGTTCGGAACCTTAAAAAACATAAAGGGCTACAAAATTTCAAAACGCTGGTACACTGCACAAGTTATGATGTTCCACCGAGTAACGGACAAACTTTGAAAGTCTCTAAGAAAGTCGAGCTTCTGAGCTTCTACTTGTCACTTCAGTAAGGGGTGCTGTGTGGTTCTATTTCCTCCATACTTTTAACTGGCATTTAGCCGAATTGGCGCATTTTATCGCGATGGGGTCCGCTGTTGAGTACGGCGGTGTAGTGGAAGTTCGGATCGTTGTGGTGGTCGTAGTCGGGGTCGTTGTGGTGGTCGTAGTCGGGGTCGTTGTGGTGGTCATTGTAGTGGTTGTAGACGGGGTCGTTGTGGTGGTCGTTGTGGTCGTCGTGGTCGTCGTGGTCGCGTCTATGTTCACCGGATACATGGTGCTCGACGATATCTTATCCTTTTCTCCCAAAAATATCTTCCCCTCTGCTCCAAGAAATTGTGGAATATGCGATGTCATATCATATATGCCAGCCCAATCCATCAACTGTGGACTTAAGTGAAGCAGTGGTGATTCTGAGTCAAAATATGGGCTTGACGGGGTAGACAGCAGGTGGTCAAATAAATCTGCGTAGTCATCACGGAGGTTTAGCTTCGCATCATCATGTTTGAACACTGGCTGTGGTGGGTTTGTTTTATATTCGGAATCCACTGGGCTGTAGATATTACGCATGGGTACCACATGGCGCACTCGGAACTCGGCGCAGCTCACGGAGCACAGTATACCGAGGAGAACAGCAGAGTGCACGGAAATGTTTTGCATTACGTTTACGGCAGCAACCATTGAACATAATTATTTGCTATGCATATTCATGATTGAATTTGTAATCAGAATGTTGTGTTTTGGTACAAAAATTACCGAATGTTGTTATTACTTTATCCACTGTTGCACATGGGCGAGTACATTTCTATCAAAAAACACCTCGATTTTGAAGTGCAAGTACTTTTATGATGCTGTAATCAAATTATATTATTACAATATGTATTTATACGCAGTTAACACGTTAAGTGCGAAACGAGGCCTAAATCATCCCTCATGCAACTTCCTTGTGGTGCGGCAAGGAAAAACGTGAACATCTCTGTCGTGCAAAGGGCATAGCTTTGGTTTGGTCCAGTATAGAAAAGAGATAAATGTATATTTGAGACGCGCTAATCGTCCCGGACTCGGTGGTATACCTACCTTGGTACCGGATGTCTTAGGCCTCGTACCGCACTGAATTAATATAATTTTAATGCAGTGCGGAACGAGGCTAAAACGTCCCATATGCCCCGGACCTCGTACCGCACCCAACGCGAGCTTCCCGCGACTAGTGTTGTGTTGCTACGCACATTTTTACCATCTCGTGAAGCTGACAAAAAATCCAAAACAGATTTTGACTAATGCTCTCAGTGCAAAAAATCTTATTGTCTACCGTGTTTCAATGAAAAACACTCATAAATAAGTACAAAATATATATTGCGATTTTTTATAAAAAAGTATATTGTTACTGATTTTTTTATGTTAATTCAAGTCTAATAAGTGTATTTTTAAAGCCCGAGGCAGAATACATAGGATAGTTTCTTTTCTACTTCTGGTTTTCTTTTTTTTCTATTCTGTGAACCGCATTAAGATTTTCACACAAAAATAGATAAACGTCGTTGAGTCGATATTATTTTTCCCATCACTAATCTTAGCAAAAATTTACCCTATTTCAGTGCGTTACGAGGTGTATAAGATCCCATATTTTTTTTTGCCAATAATTCCTAAACTAGCTATCAGATCCCGGGGCGACGGTAGATTAGGGTTCATCAATTCACTGTCTATATCGATAAGGGCCAAAATTTCCATTTATCTTTGATTTCGCTCCAGAAAATGGATTTTAGTCTGTTAAAGGAGGTGGGGTCTAATAGACCGCGTGTCGCCCTAACGTCTGGTCACGGTGCGGGCCGATAATACCTCGTGCCGCAGGAACGGAAAGTTTGCAAAAATTGGTGCCGCAGCTAACGTGTGAAAGCATGGCGAAGCTGAGTGTCGAGGACCGAGATACATTGAACCAAAGCCACCAGGGATAATGTTGGAAGAATAAAATTAATTATTTCAGAGTAAAGTCTGAATAATATCACAATCACAATAATTAAAAAACTAAAACAATAATAGACCAAACTTATTAAAATTAAGTGAAGAAAAAAAAATGTTTCACACATAAGTTACCAGCCGATCGATTCTGTTAAAATCCCACCGTGAAAAGTTAGGTGAAGTGCTTAGAGTGAGCTGTCAGTAGTGTCAACCCCTAGCATTAGTTGGAATGACAGCTCACTCCACGCTCACTTCACCTAAGTTTTCACGGTGAGATGGTTACAGAATCGCACTGCTGATGTTTCTTCACTTACTAACCTAATCATTTAACAAGATCAATTGTTTTATTTTTTCCCACTACTACTTAAAGAGATGTCTGATAAAAACTGCTGTTTCAAAGTTAAATTATTACTATTCAATTCCTAAGCAAGTAGTATTTTTTGTAATTATTATTTAAATTGTTTAAATCTACTGGAGCTATTCATTACCTCAAACAGTAAGTTAGCAGTAAGCTATTTGTTCGTTATATATACTCTAAAATTAAAAAAAAAAACATAATCTTGATTTGTCTTTACAGTATGGCGATTAGGTTATCACATTAACCACCTATTCTAAATTATGTATTTGAAACTTACACAATTAAAATAATTTATGACAAAAAATATTTTAAGCGTGGGACCTTGTTTTCGCTGTAGTATTTAACAACATTAAACTTAATTTGTGATTATTTGGTAACAATACCACCTATCAATGTTTAATGATTGTGATAACGTAATCGCCACTAACTACTACTAAAAACTAATCAGACTATTGACTATTGATACTTAGATACAACATATTTTTAAAAAGTATTTTATTATAATAAATACGCATTTCAAGATTGTTTTCAGTAGGGCTCCGTATCACAAGGCAAAAAACGCCGAAAAAAATACGTTTCTTGTATGGAGACCCCGTTTATTTTTTTACTTTATTTTAATTTTATTATTTGCGTTATAGCAGCAATAGAAATACATTCTCTGTAAATATTTCAACTGTCTAACTATTATAGTTCATGAGATACAGCCAGCTGACAGACAGACGGACGGGCAGCGGAGGCTTAGTAATAGGGTTCCGTTGGCACGCTTTGGGTACGGAAGCCTAAAAACTAGTATAAGTATGATGTATGACTTCACATATATTGATAAAAATTGTAATGATTTCAATTAGCTTTTTAACTTCGTCGTGGTTTTAAACCGTTTATACAAATTTAAAACGAGTTTTAAACCACGGATTTTGGTTTAAAACGGTTTATTTACAACTATAGTCACGTGTATGGAAATGGAATGTCTGTAAAGATTTCACTTTCGAAGCGTCGCTGAGTTTGGAAGCGGGACTTATATGTTGACACACTCGTGTGCGGCGCATCCGACGAAATACGTAGGCCCGGGTGGTACGGATTGGTTGGATACTGATCATGCCGAGTTATCTCGCGTTGAGTAGTCTTAGGATACTTCTCCAACAACTCCCTCTCAATAAGCCCCGATCGACTTATCCGGTGTTTCAAAATATGTTGATAAAGTCCCGTATTTCGGGTGCTCCATGGCCTGTTATGCAGGCCAATCGAAGCCGTTGGAGCCGTTGGAGGTGACGAAGCACCCTTACTAGTTGGCTTAGTTTCTACAGCGTTAGTTTTCGACGAAACACCTCTTGATGCCCTACTTTGAAAAAACAAACTTGGAACAGGGGAGCGTCGAACACTTCGAGAAGAATTATGTCGCGAAAGTGCCTGTGGTGATGTTCTTCTTTGAACATGAGGGTTTCTTGATTCGCTAAGCGCAGCATTCAGCAAGCGTGGAACTACAACTTGTGTTGATAAAATACCAGCAACATCACGTGCCATCTCCTGTTTCATACGTAACAATGTTTCCACGTTAAAAAGCGTCGCTGCGTTAGAATTAATAGTCTTTTCTTCACAACTCCACTCAGGAAAACGTACCGGACCGCATGCAGGGAGGACTCTCTTCTTAGCTGGCACCAGCAGCGTTTCTGGCGGCCTCAATCGCATGGCATTTGAATTGTGGTATCTAGGCACCTGCTCCATTGATTGACGTAGTTGTAAATTGGACAGCACTGAAGGTAAGTGGTTGATAATGACGATATAATAAACAATCCGCCACATTCCGTTTCAGGAAATAACTATAAACACAGTGGCCATATAAATAATTCAACTTGTATTCAGGTTGTTTTGATTTTGTATGAAAATTATTTCATGGCGTGTAATTCATGCAACTACACCAGAATAATAATAAACGACACTTGTTGTAAGTAATACTAAAGGAATATGTATCACCTCACCACCACAGGAAAATATAATTTAGTCGTTCTAAATATTAAAACAATAAAATTAAATCTGATAACCATAGAAACCTATATGATATGGTTTAGGAACAGTTGAACAAGCTTCAAAACAAAAAAGAAAAGTTTATGAAAAAAGAATTAAAGCATTTTTTTTGTTTAAAAAGAAAACAATTTTTTACAAATCAGAGTTCTTCTGGATCTATCTTTAACCCAAAACGAGATTGATTGTATTGAAACATAAAAAAATTAAATTAAAGTTTTAATGCAAAATTACTTCCAGACTAAAAACTATTTCTATAGAATAACACATTATGAGTATAAAGAATTAGGTGAAAGATAGGACTAGACTAGTATAATATCAACATGATTGTTTCTTTATATTACAATTGTTGTGTGTACTCATGCATATATTTGTGTTTCTTGTATTCGTTTATTAATTTCAGGTTAGTAGTTAAAAAGATGTTTAATAGCAGGTTGTGTGTCAGCGCGCCACACAATACTTCTTGTGCTTGGTATGTGTGATGGATCCCTGGGTGGAGTTTCGACTGGCATGTTAGATTCAACTGGCAGCGTTCTAAGAATAGGTAAAATACTGCTATTTAGCTTGACGAGTTTGCCCACATTGTTGGTAGGTTCTGTCTTGGAGTTGGTCCTGACAGGATTACGTGTTTCTGCGCTAGTGGCAAATATTGGTGTAGTGCTGCTCTTAGCCCTTTTAAATAATGATCTACTGGGGCTCACAGTATTCAAATAGTCGAACAGTTTATCTGCAGCTCTCGGACTAAAAAAATCGGCTTGACGTTCCGATTTATAATACGCTAGCGTGATAGTTGGTTTCGTTTTAGGATTCGGCGTCGTGATTCTAGGAATAATTCTGCTTTGTAGTTTGATGAGGTTACCGATATTGCTGACAGATGCAGCCTTCGAGCTGGGTCTGGGAGGATCTCGTGTTTCCGCGCTCGTGGCAAAAATTGGCGTGGTGCTGCTGCTCTTCATGTTATTAAATAATGATCTGCTGGGGCGTACCGTATCGAAATAATCGTACTGTTTATCTGCAGCTCTCGGACTAAACAGATCGGCTTGATGTGTCGATGCTTGATGTGCCATCTTGACAGTTGTTTTGGATTTATAAATCAGTGTCGTGGGTCTAGGAATGCTTGTAATTATGCTTTGTAGCTTGATGAGGTTACCGACAATGCTGGCAGGTGCAGTATTCGAACTGGGTCTGAGGGGATGTCGTGTTTCTGCGCTAGTGGCAAATATTGGTGTGGTGCTGCTTGAAGTGTTTTTAAATAATGATCTGCTGGGGCGTACAGTATCGAAATAGTCGAACAGTTTATCTGAAGCTCTCGGACTAAACAGATCGGCTTGACGTGTCAATGCATATGTCATCTTGACCGCTGGTTTGGTTAAACGAGTCAGCGCAGCCGTTGACGAAGATTTGGGCACTGTACTCTCTTTTTTCTCAACACTGCTACCTTTTGTTGCAGCCATGCTTACTTGTTTCCGTTTCTCGCTTTTACCAGTTCTATAAGTTTTGTATATGTATACTTCGTAAGATGATTGACAACCATAATAGTCATCTTCGAGTGAATCTATACCACAGATGATAAAGTTTCCATCTGGTGTCAATTGAATCTTCCTGCCCTTCTGAGTTAGTATACTTCCTTCATTATTGTTATTGTTGTTTTTTTTAAACAAATTTGACATTTCCCTTCTCAATGAATTTGTGTTAATAAGTGATGGAAGAACAGTCTGCGTATATATTAATATAATCACTAAAACTCGAAGTATCTGCATCGTTATAATTATTTATTTCTCTGATACCGTGTTTGATCGGGAACATTGTTTACTGAATTAAAATGTCGAGTGACGTCACGTTCTTAGGGTTTTATCTGAATGTTGTCTGTTATGCTCTAGTGGCGCGTTTCAATACAAAATTTAGAAGTATATATTATGTAAAGAAGGTTTACTCCATGCAGTACATGAATTTGTTTAACTTCCTATAGTAGACTAGTCGCTACATGATAGACAGATCTTCAAACGGTATCAACCCAGTACGCATGAACAAACTAGCTTCATTTACCTTTAAAATCTAAAAAAAATACACATTATGAACGCTGACAAGTTAGTGCAAAAGTAAAATGTTTGGCACTACTTATAACTGGACTCAAAACTCGTTAGTCAACAGCAAGTTAATAAATAAAACTAAATCAACTCACACGCATGAGGACAACAGTTGGACCCTCGACCTGAAACACGAAACGCCTTCCACAAGACATATCTATCATAATCTTAAACATAATGAGACCGAAGCAGATTACAAACAAAAAGTCCACATTGTTAAAGAAAAAAATATTAAATGGTAGTAAAGAAACGTTAGGGTGTAAACATCAGCTGTACAGAGCTTAACCCATGTCAGGGGCGACAGACGGACGGACGGATTATAATAACACCCGTCTCAGCTGCCCTCGCTCTCCCTAACAGTATATACTTGAAAAAAAAACGGAACATGCGCTCTCTGGTCCCGAGATGTATCTACGAGTACTACCTGAAAAATTCTCTATCTGTGTATACATATTTCTTAGGATGACATAAAGGTAAAGGCTGCTCTGTATTTGTCTAATATTTCATCTTGAAATTGACATAATTGACCAAGGACCTTCAAACAAACGGCAACTTTATTTTAATACCTCAATTAAAACGGTTTTAATTGAGGTATAAAAATAAAATGGTTGTTTTGAAGAATTTAGCCCTCAAACGCCTGATGTTAAAATTTACACTCGTCTTCGAAAATATCAGGCGCCATCGCTGCCCTGCAGTCTTTAGATGAGTATTCAGGTAATATTGCTTTAATTGTTTAAGGGTCTCTCAAGTGAGAATACATCCAGATAATAAATTGTGGCTAAAGAAACTTTGCGAATAATATTTTAGGTTAAATAACCCACTCACTATATAAAAAAATCCCTTGTAAATAAGACATAAGCTGACGATTAATTAGGGCAGCAGTAGAGACGAGGTAACGGTATTAGTGTTGTGGATCGCTGCTCTCATCGCTTATCCAGTCAGCAACCTTTAAATTAACTGTGACTTGACAGTTAACAAGTAATTTGCATAAGATTCGCCCTTGACTAATTGCTGGAATAAAAAAAACAGCCAAGAGTTTTGTGAAAAAGGTCTATTATCAAAATGAAAGAAAATTTTTACCGGCTTTGTATTTTTGTAGAAATTAAAATGTAGGGTGCGAGATTCATAATTAGTGATTGATTTGGAAGTAATCAGCATGAGATAGGATATTGTCGTAAATTTCATAAGTTCAGTCAAATTTAGTCTATAAAACTTTCAACATTTGCACTATTTTCCACGAAATGCCATACGCGTCGCGAAAATTCGTATAGTTATAATAATTCTGTATCCATCTTGTTTTTTTGAGCAAGATAAGTAAACGGTTGCTTCCACCGTTATACTAAATCTTTATGGGGAGGGCGGAGTAATTCGGTCTAACTAAAGACAATTTCACGAGGATAATTGTATCGTCTCCGTCCATATTACTCGACTTTGCCCCGAGAGGAGATAACGCGGTGTTTGTATGATGATTACTTTCCAAGTTTTTGTGGAATCGCCGATTGAGTGGCGCGACTCGCTGTGTGTGCGCCGTGTTTGAGTTCATCTACATAATTGGAGCCGCGCAAGGTTAAGTGAGGGTTTGTGTGTTCTAACTAAGTATAATAGAGCTTATCTCGTCGCAAGCTTTGTTTCTTGTTATTGTTTTTTTCGTTTGGTATGTAAATAGCTGGTTTATATTTACACTAACTTTTGCCCGCGACTTCGTGCGTGCGGGAGAGCCGTAAGACACCGCAATATACTAAAATAACAGCCACATGTTTATTAAAAATCCCTGTATACTACGTTTATAGTTTTGGTCTCAGCAGCCAAAATATACAGAGTCCGGACTGGTGACGCGGGAGCAAGCGACGTACAGTTATAAATAAGCAGCATGTCCTGAGGTGGACACCCGCAGCCTTCAGAAGCACATTTCCCATTTTTACGAATTTTTTTGTTTTTTTTGTGAATTAATGAAAGCCTTAATTAATCGCAATTTATTTGGGGTCGGCGCAACATTACGTTGTTCTCTGCGTACGTTGCTCTGTTGGTTCCTGCATATACTACCTAATAGCGCAACAGTAATGCACTGGCTAACGCATTCTTACAGATTATTCCTGACGAACGGCTATCACTAAATATATTATTTTAACAATCGATTGTACGACACACGGGATTTGTCATTAAAAGTTACCTAGGCTAACCATAGATATTTATTTTTACTATATCCATAGATAACAGAAGACGCCTAAACTTCATGTTTTCTGTGTACGTTCTACGAACTATCATTTAATAGTATAACAATATGAAAAAATAACTATATTATAATTTACGTCTATGTATATATTCAGAAGTCTCCCGTCTCCAGGCTGTTTGCTACGTGATGCCTGTGAGAGTATTACCATCTACTTGGATCTGCAATTCCTCGGTTAGTTATGAGTAGTATGCAAGTTTATTTAAGTACGTAGGCACTTTATCTACGTCTATTATGTCAAAGCAATACTTACGGGCTCCAGTCACGCAGCCACCGCGCGCCGGCCCGCTCGCCTCGCCGTGCTGCCTTCACATGCACACGCTTGCTCGACTCTTGCGAGTCACTTGCCTAAACTATTTTGCACTGGAAACACGAAAAATCAAATGTGGTTTTATTAGTTGTGGCTTAATTAAATTAATGAAGACATTGTGATTGTTCTTAAATTACCCTAGGCTGATAAGATTTTCGTTTTTCCTAATATGCTAATATTACAGTTAAGAATCGGTTCCCCTTTCGGGGAAAGGCTGCACCCCTCCCCGTGTAGCTCTATGGAGTTCGGCTCCAGACTGGACACTCCCACCGATATAGATTAAATGAATTCCAAATATGAAGAATGTCCAGTGCCTTGTCTCATCAATAGACCAAGAAAAGGATGGAAAAAAATGTTAAATAAAACTTAGAAATTCATAGTTATGAACATAGATTGAATGTGGTTTTAGAAAGCCAGTAATAATAGAGGGATGCAAAGTATCGTAATTGGTATTTGATCAGTCATTACTCACACGATACCTCACATCTACACTCGGAGTACTCAGAGCAACACTTCCATATAGTGCCGCAAGTGGCTTTTCAGCGGCATTGCGTTGGCATCATGCTCTTTTGGAGATATGGTCCCTAGGAGTTCTTTCGAACTGATAAACGTGACGAAGCGGCTGTTCCTGCGGCAACCATGCGCCTGTCCTTGTCTGACAATGGAGCGGCTAGTTCCAGCGGCATGGCGTCGGCATCATGCTCTTAAGGAGACAATCATGGTCCCTATCAGTCCTTGGACTATATATTAGATAGATGTGGCACAACAAACATATCTGCAAGACACGCGTTCATGTCAGTCTGACCGAATTATAGGTCTGCTGAGATAAAGAATACAACATTCAAGAATTAGTAGATAATAGAGTTGAGATTCGAAACTTAAGAACCATCATATAATAGAGTTTTGAATAATATCTCTAAGTGCTCATTTACGGAGACGCGGGGCGTCGCGCGTAGCGTTGTTCAACGTTGCGAATATTGTTTTACTGTTTTAAAGAAATAGGATATTTTGTAATCGATTAGGGTAACATGTCGAGCCGTCAGACCAAAATATTGAGATTAAATGCGTTTCTAAGATGGCCGATATCGTGGGACAATGTTAAAATAAGAATTTAGAATAAGATATTTTGTTATTAAATAGGAGTAAGTGACAGACAGTCACAACATGACAAGATAACAAAATTCATGATTAAAAGTAAGAAAAAATTATGAGGACAACCACCGTTTCATCAAAAGTCTGTAATGATAAATGATGATGGTCTTTAGGAGTGAGGACAGTAATTCATCCCTTTTAATTTCCGTAAATCATAAAGTAATTTATTAATTAAGAAAATTAAGGGGCGCCACTCAACGTAATCAGTTGCAAAAGTCTCAAATAGGTGCATATTTTCATTCGATATGACAAATATATTTAGGATATATTTCGTTTTTGATTACTGAGGTTAGAAAATATAGTCGCAAGTTTGCCTGTAATGCCAGTAGCTCATCATTGTTACTGTTTAATGTTACCTTTTGACATTGACTCAGAATTCGGCCCGGCTGACGCGCGGCCCATTTAAAATACTGTTTAGTTGCGTCTTACATGCATAGAACACACTCAAATTTGTGTAATAGTGTGTACTAAAACAAATTAGTACATATAAGCTGTAAATATTTCATAATAAATCAGATTTGAATTTTATATTCTTCATTACCCCTCACTGTGGCCAAGACACCTTTAGCCATCTCTGATCAGTCTCGTGAGTCTGCGTGACTGGCAGTGAGTGTACCCTTCCTGAACCTGGAATTCCTGCCCACTATCCGTCTGTGACCTTAGGTCGCATGGTGCAGACATCCTGAACTTATCTATATATTTACGTATCACAACTAGGTATATGTTAGGTTAGGGCTGTAGGGCTGATAGGGGTTGGGGTCGTAGGGACTGTTAGGCTGGTAGGTCTGAGTAGGTCCTGGAAATTAGCATATATTTCCATGTACAGTCACGCCTGCAACATTACTGCGGCTGTAATTGACGTTTGTTAGGGTGGGCGTACAGTTACGTTTACCTAAGACATGAAAACCTTTCGCTTTCAGATATTTAATGCACTTTTAATGTCTAAATGTAGCTTGCACAATAGTAATAAAGCTATAAAGATTTGAGGAAAGAGCAGAATTTAAGCAATTATTGGTGGTAAGTATTATTGGAAAACAAAATCATCTAAGCAATTAAATACAAAAAAATATCTTTCTATTTTCCTGATAGTGTAGTGCGCTCGAACGCACCTCCGTGCAGTAGGCACGTGCATTGCAAACGCGGAACTTACTTCTTTACCGACTGCAATGTGTCTTACACAGAATGAAATTTTATTTTCATTGTTGAAAACCTTATCTGCAATGTATTGGCGAATGTAAAAGTCGTTAGACAAGCCATTTTAGAAGTTCGGGGCAAATTGTTATACGTATAGGTTAAATGATAATAGTTTATGTTGTTGTTTAGAACAAAATAATGTTTAGCATAATGTTTAGCATAATAATGTTTAGCATAATCAGCCATAATGATCCCACTGCTGGGACACATGCCTCCTCTCTTCAAGGAGAAGTTGGCTGTAATCTACCACGCAGGCCCGGTGCGGGTTGGTAGATGCCTTCGATTTTTTGGTTCTATGACATGCTGTTTTCACCATTTTGAGACCAGTGGTGATGAAATATATTACACAAAGTAATATGCCTGCCTGACTTCGAGCCCACAGTAACATGTAAGTCGGGGCCCCTGCTCTAAAAAATAATGCTTATTTCAGTAAATAGTTAAAACATACTTTTCGTATGTCCATCGGTCCTATTCACGGATATCTATGGTCCTATTCCATTCATTCATATGAATAGTTTGCGCCGTGTTTGTTGGTTTTAAACAGTGTGTGACCTTACACACTGTATAGCCAGAAGACAGAAGTCCAGCTCACCACCTAGTCGACTATAACATTATTCAAACATGGCGGTGTCTTCTCACCGTAAGGGCACTAACACATTACCCGGTGGAGCACAAAACTCGACTAATTTGCAATGAGCACTAAGAGGCGCCGGAACAAGGCGCAGTCCTAACAGGCTCTAATATGCAAATAAGTTTACGTCGCGAACCCATTACTTGTACGAGCGAACACTTCGCTACCTCTCAGCTCACTTCGTTACTATAATTTTTATTAACCTAAATAAACGTAAGAAAGTTTTTAAACAAAGTATCTAAGATCTTGAAAAACAAAGAAAAATGGTTAGTTGGAACATTTTTTTACTTTTTTCCATCAATGGTTAACAAGGTATTTTTCATACATTAACTTAATATTCGAACCTATTATGGCCATGCAAATAAAAAAAAATACAAAGCTAGCTAATTCTAAGGTCATCGTAACAAATGGTTCAACTACTATAGTAATATAATGCGTTCCAACTAATAAAAGGAACGGCAATGACCTCGATCTGGTAGCTGTAACTTGAAAAGGAGGGCAAAGAAAATATATTGCTTTCCGTTTTTATTAAATTGGATGTTATCTGTTTTTGTTATATCTCACTGATTTTGTTCCAAAATGAGTGAACCACCTGACGCTGTGTTGCCAATATGGCGCAAAGTCATTCCTATTCTTGGGTGAATCGCATTGTACATGACCATCGTCGACTACTGCTACTACGCTTCGTATATTCTCGTAGCTTGCTACGCCACACGTAGCACAGCGCTACACAGACGTGCTACGGCGCGGGCGCGGCGCACTCCAACAGCGATGCAACTTTTATTGGAAAACTTCACCCGAATTTACATGTCCCGCACATTATTAAAAACGCTTGTAAAACTTTAAAACGCCCGCTTTACTACCATCTACAACCCTAACATCTTAGCAATAAGAACCATTTTCGAATGCATCAGAAGCAAATAAAAGTAGTCAAAGGATTTGTTTCGGAGCCAAGAGTTTGAATTTTAAGTGTTGGCCTGACTCCGGCGTTTACCTGTGACGCTAAAATAGTTATTTAATATACAATAGGCTTTTACAATGTGGAATTTATTCGCGAAACTTTGCAAATAAACTTATGTATTTGTTGTTCGCGTTCAGGTTTTTATTTAGATAGGTAGAACGCACAGTTGTACAGATAGGAACGTTTGTATTGAAACAAAGGTCGATTCGATTCATACGAGTACGTGCAAATTTAACACCTGAATTTTAGACACCAAGTTTACCTAAAATATATTTTTTAAATCTCAAAAAAAAAGGTCAAACGTTGGACTTAGGTAAACCATGTAGGTATTGATGATCATGATTACATCCCGTATCAATATCAGCACCAAATTATCTATGAATTGGGCACTGTGCTCGCCTCCTATATTTACCCAATTAGGGAGGTGTGCCTTGCGACTGCGAAGTTTCCCGCACAAAGTTGGGCGTGCACATAGCGCTTTTGAGTTCATGTCCCGCGCGCGGCGGTGAGTCATCGACGCGAAGCGAGGTGGCCAGTAGAGATCCCAGCTAGACCTACACACTACTACGGGTTTGTAGCCGGCCCACTGCAGGTAACCTCATCATCATCACAATTGAACCGATTTACCTCGCAGGATGACGCAGAGGTAACTCGTACACCCACATTTCACCAGTTATGTTATTCCATTACAATACTGATAATGGCAACAGACTCGTCCGCCTTTTGCCATTCCCCGTTCACAAATCCAGACTCCGGGCTACTGATTGAAGAACTCAATTACACTGGGCGACTCTGGAGTTGAATCAGGAACCTACGCATAACAGTCGTGCTTGCGACCAACAAGGTAGGTGAACATTTTTTTTTTACTCTTCTACAAGGAAGGGTTATGTACGTTTCATTTGATAGGCTTGCGCTCACTACCATCACACACAATGGTAAGTGAAAATAAGAGATCATTCGTAACTTCGACGAAATGAACCCGTCACTTTCAAACAGCAGCCGCCGCGCCCGCTCATCGCTCGCCCCACCGCCTCGCAGGCGCTCCTTCCCCAGAGGCAAGTTTTATTGCAAGTTGCAAGCAAGTCAACTGCGCTTTGCACATAGTGTAACGCATACGTCGCGGCTGTTGCCTGCGGTACTACTCATTAATACGGCGACTTTACATAAATAAACTCGATACACGAGACCAAACTGTTTGTGGGTGAGTTGTGTATGAGAGTGTTTTTAAAAGCTTTCAAGCCTAGCTACCATATTATTGGGTGAAACTAATTTGTTAGAACAAACTTCCGTATGGAATTAATGTTTTCGATTGTAGTTTTAGAGTCACGAGATTTAAAAACCGATTTCCTCCTAAAGTATTGATGGATATTTTATGGCGTTACGAATAAAGTATTTTTGAAGTCATACTAAGTATTATGACATAGGTCTTTTCTCAAAGTTGCGATTGTAATTTCGAGAAAACCGCTTTTGAATTCTGTGTTACTTCTAGGTATTTATATGCTCGTGACTGACATTAAAGAATTTATAATACTCTCTGGTTTCATCAAGGTAAAGCGAAACCCTTGTAGAACCAGTAGTAGCTATCGTAGATGATTTCTAAAATGTCGAAGCTTAAGTTTTAACACAACTTTAAAGGTACTTTAAAGGTAACATTAACTTTTTTACACATTATTTAATCGCAACGTTTGCAATGTTACTTCTCCTTAAAAAAAACATAATACAAAGATTTCGTACCGGACGAGGCTTACTTACTCGTACAATAAAACAACCTACTGCTTAACACAATATTACTTTCATACAATTCAAGTCGAAATA
Source organism: Apamea sordens (assembly GCA_945859715.1). Taxonomy (NCBI): domain Eukaryota; kingdom Metazoa; phylum Arthropoda; class Insecta; order Lepidoptera; family Noctuidae; genus Apamea; species Apamea sordens. Next base: position 641,952 of record OX243990.1, on the reverse strand, counting down.
GTTCAAAGAAGCTGACTATAAAGTCACCTGTCCGAAGTACATTTTAATAGTCAAAGAGCGGGCTCACTGTCCGCGACTCTCATTGTCGGCACTGTGCGTTAATCTGTCCGTCAGTCCGTCCAGACTAACATGGGTACAAGATCCCCAGGATACACTATGATACGCATTTTTTGCGACGACAGTATTTCTTGGCTCGTCTCTATTTAGTTAAGCCCACGTTATTATTTACATTATATTGTTTGGGAAGGGAAAGTGCCGGATTACTTGAGACGGGTTGGTTTAACTCATCAACAGACTTTGTCTGAATGATAATAATGTTTTACCGTTATAAGTTAGTGATATTTTATGACGCAATGTGCGTGGTTAGTGATTCGCTTTGTATTCCACGGGGCAAGGGGTCGATTTCATGTTATAAATCTTATTTACCTATTTCACCTTGATAGGTGCGATTAAAAAAGCGCAGAGCATTTTGTTTAAGTACAACATAAAACCACGTCCAATATTTCGTTCAAATAATAAGTCACAATAATTCACGCCACGAAAAACCCTTCATATGTTTATTTTTAGTATTCCATATTAAACTATATCTAAGAATGCAATATTGCTAGAATATGTATCTCATATAAAATATAGTTGGCCACAATATACGAAGATTCTACGACCTTATTTTCGCGTGTCTGTTATTGCGTTATCTCCAAAACGATGAAACGACTAGTATATAAGTATTTATGTAAAAGCGGCCATTTTGACCGTCCATTCGCCCCGACAACTCTTATTACACAATTTCAGAAATTGTCTCACTATTTTCTTGGGTTACAAGCAGAACGAATTGTATAAAAGGAAATTGCATTTTAAGTTTTTGCTTTATATAAGTTTGGAAGTCATTACTGTGTGGAAAGCATTCATCACATTTACATGATGGCGTCGGCAGGTAGCTGGAGTTGAACTCGACGTTTTGTTGCTATATCGGACTATGTACTATATTGTGAATTACGCACGTTACATTACAGGGGCTTTAATTAGTAAATGGCTAATTAAAACTTGTCATTTAAGTAAGGAATATTGAACATTATAATTTTTCTTAAAGTAATTACATTTTATCTTCAATAGAAACCTCGACAGTGAATGGCAATAAACAAAGCAAGCTCTTTAATTTTTATATTCTTTTACTATTTTCTTTCTTCCTTTGTTTTTAAACAGTTATTTAATTAAGCTTTTTAGCTTGTAGACTACTCGATATCCATGCTACTTGCTCTTCATATTATCATCATGGTGAAATACCTATTTTACAGTTAATAGTCCTTGAGCGCAGCATTTTAGGCGTTAAACGAACTGACAGAATATGAAACACCCCACTGCGCTCCAAAACGGGGATCCTAGACGTAGGCAACAAGGGGGATCCCTTCTTTTCGCATAATATTCTTTTTCCTAATATACTTTGGCATAACGATTTTGGCATAATTTGTTTTGCCATAATAATACTTTGCCTATTTTTTTTTGGCATACAGTTTATGTTGGCATAATTATCTTGAAGGCGAATTTGTTTTGGCATAAATTTAATTCGCATAACGTTACGAGGCCTAATGATTATTAGCATAATAATATTTAGGCATACAATTAATTGAAATAAAGGAAACAAATTTGAGTTATTTTAACGTATTTATTTTCACTCGATTCTGAATCACTTTTTCCAAGAGTCGGGGTGCCCCAAGGTCTAATACATCTCGATTTAGTAAAAAGGCAATGAGAACTTAGGATGCAAGAGCGAGCGAAGCGAGCTCGGGAATTGGGGCACCCCGACTCGGACAGGTTAGGTTCGAAGGGGATGACGGGGGCTCAAGTGAGCGAGCGGAGCGAGCGAATGAGCCCCCGTCATCCCCTTCGTGTTAGGTTCCTTTAAACCCTGCAGACAGAAATAGGGGCCCCGCGAAGCGGGGCTCCGTCGACTACGCCTAATTATTATTGTTATGCTTTAGAATGTTATGCTTAATAAAGTTATGCTTTAGAATGTTATGCTTAATCATTATTATGATTAGAGAAATTATGCGTAAAAAAATTATGCGTAAGCTGTTATGCGTAAATAATTTATGCGAAAATATAATTAGGACAAACAAAAGTATGCCAAGTTATATTAGGTCTTAAAATTTTATGCAAATGGATAGGGAACCGCAACAAGGCTGCCAAGCTGAAATGGATTGGGCGGGTCATGGCAGTCGCATGCACAGTGACCGCTGGGCAACAGTCTCCACGCGGTGGGTGCCTGAGGGCGGTGGGTGCCTGAGGGCGGACGGCGCAGGAAGAGGTGGCGAGACGATCTAGACGCGTGCTGTAAGGGTTGGATCGAGGGGGCGCTAGACAAGGACACCTGGAGCGATTTGGGGGAGGCCTTTGCTCAGCAGTGGGACAGTATAGGCTAAATAAATAAAAAAAATAAAAATGTCCTTGAATAAAGGATCATTAGTTTTTTAAAAACTGTTTATTATATTTAAATATCTATGTTGTAGTACCTATCTATGTCGTCTTGATCTATTAAGTATCCGATTACCATGAAACCAATCGAATCAATCGATTATCATGCGACAGTTTCAAAAAACTTCACACATTCACAAATCAGAGGATATAACACAGATCAACGCGATGTCCCGTCCCTACAAGTCGTAACGGCACGTCACTAATCCGACCGAGTGATACTCGTACGTCGCAAGCTTGTGGTAAGCGCCCAACTTCGGCCCTTCTCAATTGCTATAATCTCTTCGCGATTGCCATTCATTTATTGTCTCAGGTTAGGGTGGTAGCTGAGTGATGAGAGAAAGCGACTATGGAGAATTATGTTGATGTATTACCTATATCAGGAACAATTCATTTCTAAAATAGCATTTTTTTTAAATTGTGTCTGCCTTATTGTAAGCACTTATAAATTTCATAATTGTTTTATTTTATAAATTGACTATACTATTTGATCAATCAAATAGTATATAAGTCAATTTTAGTTAAACTAGCAAGTTGTTGCTCTTTTTTTACATTTTTGTCACTTTCCTGTTGATTGAAAGTCAAAAAATATTTTATTTTTTTCCCATCTGATTCTTTCATTTAGCCTCGCATCTTATGCTGTCGCTATAAATGTCATGAGCTATAAAATCGTCTGAAAACACAACATTGCTTACTATTTTAATAACTTACAATCATAGTCCATATCCGCTAAACATTATGTACTAAGTTGAGCAAAATGGGATCTGTCCCGTCCGAAACCTAATCGCCCCCGCTGTCGCTTGTCACAATAGCCTTACCTGTACGGGTCTCACATGGGAATAGTTGCGTTTCGCAGTTTAGATGGGTGAAGTATCCGCCGGCGAACATTAGAGGCGCGCCCGCACTTATGTACCGGCTATTGAGTGCGGGCCGTTTGCTTGATGTATCGCGGCTCGCTTTGATTGTGCCGCAACTTCACGAGCTGCCAACTTTTTGGTGTTAACTTTGTGATTTCTTGATGTCAATGGTTGAAGGTAAACGTTACATCTATGATTTTTGTAATCTTTTTTTCAAAAAGATTTTGTCCTGCTATAGGTGCGTTATTGGTGCCTTTTTGGCACCAATTACGACATGATCATATGCAGTCGAAAAGCGCGAGATTAATCGCGCTTTTCGACAAAGTTTGGCAAACCTGCGGTTTGCTTATTCTACTGAGTTGTTAAAAAGATAAAATGTTGTCGTAAACCTATCGGCCTTTGTTATTACGAACGTGACAAGACAGCCCATCACATTACATACTCGCATCACAGCCAGCCTCCAAATGAACTAATCTAGAATAATTACAAGAGTGGCACACCTTAGTTAATAACTCCTTTGTTCCACACACTCCTTGATTAATCATGTCTGTGACAAGCTCGGGCTCTTCGCTAACTTCCTCGTTACGAACAGGAATAAAATAACCAACTAGTGTCGTTTCGAAATGAAAACGAAGTTTGACAAATTGAAGGAGTGCTTGGATTATGTCTAAGTTTGATGAGTGGCTTCTAGATGTACTTGCCTAGTTATACCTTTCTAGTTTTAGATTGCTATTAAACTGATTAACAAAATGATATATTTTCTCGTAGGTAAGTAATTTCTTTCAGGTGTAGTGTGGTAAAAAAATAAAGTAAATTATTTTCGAACTAGGCGAGTGATTACTAGATGCAGTTGAAAAACCTAGGAATATTGATTGACGGTTCGATTACAGCATGTTTACGTTTAGGCTGGTTGACGTACAGATGCCATAAAACTTTGGGTAGAAGGGATCGGGCGAAGAAATAGAAATCCCTAAGTGCTCTCTGACGCACAATGGTACTGATTTTTAAGAACGCACATCCAGTTCATTCACAAAAATAGTCCCAAAACGAATGTTTTCTCGTGTTTTTTCTATTATTTATTATATTTATCCATGCAAAATAATATGTAATCGCATGTTTTCCCCTATGACATAGATTTCCACAATGTAACGCCTGATGCACTAATTAATTCTGTATCCAAGACTGCATCAACTCCGCCTTCCGTCGAAGCTCAAAATCACTTCCACGAAACAAGCGAACAAAATTACCTGTAACTTCTTCGCAACTGAATATAACTAATGAAGTACGCGTAAATATGCGATATGATTACGTGCATTAAAACGCGCGCTCCGCTGAGAGACACACAGCGTCGCATTCAGCCAGCAATGTATGCAAAGCGAGCGATTTATGCCGCAGCCCATGTATGTGTAATGCGCTAGTTGAATACGAACACACTAGTAAACGGGCTGCATTTACACCGTGCTGTAATTTGCGTGATTTAAATATCAATGTCGAGTATTTTTTTCTTAGTGATAGTATACACATATATACCTGGGAGATGCATATAAGTACTACAAATAAATTACTTACGTAGGCAATGCATGTCTTCTTTCTAAACTTTTTCCGTCTACCTTCCTTTCAGAAGTCCTCCTGAAGTTGTACCTTCCTGATAATGCGTTGTTTGGCCACCACGCCAGCTGCTATTAAATTTCTTAGGCCCTTTCTTCCAGAGTTCCTGAAAAATAATTTGGAGATAAAATTTTGCCGGAGTAGGAAATAGGAGAATAAAATGTACTGACATAAGAAATGAATATGAATATATAAATTAATGGAATATCAACTACAAGAAGGCAAATATCACCAGCTTAACAACTGTGTTAAGCTGGTGATATTTGCCTTCTTGTAGTAAACCAAAAAGAAGCACTACCGCCCCACAGACTGCTGTGGGGCGGTAGTGCTTCTTTTGGTTTCCACACTTATAACAGGCAATCATTTATTTATCTGATTTAGATCTACTATAAATAATCCTTAAGAGGTAAGTATTTATTAACTGCCATTTAAACGTGATATACATTTTCAGCATTACCTATTATGCTTTGCTTGTTTTCAGTTTAAAACAGTAAATTCTTATTATGTAGTTGTACGGAGTCGTAGGTACATTATTTTACCGACTTACGCGCCGTGCACACATAGCATTACTTATATTGCAAATAATATGTAAAATAATATTTTAATAAATCGGTGTTATACGATACGATTAGAATCGCCCCGTTATTATATGAGTAAGTGTAGGGACCCCCAACAGTAGTTAATGTCTATACATACCTGTTAAAAACTTTTGAAGCATACCTACATACATACTATATATACTATAGGTAAATTCAAGACAATTCTATATGCTATGTACAAACTGCTTATAAATAAATTTTTATTATTATTAATTTTTATTATTATTTTATTATAAATTCTAAACAAATAAATATTTATTCATTAATTTATTCATTAATTATAACACTAATATATACTATATACAAGTATATAATAAGAAAAAATATATAAAAAGGCAGGGCTCATTGGGCATCAAAAAATTCCGCATCGCTGTCAATGGAATAAGTGACCAAAAGGCTGGCAGCATTACCACGTTTGATGGCAATGCTGATTCTTTGGACTATAAATATACCAGCCTTCTGGTCACGTGAAGAGTCAACCAACTGATAAATATATAAATATTAAATAAAGCTTCGAAATATTGTACCCGGTCGTGTTACAGCGCGGTGTGACAGCGGCCGGAGCATCAAGTGTATTCAGTGAACTAATTACGTCGGCTGCTCGGTTTGTCAATCATGCAACTGCGCCTCTTGCGCCGCCTAATTATTTAACTTCGTTTCCGCCTCGCCACTTATTATCTCCTGGTATTAGACTGATTGCGATGTTTCCAGGTTAAGCTGCTTTTACTGATTTAGTTCAGAGTGCCAGTTTGTCTTGAATTGGGTTGTTGTTGTATATTTTATTTTATGTGTTGGCTGAACGGCTGATAAACGGCTGAATGGAAGCTATCACAAAAAAGCGGGCATAAAGAATTTTTATTAAATTGAGTAGGTACTCAAAAGTACAAACAAAATCACTTAATGAGAAACACAATATTTATAATAAAATATTGATATTAGCGAGCAGACGTATACAATATTAGGTTAAGGCAAACATAATCATACAAAACAATCATTTTAAAGAAGCTAATGAAACTTACGGTGCTCAATAACAACAATAGATGATATTATACAAGATATTGAAGGTAGCAGAGCAGTAAAAGATTCTAACGAAACAAAAATCTGTTGAACGCGGGTACAATAACAACTAAGCTATATTGCAAGTTCCTTCTCTCAAGTGTAAATAAGAACGATTTTTTAGTCACCAATGAAAAAAGGGTGATATGTATTTTATCATGAACGACTCTATATTTTTTCTAGTTCCACATATACAACAAAAAATTAAACCATAAAAAAGTAAGTTAAATTCATCTCAACTACTCTAAATAGCTCTTTAAATTACCTGATAAACTAACTGAAAGCGTTTAACCTACATTGAAGATGATACGTTTAGCAAAGACGCGTTTAAACTTTGTAATGATGTACAAAGTAGCGATAGGTCGCTAACTACAGTTCGCTACTCTTACGACTTGAGCGAGAAAACAAACACTAAATACACTTTACATCTACTCAACTTGCCTCGTAAAAATTATGTATTTACTTCATAAACTAAAATACTGGTACAAAATAACGATACTGAATATGTATTTGTTTCAGTTAAAAAATCACGCAATCGAGAATATGAACGCATTGATTAACACATTAATATTTATAATTGAACATCACCGCACGGTGTGCAATTCACACGAACAACGGGGACACAAATGGACAGAAATAGTGTTACCAAGACATGTTTTCATTGTTCCTAAACCAGTCTATTCTGTCGTGGGGTGAGGAGTGAAGATTTGTTTGCACAAGAATTTCAAAACTGAATTACAGATCATTTGGGGGAATAAAGGCGCAGCTGTCACTTTGTTTCGGTGTAGGCCGTAGTAATCCCGACGGGCGGCGCCTCAGCCGCGCAAACAGAAATATAATTTGTCGCCCACATTGTCACGTTAGAATAATTGTAATGCAATCTGACGGCTTGTGTTGTATGTAGGGCACCTATTGTAAGATAACATAGGACTTTTAAAATCAAGTGAGCAAGCTATGAAGCTATAGCTTAATCGTAAAATAAAGAAACTGATTTTTTCAAATTCTGCTTATGACATTCTATTGCCTTTAATAGCAACATTTCTGATGTACTATGTACACCGTATAAATAATTTAATGTTTAAATATTTGTACAGTTCAGTGAGTTCATTGTAAGTATCTACCCTGAGATTGCTTGAAAACATTTTATATCATTAATGGAATTTGGAAAGCTTAATCCACTTTGTTATGACGCAAACATAGCCGCGTAACTCGAATTACAATTAAGTATTCATACCGCGCGTGCCAAATGTTACTTACACCTGCTTTTATAAGCTTTCCCCCCAATTTCGCTGGCTCCACTCACGAGGCAATCCTACACTCCCTGTTAGTATAAGTACACAAGCACAGCTTAACAGAACGTTTGACTGAATCCAAAGTTGCTCGGCCAATTTTCAAACTTGTTTTCAGACCATATTTTTTAGTTGTAAAATATTTCTCGAGGGAAATTACAAGTACTACTGTAGGTTATCGAATTAGAAATACATCTTGAAATTACTCAAGAAGAAGTAAGTGGTTTACTTTTGAATATTAGCGAGTATGACAGGTTTCTTAAACATTAGCCGCTGAAAATAATAAATAAAAAAAGTTTATGTTGATAAATTACCTAGGTAGGTACGAGGATATCAATAATTTATTATGTCGACTAAAAAGCAGGTTAAAAAAATATAGCATAATAAAGGTACAAAATATTTCGATGTTCTACAATTAATTATTATTTAGGTAGTAGGTAAGTACAACAAGATAAATTAAGTTTAAACCAGCACTTATCTAATTACAGTGTATCCGTCGTCGTCAAGGTGATACCTCGCCCCGCCACGGCCGCCACACACCACGCTGGTCGCTCAGCTCCTAACACCTGATATTAATTTCCCAGCGGAGGTATAAATTTTGTCGTGAGATCGAGACGCGACACACTGGGCGGTCGCCGGTCAACTTTCGTTCGCACCTCGCGCGCTAGTTTGTTTTAGTGGCTTTGTGCCGACTTTTATGGACAATATTTTTTAGTAGTGGTAGAATTGAGGAGTTGTTTAGTATGGTGTAAAATTAAAGGGCGGTTTAAGTTGCAAACTGGTTTATTTATTTATGTTGAACTAAATGGTGATTAATAAGAAAGTAGATACGAGTAACGCCCAAGGCTTAGTATGATCAGCCTATAATGTTCCCACTGCTGGGACACAGGTCTCGTCTAGGTGAGAGGGAGTGGGCCGTAATCCACAACGCGAGCCTAGTGCGGGTTGTGACGTTGAGACTTCGGATTTTTGGTTCTAGGTCAAATGCCAGTTTTCTCACGATGTTTTCCTGCACCGTTTTGAGAGCAGTGGTGATGAAATAACTTACACAAAGTAAAGCACCTGTCTGGGTTCGAACCTACAACCTACAACTCGTAAGTCGCGGCCGCCGCCGGGCCGTCACTGCTGTGCCCAAGGTTGGCTCTCCTTGAATGAAGCTTGTACCTAAAAGGATCAATTTTGTTACAAATACCGTGTACGTACAGCGACAATACAATCAAATACGGATCTCAAACCCATTTCTCAGCCAGAATTCCATATCGACGTAGTGATTGGTAACAAAGCTGGCGCGCCGGCGGCTGGAGCATACAATATTCCTAGATCAATGTGTCACGCACGTGACCAGCGGAACAAATTCCTCTATTATTTCCCGCTATTTTTTCTCAGTTACGTGCGTAATCTTCAAGTGTTGATTGTCTTCGGTCTTCAGACAACTCTACACCCTCACAAAATTGAGTTATAGCTACCCACTTTGAATGTATAACGTTTTTTATTCTTATATTTTTATTAGTCCCAAATGTCTCGTAACAACTTGCTGTTTGTACTTTTTACACGCTTCCCGTATATAGCCAGTTTTAAAGAGGGATCCGTCTCGGTTGTAAAATTATTTTTCTTAAAGTTTGCTTAAATACCGACAGAATATTGCGAAACTCCAGAAGCGTGAAAAATGTTCCTGCGCGATGGAAGTTTCAACTTTATTTCTTGTCTCATAACGCCGCGTTATTTGAAGAGTGATATAAAAGGTTAATTATTAATTATTTTCAGGCGCTCATTATTCTGCGCAGGCTACAACTTGGAGGCAAAAAGTTCACGCGCGGCTGATAGACCCTATTTTCTCGGAGCATTTTGATACAAAGGCACACTTTCATAAGGCGTCACCTATCCCAAACGTCGCGCTCCGTCCAACCCTTTCGGGAGTCGCTTCTCGTAAATATTCAAGGTTACATTCGTGCACACAATTTTTTCTGAATTTACTTGTCCCTAAAACACTGGGGCCGCGTTACGGGCGAGCTCGCGCACGTAAGCGATGTATCTTAAATATATATATACCTACGTGTGTGTACTATGTGGAGGGAATTCCGCGGAATACATGTTTGTTTTGAGTTTTCTTTGAGTCGCTTTTACGGTTATATGTTTGCCTATTAAACACAAAGGGTATCAAAAATGTTTTCCTACTATCAATCGTGGAAATTAAGTAAAATGGCAGATTAACTACATTTTGATACGATTAATGACAATACTATAAGAAATAGGAAAATCAGCTGTTGTCTCGCCACTTCACAGAGGCTTATGTGTGCAATGTTTTCCTGCGATAGTCTTAATTTAAGTTATCTACCAACTAATAAGCATCTGTATTTACCATTATTCTGCCTTACCCAGCGATATATCAAGCTTCATATTTCGTAAAGTATACCTACATGTTTATAGAAGCCAGGATATCGCTGTCGAGGTAGACCACGGTGAAGGTGGTGTGAGGATCTGATGAGGTTTGCGGAGATCGCACAAGACAAGGTTTGCAAGGAATAAGGGGCAGCCTTTGCCCAGCAGTGGGACACAATATCTATAGGCTAAAAAATAAAAACACATCAACAATATAATATCAAGTACGAGTATTTATAGTTACGCAACGGTTACACGTGTAAATTGTACAAGGTACCTATTGTAGTTAACCCGAATAATAGGCACTGTTATTATAAATGGAAGCGGATAAAATTGATAGGTCTATTTATTTGGTTTACCTATTAGAACTTAGGACCAATCCAATCGATGTGGAAATTTCCACAAATCTCTAGCTTAGAGTAAGTAAGTCTTTTAAGTAGACACGTTTATCTTCTTATTTTAAGTTTAATTTAAAAATAATATCTTTTTCAATGTCATTTTCGTAAAAGTGTTCGCTTGTCTCAATTCACTTAATTGAATAGAGCGTTGTGTGTCAAGAATAACTTAAATTGTATTTCAAAACATTGTCCTGATAGATTCTGCCAACAACTAGAACTCTATTTAATAAGCACACCATCAACCACCTTCAAATGAACTGCAATTAAGACGAACAAAAAGCCGCTTGCAGTCACACCTCGTGGCCCCAATATAAATAAGTTTGTAATATTATCATTGTTTTCTCCCGCCCCGCCCCGCCCCGCGTCCCGGCCCCTGCGACGTCCTCGGGGGCGCCTCATTTGAATACAGCCTGTTTATTGTACCACACTTTTTCTTCCATTCGCGCCGAATTATCGAATAATATTTTTCTCAAAGGTTGAGCGTATTATCGTGGGATTCCGTGTGAGTACTCCCTGTCAGCTGAAGATTATTTGATTTAGTGTCGTCTCCAACATTGATGGCGCGAAAATTCGGTTTTATTCAGTGTGTTAAGCAATTATATTATGCACTGTGTTTTTTCGTAAATATAATATTGTACTTTTTTGTGAGTTTTGTACACGTTACCGTTTGTTTATTTTTCGTGGTACGTACTTTATTTTATGTTTCTGGCAATAGTATGTATCTGTCTTTTATACGTTTAAGAATCTACGTTTTATTCGACATAACTACTGACAACACTAGGTATTGTTAGATACTGTGTTAAAGCGATTAAATGAATGAATTACCTATTCCGATAAACTCCACCATGTTCTCCTTGCTAGCAAGGTTAACAGATAATCCAAGGACATCCCTTCAACTCCCTGATAGGAGGATAAATCCCGGTAATTCAAAGATGTTTGGTGGATGTCACCGGTGTGTGGCAGTAGTGGAGGCACCCTATGCTGTCGCGGACGAGAAACATGAGCGCTCGCCTCTCGGCCGATTTAATGTTTCACGAGTTAGGCCGTGTAACTTGCTAAGGGGCGGTAACACTATGTTTAGACTCTACTAGAAAGAGAGAGTTAAATCTATAAGAGTCTATTCCGGCTGTAGAAGTACTTTTATATCATCTAACTTTTGGTAGAGAAGGTACAAAAGTTCGGAATGTTTACAGAAAACATACATTACAAAAATGACGTCCATTAAACTACTAGTTGCGTTTTAAGATGATTGTAATGTATCTTTTTTTAGATATTATTAATAAGTACGAAGTTTTTAAAGAAGTTGGTAAGATGTGACATTGAAACGGGTGTTGCATCCCCTTTCAATATTTATGAATCAATCACTGTCAAACATTATACAAACAATATAATTATTATATAAAATTACTAGCGGACCCGGCAGACGTTGTCCTGCCCGGAAAAGCAGCGCCACCTACCGGGCCCAATTATGTTTTCAAACCATCCAGGAACCCATTGAAATATACATCGGTCCAACCGTTTAGGAGGAGTTAGGTAACAAACACACGTACAAAAGAATTATATATATTAAGATAGAGAAGCCTACCTTTTGACAGGGACCAACCGCGTGTGCTGGCTTTCTAACAATGCTTTTTTGGTCAAAAACTCTGAGGACCGAGTTCACAGTTTAATTTACGGACAGATGAACATAAACTATGTTTTTATATGAACCGGTTCTGTAAACTTTGGCGAGCAGTTCTGAGTTGATAGCAGCTCCCTTGTTTTTGTTCCACAAAATAATGTATGTGCACTGTAATATTCTGGGAATTCTGCATAACTTCTGTTATTGATACGTGAACGGTAGGTTAACAACATGAATACTAGCTTTAGAGTCTGTAGTCTTGTCTGACTTTTAAATTTACGGCAAAAACAATACAAATAATAAACCTAGACAGATAGATGAAGTAAGAGAGGTAGATTACAGTGATGATCCAGATAGAGGTAACGTTGAAGCTGGTTGAAGGTTACGATGAATTAGACAATGTTAAAACTTCTATTAAAAGAAGAACAAATTTGACTAATAAATCACTGACGATGATGATAATTGGTGAAGGTCAAGATAATTAATATGATTTATAGCTTCCCAAGCTATGTGGAACCTACTGTTAATAATACGGTCATAGCACAATGGCATCAACACCACGCCACTAACCCGGCTGGCATGTGAACGCATCCCGCGGCTGCGTCCATCTCGCTCCATTGACGCACTGTGAGGGGTGCGAGCGGTGCGTTCGGTAACCCGACACTCGCCTTCAGTTTAACATTACTTACTACAGTTAGTCGGAGTCCTGTCCAATTTATTACCTGTGTCATCTGTGAGTTGTTCGTACTTGTGCTAAAGGAGGGGAAAATTATACAAACGTAGCAATTGCAGAATTGGATGCTTCTAATCTTAGCTAGTACTTTTCTACGGCAAGCTTTTCTACTTACCTCTTGTTGGCACAATAGGAGAAATGTCATGGCGTGGTAAAGATTAACAAAGTTGGGAGGTGTTCTGTACCTAGTTAAGCAACGTCGTTGTTGAAATGTTTCCAACCCACCTAAAATGAGTGTTACCAAAATCGTGTACATTTGAAGAAAAGAGGGTTTTTTATAGAAATTCTAATATTTACTAGAAAACGGAAAAAACTAGGTCGTGATATTTCTCAGCCAGCTTTCTTCGTAACCATCCCGCGCACTTATTGCGTCTCGGAAACACCCAAATATTTCGCTGTTTCTTTTAACTTTTATGACTCTGGAGCGTTATTTCATGTCATCATTTAATGCGGGAAGCTGGAAGCAGGGCGCGGTCAACGTGAAACTGGGGATGCTGTCCACACGCAGCCAAGCGTAATTGCCAATTATGGACGCGTTACAGGGCTACAGGAGTTGATGCTGAATGTCACCGAGAAAGATACATGGTCACTACTCAGAGACAAGACGACTTTCTGCAGAATGTTGCGAGAAGGCAGCCTCAAATTACGGCTCCCCAGCTGGTAGGAAAACTTCAGTCTCAGCACCAAGTGGTCATCAGTGACCAAACCGCCAGGAGAAGATTGTATGAAGTTAATCTTTATGCTCGCAGACTGCTTAGGGCTCCAGCTCTTCGACGCGAAAATCAAGAACGTGGATTATTGTGGGCTAACACCCGTTTGCACTTGACGTATACTCAATGGGGCCGTGTTTTTTTTTTCTGATGAGTCGCGCTTTGGATTTCATCTCGATTCAAGAAGAGTGCGTGTTTGGTGAATTCCTGGTCACCAGAGTTGAGTCCAGAATCCTCTGGAAATCAATCCGTACCAAGGCAGAACGATTATGGTGTGGGCTAGAATTCGATTGGGTGGAAGAACCAACATTGTTTTGATACGAGGCAATTTAAATGCGGAAAAATACTGTGACGAGATCGTGCAACCTAAGGTCATCCCTTACCGATAGCAGTATGACCAAGATTTCATGTTCATTCAAGATAATATGCGTGTTTAATGCAGGGAGGTAATGAATGTGTCCTGTGAGTAAATGTCACGCTATTAGAGTGGCCAGCTCAGTCCGCTGATCTCAATTCCATAGAGCATGCGTGGGATTTGCTCGGAAGAAGCACGTTTAGTGACCTTCCCCAAAATTTAAACAGGAACAGGAAGAAGAGCACATCTTTTCAGAATATGGAGCAATACGCCACAGGTGACAATAGACAACCTGATACTCAGCATGCCACGCCGACGTAGAGCCGCCGCGAATGCCTTGGGAGGTCCAACAGATTATTAAAAATTTGCTAGGAATGTTTTTAGGGTTCCGTTGCCAAATGGCAAAAAACGTAACCCTTATAGATTCGTCATGTCTGTCTGTCTGTCTGTCCGTCCGTATGTCACAGCCACTTTTTTCCGAAACTATAAGAGCTATACTGTTGAAACTTGATAAGTAGATGTATTCTGTGAACTGCATTATGATTTTCACACAAAAATAGAAAAAAAAAACAATAAATTTTGGGGGTTCCCCATACTTAGAACTGAAACTCAAAAAATTTTTTTTTAATCAAACACATTAGAAACCACCTATCTATAGATACCCCACACATCCCATACGTGTGGGTTATCTATAGATAGGTCTTCAAAAATGTTGAGGTTTCTAATATTATTATTTTTTTCTAAACTGAATAGTTAGCGCGAGAGACACTTTCAAAGTGGTAAAATGTGTCCCCCCCCTGTAACTTCTAAAATAATAGAATGATAAAACTAAAAAAAATATATGATGTACATTACCATGTAAACTTCCACCGAAAATTGGTTTGAACGAGATCTAATAAGTAATTTTTTTTAAACGTCAACCGCAATTTACCTTTCATTCAATCAACTCATGATTGATTTTTATAGATAATGGTACGGAACCCTTCGTGCGCGAGTCCGACTCGCGATTGGCCAGTTTTTTTTTATCTACTAAAAAGTGTTTTTTTCGTTTTTGGTACCATTTTAGATTTTCATATTAGATTTTTATTTTTTAACTAGTAACCCTTTTATTTAATTAAAATATTCTGTATTAGATCACGCTTCTTCTGATATAAAATATGTTACATAAAAAGTGATCAAATTAAAATTATTACTATGAATACCCTTGTTCCATAGACTTTGTTGAGTAATGAAGTAAATTTTACTAAGAGTCTAATACCACACACTACACCACAATATATTAACATCCTATTTTTATAGCTTTCAACCTTTTCTTTTACAATATAGAAAGGTCACCGGATGATTGTTTTTTTTTTTACTGATTATCTAAAAAAAAACATAGGAGAAGAAATTTCCTGAAACTTGAAACCTAAAAGTATCTAAGCCATCCGAGACATCTTGAATGTTGTATGCATTGCATGATGAAGCGTCTGCGAAAGGCAGGGTCCATTCGAAGCATTTTTATCAAAGAGGGCTCTATTTACAGAGTGCCCCTAATACGGCATCCCCTGTTTACAATGCGTACGTACGGTTCGGACGCGAATGCAATTTACTTCGCTTTGACTGCGTACTGCAATGTTCGGCAACCTGAGTGGAATGCAGCGCGTTCGAGTTCCGTTTATAAGCAAACAGAAGCGATATGTTTGATGAATTAAATCATGCGTGTGTTAGGATAACCAGGACGTAGAGTTATACTAGGTACAGGCAATTTACACCACAAAAGCTGTTAAGACGGATAATAATGAAAAATAAAGTGAGTTTTAATAACGAACCGAAAAATTATTATTAACCAGAATAATTGAAGCATTTGTTAGAAACTTCAAGGTTCTACTTAAAACACTTTAAGAAACTCTTCTTTTGCCCCACCTTAATGAAAACGAGAGGAAGTTGGAAAGTAAAGTAAATAAAATTATAATACGGTTTTTCTTAGTGGGTATCCTTGAAATATTTTTTGTTATATCTAAAACTAGCTTCTGCCCGCGGCTTCGCCCGCGTGGATGTCGGAAATTCTCCCACGGGAACGTGCTTACAGGATAAAATGCATGTGCTTCCCCAGGATGCCATCTATCTCTATGCCAAATCAGGAGTTCAGTGGTTTAGGTGTGAAAATGTAACATACAGTTTCAAGTTCAAATTCTCCCCTTAAAAACTGAATTACCCCTTTTTGTCCCGTCTGTGGTAAATTTTCGACAACTTTGCATACTTATTATCAATTATTTTCTGTCAAAAGTATCAATACTGAGTTTCGAGTTACTCGGACCGCGCATTCAATTTCTTCCACACAAACTTAACACCCCTATATCCCCCTTTGAGGGGTAGTTTTGAAAAACTTATAATAATAAACTTTATTACTTACTTAGGCAAGTATTCTTGCCAAGTTTCAAGTTTATTAACTAAATGAATAAGATTTTTCATATAAACTGTATTCCCCGCTTTTCACCCCCACAGGGGTGGAATTAAAAAAAAAATCGTTTGGGATGTATTCATAACTTGACTCAAAGATTATTTATACTAATTTTCGAGTTAATCAAGGCATGCAGTAATTGACTACCCCATTTCAGCCCGTCAGGGGTAGATTTTCAAAAAACTCTGATACACATTATTCTTTACTTTCACTATTAGGTATAAATACTGAGTTTCGAGTAAATCGGACTGCGCGCTAAAATTCTTCCATACAAACTTTGAAACCCCCCAATCCCTTATTAGGGGGTAGTTTAGAAGAAAAAAAAACTGACCATCTTCATAATTTATTTAGATAAGTATTCGTGCCAAGTTTCAAGTTTATTAACTCAAGGAATAAGATTTTTCATACAAACGAATTGCCCCCTTTTCACCCTCTTAGGGGTGGAATTTCGAAAAATCCTTTCTTAGTGGATGCCTACTCTTCACGAAGAACACACCTTCCAAATTTCATGTCTCTAGGACCAGCGGTTTAGGCTGTGCGTTGATCTATCAGTCAGTCAGTCAGTCAGTCAGGACTTTGAATTTTATATATATAGATGAAGTTAATACTTTACAAAGAACTGGATCTATTGATATCGGTGCCACGATCTTATCAAACGATGGAAATAAAATAATAATAATCTCATCATCGCACCAGTCCGTGTTTCAGCCATGGCGACCAATCAACGGAGACCAGCCTTCGACGCGGGAGATGTTATAGTGCAGGCGTGTGCGCAGACACACGTGCACTCACTCTTCCCTCACTCTCATACTCCGATGGGACGGCAATTTGATTATGGGTTGTTATATTTTCTATAAGGCTCTAGACAGACGGACCGCATTTTAACTGCAATCCAACCGCAAATTGCAGTTCGGATGCAGTTTGAATGCAGTTGCAAACCAAACCAACCATACAGTTCTATTGCAGTCGTGTCAACTGCATTCAAACTGCATCCGAACTGCCATTTGCGGTTGGATTGCAGTTAAAATGCGGTCCGTCTGTCTAGAGCCTTACAGATATATAAAACGAGAAAATGCCTACTGTTGATGATGGGGCTCAATAACAAAAAACAAAACACACTAACAAAACAGTTCCCAGGAGAATTTCTCAGTATGTTTACGTACCGTATTGTTTGTCGCAGTAAGTTGCTGTTACCACCAAACTCCGCAATGTCTTTCTCGCAATCTCCCAACAAATTCTATGTATGTGAAATATTTTCAAGATAAGCGAACCGCTGACATTGAAAATACTTCAAGTTCGTAGAAATAGTGGTAGAAATACTCTGTGACTTCACTACGCAAATCCTTCGAAACCACGTTCAATAAACAACTTGTTGAATTAACCCACTTACGAGAAATTTTAGACTTCTTCTTTTAGGAAATTCTTAGAAGTCGACACCAATCAAATATAGTGTCAATATTTACACATGCTACGAATTAGTGGAAAGGCAATCCTTTTAATCGTATAAACAAAGTCATTAAAAAACCTCGTTAGTTCATCTAGACCCTAACAGCCCCCACCTCCTAATCCCGAGCCGCGGTCGCCCGCGCCACGAATTTGCATTTATATTGTCTCCTAGCTACGAGCGCGCGCGCAACCAGCCTTTTGCTTTCGCTTGTTAGGTTGGTTGTGTGTCACACCGAATGACGAAGTGGTGACATGTTTTGCAGAATATTTGAATTTCGTAGCGACGAAACAAATGGTCAATGTCGAATAGATAGAAAGCTACCAGTAGCCAATGATATTAAGTCTCTCTGAAACTAAAACGGGTACAATAAAATAATCCAATACATCTATATGACGGGGAAGGACCAGCAATGTTATTTTCGGGCAAGCCTTCCTCCTCGTACAATCTTCAGAAAACAGGAAATAAACCACGAACAGATAGCGTTGATTTTCTTTTAGTATTTCACAAACTTTATAAATTACGATAATCACAAATATTCGCGATGGAAAAGGATGGAGGTTGTGAGGTTATATCCGCTCATGCGCACGTTCCTTGGCAGAATGCCTTACAATCACTCTCCCTTATTAAAATGACATTAATTGACAGTGACAACTGACAGACAAGTGGAATAACCTGACATTACTTGACAGTGACAACGGACAGACAGATGGAATAACCTCACTACCGCCATCTTGTAACAAATGTTAGAACTTTCTTAATCTATGGCCTCCTGCTGCGACATATATATTATAAAATTCAAAGTCCTGACTGACTGACTGATAGATCAACGCACAGCCTAAACCGCTGGTCCTAGAGACATGAAATTCGGAGGATGTGTTTTTCATGAAGAGTAGGCATCTAGATAGATGCCTACTCTTCCCTAAGAAAGGATTTTTCGAAATTCCACCCCTTTTTTTTCATCAAATGACCCCTCCCGCTCTGGGTGGAGCAGAAGGGAGTGTCAGACTCTTACTGACTAAAACCCACCCGTGTTCCTTCCTTAGCCCTTTATGTTCCAGGGCAGCGGTAACCCTTTCGGACGATCCCGCAACCCAAATTCCACCCCTAAGAGGGTGAAAGGGGGGGAATTCGTTTGTATGAAAAATCTTATTCCTTGAGTTAATAAACTTGAAACTTGGCACGAATACTTATCTCAATAAATTATGAAGATTGTCAGTTTTTTTCTCTTCTAATCTACCCCCTAATAAGGGGTTGGGGGGTTTCAAAGTTTGTATGGAAGAATTTTAGCGCGCAGTCCGAGTAACTCGAAACTACTAGTGTATCAATACTGAGTTTCGAGTTACTCGGATCGCGCATTCAATTTCTTCCAATATACACAAACTTAACACCCGTATATCCCCCTTTGAGGGGTAGTTTTAACTTATTATTAATTATTTTCTAAAAAATAATTAATAATAAGTATATAGGCCCACCCTTACAAAACTGACTACCAGCTGATTGATTTACTATGGGAGGGCCAAATTTTTTTTTCATATTTCGACCTATGTTCTTTGGGGAAAGTTGTTGAGTTTCATGAGCACATTCACCTCCTTCAGGGTTGATACCCCCCTTCCGTTACACACTGTAGAAGCAATAAGAATAATGTAGCCAGGATTTTGTAAAAATATCTTGATTTAAAAGAGTGTTCGTGGAGGTTCTTGCCCGTTTTTCTCCATAGACATCTATGTTTTGGAATGGGCAACTAGCTTCAACTTTCTGACTAACTGACCGACTATTTAATTTTGACAATTCAAAAGTGCCTGTAAATGGTTTATTTGAAATAAATGATTTGAGTTTGAGTTTGCTAGTCATTAATACCATACCCAACAAAACACCGTGTATTATAAATAAATATATATATTTATAATGAATCTAATGTCAAGTATAGTCTAGACTAAATTCTAAGTACTTTTAAACTAATATGTAGAGGTGGTTTATATATAGTTACATATTAAAATCAGCCTATTAATGTTGCCAAGTAAGCTTATATTTCACAATTTTCTGAAATCTCTAGTAAAATAAACTTATATTAATTAAAATCCAGCAATTACCTCTTATTGCGTTCATACAACATCTTAATGTGTTTCAACTGTTTTAATATCTAAGTGTTATCAATTGTTTCATGAATTTTAATATTCAAATTGTAAGCCTTCGCTCCGCAGCCCTTTGTCTGAATTTAATTAACTCGATATTTTCTTAATCTAAAAACGTCTTGGAAATTAATACTCCACTATTAGTTTCGTTTTGGTGATTCTAAAATAAAACTGCTCAGGTATATAGAATTGTTAGCGCATGAAAATAATCATCAGACTTAGAAAAACGTTTCTGACGGCCCGAGGGTACTTGTGACGGCCTGAGGATACTTCTATCAATTAATTATTTGTTTGTATGAATGACTTCCTTCCCTCATCTCTGCTCATCTCCTATATTGACGCAACGTTTTAAAGAAACATGATTAATTCCTACCTACCCTTTCTTTTGGGTGGGAAATCCTCAAATGACCTCTCCCGCTCTGGGCTGAGCGGAAAGGCGTGTCAGACTTTTACTGACTAAAACCCACCCGTATTCGTTTAGTTGCCTGTGCCAGGGGCTACGGTATCTCTTTCGAACAATCCGCGGCTCTGGCAGGCATCGACCCTAGCGGACCCCATCAGGTCGTGCTGACATCTCTTTAATAATAATAATAATAATTTATTTACTTCAGACCAGGTCCATAAACAACACACATTAAAATTTCATACTAAAAACAAAAAACACAAAAAACATACATACATCATGAAAACACAAAACTACACCAAAACAACTTACTTCAAATAATGGAATGACGCACGATGAGTGGTCATCCATTGCCACATCATTGGACTGTCTGTCCTGTCGGCTACTATAGCCACCAAGCTGTTGGAGCTGTCGCGCACTCGCCGCATCAGGGATGCTATCCGTGTCCGCATCAGTGCGTAAAAATCTGGCACGCCATTATCCGCGAACATCCCCGACGCACTACAAAAGCGCGGCAGCCCCAACATAACTCTGAAGGCGTTATTGTATTGGACTCGCAGAGCATTGTACGAGCTTTTTGTATAGCTGACCCATAGGGCACACGTGTACATGGATTGGCAATACGCTCTAAAGAGTGTAATTTTCACCTCCCTAGTACAACGTGCAAACCTACGAGCCAGCATGTTACATCGAACTGCCAATGCTCTGCGTTCCCTCTCCAAGTCCACATCGTCGGACAGACTATCGGTGACCCAATGCCCCAGGTACTTGAACTTCGTGACCCTGGAAAGCTGAGCGCCCCCCAAGGTGACTGGTGGGACAGTATCATAACATTTGTTACCCGCTTTAAAAACCAGTAGCTCGCTCTTGGTCGCATTGTACCTGAGGCCATGAGCCACCGCATAGTCCTCACAGATGCGAAGAAGCCTCCTAAGTGCACTGACCGATGGGCTCAGCAATACCATATCATCCGCGTAGCTGATGTTATTGACGCAGTGCCCGTTAATGGAGCACCCGATATTGGTATTGCTGAGCTCACAGATCAGCTCGTTTACATACAGGTTGAATAGCTTGGGTGAGCTGATTCCCCCCTGCCTCACACCGCACTCCAACCCGTATGCATCCGACAGGACACCCGCCCACTTAACATAATTGTATTGGTTTTTATACCAATACTTTAGCATCCTAATGATATCGCTTGGGAGGTTCTTAACATTTGACAGTTTCCTCCATAGGCAGCCATAAGATACGAGGTCGAAGGCCCTGGAGAGGTCCAGAAAACATGCATATACAGGTGTTTTCCTACTTGTATAGTATTGAACAGTCTGTTTGAGGCATAGTATAGCTGTTTCCGTGGATAAACGTGGCTTAAACCCAAACTGGGCATCGTGGAGTGTTAAGTGCTTATCCAGCTGCTGATCAATCAGACTGTCCAACACCTTTGCAATGATGGTAGCCAGGGATATAGGCCTGTAGTTGCTCTTGTCACTCGCATCTCCAGTCTTATTTTTAATAATGGGCACAACAATAGTTTTAAGTAAATCAGCTGGAAGGTACGAGTGACTCAGGCACAAGCTATAGAACATTGCTAGCACTCGCGGTAAATGCTTCCCAGCATATAGCAAATGCTCTACACTTAGGCTGTCATGACCCGGCGACTTGCCTCTCTTTAAGTTGCGTATGACAGCAGCTACCTCCCTGGCTGCAAACCTAATAGGCACGTCTTCGGACCCCCCCACCTCCTCCGGCCCGCCAGACGACGTGCCTAGGGGAGACCCAACCTTAAAGGATCTGCTGAATAGGTTGGCGATATCATTAGGATCACTAAGGCCCTCAACACTCAGAGGCAGACCCGACCTGGGATTCAACCTGTTCGTGGCTTTCCAAAAACTACCAAAATTCTTCGCGTCATGATGACTTGCAATGATATTCATTTTTATTTGGTCCTTATTATTCTGACACCATTTTAATTTTCTTTTAAAAACCCTTCTACTTTCCACCATTTTTTCATACAAATCACCATTTTTCGGCCTACCAAACAACGTCCAGGTTTGAAAATCAAGCCGAGCCTGTCCGTGTGCGTCCTTCACATGCTTATTCCAGCCCGTTATGTAACGCTTTTTGCGCTGTATTCTGTTCTTATAGTTACTGGTGAATGCACCTTCACAGAGAATACGCACAATTTCCGCATACATATTATCTAAAATGGTTTCATGTTCCTTAATTCTACATCTACTTTTACTACATTCAGTAAATTCTAAGGGAAAGTCTAAATTTTTCAAGAGATCATTACAATAATTGCTATATAACTCAGTCTGCTGCAAGTCTCTGTCACCCCATGTTACTTTGTTACATTTAGGAGGTCCAGGTGCAACTTTTGGCTTTAATAAATTAAGATCACACATTACAATTAGAGGTAAATGGTCCGACCAAGACACGTCGTACAGCACACTAGCGTCTCTAATAGTGTTCCACGCCGCGTCTGTCACTACGCAGTGGTCTAACCAACTAGTAGAACCATGTGCATCACTTACGTAGGTATACGTGTCCGACTCACCACCGAGCAGGCAAACATCAGCGCACCGCCACTGCACTTCATCCGAAAAACTCAATAGTTCTTTGCCGAATAGACTATTCGGTTGAGCATTAAAATCCCCCAGAATATAAACCGCGTCTACACCACTACTTTCTATCACTGCGTGAATCTCACCTAAACACTCGACGAATTCACCAAGATTATCCATCGACTCTGTCGGCATGTAAACCGAGAACACTAAAAGAGATTTACCGCCTACCGTTATTTTGATAGCCACAAGACGCACACTTTTGCACTGCACAAAAGACACATTTTCATAGGCGCTCTTGCGCCACAGTATAGCAACTCCGCCATAAGGTCGCCCTTGTAGGATGCCCGACGACGTATCTACCGCCGAATTTCCCACGAAGTCGAACTGAGGGTCTATGCTGCTCAGAAAAGGAATGTCGTGAGGCAGCAACCAGGTCTCTTGCAATGCGATTATATCAGATGTTTGACATAATAGTCTAACATAATCCACCGATCTAGTAATAGATTTACAATTAAAACTCACAAATGTACTTGCTTTTGTATTAATATCGTCATTGTCGCAATCCATTGTTTATATTTTTGTGAGATCCTTCGGCTCGTTCTTTAAAGTCTATGTATCTACGAAAAGAAATTCCTTCTGGCCATAAATTGTCGTCTAAAAATAAATGCAATTTATGCCTTTGTACAAAAATTTTGTAAGCGTCGTAGTTTTTCTGTTTTCTCATATTTATTTTTTCAATTTGCACACTAGTTTTTGTTTTTTCCATTATGTACGTATGTATGTCGTTAGCAGATGCACTCTGATCAACGTTATTGATGAACAACGGTATTTTGATGTCAGCTGCTTTAAATTTTGTAATATTATCTATGTTGGCACGACCTTGATTTCCTATAAACCTGTCCCTCAGCCTCTTTTTCTTTTGCGCTAAGATCCACCCTTCATTTCGTTCATCGTCCTTCTTTGTTTCTAAATTAGTTATTGTATCTATTGTTCGTGGTGTTGATATTGCTAGCCGCACCGCGGCGGCATAAGAAGTAGGAGTCCCTATCCCTTCCAAAATCTCGCTGCACGCGCCGCTGGGGCCCACCGCGGCCCGCGCACGACGCTGACGCTCCCCACCTGCTTCCGCGTTCGAAACCGCGGTGCGGGCCTCCACGCGCGGCACAGAGGCGCACGCGTCGACGAAGTGCTCGAGCGAGATGTTGTTACACGCGTCAGCTTCGAGGGAGGGAGATGGACATAGCTCCGCGCTTTTATCGGTAGCTTTTTCTACGCCGATGTGAGGTAGGTCCGGTGACTTGCTCCGATAATGCATATTGTTGTTGGATAATTTATTTTTGCTGTGATTTAAGTCGCTAAGACTGGTATGACTAATGGTGTATGAACTTTTAAGTTTTTCTAAGTCCTCTTTAACTGCATCAAACTGCTCTTTGGTGACATATGTTTCTCTATAAATCTTAAGTTCGTTTTGAATTAACAGAATATCTTTTAACAGCCGGGTAGCGTCTACATGATCAAAAGTGATCGGAGGGAGTTTCTGTAATTCGCGTGCCACAAAAATCGGTACAACTTCGGGATCTGTTTCTTTTAGCAATGTTATTATATCATATAAATCTCTTTCATTTTTTCCTATTCCTCTCCTCGTAACTTTACGTTTCGATGACGGCGCCGACTCAAACAGTAATTTCTTGGCATTTGAAACCTCTTCTGTACTAAAAGAGGTTGCACAGATACGAACTAGGCTCTCCTCATCCATCACATCAATCTTGTTTTGCACAAAGGCAAGCACTTCACTTATCACTACATTACACGCATTACACTTGACCGTAGTCGATGTCATTGTTACTCGCAACTTATGACTCGCGCTCGCAACGCGTACGTGACATGCGACCGCTCACTATCATAGCCCAACGCGCACTGAACACAACGCGCCGTCGATCTGGGCCAGCCGATCATTTCTTTAAAAAACTCACCGTGAAAAGTTACACCTAAGTTTTCACGGTGAGATGGTTACAGAATCGCACTACTGGTCCTTACAGGGCGGCGAGCTCGAAAGAGAGGCGAGATTGCTCGCCGCCCGCAAGTCCGCGCCTGCGGTGGCCGGGAGTCGGCTGTTGACTCCCGTCCAGGGCGTCTCCTGCGGCGACTAAGGGCGTGTATAATAAATTAACATAGTTTTTAAGTTTAACACAATGAGTCCTTGTTACTTAAATAAAGAAATTTATTATTATTTCCTTTAAATACTTACAAATTACATTTTTAAATATTTTTGTAAACAAAAGATAAAAAAACATTTAAAATATGAAAAATAGTAGCCCACCGGTACCGGGAACATGGTCCAAGCTACCGGCGGTTAGGGCTCCAGAGAGAGGAACTTCCTGACAATGCGAGCCGTGTCCAGAAGTACCGCTTTCTGAATCAAGCCCTTGATCCATCTGCCCAACGAGAGCCTCCTCAGGTGTTGGTCGAGGCTCTATTATTATAATTATTATCTCGACTGTTCTTTTTCTCAGCTCTTAAGCTGGTTTTAGCTACATTTACGGGCCAAAGCCAAGTAAATGCAGCGTGTGGTGTGTACTTAAGATGAGGGTGTGGTTTCTTCCTCTAACTGCATGAACTTCCTAACTATTCTGCAGGTGTTTAGGATGGCAGCTTTCTACAGGTTAATATGAACGGATTCTTCTAAATTTATTAATTTTAGGCTACGGAGAAGATGGTTGGGTATAAGGCCTGTCGTGGAGAGAACTATAGGAATATCGTATGCTTTTTCGTGTCTCCAGATTCTTGTGACTTCTTCTTTAAGGTCAGCATAATATTTATTTATTTTCTTAGCGATTGTTTTTTATAGGTTATGGGTATTAGGAACTGCAATGACTCTAAGGTATGGCGCGATCGTAGTACATTTTGTGTGTATCATTTTCTAGTATAGTTTGTGGTGTGTACTTGTCTAGTCCCTTGTGTTAGAGTTTTGTATAAGACTATGTTTGAGTGCTAGTTTTTGAATAATGTTTGCGACCCGGTTGTGTCTAGTGAGTGTGTTGTGTCTAGTTGTTGAGTGTAGTCTGTCTGTATGAGAGTTGTGCATGCTCCAGTTGTATGTTGTATGGTTTCTGATTGAATTTGGCATTTGCAGCATTTATCGTTTGTAGTGGTAGGGTCTTTAATGATATATTTCATGTAGTTTTTGGTGTGGATGATTTGATCTTGTATCGCTATGATGAAGCCTTCCGTTTCATGGAACAGGTTTCCTATTTTAAGCCACTTATTAGACGCCACTATGTAAATATGGGATTGTTCTAAATCATGAGGGTGTCTACCGTGGAGGACTTTTTTCTTCCAGTTTTCAATTTTTTCGTTCTGTGGGCCGGGGTTATTTGTTGTCTTATATATTGTGTTAATTTAAGTTAAGTGGGGTGTAGTTAAAATCATTTAGAGACATAGCTTTGTGTATGTCACAACTGCGAGATTTTGAATAGAAGAATGTTTTAGCGTATTGATTTGTTTCTACTAAAGGTGATGGATGTCGATTAGGCCTCTCCCTCCATTTTGTCTTTTGATTGTAAGTCATTCGATCGCAGATTTAGGGTAGTTATTATGTTATGAGAGTATTGTGTGCGTGGTTCTATCTAACTGTTCGATGTTGGTTTTTGACCACTTTATTTCTCCGAAAAAGTAGGTTAATATTGGTATGGAAAAAGTATTTAAGACTTTAATAAGATGCTTTCCTGATAGTTGTGTTTTGCAAACTGCATTAATTCTCCTACGATATTCTGAATTTAGTGTCTGTTTAGTTGCTGTGTGGTCGAATCCCTTATGTTTTTTGTATCTTAATCTATTATTATTTTTTGGTTCAACCTATATTGTTCCACTGCTGGGCAAAGGTATCCTCCATGTATACAGGATGCATCGGGACAGGTGGGCCAGAGACATCATGCAGTGGGTGCGAATAAGCCATATTAGCAATATAAAGCACACAAGCAACAGCTCTTGAACTACATCGCAATGCAAAAACCGACCAGTCACAGTAGCACAGTTGTAATATCGAGCACAGTATTGCGGTTGCACGTCGGCGGCGTCGGTGTGAGAGCGGCCAGTTTAGCAATAGGGTTACGGCTACCGGCGGCATCGGCGCACCGGCGACCGGCGTAAACACCGAGTGTAGCGTTTATTGGTCTTTTTGTACGCCGTCGAACTAACACAACTTTGTTAATAGATCACGCTAGAAA
Source organism: Apamea sordens (assembly GCA_945859715.1). NCBI lineage: Eukaryota > Metazoa > Arthropoda > Insecta > Lepidoptera > Noctuidae > Apamea > Apamea sordens. The sequence continues at coordinate 614,660 of OX243990.1, read as the reverse complement.
TACGGGGTTTGTGTTTGGAAAGAAAGGATTCCAAGGCTTTGAAATCGCGTCGGTTTGCTGAAATACTCGCGTGGAAAGTTTTGTAAATATTTTTATTTTAGGAATGCTTACAGACTAATAACATTATAATAACAGTAATATATAACTAAATTGCTAATTACAAGCCTCCACAGATAAATACAAAAAACATTACTCCTTCATCGTCTAAGGGCTGATTCCTCCAACCCCAGATAAATAATTATTAAATAATAATAATAATTTTGAATTTTTGACGGTTCTTCCATGCATAAATTATCAAACGTCAATTTCAATCCTCGAATAAAAGTTATCCGGCGATGGAAAAATCAGCCCTAAGTCACATTATTTATTCTCTCAAAGTTGTTTTTTCTCGTTTGTTCAAATCTTAAGCCAATCTGGACAACAAACAGCTCAAGTGCAATCAGGTGCCTCCTGTACAAAAAATGGCTTTGTTAAGAGCTTTCTTAGTGTGTTTGCTTTGGTGCAAAAAAGGTCAATGCCTTCATTACAACAAATCTCGTTAAAACTGCAACTGGCTCTCAGAAAGTATGCATTACGCCTATAGTTAGCGTTTGCATAAGATACAAGTAGAAGTGGTGGCTGCCGCAGCCCCATTTGATTACTACGTAACTTTACTTTTGAAACATGTTCAGGACAGTCAATTGAGCCATTTGCAATATTAAGCAAGTAGCATATATATTATCATTAATATGACGTCTGTGGTCAAGCGGTAGAAAATGGTACCTTCTGCATCGGTGTGTAATCAACAGATATTTGCTTCGCCCTGTAATATACGAGTAGGTAATTAAGAAATTTATATCCCGTACGGACGGTTCCAGAATTGAGATGCGTACTCAAGATGGCTGCGGACGAACGAACAATACAAGACCTTGATCGGTTTTAGTGATCGGAAACATGCTGAGGTTCTCATTATGAAACCTAGTGCTCTCGACGCTTTATTCACTATGCTATCAATATGCTGATCAAAAAGTAGCTTGCTGTCTTGTATAACTCCAAGATCCCTAATACTATTAACTTTGCCTATATTGATATTGAACAGTTTGTATGTGGACTCAATTATAGACTTTTGGCGTGTGAATGTCATGTGAAAACATTTAGAAACATTCAATTCAAGCCTTCAATGTCTACAGTATTCTTCAAATCTATTCAAATCATCTTGCAACAGGTGTGTATCAAATAGGTTTCGGATAGTTTTATGAACCTTCATATCGTCAGCATAATGCTTCACATCAGCAATAAAAAGAGTAAATAAAAGGGACCCTATAATAGAACCTCGAGGAATTCTAGAGGGAGATACCATCCAGATGTGTCCCCCTGAAGTACCACAGCCTGCGTTCTGTAATCAATATAAGAGGAGAACCAACGATACAAATCTTCATGTATTCCGTCCTTTAATAGCTTCTCCATGACCAGTCCATGGTCAATACGATCAAAGCATTTTCTGTAATCAGTTTAAATAACGTCAACTTGTTCATGCTGTTCTATGGAACAGCGTGAACAAGTCCCATGAATCCCATGAATTCCCATGTCCCATGAATTTATATCCTAGGGTATAATTCATGGGACAAGATTAAGTTAGATGTAGTAGAACGCTTCCTGAGAAAGCCGTGCTGCTCATCACCAAAGTTGCACTTCATAGCATTGTATACGTCAGTAAAGACAATGAAAATATGAGCTTTAAAACTGCCGCACTCAAAGATGTAGGCATGTAGTGATTATCTATCATAAGTGTAGGGAGGCCTTAGCCCTGCCATGGGACTACTCGTAACAAGAGCCTAAAAAAGAACTCCAACTGACCAGACCCTGAATCAATTTTAAAAACAATAGTAAAATTTCAAAGGCACAATAAAATTGTGATGTTTTTACTGTGACTCACAAGTGTGCACCACTCTTTACTATGGCTCACTAGTGTGCACCACTCTTTACTATGGTTCACTAGTGTGCTCCACTCTTTACTGTGACTCACAATTGTGCACCACTCTTTACTATGGCTCACAATTGTGCACCACTCTTTACTGTGACTCACAATTGTGCACCACTCTTTACTGTGACTCACAAGTGTGCACCACTCTTTACTGTGACTCACAATTGTGCACCATTCTTTACTGTGACTCACAAGTGTGCACCACTCTTTACTATGGCTCACTAGTGTGCACCACTCTTTACTATGACTCACAATTGTGCACCATTCTTTACTGTCACTCACAAGTGTGCACCACTCTTTACTATAGCTCACTAGTGTGCACCAATCTTTACTGTGACTCACAATTGTGCAGCACTCTTTACTGTGACACAATTGTGCACCACTCTTTACTGTGACTCACAAGTGTGCACCACTCTTTACTATGGCTCACTAGTGTGCACCACTCTTTACTATGACTCACAATTGTGCACCACTCTTTACTGTGACTCACAATTGTGCACCACTCGTTACTGTGACTCACAAGTGTGCACCACTCTTTACTATAGCTCACTACTGTGCACCAATCTTTACTGTGACTCACAATTGTGCAGCACTCTTTACTGTGACACAATTGTGCACCACTCTTTACTGTGACTCACAAGTGTGCACCACTCTTTACTATGGCTCACTAGTGTGCACCACTCTTTACTATGACTCACAATTGTGCACCACTCTTTACTATAGCTCACTAGTGTGCACCAATCTTTACTGTGACTCACTATTGTGCAGCACTCTTTACTATGGCTCACTAGTGTGCACCACTCTTTACTATGACTCACAATTGTGCACCACTCTTTACTGTGACTCACAATTGTGCACCACTCGTTACTGTGACTCACAAGTGTGCACCACTCTTTAATGAGCTCTCGTCTTACAAGCTTGTTCGTTGTAATTCTGAATTAACAATAAATTACCGAATATGAATTTCGGAGCGCGGTCAAACTCAAAAGATACGTTCGCTCCTAATTAGTAGCTAATGGAGTAACGCGGGGTACATTATTATGACTGAAAACATAAAAAAGTCGGATTATTTTCTCCAAAGTCAGATTCTATAGTCAAGGGAAAAGCACCATTATTTATATTAAGCTTGTGTACGTTTAGAGCGGTTTTTCCGTACTAGCGCGTCTTGTCCCGGGGGGAACAATTTCTTTCAATAATTCGCTGGTAATGGCCTAAGTAAGCCAGTTAACAAGACACTCTTAGAGGCTCACTCCAACAAAAATGGATACAATTTTAACTTTTATTGAATTATTCACAAACGACGAGCACTTCCTCCTGAGTTTGCTACTTAAGTGTAGAAAATATCGCATTATAGTTATTATTACAGCTAAGTATCGTTTAAGCGTTGTTTCACGAAAAATTTCAAGATAAAATATCTAATAATACGACGGCTGAAAACATGCGCAGTAATAACGGCCTAGCTCCTACTACAATGCGTAATGTACGTACTCGTAGATAAAGTGAGTTTTGACACAGTTAACTAAAAACATCTCCCAAAGAAACAATAAAGTAAATCACCCCGGTTCTCCATTACCAAAAGTGCTACATAAAGAGTTATTTTATTCGGCTATCAATAAACATATAAAAAGATTAAAGCACCAAACATACCATTACCTGGCGAGGGTTATAAGGTCAAAGGGTTAAATATTCATACGATGCCGTAATTGAGGCAATTTGTATAATCGCAACAGTTCCGCAAACTGAATTCTATAATAACATCAGGGGCACGGCCGTTTGCACAATACACGCCGTAGTGCTGGCCGGTTTTATGATTTTTACGGAAAATTTATTTTAAGGTTAATTTTGTGAGGATCATGGGACCAAAGTGTAGGAAAATGATTCAGGAATAAAAAGGATGACGAACAGATCTATTTCAACTCAAGTTTATGGTAGCAATGTTTTAAATAAAAATAGGAAAACACCTATATTTTGTACCTTTGTTAAAAATAATCCTTTAGAATTATAATTTATTTAGTTGTAAGAATGTAATTTTACCATTTGCTACTTATTCTACTATTTAGTAGGATCTATTGTTATGTTTAATCATAGGAAAAGCAAATTAACCTTCACGTCAGAACAAACGACAGATCATCATCATAAATAACTGTGCCTCCATATCAACTGGTCCTTTTCTCCGCGCAGATCCCGGATTTGGTCCTATTACTCGCAATCTACCTACATGCGGAGGTCAGATTGTACTAATAATTTGGAGATAAGCACTCACAATACTATGTTCTCAGAACTGAGTGAGCGAGGGACAAATAAATGTCTCAGAGGTAAATGAGAGTCTTTTCACCAGCGCATGGAAGAATTTAGCTAATTTTGTGTAGTGAAATGTTGGACTAGATGATTATGTTTTACACGGATTTCTTTTTTGTTTATTACAGTAAAATGTTAAAAACGCTATTCCACCACACACAAATATACGGCAGACTTTTGCTCTCGATGATGTAGGTCATGATTGTAAAGCCACGACTCGGTCGATCTCATAGCGTCAGCAGAATACAAGAGTACTGTTGACTGAAGGTTTTATATTACACTGGTTATTGTGAAACTGGCGGTTTTGCTGTTTCACGTGGTTTTCTTTGTGTTTCATTCAAAATGATACGTTGTTTGCCTTTTAATTCTGTCATCAAATATCGTCAATTGCAAATATATCACGTCCCTATCCATGTATTTTGGTACTGCTGAAAAACTTTTACCACGAACTTGTTGGTTACATGAGAACAACTTATACCTTGTATGCACTAATTCGACTACATACTGCTGTAAACCATCTAAGCCTACCTTCTGTATGAACCTAAACGATGACTGTCGATATACTCTTCTTTGCTAACCCAAAACCTATTATAGTTTATATACATCTACAACAAATATCGAACATTTGATCTTGACCTGCACTTTATGACTGGGTACCTATTTCAAATCAGAAACGACTAATAATGTGAACCTACCCTCTGCTACACGTCAAATGTGACTGACGTTGATGGACAGCCTAAACGTCAGCTATTATAGCAAAGCAATCCTGTCGAACAGAAATTGTTCATATACGATTCGCGACTGATGCAGTCAAGACTTCGCAAAATGATTTTGCTAGGCATATTATTCAGTCTAGGTCTAAATGTACTGGGTTTTGACCTGAATGTAGCGAATTTTGTAACTGACTATATCCTGTTTAAAGATTTGAGATATGTCTGCTATTTTACTTGTGAAAGTCATTATTGTAAGTACATCCTTTTAATAGACCTTTACACGATCAAATATAATTATCTTTTACATTTTAGTAAAAATATGTCTTAGCCTGTACTTAGGTCTCATACATACCAAGGGTACCTACTAGTATGGAAAGGTTTTATCAATTCGCTATTTTCTTTAACTTTCCATTATGTATTAAATCAATGATCATTTTTTTACATTTACTTATCCTAAAAACTTTTAAACAAAAAATAAAAATAAATATTTATTTCATCTCAAACATTGTGATCATACAAAAACTGTTCAAACAACAGTTCTATCAAAGCAATATATTTGTGGGTAAAATATTTTCAACAATCTAAAGCCTGTCGTTCAAGTCCGAACCAACCCGACGGTAAACACCCATCATTATTTCTATAAGCACTAAACTTTTACCAGACAATACTATCCTCGTTCACCAACTGACAAAAGAAAACGTCCGCGTGTCGGTGCGGCGTATTGACAAAGACGTGGACTCCGATGCGGTGGATGTGGTGCGGGTTGCGGATCAGCGCACCGTGGCGGTCGGGTTGCTGCTCGACGGGCACTGCCACAATACGCGACCGCTGCTGCACCAGGTAACATTGTTCTAGGCTTAAGGTACGCTTGAGTGCACTACGTAATACACACAAATGTTTGTAGAGACCAAAACTTTGTGAAGCTTTCATAGATACGGACTACCCGTGGATCGGACATAGGCAAACCCTCAATCATTGCGTGTATGTTTGACCCCCAACGGAAACAGAGCAGTGTGTGAGTTTAACGTGTGTATATATATATGTAATAACTAGCTTCTGCCCGCGGCTTCGCCCGCGTGGATGTCGGAAATTTACCCACGGGAACGTGCTAACAGGATAAAATGTATGTGCTTCCCCAGAATGCCATCTATGTCGCGGGCCCTTTGTGGCTAATTACAATAGAAAACCAATTGGGTCTCATTATTGGTGATTAAGAGGGTACCTATATGATATCTTCACCTAAGTACCTAACTAATTAAAAAAAAAAACTCAATAACAGAAAATTAAATACCTACCTACCTAAATAAACCTATTTCTGATGATAACTAATCTAAACTCAATAAATAAGCAAAATCCCTAAAAACTAATATCTATACGAATGACTAAACCTACCTATCAGTATTATAAAATAACCTACGGTCACTACGTAGGTACACTATCAAATATACTACCTATACTTTAAAATTAAAATCTATACCTACGACTAAATAAAAATAAACCTAAATAACTCTAAAAACTAAAAGGAATAAAAATGAACTCCACTGCGGGTGACCCAACCTACGACAAACTTAGTATTTGCGGTTGGTACAGTACAGGCAGTGGTAATCGGGTATAGGGATCGAACCGCAAAATTAAGTTTGTGTTTTATTGCATATACTTTTCCGGGATAAAAAGTACCCAGTGTGGTACCCAGGATATTAAAGAATAATTATACCAAGTTTCATCGTAATTGAACCGGTAGTTTTTGCGTGATGCCTGAACAAACAGACAGACAGACAGACAGACAGACAAAAATTTTTTTAATCACATTTTTGGGTTCGGTGTCGGTCAAGTAACACCCCCTGCCATTTATTTTTTGGATATTTTCAATGTACAGAATTTTCACTTCTACAGATTTATTATAAGTATAGATAATAATAATATCCCTGGACATTTCACACAGCGCCATCTAGTCCCAAGCTAAGCAACCTAATGCTTGTGTTATGGTAACAAGATGGCTGATAAACTACTTATATACATTTTTTTTTTTGTAAATACATACATATTATAGACTAGCTTCTGCCCGCGGCTTCACCCGCGTGGATGTCGGAAGTTATCGGGAACCACGGGAACGTGCTAACAGGATAAAATGTATGTGCTTCCCCAGAATGCCATCTATCTCGCGGGCCCTTTGTGGCTAATTACAGTAGAAAACCAATTGTGTCTCATTAGTGGTGATTAAGAGGGTACCTATATGATATCTTTACCTAAGTACCTACCTAATTTAAAAAAAACTCAATAACAGAAAATTAAATACCTACCTAAATAAACCTATTTCTGATGATATTAACTAATCTAAACTCAATAAATAAGCAAAATCCCTAAAAACTAATATCTATAGGAATGACTAATCCTACCTAACAGTATTATAAAATAACCTACGGTCACTACGTACACTATCAAATATACTACCTATACTTTACAATTAAAATCTATACCTACGACTCATAATTATAAAAATAAACCTAAATAACTCTAAAAACTAAAAGGAATAAAAATAAACTCCACTGCGGGTGACCCAACCTACGACAAACTTAGTATTTGCGGTTGGTACAGTACAGACAGTGGTAATCGGGTATAGGGATCGAACCGCAAAATTAAGTTTGTTTTTTATTGTATATACTTTTCCGGGATAAGAAGTACCCAGTGTGGTGCCCAGGATATTAAAGAATAATTATACCAAGTTTCATCGTAATCGAACCGGTAGTTTTTGCGTGATGCCTGAACAAACAGACAGACAGACAGACAGACAGACAGACAAAAATTTTTTTAATCACCTTTTTGGGTTCGGTGTCGGTCTAGTAACACCCCCTGTAAATTATTTTTTTGATATTTTCAATGTACAGAATTTTCACTTCTACAGATTTATTATAAGTATAGATAGAAAAACACCCAGACTCGGAACAAATACATGTAGGTCATACAAATATTTGTTCCGTGCGGGAATCGAACCCGCGACACGCAGCGCAGCAGTCAATCGCTTAACCACTGCGCCAACCGTGTTGTCAAGAGAAGATATGTATGTGTCTTGTCGTGACTTGATCGAGAGTGTTCTCAAGAAAATTTTTTTAGCCGTTTGAAGATTATCAGCTCTCTCTTCTATTTGATGAATGGATGTGAGCCATTCATCAAATTTGTTTGTTTTTCTGTTACTTCAACGAAATTAGAAGATAGTAACCTTGTTTCATATATTTTTGACATAATGAAGAACCCACCTATTGCCTACCTACCCATATTAGAGCACACAAAAGATAATGATAACGATAGCGCACGTCGGCAACACTTGAACTACAACAACCACCCTTGCTGTTGCTGTTGGTGTAAAAGTTATCACCATGGACGTCCGGTTGTCTGTACTAAATTACCACAGTATTGGGACTTGTCGTTTCAGGCTTCAAAGAACAAGCTGTTTGATGCGATGCACCCCTGGCTTGTGCTGACTGATATTGATGATGCAGATAATTCCACGGCTTACATTGATGATAACTTTAAATGGCTAAACTTGAGTGTGGACGCTGATATTGCAGTGGTCTCTAGGAACGGTAAATATCATAATTCATCAATGAATTCATAGTTCTAAGCAAGATTAACTCTCGTTTAAACTCTTAAGCCCGCTCTATGCATCCATCTCAGTCCATTAATTCCTATTCTACGAAATAAGTTTGTTATTTCAATATAATTATGTTTAAAAATAGATAGGCTTGTGTCGGACCAATTAGGAAACAAAAAGTCTGAGTAATAAAATCATGTGGACCAAAATAAATTTTAAAATGTAATTTCAGTGAGTATACCAAAATAGTTTTATATATTTAACCGATTTATTTGTTTCCAAATGTTTATCAGGTGACAATTACACAATGACAGATGTGTACAATTTTGGTAAAATACAAGGTAACAACTTGGAGACGACACTACTTGGAACATGGCGACCAGACAAAGGTGATGTCTTTAATTTTTACCAACTTGAAGAGTTCCAGTTTATTCCCGGTCTTCGCGACCCTTTCGCCAAAAGTTTTATTTTATTATATGTTGTTTGGTTTCACAGGTTTAGAGATAGTACTCAGAGGGTACAAGTATTACAACCGTTGGGATTTCCACAATTTAACGCTGCGAGCAATAAGTGTGGTTCGTATTATTATTTTCTGGTAATTCTATTATCCATACATATGTATAATAAAATCGTAACGAATTCAAAACTGTACATGGAACATATTTCTTTTAAAGTATTTTTTGCGAAGCCCTGTAACGATTCTAAAGTCAAAAATATAATATTTAGAATGTTTGTCTGTTGGTCTGAATGTAAGTGTTAGCATCACGCAAAAACTACCTGATAGATTTTGTTCAAATTTTACATAGATGTTCCCCAAAGTCTGGTCAGTTTGTAGGCTATAAATTATCACGCTATTCGCTACGGGGGATGAGCAACATTTTCAATTAGTTCGTATTCTTCTCTATAGTTTACCGCAAATTGTAAAAAGATGTGCCAAAATATTGCAGATAGTTACAGATTTAAGCTATAAATATATATATAAAGCATGACAAATAAGAATGGCTATTTTAGTCAACTTTCAACAAAGCGAATACAAAACCTTGAAATAGATTTTCCTACTTAAGACTAGCGGACATTTGAGCGAGCCGCACTGCAACGCGACGCATTGAGCGAGCCGCACTGCAACGCGACGCATTGAGCGAGCCGTATTGCAACGCGACGCATTGAGCGAGCCGCACTGCAACGCAACGCATTGAGCGAGCCGCGTTGCAACGCAGCGCATTGAGCGAGCCGCGCTGCAACGCAGCGCATTGAGCGAGCCGCGCTGCAACGCAGCGCATTGAGCGAGCCGCGCTGCAACGCGACGCATTGCAAGAGTCCTCTTACATCACTTTACACAATTATCGCACACTTGAGGCCTTAGCTGTTTTGTAATGCCACCCGCAGCAGTCTGATGCGATTTATTGTCCAGATCGTGGACCAACCGGAGGTGTTCTACCCGGAGATGTTATCAGAGATGGCGTACACGGCCGGGGTCGCTGCCATGACCAAGATCACGTCACAGATGCTCAACACGATCAAAGAACGACACAATTTCAGGTGAGAACTAGATTCTCAGCTTCGTTGGAATCAATAATCATGTCTGTATTTCTCCAAAGGAATAAGCAAGAGGTGTACACAGTTTACATACTTTTCCTTTGGAATATACGAGTAGGATCCGCTTGCTATTTATACAAAAGTTATTTTTTGCGAAGTCTTCCAACAATTTTAAAATTAACTTATTTTACAGATTCAACTACAGCATTGCAGGCCGATGGATTGGATCCCCTGAGAGGAATACCACACTGGTAATATTATTTGTCTTATATTAACTTATCATCACTTTCATCTTTTTGACTGACCGACCTTGACAATTCAAAAGTGCCTGGAATTGGTTTATTTGAAATAAATAGTTTGAGTTTATCAGGTACTTGTGTATAGTTTTTTACTTTGTACTTTTTTACTTGTATATTTAATTTCAACTCCCGCAGGCGGTTACGAATTCTTTGTTTTGGGAAGAGCAAGACCTATCCAGTACATGTGCCAGGATCTTCCCCAATTGGCTCGACTGGGTCGACATTTATCATCCACCTACCACCAACCTGCAGTAAATGTTTTCACTATACTTAGTAGATTGTCATCTGTTCACTGTTAGCAATGTTGCTCACCCTAGCACTGTTACCCAGAGGCCCTAGCACGAATGCACCACTTAAACGTAACTAACGATAAAAAAATTATAAAAACTCATTTCGCACCAAATATTTTATTAGTGTTAAGACTATTCATTTATAATTAATTATTTATTTGGGTAGTACCAAGTTATTCCGCTTGTCGCAAAAATGTAAACGAAAATGCTAAAGGATAGTTGTATTTTCGATTCAATTCATTCGTCTTTTGATTTAATCTTGAAGTCTTTTAAGTATGCTTAATTAAATACAGATTTTTCTAGGACCAAATTCTACTACCTGATCCAAGAGAAAGGCGTGGGTCAGTACGAGAACCAGTTCCTCACGCCCATGTCTGACGGTGTCTGGTGCTGCGCGCTCCTAGCTGGCATCGTTTGTACCCTGGTCCTTGCAGTCGCAGCCCGGATGGAAAGTAGGCCCAAATCTGGCTGGTATGCCTTCTTCAGCGTGTTTGCTGCAATATGCCAACAAGGTACGTTAGGTTTAGTACGCAATCAAGCTACATATAAGAGTAAAATAAATGTTTAAACGTCGAAAAGCCATAATAGCTCCTTACAGTAATTAAAACGGTTCCATTAGAAAACAAGACCGTGAAACTCACCGGCGACAAGAATACGATCTCCATGGAGACGAGCCCGAGTTCACGTTACCTATGTTGTTTACTTACATTGTTACATTTCTGCGTTTTCATTTAGATAATATGCTTTGAAGTTCAAAATGCCAATTGTTCTAAAGATGTATGTTAATGATTATTATTATGTACACAGATTTTGAAGACGGAGTTCTCTTGTTAGAAGAGACATTTTCAAGTCAAGGTGAGAAGCACCAAAAATTTTGCTTATCAAAAATAAACGTTATGCCAACTTACTTCAGGGTCTATTTTTCAGGTCGCAAGGCAACTCTTCTAGTGATCGGCCTGACAAGTATGTTGCTATACAACTACTACACGAGCGCCGTGGTGTCCTGGCTCCTGAATGCTGCAGCACCTTCCATTGCCAACCTAGACGGTCTCATCAACAGTGACTTTGAACTGATATTTGAAGACATCGGATATACCAGAGGGTGGCTTGACGTATGTATCAACATTGGTACTCGTTTTGGTCATTTAGATACTCTAAAATCAGTAGTTTTCTGAGTAGGTACATTTTAAATGGTAAATACCGAACACCTGGTATGGTACTCAGTACTTAAATTTGAGCTTATGTGTATTACTAGTAGGGTTGAAGGTCTGAATAAAACAACCCAACTGTATACTGTTCTATGCTGATAATATATTTTCCTGAAACTTCAGATGAACCCACCTTTTTCTAATAATGCTATCATTTGTCTATATATTTCTATACCTTCTTCTACACTATTACTAAATGAAAAACGAAATGAATACTTGTCGCCTTTTTCAGAATCCAGGATTCTTTTACTACAGTGGTTTCACGAACCTGAAAGAAGATGAATTGAGAGACAAGAAAGTGACCAAGGCTAAACGGACTGTCGCAGTGTTGCAAACTGTAAAAACTGGCGTAGAACTGCTGCGGACTGGAAGTATGTATTATTAAGTTACTTACTTTCAACGTTAACATAAATAGTTGTAATACATATATTATTATATTATAAATAATATATATATAATATAATAAAATACCAGAGGTTATTAAAACTATAAACCAGCCAAACTTATTCAAAAGGGAATTTAAGAAGTTACTGAAAAATGTTACTATTATGTTAAAGATTAATTAAATGATAGTTTCTAATCTATTTGTGTTATATTTTAATTTTGTTATGATTTTTTTTTTGTCTTGATTGTGTTATACTTCAAGTGGCTGTAATTTATTTTGTACGTCAATGGTGGTAAAACATGTTGAAACTCACCGATTTTCACTTTTACATCCACATTTGCATGTATATGTATAATGGTACACATGTTTACAAATAAATATATCTTTATCTTTACATTATGCGACTAAGTTTTGAGTACCTACCTATTACATGTGGATAAGAAAAGGAAGGTCATAAAAACGATGGACGGATTGTGTGATTGTGTGTTTAAGAACGATCATATTATGTGAACGGGGCGAAGAAAAAAGCCGAATTAAAAAAAAAAGTGAAATATTAAAGTAATTTTTCACTTGATTGTGTTTATAAATGAATTCGGTTGTTTTGTTTTTAAGTTTTTAATCTTTTCTCAGAATATGCTTTCCACACCGAGCCGTACACAGCCAGCCAGGTGATCTCCAAGACCTACGAGGATGCCGAGCTATGCAACCTCGGAGCTCTGCAGATGATGCTACCAGCTCACGTGTACATCATGGCACAGAAGCGGAGCTCTTACAAGGAGTTCTTTGATTGGAGGTTTGTTGAAAATGAGGACGTAGTAGGTGAAAAGACTGAAGACCGTTCTAAAGCCATCATCATACATCTGGCATATCCTGAGCACTGGACTGTTAACCCCCACCGTAACTTTGCCGACTAATTTATATTTATACAATGACATAAACAATAATGGATTGTGAAAAAGAAATGTAAAGTTTTGGTAACATTCTAAAATTATAATTAGATAAACTTGCCATCATTTCCTGATATAAATTGTGCCCGATCACTGGTGACGAGCTCGATCCTCTTCGTGCGACAATACCATCATTGCGGAGGGGTGAATAACAAAACGTTCCGTGAAACCTCTCGGGGTTACGGGCTAAGATAATAAAGGTGTACCTTAATATGTTTGTACTTATCTATGTGCATGTACGTCACTCTTAGATCAGAAAACTGTGTGAAGGTACTGTACGCGGCCGTGAATATGACGCATTGAGTTTGAAAAAAGGTTGTCTTGTAATAAAAGTCATAACTTTAATCAAAAAAATGTAACCTCAAATAATTACCATTTGGCTTTCCTAAAAATATTATTGAACACTAGTACAGTGAATGCGTCTCTTTTTGAACCTCAATTAATTCAAATTGTGGGGTCCTTAAAAAGAATAAACAGCCAAGTAACTGCGACTCGCGCTCGCTCAGGTCATGCGTTGTTGGTATATATTTAATGATTTAAAAAAGTGAACCAAAAAGAAACCAAAATGATTTTAGAGGTTCATTCATTTAAAAAAAGCGTACCTCATTAGAAAGTTAATAACTTTTTGGAGGATCAGTTAATTATTTCCCTAAAAAAAATTTTAATGCAAATATTTTTATTTTTATGGAACATAGATAAACAAAAAATACAGATGTTCATGTACATACCAATACCATTGGTAGGTACGTTGTTGATGGCAAGACTTGGCGTTGGCATTTTATTGAGAATAATATATTATCTAGGTATATTTTTCGTTTCTACCAATAAAAATATCTGAATTTTTGTAGAGCGTCGTCTCTGTCACTAAAACCTTTGCAACACTAGGGACCGACGAGTTATTTTAAAACCCGGGTACTGTATTTTTATTTTAACCAATTATCAATTTGATTTATGTTTTAATGCAACTTGTCCAAATACCCCAATTAGAATATTATGTTATAATAAAGAGCCAGTGTGCGAATTGTGAAGTGTGCGAATTGTGAGGTTCTATTCTAATCTTACATAGGTACACTGAATTTTTACTATTATGTATAAAATATTGTGTATTTATTAAATTATTAATACTGATTGTGGGAGGAAAATTGTGGTGACATTACAAAATGTACGCTCGCACACAGTCGCAGTTCGCCCAGTTTGGTTTATTTTGACTGTGCAGCGGAAGTGTGACTGTCATTTATGTAGTTTTAGTTATTTCAGACACACAAAATTATTTGAGAATTTAGAATATTAATAGAATCGTTCATCGAATTCTGTCATTTTAATGACGGAAATCGGTTAAGTACACATACTACTTTCATAATGTGTCTTAATTCAGTTATATATTGTACATCACCAATTCGTGTGGCTTAAATTTAATTTATCCAGACCTAATGTTTTCATGAAAGTCTTTCCTGCAGTCTCCTCCGCCTCACAGAACGTGGCCACGTAAAGGCCATCCGCGCTCGGTTCGCGGGCACCATGCCAGCCTGCTCGGGAGCACAGCCGCGAGCACTCGCCCTCGGCCAGGCCGCGCCCGCCTTCCTCACGCTGTTCCTCTTTGCTGTGCTGGCCTACGTCATTCTAGCTTTCGAATTTCTGTATAAAAGGTAAGGTAAAATGGAAATGTAGAATATCATACAAAAATAAAAATAAATACCAGCCCTTAATCGACCTAGTGCTTTGAAACAGGCCTTCCTTTCTGCGCGAGGGAGTGGCCCGTAATCCGCAGTTTGGAATAGTGGATTATACTAGAATGTAAATATATCACAACGTGGGTTCAATAATAGTCGTGGTGTTTAATAGACAGCTTTTCTAGAATTGGGGTCACCAAAATAGTTTAACAGATTAGAGGTATGAAATGGCAGTCTGCTCCACCCGTCAACAATGGTGGCAGAATGACTGTTCCTACTCGTATTTACGTACAATACAGGATTGTACTGCAAACATCGAATTTAGATTGCAGAAGCCGACTGGCCGTGTTTCAGACGGTCACTTTAAATTACAAGTAGCAACTTCTGCCTGACGTTAATTCGGAATTCCTAGCTTCCTTGTGTAGTCTTGGCGATTAGCCAATTTTAGGCAAAGTAGAGAGAAGATCTTAAAGTCTCCTTCAATGTCTTGCTACGAAAATATAGAGCATTTACTTCTAAACTAATCTCTGTAGACTGTCGTACAATTTATCGTGACGCCGCAGAAATCGCTTCAAATTACATCATTTATTTCAGGGTCCAGCAGAAAAAGCGGGCAAAGAGCGAGGCGCAAAAAGTGACGTCACCAGAGATCGGGCTATGATCGCAGCACATCAAGAGTACCTACACTATAGATGAATGAAAAAAAAACAATTGAGGGAAGACGTTTGACGTGGCGTTAAGGAGATCGACACTAAAAGATTTTGCACAGTAGTCTGGGTGCACGTTGTCATCTATATTTAAGGGTGTTTTTAAATAATGATAAATTGGTAATTTTTATCAAGAAATAGTTTTTGAGTTATGCACGTGTTTCTGTGGCAATAGTTTTTTTTTTCTTTCTTTCTTCATTCTAGATGTTCTAAACTTAAAGTAACGAATAAAGCAATCTTGGATTTTTTATGAGCTTACTACCTTTGTACCCGTACCTCTAGAAAAAAAAAAACGCAATTCCCATAAAATAGAACCAGAAACTAAGTATTTCATCCCTAGCAATATTTAATCTTAACTCAATAACAAGAGAATTAATGTCAAATCCTGAAATGACCAGCTTTTATTGCAAACTTGGTGATATCTTGGTCCATTCACCAACTCCCAAAACACCAAATTCGTATAAAAGGACCAAAACACTCGCAGCAAATTGTCGCAGCAATTCCTGCACTTGTCTTACTGTTTCCACTTGTGCTGGGTATTGAGTAATGGTGGCGCGTCGCCCGGCTATCTAAATCGCGCGTTATAAATGATGCGATCAATTCTTGTTTACTCCCGGGGCGCGGGATTCAATTCACGCTGCACCCGTATCTACTATCATATTTGTGTTATATTATGTGTAGTGGAAGGATTTTCGTTAAGTAAGTGGGGAAAGAACAGAGAAAATTGAAGTAGCTGGTGGTTTTGAACTTTGTAATGAATTAACTTTTTGATGACATAAATGTCCTACTTTTCGGCTAATGTAAGACATCGTTGAACTCATTTACACTTACAAGAATTGATTGATGCAGTGCAATTAAGTAGGTACTTACTTAATTTAACATACATACGTCTACATAGGTACATACGTCTACATACATACGTCTACATACATACTCATACATAAACTCACGCCTTTTTCTCATGGGGTTGGCAGAAACTACAGAAAGCCCCCTGGTACGGTGTTTTACTTAACATATTGTGATCATACAACTTAGAGATAATCCAACTTATAGCACGAGGATTAGAGCGAAAACAAATAATAGTAGGCACTTTCAAAGAGTAGAACTTGCGAGCCGAGCGAGCTCGAACACACAAATATGAATAAGAACAATTTTAATAAAGCCATTACTTAAGACGTATCCATTTCGCGGCGATGTCGCGTCGTCGCGCGCTCGTCGCCGCGCCGCGCGACGGCTCCTCGCGCCTGCATTTGCATACAAATGGAAAACGTCACTCGGATATTATATTACTTAACTGGCGAGACTGCTACAAAAAATAATCTAATTTACGGGGGCAAAGAGTTCAATTTAAGTTGAAGTGTTTGGAAATGAAATTACACTCATTCATGTGCGGTACACAAACAGAACGTTGTTTCTATTGTTCCTTCATATGTTGTTAGTATTCAGACAGAGCAATTTAGTACTAAGTCAAAATTGTATTACTTGTGATACTCGTAATGGTTTCCTTCTCCCGTGTTTAATTAAATAAATGTAGTTGCTTAGATTATTTCTGCCTTGAATTGAAATTGATTTATAATTCGCCTGATCATAAATACAAACATTGTAGGATGTTGTCGGAGTTAATGCCATGGTATTCGCTACCTGCCAACTAACCTTTTTTTAAAGAATCGTGAATGAAGACCAAATTCTATGTAAAAACATCTTGTCAATGCAACGAATTCGTTTTATCTTAGCTAAGCGAGAAACTGAGGAAACTGGCTCTTCAAACTTCATTCATGATAGTTAGCTAATTTTTAGTAAGTATAGTGTGTATGTCCGCAGCGCTCACTTTCGAGTCTAAATGTCAGAGCTCTGTAATAGAATTTTAAAGGAACTTCATAATAACGCTTCACTTTGAATTTGACTAAATTAAACAGGCATTTTATTTTGAAACAATTAAATTGTCAGGAAACAAAAATTAGTAGACCTATTATCTCATTTCTTCCTTTGAGTCTTGTTATAACTACGACACATATTACTTACTTGAACGCTGAATTTGGTGTTGTTTACTTGATTGTGAATTTGTGACAATTTAGTAGAGTTGCTGCCCGCGGCTTCGCCCACGCATATATCTGAAACTAGTATCGCTAAAAATAAAATCAGCTACCTGCCAAAGAAAGTCCCGTCAGAATCTGACCAGCCGTTTCGGAAATTTGCCGGAACAAGCATATGGACCGATAAAAAAAATAATAATTGTTTTTTTTTGTTATAAATATACCGTATATAAGCATAAGCATTTAGTAAAAAGCTGTTATTTTGACGTAACGAACAGACACGTCAATTTTATTTATTGAAAAGCAAGACATCACTTGAACCGTGACAACGCCACCACTTGAACCGTGACGACGCCACCACTTGAACCGTGACGACGCCACCACTTGAACCGTGACGACGCCACCACTTGAACCGTTTATTTTTCGTTATTAATTTGATTTTAAGTATTCGTCATAGTGTCACTTTTACTACGATATGTATGTTTTTCTTTTTATATCGCCACCTTGTTTTAATAATATATTATATTCATGTAGGTAATTGGATATCA
Source organism: Apamea sordens (assembly GCA_945859715.1). Lineage (NCBI taxonomy): Eukaryota > Metazoa > Arthropoda > Insecta > Lepidoptera > Noctuidae > Apamea > Apamea sordens. The sequence goes on along the minus strand of OX243990.1, from coordinate 596,474 downwards.
TCTAATTGTACTTTTGTGCGTTGTGCTGTCTTTTGTGTGCGCCAAATAAATGGTTTATCTAACAATCAGGTAAATTTCGTTTTGATCATCAAAATGAGCCAAGTCTTGATTGCCTCGAAGCCTTGAATTTGTTGAGAAGAATACCTACACGAACAAACAAATTCCAAGAAGTTGTCTTTAATTCAAACTTCCCAAGCTTGTTTCTATTAAAATTTCGCATTGTTATAATCAAACGTTGTTCGTAATTAGAAAGATTCGCGGCGGAGTTACCAGGCGCACAGTTTTGATAGGTAATTGAAACGCTTTCTCCGCCAGATATTTGTGCACATATTGAAATGTGCCCGCTGTTGATCCAGGGGTAATTGGAAATGGATGGGCAGCTCATTATTACGAGCGTGTTTTTGCTTCATTTGTAACAATGTTCATTGTTATATTTCGTTTAATTTGCTTTTTTAATTGAAATAGCTGTGTAAAGGGTTTCTTTGCCTACTTGATTTGACTTCGGTCTTTTAATAAACACGTACGTATTCAACCCATTTTTGTTCCTCAAACATATCCTGGTCGGAGGGCTTCTCATCGAAAAGTTAGTTATGCTACCCATAGACTCAGCTTAACATCGTCCATTCCATGGCCGTGGACTGACTGACGTAAAGTTAATTACAATCTGAGTCCATAACGGACCGATTTGTGAAGACGTCCAGACAATTACATACATACAACTGAATTACTGTCATATCAATCAAGTGGATACAATGGGAGCATTGACAGCGACAAAGCGGCATTATGACCATGTTAACCAACACGACATAGCGTGTTGGTTGTGTGTTGTGACGAGGATGTGGGGAGCTCTTTAAATATGGTTATATTTAAAGAGCTCCCCACATCCTGTGCATTGCTTGCTACTACGGCAACTCAACCAAGAGCAACAGTGACAACAATAAAAAAAAGCCTTTTATTTCATGCATTGAAGAATAAATTAACATTTTCACATGTGTGTTTACATTTATACATTGAAATAATTTAAGAAGAAGTTTTTACATTCATATTTCATAACATCTCGTTTCAATTTCGATTTATTGATTGCAATAAAAAATATATTAAATGTTAAAATTAAATTCGAATTTAAATTATTGATTGCAATACATAATATTTCAAATGTATACATTAAATTTCAATAATTTAATATTCATCCAATAAATTTAAAAAAATCCATATTTATTTTATTTATTTATATATACTTTATTGCACACCACAAAAATACTTAGCTTAAAAAATACATGGCACACTACAAAATATACAATGGGCGGCCTTATCGCATTACTGCGATCTCTTCCAGGCAACCTTAGAATGGACAGTGATTTTCTTTGACATAAAATGGGACTGTCGTTGGTGCAAACATTATTTATACAATAAACTAAAATAGATACACAAATATATACATATCCAACATTATAGATACATAAATACATACATACTATATATACAAGCAACGAAAAATAAAAGAAGACTGTAGATGATTGCAGTTAGGACAACAAGATCACAGCGACAAGTAGTGCTCCTTTACAAGTCTTTTGAACACCTGTAACGACTGCGCGCGTTTTATTTCAACTGGCAATGCATTCCACAAACGAGCGGCCTGGACAGTAAAGGATTTATCAAGGAAAGTTGTGGAATGCATTGGCATTTTGAGCTTCAAATTATCTGATGATCTTAACAACTTCGTGTGGGAGTCGCAAAGAAACTGAAAACGTTTCTTGAGATAGAGAGGGGTGGAAGGGGAAAAGAGCACATTAAATAGAAGGGAAAGAATATGAGCATTCCGGCGAAGGCGAATTGGTAACCACTTGAGCTTCAGACGAAATTCGGAAACATGGTCATATTTGCGCAAACCGAATATGAACCTTATACAAAAATTTTGAAGCGCCTCAAGTTTATCTAGTTGGTCTTGGGTAAGATCAAGATAGCTGGCATCGGCATAGTCAAGGATGGGTAGAAGAAGCGATTGTGCAAGCGCAATCTTGGTGGCAGTCGGTAGGAAATTACGCAATCTCTTCAAAGACGCGGCGGATGCAAATAGCTTGCGGCTAACTTCCTGCAGCTGGGCAGTCCAAGAGAAGGTCTTATCAATAAATATCCCTAAGTTTTTAACTTTATCGCTTATGGGAACCACTGAGTTGTCAAAACAAACTTGGGGAAGGGTCGTCCAGTCGATTCTAGAGACCATCCTGGAACTGCCCACTACTACAACCTGCGTCTTTATGGGGTTGACCATAAGTCCATATCTCTTGCTCCAGTCGCATATACGGGCCAGATCACGATTAACTGTTAAAATAGCCTCGGACAGGTTTCCAAGAGGCGCTCGCCAGTAAATTTGTAAATCATCTGCGTAAAGATGGTAAGAAGAAGTTAGTTCGTCGGAGATTGAGTTAATAAAAACTGCGAAAAGTAAAGGGGATAGAACGCCACCCTGAGGTACACCGGCAGACGTATTACTCCAGGAAGACAAGGTCTCTCCGACGCAAATACGTTGCCGGCGACCGAACAGGTAACTACGAAACCAGTCAATTACCGATGGAGATATGTTAAGAGAACAAAGAATGCCAAGCAAAACATCAAAATCAACAGTATTAAAAGCATTACTGAAATCTAGCAAAGCTAAAACCGTTAGATTACCGTTTTCCATGGCTGACCTTATATCATCCGTAATGTTCAGAAGCGCTGTGGTGGTGCTATGACCAGGACGAAAGCCAGACTGGAAGGAGTTGAGGAGATTATTTTTAGAGAGGAAAGGGCTTATTTGATTGTGGATTAGCCGTTCAAGGACTTTGGATAGGAATGGTAAGACGGATATTGGACGGTATTCAGAAAAGGATGTGGGATTAGACTTTTTAGGTAAAGGAATTATTTGAGCATCTTTCCACGAGCATGGAAAGACACCACTAGATGCCGAAAAATTAAGGATATGACAAATGACAGGTAGGATAACATCCAGCACAGGAACTAACATATTACGGCTGATGCAGTCACTTCCTACTGCATTGGAAGTAATCGATAGTATGCTCTTCTTAACATCACACGCGGAGAACTGACCAAAAACAAATGGAGAATAACTGGGAGTCGGAAGAGAAGAAAGATAATTCAATGTATTCGATTTTATTGTCCTATCAAAATTGGACGAAGCAGTAAAATGATTATTCATTGCATTTATGTCTATGTCTTTTGGGATTGTCTCTTGTCGGGTTTTACCGACCCCCAATGATCTAAGAAATTTCCAAACTTTGGATGCGTCCCCATTTTGGACAGAAGCATGAATGTAGTGGCGATTGGCATTCCTACACACCTTGTTGCAGTGATTACGGATTGAGAGGTATCTTTCCCTGTTAGCATCATTAGCCCTACGCTTAAATTTGGCCTTCGCCGTAACTTTTTTGAGCATTAGCGCTTTTATCTCATTTGTTAGCCACGGCGCCGGCAAATATTGTTTGATTTAAAATCAAAAATCATTGATGCATGAACCCCTCAAGTAGTGAGGGTGAAGGCCTCCTCCAGAGAACCCAGCGGTCTGTCAGCCAGTTTCTCCGCAACTCGCGTGATGTCGTCTGTCCATCTAGTTACAGGTCTTCCTCTTTTTGGCTCTCTTCCGAGTGCCTCTCGGACCTGGCCATGACGTCATGCGAATTGTCCATCGCTCGTCGCTCATTCTCGCTACGTGTCCTGCCCACCCCCATTTTAACTTTAGAGCGTAGGTGAGAGCATCTATCACTCCTGTTTTTTGCCTAATGGTAGTGTGACAAATTTTCTGACATTTCCTGAATTTTGTGACAACAATAGCCCACATTAAAATATAACAGTAATACCGAGGTACTTTAGGTACTTCCCATTCGAGATATTGCCGTTTTCTACAATGTCTAGCTCGCTCGCTTGTTGCTACTACATTCGAGATTGCGTCATACATCAAGCGGATGTGTACACACAAAGCATACAACGCTTTTACATTTTACGAGAATCGTAACTACACAGAAATTAATACAGCAATGTATATTAGTTTCATGTTGATTATTATTTGAGCGAATCATCTGCCTAGCCTTTTACTCACTATGTTGTGGTCGGCTTCCAGAGTAACCGGAGGCAGCTGGATACCAGTATTTTACATGGAGCGACTGCCTATCTGTCTTGGCTCTGAGTAGTGACCCTGTATCTTCCTCGGTGACGTTCAGCATCATATCCTGTAGCCCTGTAACGTGTCCACAATCCGCAATTCCGCTTGGCTGCGTATGGACAGCATCCCCAGTTTCACGTTGACCGCACCCTGCTTTCAGCATACCCACAGCCTTCAGTATCTCTTCCCGCATTAAATGTCGACATGTCATAACCCTCCAGAGTCGCATAAATTACAAGAAAACAGCGAAAATAATTTTTATAAGAGAAAAAAACGATTATGATGAATCAATACGAAAAAAATAGAGTACATTCACCGCCACGCGTTCAGTGTGACGTAGCTGAAAGTAGCAGCTATATAAGACGCTACCGCGGGCTCTCTACTCCCGCCGACGATTCGCTGCGAAGCCTTCAAGGCAGTATGCTGTAGTCTACTACTGTAGACTAGCTACTACATTATGCTAACTACGGTACACACTCGGCGCTTTATGCCTCCGACGAAATAAACTCAATTTGCGTTCAAATAACGCTATTTAGGATATAACGTTGGGTTCCTGATTTTTGCTACATTTTTGAGCTTGATGTTTTGATGTAATACAGTAAAAATATTAGTAAAACAGTTGATGCGATTTTCCTTTACAAACTCCAGATAAATAAACGATAAAAATAAAGTACCTATCCTCTCATATAAAAGCGCCTCCACGAGCTGAGCCCTAAATACTGTGCTGAAATGTTTGTGTAAAGAGGAACAAAACGTATCGAAACATGTCAATATTAGATGTCCCGACACTGCGCTCGCTAGTCTACTCTACAAACAGCAGCAGACTGCAAAGCCATAAAAAGAAAAACGCGATTTTATACCAACTAAAGTTCAACATGGATTGACGAGAGGCGCCGATAAATCGTCACATTCCGGGCCGGACGCCGGACACCGGACTCAATATTGACTATCGCTTTATGACGTCAATAACATTTTTTATGCCGTGCCGTTATAAAATGCAAGTCCGTGAGTAATGGATATTTAAAGCGATTTACCGGCCGGCGCGCGCGGCGGCGGGGCGATGAGTTTCACGGATATTTACCCGCGTGTGGAATGTTATGGGCGAGGGGAAGGGTCTCTGTTCTGAGAGATGATCTCGATATGGAAACTAGGATGGTGTCGTAAATTTTTATTTGTTACTACGTATAATAATATCCTGGAGAGTAAAGGTGAGTGCTTCATACTGAATTTTGTTTCGGATGACCATATAAAAGTAGTGACGTCTGCCTTTCCACTCCTTGCCGTGTAGATATTGTTAAATAGCTGCTGATACACGTTATTTTAATTGCCCTAAGTTAGGTACATCAGATCAGACAGAAATGTCATGAATTGCTACCCACATTAATTTTAAGAGCTATGCTACCTCATCACAAATAAATAAAAATCACCCTTCATGTCACATGCAGTTAACCACAATGCTTTTAGCCATCATTTAGCAACTATCAAAATATAGGAACGGACAAAAACAGTACCTATTTGTGGAAATAATGCGAAACTCGCAAATATATTCATTCGGAGAAACAGTTCGTAACAAAGTTTGTGAACAAATTAGTTGCGCTTACAATTCCAAGCGTAACGTTTTTAGTTGCATACTGGTCGTTCATATTTTTGATGATTCACTTTAAGTGTGGCGATTTTTTTTAGCGACAGCCGCGCAGTGCAGTTTTATTTGTAGTAGGTACGTATTCGTGTTTGTTAACAAATAAAGCTATAAATGCAGACTTCTATATTTTCACCAATGCAATTTATTTACACGCGTAACGCAACGAAAAATAAAGTCATCACAAGAAAATAACCATCTAGCGGCAACTATAGTCACAAACAATTACCAACTCCAAGTGGCGCGAAGTGAAGCAGATGGCTCACAAGTGAAGCGCGGCACCTCGCCGGACTCGACAAACAACTCGCTATCCGGCTGCAGGACTTATGGTAATAGAACAAAGTGAAGACACCCACTTATGAGGTTATAAATCAAAGCGCCGCGGTCGGTGAGCGCAACATTAAAAGTTGCCGCTCGCCGCGGATTTTCACTTTGTCAGAGTTTTATTTGAGACTGCCGTATCTGATGCCTGTCGCGCATGTTTTGAGGAAGGAGCGGATAGCGTATAAGGGTATGGTAGCTCAAGATTTTGTGAGTTTGTACAACGAGCTGTCAATTAAATGAAGAAAAGAAAAGAGGTAAGGAATAGCCTCAAGTTACTGTGCGAGTTTACACACAAAGAATTGGTAGTGGGAAATTGGCACGAACAAATAGGAAATGAGGATCATGCAACACAACATCTTAGTGGTTGGAGTAGGTGCTATTTCCGATAATATTAGCAACAAGTATTATCAGACAACAACATAACGTGTTACTTTGCACTTGCGGCGCTGTACACGTGCACACAGTGTTCGAGAGAACTATGCGCAGTCTCTTACAACTTGCGCCGCCGACGTGTGCGCATTGATCTCTTCTGAAAGGGTTCTCTTCTACTAAGCCGTCCATAGGAGCCCGAAAGGGCTTTGTCAGATAAGACTTGTTTGGGCCAATCTCTTCACAAAAAACACCACGTTATCAATTTAATCATCGGATACTTTTATAAAGATTTCTCTTCAATACTTTTCGGTCAAACATTAATCTCAGAGATACTATTCTGAAAGGGACTGTTATACATGATAGGATAAAGAATTAATAATGTTAAGTACTATAAAGCTATGGAGAGTGACTCGACCAAATAACGTTGTGGCTTCAGTGGCTTCCATTAAAGTATTATTACGATGACTGGCCTCTTCAGGGAAAATATATATTTGAGTACTATTCATTATTTCAGAACTTGAACTAGAATATTGAAAAATTACTAAAACATTCCTTGTATGAATTGTTTCCAATTTAACATTAATATGATTAAAAAACGTCTACTACGTTAGTTTTTTACTTTACTACAATATTAAATACTTGCATATCGTAATTACCCAAAGTCCACCTGTATTGCAACTAGCCGCATGCTAGCAATTTTCTCTAAGAATTTTCATTCAAGCAGAATGTATCATCATCATTCCCCTACCCACGCTGGTACAGCCATGTATTCCCACTTCGGTTGTCCCACAGGTGGGATGAGCGGCAATTTTTATCATTTATTTTAATTTTTTCCTGTTCGTCCCACTGTTTTTGGTAGTGGGAGACTATATGGCTGGAGGGAATTTTTTGTTCATTTTATTTTAAAGTCCACTAAATTATTTGGGTAAGGTTGTTCAATGGTAACATACCACTTATTTATCCTAACTAAAATGCTAGTGAGTTTGTTTATTTGTTACGCTTTCACGTTAAAACGGCTGAACGGATTTGGATGAAGTTTGGCACATGGGTAGAACATGACCTAGGTTAGGACATAATCGCCATTTTAGCGCGAAACCGAAACAAATAAACAAACAATTAATATTTTTATTTAATAAAAATCAATTAATCCTACTAATATCATAAATGAGAAAGTTTGTATGGATGGATGGATGGATGTTTGTTACTCGTTCACGCAAAAACTACTTAACGGATTTGGATGAAATTTGGTCCACAGATAATTTATAACCAGCATTAACACATAGGTATACTACTTATACCGATATTCTTACGGAATGGAAACTTATGCGGGTGAAACCGTGGTTCGCAGCTAGTATTGCATAAATTCCCGTTCGTCCCACCAGTAAGACGACGGCAGTGGGACGAACGGGAATAAACGGGCACTACATGTCTCTTTCTTTCATACTTCTCTATTAGTCGTCATGTCGGTAGTAACTCCCTTTCTAGCCATATCATAATGTATTTAAGCAGAACGTATAAAATAACAAAAGGCAAATTCCAATATAAATGAAGTGAAATATCGGGACGTGTCCGTACCTCGGAATTTAATGAAGCAATTGTGTGCGAGTACCACGACGCGGGCGGTCGGTATTGTTGCACCGCTGTGCTTGACAGCGACCCTGCTAATGTAGCCACTGACCGCCGCACGATATCGGCGCGGATACTCGACACGCCGCCGCTCTTGTGTGCAATTCATTGCGATTTGCGAAATGTGATTTAGAATTATCCTTTTTAAGTTGCGGAAGCAACGAACAATGTAGCGGACATTTAATATAAACATACCAGTAACATCGTTGTGTAACTCAGCCTTCGCGCATATCTTCTAAAGCGCTTGAGTGCATTATTATGATGTTTTTCTAATTTATCTCCCAATGGTTCTATATCCTACAAAGCTCTCTTGTATAGGCTCAGGTATAATGTTATCACTTATCACCAGCCTATTTAATTGTGTGCTCGATTACAAAGAACAGCGTTTGTTTGGGGCATAATAAAGTGCGGGTATAATTCCACGATAACGTTTCTATATAAATTCGAGACGGAATGAAAAACGGCGCGCGAAGATTGAGCAGTTGCGTGCAGGGTTACCAGACCACTGTTTTTGTCTGAGTAATTAGGTTTATTGTGATCTTGAGAGATTTGTGAAATTAGTATATGATGAGAATAGAATACCTTACTTAGTACTTACTTGTTATTTGAAAGGCTAGGCTCAAAAACCATGGCGAACACCAAACGCCATTTATTTTTCCCCAATATTTTCATTCCTCCTATGACAAAAGGTTATGTATGAAATCCGGTGTGTGTGTATGTATGACTAAACAACACTAAATCTTTCGTTCAGCTGTTAGTAATATATATACATTTAGTTGGTCACCAATAACTCACTTCATTTTCCTGAGTCTCAGAGTTAGATACTTACTTACATATTACATACTTACTTAATAATAATAATAATATCCCTGGACATTTCACACAGCGCCATCTAGTCCCAAGCTAAGCAACCTAATGCTTGTGTTATGGTAACAAGATGGCTGATAAACTACTTATATACATTTTTTTTTTTTTGTAAATACATACATGTCGCATCACTGGGTGGCCGAGATGCGAAACATCGGGTCTTCTTCACGATCCGACATAGTTTACGTATGTGTGGGCACTGTAGCGGGTACTCGAACGAAAAGATAATTTGAATTTAAAGTAACTTTAATAAACTAACGATTATCAACCGAAACGCACACTTGCGTCGGAAACAAACACGTGCGTACGGTACTGAGCGTTTGCCAAGACTGTCCGAGCTCGACTGTCGACTGTAGACTGTCGCCACACTCGGTCTCTCCACCAGTCCTCGCTGCATCCCCTCCACCGACGATCGTGTCCAAGCGGTAGGGCTCGCTTGCGTTTCCGATCACATGATTACTCGTTTACCCATCAAATTGTTAGATAGCGCTGTTCGCTGTACTGTGTTGCCATCTATCCACGACACGGCCATCCCTGACTAGCACCCGTCCTCGGGTGTAGTACCTGTGGACCAAATATACTCAGAGAGTAAACAAGCTCGGCTATCCTGCCAATACCTCATAACTAAGATCGCTCGGCTATCCTGCCAATACCTTATAACTAAGGTAGCTCATGTCTCATTGTTACTTTAATTTCTCTACTCATAATTTACAATACCTTGTTATAAAGGTTTCGTACAAAGAGAACCCCATACAACATTAATCATTAGAAAAGGTTCGATCAATAAGTTGAACCAAATAAAATTAAAATAGTTGTAACGAATCAGTTACTATTTACTAAGATCTGTGCAAAAACACAGTCCAAAATCGCACCAACGATTCTTAACAGATCAGTTGTTTCATATTCTACAACACATGAGGGGCTCTATGCACCAACATAGACAAGAATCGCACCAACGATTCTCAAAAATCTTACGCAATATGTGCTACAACACATGAAGCGCTCTGTGCACCAACACAGACAGGAATCACATCAAATATTTCTTATAGACCCATCGCCACATGTGCTTACGGCACATGAGGTGCGGTACAAAGAGACCTATCGCCACATGTACTCACTGTACATGAGGCGCTCTGAGCACCAACACAGACCTGAATCGACCGATCAACAAGTTAAATCAAAAACAAAACCGTTAGAATTTACCGAAATCAGTTTCATAAGCAATGTATACTCAACTCATAAAACTTTATTTTTAATCTGTGCACCAACACAGACCAGAATCGCACCAACGATTCTTTACCTAACTGCCGCCACATATGCTACAACACATGAGGGGCTCTGTGCACCAACACAGACCAGAATCGCACCAACGATTCTTTACCTAACTGCCGCCACATATGCTACAACACATGAGGGGCTCTGTGCACCAACACAGACAGAAATCGCACCAACGATTCCTTCTAGACCCATCGCCACACGCGCTACAACGCATGAGGTGCGGTCTAAAATTTCGAGTATGAGTAGACAAGCCATTCATAATCAGAGGTGGTTTCACTACCACTATCCTTAACTATTACATCTGATTCTCGAGGAACTTGGTGATCGGTTATCCTCCTCACACAATCAGTATTCTAAGGTTCGCTGAGTCAAGCGCCTTTAAAACATAATCATTAAAAGAAAATTTAGAGACTAACTTAACTTTGGTCAAATTGATTACTATCGTAATCGGCCTTTTTAATCATTATTCCAGGCCGACGATTATTAACAGTAATACAACGATCTAAAAGTTGAATTTAAAACTGTTCTCTTGTAACACGGGATCTAGAAATACCACCAGAAAAATAAAACGGTATTCTAACAAAAGATCAATTAACTGGGAACGAACTCTGCCCGAACGTCAGTATACACGTCAGTGTTCATTTAATCGACATTAACTTAAAAACAAGCTTTTGAAACTTTACATAATGTAACAACCAAACCTGTTGTGATAACGCAAAACAATACTATCAGATGCCATACTGACGTTAAATCCTTGATCTAATATCTTACGGTCAGTTAAATTAAATTTCTTTTTTAAGATAACAAATTAACAACAACGACATGAAATGAGATTTCTAAACGCTGATCGTTAATCAAAATCTCAGATAAAAATTGTAGGGTACTTTGTACACCTTGACTTAATAAAATCTTTTGACGCCAGAATCGCAATAAAATGGATATGACTCACCCAGTATTCATCAGTACACTGCTCGGATTGCTGACATAGCAAACTTAAGCGCGTCGCTCGCTATTAACCGCTGCTGCAGGTGCTGCGCACTGGCCCGGTACTGCCTGGGCCCCTCGCCGTGCAGGCGCCTCCATAATTGCTTCGTGGAAATCTTGCCCAAGGTTATCATCAATGCACTTCTTTGAAGCGGAACTTTCGATAAGCACCGGCCTGCTGTAGTATTCTTCCATGTCCACGTGTGTTAATCTGTAAAGAAACATACCCGCAAAGTATCACATAGCTCGGTCACTCCTGGCCACATTTGGTACAGGCAAAAACACAATGAAAACTCGAACCAACCAACAATAGCAGAGTTCAGAGCATTACTCACTATTTGATTCCCAAATCTCAAGGTTACAATAAAAATAGTCAACTAAGATGCGTGTGTCTCATACTATCTAGTAACCTCCAGTTACTCAACCCGTCAAATTGATTTGCGCATCCCCCTCGGATCGCCAAGTCACTCCTGGACTTTATGGTTTCTCACGAAACCCCACACAGTACACACAACTTAATCTCCACTCTGTTTCATCAACAAAACTATTACTCGACTTTCTTCAAATTCGTTAGTAATACTCCGATCCAAACTATCATTGATAACAAAAGATTTCTCTAAGCCTTAGTAATAATTAGTCAGAAACTATATCAACTAACTCGTAGATTACATACAACGCTCATGGCTCGGCTGTCCTGACCCACGTCAGGGACATTATCACAAAAATAATTGGGTCAAATTAAACCGTCTGAGTATTGCGTTTAATTGATTGTGAACCAAACAGAACACTAAAATGAAAGAATAAAGGCACTCAATTAAGACAGTATTTTGACTCTACCAAACAAATCCACAGCACTTAACCAGCACCATGCATCACTACTTACCCAGTAGTGAAATTCATTGAAGTACTTAACCAGTACTTAACATTTTAGCGCTTAACTAGCGTTAAAAATCCTATCACTTAACCAGTGATAATAATAACGCTTAACCAGCGATATTAACCCACTAACGCTTAACCAGCGAAAGCACATCATAACACGCTTAACCAGCGATTCAACAGCTAACGCTTACCCAGTGATTAGACTACTAACACGCTTAACCAGCGATAGTCAACATAACTCGCTTAACCAGCGATAATGTATTGGGAAAGAGTAATGTAAACAAATCATAGTAGAGCCACGTACCATCGTTATCCACATTAACAATCATTTTTATCACTAAGAGCCTTAGACACCTAGAAACCCACACACGAGTAAACCACTCTAACGCCACGGCTCTCGAGCCGACCAGCAATCGCATTGCTCTCACACATCCAGCTCATGGATCCGTGTGTATCACCCTGTGACACCACACAACTTTACTACGGCCGATAGAGAACCCCTACTCGCGTGCTTCCCATAATGTAGGCTTGTTCATCACCAGTGTGATCACTATCTACTTCGACTGGTACATGACCTACTAGCATCTTTCTTTACCTATCGTGAGCATACTTATACCTACGCCTAGAGTTGAAGGCTTTTAGAGTATTGATTCAACCAGAGTATTGTAAACAAATTTTGATTATCTAATCATAATCATTTTAAATTTAACTTAATCCTTTATCAAATTAATCATTTAAATGCAAAATTAAGTTAAGTATCAATTGTAGGAATGCATGAGTGATCAAGTACCAATGACATATCAACCTGCCATTAGCAGTTATCGTTAAATTATCACAAAACAATAACACAAAGTGTGAATCAGATTCGTGGCCTGTGGCTTTTCACTAAGCCCTCACACACTATTGCATTCCCTTGAACGCCGATTCCCACGGACTCTGTGGTCTCTGCAAGACCCAACCTCCGCCAGAGTCACCCGCGCACCGCGCATCCACGGATTACATAAAGTAAATACCGACTTCTAACGGACTACGGCTACGAAATGGCTACTGGTACGGTCCGACCAGCCGAACTAAGATTCACCACTATCACTCAACTCAAACTCTTCTACTTCAAGCGGAACTTGGCACTCAGGCACTCTCTTTAACCTATCAAGAGCATACTTGTAAGGTTAGATTTTAAAGTTTTTAACGTATAGCGATCACCCGCCAAAACTTCTGCTTCCGTAAACGGACCTCTGAACTTCTGATCTAACTTAGTTTTTTTTTTTTTTCTATTAGCTACTTCTCTACTTCTGATCTAACACTTTTCGTTTTCTAATAACACGAAATCGTCAACCGAACATTTTGTTGGAGCTGCCTTTGTTCTATCAAATCTAACTTTCTGCTGTTGACCGTTTAAAACTGAATTTATTACAAGAGCTAAGCTAAGCTAAGCAACAAAAACTCTGTCGCAGACATGTTAATCGAAAAGCCTAGGTTCAATATTTCACGTACTATCATAATATTACTTTGCAAGTAAATGTCGGGTAGATCATAGTAATCAAATCTCAAGCTGTTTCTCGCTAATTGCAACACTACATACGATTTGTTCTGTGCTGAATGCAACAACATTATTAACTCGTTTGCCACTTAATTTGGCTGCACAACTCGCTTTTACTAACGAGCATTCAGCACCAGAATCGAAAACAAAACAATACAGCTCACCTTTATTTTCCAACGTGTCTGAGGGTAGTTGTACGACTTCTACTCGCCTTTCACGACTTCCAGCACATTGTCCACCATCCGCTTAGCTGCCACTACTCGTGCACCAGGCTGCGATATGTCCTGGTTTCCTTCACTTGCAGCACACGAAGGGCTTCGCTGACGGCTGCAGGGCTGCTTGGCTCGATTCTTAAAGTCACTCCGCGTGTTCTAAAGACGGGAACGGGATACGTCGAACTCAAACGCTGGTTAGTCTTTATTTTTCAAACATGGCGGTAGGTGCAACTGGCGCGTCACTTGGCAAAGGTATTTCTGCATACAGCCATGCTTGCGCATCCGTATCTCCTTTGTCTAGGTCGAACTTGGACAGATCCACACGAATAATAATAGCGTTCGCATGTTTGCACTTTGTTTTTCAAATGTCAACGGTCACTTTCACTTTAAGCGTTCTTATTTTGAACACGTGAGTCGTTGAGGTCCAATACCACTTCTGATGTCGCATCACTGGGTGGCCGAGATGCGAAACATCGGGTCTTCTTCACGATCCGACATAGTTTACGTATGTGTGGGCACTGTAGCGGGTACTCGAACGAAAAGATAATTTGAATTTAAAGTAACTTTAATAAACTAACGATTATCAACCGAAACGCACACTTGCGTCGGAAACAAACACGTGCGTACGGTACTGAGCGTTTGCCAAGACTGTCCGAGCTCGACTGTCGACTGTAGACTGTCGCCACACTCGGTCTCTCCACCAGTCCTCGCTGCATCCCCTCCACCGACGATCGTGTCCAAGCGGTAGGGCTCGCTTGCGTTTCCGATCACATGATTACTCGTTTACCCATCAAATTGTTAGATAGCGCTGTTCGCTGTACTGTGTTGCCATCTATCCACGACATACATATTATAGATAGAAAACACCCAGACTCGGAACAAATACATGTAGGTCATACAAATATTTGTTCCGTGCGGGAATCGAACCCGCGACACGCAGCGCAGCAGTCAATCGCTTAACCACTGCACTTACATACTTTACTTTTTGATTGTTAAAAGGTACAATTATTTAAACGTTTTTTAGTTAAGTCCTTCAATGGGCTCTAATCAACTAATATATATGTACGTAGGTATATTTACCTTCGAAAAAAACCCTTTGAATCATAAAGGGCATATTTAAAAACTAATAAAAATTCGAATATTTTCGTATTAAACGCGTCACAACCAGCTCGTCACCGGTGGCTAACCCTCGGCCGCGGCCGGTAATGCCTCCACTTTGACTGACACCGGGATGCCAGAATTTAATTTAGACACCTGAGTCTGTTGCATAAAACATGCCTCACTTTTTGTGCCATTCATTGAGGCGCAGACAGCCTACCTTTTGTATTTTAATGAGCTGAAGAAACATATATTTTTGAGACACTTGGACGTCTTTCATATTTTTGAGGTTGAGCTTTTCATAAAAGTATGTAGGTACTACGTCATCAATGCATTTTGATGTTTACACTATATTTGTTTACTGTATTATGGTTCGCGGCTTCACTCTGCGCTTACATAATTCGGTACCTAGGTATATTGGTATGACAGATGCCTATTTGTTCAGAGCATAAATATAAATGTACGCGAACAAAACTGCCCGTTAACTGAAAAACAGGACTAGCATAATATTAAGAATTTCAACAATCATGCAATGATGAACTTCTTATGTAACCTGCCCGGTTACATAAATAATCCGCAGTTTGAAATAATCTTTATGCATCGATAATAAACAAACTTTTTTTTGTTAAACAAAAATGTTACCAACTGAATAAATTATTTATGAAATATTTTTTTATGATGACATTGACAAGGAGGGCGATGCTCTATCTAACATTTGTAAAAAAAACGTGAAATAGTATTAAAAAAATAAGATGGCGTAGTTAGTTCCAATTTTCTCCACGCACCTAAATACCTTGTACCTACATTTGTATTTTTAACTTACTACCTAACAGTGTAAACCTAATAAAAAACAAAACACAAATACATTCAAATTAACATAATACATTCAAATAAACTAGAAGGGTGTGTGTAACACACATACTGTGACAATGATCGCAATGTCTTTCATTTCGACGGTTCAGCCACGTTCATTATTGCGTTGTTTATGTTGTTGAGCAGACGAATTTTTCAAACCTAGGAATCAAAGGATAAGGATATTCAAACCCCTTGGATTGTGATTGGAAGTGTGTTACGCAATTATGGTGTCGATTGGTTTAGAAGAATAAAAGAAAGCAAAAGTATTTATTGGAACTCGCACAGAAAGATC
The DNA here is from genome assembly GCA_945859715.1 of Apamea sordens. Taxonomy (NCBI): domain Eukaryota; kingdom Metazoa; phylum Arthropoda; class Insecta; order Lepidoptera; family Noctuidae; genus Apamea; species Apamea sordens. The sequence continues at coordinate 580,346 of OX243990.1, read as the reverse complement.
ACAAACTAAAACACAACTAACTAATAATTGCGACAAGCGTTTTAACACTATATTAAAGTCTTTATTTATCTCCTCGCGAATAACTTACCTTACCAGATACACAATAAACACTCACAAATTCCTAACTACACAACAATATTCAAATCATAAAACAAAACACTCTCACACAACTTGCCAACAATTATGATTTAGAAAAAACACACATTGTAACAGCGATTCAAGCGTAAGCAGGACAATGTCGTATTTTCAATTTTGTGGGATTACACAAAACGGAATTCACGCCAGCTTTGCCGCGTCATGGTGTGACATGTGGGTAATCCACCGCGCGCTACGTTATAATATTGTGAGGAATACACAAGAAAATAAACAGTTGGACGATATTTTTTTAGTATTAGGAGCGTGTCTATAAGCATGTTAGACGAATGAGGCTTTGAAGGGATTTAGATTGATGGCTATTATTTTGAAACAAACACTTTTATTTCAAATATTATGGACGTCTTGTTTATAAAAGAACTATGGCAGGCAAGAAATCTAGAAAACAACAGCAACGTTTTGAAAAAAAATGTCTAAACATTTCAGTAGGAGTGAGCTGGACACCTTTCACGAATGCATCCGTAGAGATGGACAAAGATCGTCACTTACTGGACGTCCATGGAGGACATTGCCGTCGAGGTAGACAGCGGCGAAGGTGCGACGATCTAATCATGTTTGCGGGGCCAACATGGCCAGAGATCGCACAAAAAGAAGATGTATGGAATGAAAAGGGGGAGCAGTGGGACACCACAGAGGCTAACAAAAAAAAAAAAACATTCATTATCTTAAGTAGACTGTGCAGGTAATATATTTCGATTTCAAGAGTGTGTGTACCAATGTACCTTCGAACCTTCGTGTACAAACTCAGAGGTTTGCTTGGCTCAGTTAAATCTAACACATTGCTAAGTGAAGAAACGAATTACGATTCTATTGCTATACACTTATTGTACTGTGTTACGTTCTAAATGTCTTTAAACATTCTTGCTTACCTACCTACTTAAAGGTATACCTAAAAGTGGTTTCAGGATCCAATTTGTGGCGTCTATCACATTAGTGTGGCTATAAATAAATGATGACGCGTCAGTCGCGTCAAGTCGCGTGTTTCTCTAATCGTACGAGCTATTTAATAAACACGCTCATCAATACTAATATGTGAGATTAAATGTAGTCTAGCGTCAGGTTTATTGAAGTACCTATTTCGAGTAAGGGAGAGTTTGAGTAGATGTTTTATTCACAGCACAACGCTCAACTCTAGATTGTCAAAATAACAATCAAACACCAGTTTTCTTCTGTCTCGTCTATTTCTTCCTCCAGGAAGCATTGCTGAGTTCCAGTTTGAGAGCATGAGATCCGGTAAGATAACAAACACATTTAAGTATTTCAGCTTGCTTGCTTGTTTGACAACGCATTGACCAATCTTTTGGTGCTGCAAGTGTCAAACATTTAAGGCTCCTCAGTAGCAAGTTGTTGGCCGGCGCGGTGTCAGCAAACTGTGACTATAGCTGTTGTCACGATTAAACTCAGAGTGTTACAAGGAACTTTTGGCGTCTGAATGACATTGACATGGGAGCGTTGCTGTTTACCAACAGAAATTGTATGGACAAAACAAGATAACGTAAAGCGCCAAAAAAAAGGTGCAAGAACTTTTGAGTACCATGCTCTGATCATCATAAAAACAACAGAGGTGTCAGTAATGTTGGTCAGTTGCAGCGTCAGTTGTCGGTCGGGGTCGGTGTCGGCGGTGTCAGCGGTGTCGGTAGCACGTGACACTATGTGTTGACACCCGCGACACTTTTTGTTTTACTGCTCAACAAACTTTATAATTAACTTTATAAAAATAATAAGATTTGCGAACTAAATCTGTAGGCGCTAAAGCACTGTGACACTTTGGTCTGACATTTCGGTTGCGGTGGCGGGAAGAGCCTGCCTTTTTATTAAATATTTTGAAACATATCCACAATACTTGTGTTCGAGTTAGGTTTTGGGTTTTATTATTTAGAATACCTATGCACACTATCCCCTTTCTCGCTGAACCTAATAATTTCTATAGCTATGTACGAAAAAGAAAACATTGTTATTTCAGGGAAATAATTAGGCAACATAATTTTCTTATCAAACTCAATAAAAAATCTATCAAAAAATCTGAATAGAACTAAAAAATTCCAAACAAGGAAATCTTGTCTTGAAGCATAATATTGTGATTATCAGAACCGAATCCAACAGAACCGAATCAAAACAAATTAGGTATTCAATCGATTGATCATGGCGGCTTATATTTAATTTGAGCGTCTGTCGCACAATGGGTTAGATGTTAAATAAACGTTCGGCCGGCTGTCACAACAGACGACTGAACCTGCGACCTACAAACATGCTGTAGTACTCGGGGAAAGGGTGGGCAGGGTTTACCTAGATGTTGTTTCACTGATTACGTAGACCTGCCTTCTATTACCTAAAGCATTACAGACTGCCTGATTGGACGAGTGGTTACAAGTGCGGCTGAAAACTCAGTTTTTTAAAGCTCCGGTGGTTCCAAGGTTGGTTGGTCAGCCTACTTAGAACAAAATATTTAGTTCAGTAACTGTAGAGATGTTTGTCAAACAGTTCACAGGCATTAGAACAACATTGCTGTGGTCCAGTCCAGAATGTCATGAATAGTCGGTGAATATAATTTCACCGGTTTAATGTTCACCATGTATTACTAGAATTATTAGTCTATATAAATTAAACATCTCGCGCGAGATTAAATTACTATAAAAGCCCTGGGACAGACGGAATAACTACAGAAGTAGGTATTGAAATTAGGGCGAAATGTTCTCTTACCTCGTATCACCGCTTTTTTCAACACCATTTTACACACCGGTCAAATTCCCCCTGAAATATGCCATACGAATATCACTCACAAAACACAGTCACACACAAAAAAGGAGACAAAGCTGACATCTCAAACTATCGACCCTTAAAGAACATATGAATGATTTTGATTTGATTTTGAATTTCTGCATCCTGCCCGTCCTAACCTACGGTGCACAAAGTTGGTCACTCACTGAATGAACAACAGAAGTCCAAACTCAAGATTTGCCAACGGGCAATGGAGCGCAGCATAATAGGTGTCAAGCGCCAATTTACCAGCTAGGTGCCAGAATTTCTCTAAGAGATTTTTTTAAGGATATTGGCATTCTCACGATTGCATCACATCTCACGAGTCATCTTCGCCAACATCATATATATTAGGCAAAATTTACACTTGTACACTAAAAACAGTGCAGTGCAGTGTGTGCAGTGTTAACAATGCAAATAAGGACAAATTACGTGACCCCTTTCACCTTCATAAGGTTCATAACTCTTTTGTTGGGCTTAGTATAACCTTTTATAACAAGATACCCTCTTCTTTGCTAGACTTGCCTTTTAACGTGTTTATACTATTCCATTCCATGTGGCATACTATTCCATCAGCGACTACTTACACGATAAGAATAGTTGGTCGCCTTGATTAACTCAAGACAATGTTTAATATTCTTTCTCCAGAATTACCTTACTGACAGGTTATATGAGTTCATATAATTCTTTATTTTTATTGGGCTTTCATCGGAGGTCGGGTTGCCCGTCGGGGGTTGGGTTGCCTGTCCTTCCCTCAAATAATGCAAGGGGGTAATGGCTGATCTTCGCGTTATGCTCATTAACGGGTGCTGCTCGTGGTGACTGGTCGTCTTGCTGGCCATGGTTTTGTTGTTGTATTAACTTATTCTTAAGTTTCTTAGATCTGATTACTTTTTGACAGTGCGAGCTACATGGTCTCGTCTTGGCAACATTTAACATGAAATGTTTTTGTGGGATTATTATTATTTATTTTACTTCGATAGTCCTAGTTTATCATTTGTGTCAAGTGACAGCTCTATGTGAACAGAACCCAGTTTAGAGGTATGAGGAACAGGGTGTAAAGTTCACTCAACCTCCATAGAAAAGGGAGGATCCTCCGACCAGACGGGTGTTGTGTCTGGCGGGCTATTGCCCAACGATTGATGTTGAGAAATTGTATCTATGCTAACTGCGCGGTAAACTCTGCTTGCGAGATGCAGGATTTGCGTGACGTCAGTATGACGCGTTGTTCGCATGTGGCGTTGTAGATACCGCTACACCAGCAATGCATAAATATGTAAGCTGTTACGCCTTTTACGCCTTTTACGCCTGGACGCTTTGATTTAGGTAGTAAGTTTTTATTTACATCTTAATTTTAATTAATTATTTTTTAGCTTGAGTACGTATAGTTTTTATTATATTTGTTGGTATATTGGCGTGACTAGCTGACATATGCAAAATAATTTAATTTACAGAACATTAAATTCTTACTTACTTTCTTAGTCTTGTAATGTTAATTACTTTACATCCCTATTATTATATACAATCAAGTATTTTCTAACTGAACAGACAGCTGTGCTGCTGGGGAGTTTGTTGCGCTACTTCTTCTTCCCAGCGATAGCACTAGGAAGTGGTGAAGGGCGGGCGTTTTTGGGGGACTGTCTTTTGTAATTTTGACGTTCGAAAAGTGCTGATTCAGCGCCTAATTTGAATAAATAACTTTTGATTTTGACCTAGTCAGAAACACCACGCTGCGCCCCATAACTCATGTAGCGGATGTTGGAGAAAAACCAGCCAGGCTGAAGTGGGACTGGGCCGGACACGACAAGCTGATGCACCGGAGAGATGGGCAAAGATCGTCACTCACTGGCCGCCTGAAGGAGGACATCGCCCTCGAGGTAGACCACGTTGAAGGTGGTGTGACGATCTAGCGAGGTTTGCAGGACCAACATGGCCAGAGATCGCCCAAGACAGGGAGACCTTTGCCCAGCAGTGGGACACAGTATAAAAAAATAAAATAAATAGGTAAAACAACAAAACAACTCCCAGCAATAAAACTACAGATAAGTACAAATCCATGTTTACGAGGGGGTGCGGGGCATGCGGGGGTCAAAACTGCACATTAGCTATTTCTCAAATCCCTGAACCAACATTTCTCAGTAGCGACCCCCGATAAGGGATATCTACCTGTTTCGACTGAGAGAATACCTTTTATCTACTGAAGTATTGAATAATGTAGGTCTAAGGTAAGCCCGAACTAAAATTAAGTTATAAAAATCCTTACTACAGATATTTCTAATACCCAACAGTGCTGTAATACACATATTTATACTCACATATTCTTGGAAAAAATATATTTTTCGTCTTAACTTTTCTTTGAGTAAAATAGAATGTATATTGTAAGATCAGGTATTAGAGATCTATTTGCTGAGAACTAAAATATTTCGTAAAATCGTGGGAGTAACCCTTACGAAAGGAATGTATCTGTTCGACCTCATGGAATGGCCCCAAGGACTGCGGACTTTTAAATATTTTAGAATATTGCGTCACGAATATTGGATGGAAATAACTAAAAAGAAAAGATAGTAAACATATACACAAGTCCTTTATTTTGTTTACAACGGTTAAAGGCGTGGCTCCGACAGAACTACGTCCTAACAGATTAGCTATCGGCTACGCTGCCAAAGATAACACTTAGCCTGACCTATGAATTCGAACTCAAGACATCACACTCAGCAGTCGCGATTGCGACCACTACACTAACGGGGCAGATCAATAAGTATTTTAAAATAATACTGAGCAAACATCTGAGCGTTTCACATATCTTTATTTCTATACCAAATATTATTAACAAATCTAAATATAATCTAAATTATGAGTTCGTTTACGTACAATTCTCATCTGCTACAGCAATAATAATCAGACACATAGTACTGAAGTCAGTTCAAGTGAGAATGGTTACAATATTCCCTGCATGCTAGGGGCCCGCGGCGAGCCGCCGACACGACACGCGCGTCGTGTCTGAACCCGCGCTGACGGCCACAGGCAAGCTTTCTTTTTCCCATGGAAGCCTCGAACGAGGCTGAAGACAGACTTACTTACGAGTTTATTACAAACTATGGCTTGTATAATTAGTAAAAGGTTTAAAAGCTGAGTTTTTTTTTTTGTGTATGTTGGCAAATACGCCATCTATTCCAAACCAAAAGAAAGTGATTACCACCGCTAATGGACGCCTGAAACACAAAGCTGATTTTTAATACGTAGGTACAAAATCATCTGTAAAAAAATATAAGATACGGTTTCATTCGCTGGCATTAACAGCACAGCAACACGGTTTGGCCGCAGATACCTAACGTTTGTGTTTTTAATTATTTACTTTCCAGGACGAACTCTTTCAATGAATGTTCTTCTAATGTAAAGTAGTAGTATTGTTCTTCGTAATAGATGAAAATTCTTTGTAAATATGAATCGCCCAAACATTAGTCTCAATAATAAACCAATGGGCAGGTTTATCAAAGCCGGCAGCAGTACATAAAGCTTACAACAAAGTTGCGGCGTCGAACTGCGCTAAGTCTGGAATATAGACTGGAGCCTAGAATATAGGCCGAGCGCACGCCTGTGCCCGTCGGCCGTCGATCGACACTTAGCCACAACTAATTGCTGTGTTACCTTTACCTATACTCAACCTTAGAGCTAATACAAAAGGCTTCGTCCTTCAGTGAAGTTGCGATATGAAATGTTTTGTTTTTATAATTAGCTTGATACGACGGAGGAAGTTCGATGGTTGGTTATTTTTGTCGTAGTAGGTGGGTAATTATTTCGTAATTTGCTCATTATAGGGCCTATTTACGAATTTAGAGTAGGAACGAGCAAAAAACCGCACAGCGTATGAAAATACGTACATTTTCAATTGAGAATATTATCAACTCCATCGTTGTTACCATCGCAGTCAATAACGTTTATCCACAACATGTAGGTAAACATAATTATTTATTCTGTACAAACAAGGAATTTCCCGAAACGTTTCAACACGAAAACAGTCGAGAGCATCATTCCTACTGCTCGAGTAATCCTACAGTAGAGGTACCTACCAACAACTATCAAGACTATTCGATATACTTCACATATCGATACTCTTCGATACACGTCACAATCGATCTTCTGGCAACGTTACGTGAGAAATGATCAGCACATTTCGATACCAGAACATTTCACTGCACTAGCTGTCACATGGAAACAATAAGGTGTAATTCGAGTAGAAGCCAAATCTTAAAGATACAGTGCACATAGCGTCCATATGTCTGCTAAAGCAGGGGACTTCCACTCGCTCACCTTCTTCACTTGGTGTGACGTATGATCTAACTAGACGTGTTCCCAGTTCCGTATGATACCCACAGAGTTCCCTGCGTAGAGACACAGTTGAAAGTTTTCTGTACCGAAACAGAAGCAACTTCTTTATCCCTCGAGATATTCCCTAACTAATTCCTTACTTGCTAACCATCAGTTGATTATTCCTTATTAACCAATCGACCAACCAATGTCGTCAAATTCAATTACGAAAAATTTAATTTAAGTACGAGTATTTGTTGAGAAACGTCGTAATATTTAAGCTCAGAGCGGAACAAAAATACATTTAAAAACTCAAAACGTTCTCCATACTTTGTACATTCTACACATTCCCCGTGCGCACCCCGCGACGCATGTTCACCGCGCCCGCAACTTTGGATAAAAATAAAGTAGGTACGAGAAATCCGACGAGTATTTAATTAACCCTACAATAATGAAGAGTTCGTTAATAAAGTATCTAAAGGACTTTTGTTTTAAAAACTTTAGCCGAACATGAGGTAAGTACATACTTTAATCTGTGATCTTCAGTAGTTTTAACGTTTTGAAACGCGTGTGTCTTTATTACCAGCAAAAAGTAAGGCTAGGCTCAAACGAGCCACCGGCCACAGCCACAGCTAGCCCAGTGACAAGCAGCTCACATGCTTTGTATACGTTTTTGCATACGTTTTGTATGATTTTTTATTGAATGTGTATAGTTTGTTTGTAGGTTCGTTTAAACAATAAAGCAGTCGCATACGTACAATCATAGACGTACATACTTCGAGCATCATCTAAGCACCGTTTAGACTGTGCATCTTTTATTGTTGTTTCAACCTATGGTATGCCACAGGCATATTGCACCGTGTAAATAAGGCTTGAGCATTATACTGAATTGGTTTGTTTGCAAGTTGGCCTTTACAGCTGAAAAATAGTTTGCGGGTGGAGCAGTTTCATACCCATTGTTATTGTTTTTATTTAAAAGTAGTTTGATATACAATTAAATGCTATAAGTTGTTAGTTTACATGTGAACATAATACTACTGGTCATAATAAAACTGCGCTAGAATTCTGTTCAAAAAACACATAAATCTCGAGGCAATTCAATTCTACTTAATTCAGTTCAACACTTCGACGTAATCTATTCAATCTGTTGGGAGTAGTTCTAAGTCGGGCGGCTGAAGGAGTGTCGGCAAAAACCGGCGGCGGCCGTCACTTCGGAGACGTAGGCTTTTAACGACGCGATAAAAATAGTCCCCTCTAGCACGTGGCAAGATAGGGGGATACAGTCAGTACTCGATAGTAGAGAAATAATCGTAGAATGTACTTTTTGCATCAGTTACTTTTTGTGTCTTATATTGGTTTTAGTTTTAAGTAAATTGTGCCCTAAAACATATTTTAATCTATAAATATTTGTCCTAATGATCTGCTGATCGGTAGACTAAAGAAAAAATCCACACGTTGCTTCAGTCAATGTCACTTAAAAGATAAACAGCAATTCTAAGACATCATCATAGGTAGCGGTTTTCTCAGCACTGAATAGCAGCAGCTGTAACGTGTGGCATTTATATTCTTAATTTCTGCAAAATGTAGAGAAAGGTACACTGCCTTGTCCAGATACTAAGAAATAAATCATTGACTGTCAGATGTCTCTATCAAGCTTTTACACCACTTCATTTCTCAGCAACAGTGAAATGTCAGCCAATATCAGTCACGAGATTCAAAAGCGTTGATTCCCCTAAAGTATTGATCGATATTGTATGGTTTTACGAAAATAGTATTATCGAAACCATATTATTTTGAAATAGCTCATTTGTTAAAGTTGCAATTTTTTTTCTCGACAAATACTATTTTGAATTTTTCGTAACTGTAAGGTATTTATGCTCGTGACCGTACCAGAAGGTGCACTTCTCGAGTACAACGAGTACAGGCACGTGGGAGCGCCACTAATGTCGTGTACTGACAGAATAGTTCGGATATATTGCATGTGACACGCCGCCTTAAGGAGTCGCGCAGTATCGTTCCGCCGTAAGCACCGCCGCGCGCCGCCCGGGGCCCGGACAGACGGACTTATTTATTGCAACTGTAGCGGCAGCCGCAGGGTTACACACTGCTCGCACACTTTCAACTTTATACCTACATGATAGAGTGCATTGTAGTTGTTTAGAAGGGCGATGGACTTACATCGGTAAACAACAGGTGAGTATAAAATAACACGTATTGTTTGAACCAGGATGTCTGTGTATTTGTTTGCAGTATTGGCATTTATGCCTGTTGGTAAACTTATTGGTGGTAGAAACCGAAAAAAATGACGAAAATGAAGAATATTTTATAACATGGTGGCGATGGCGGGACGTGAGTCCCTTCGTACAGAAAAGAGATGTAAAGGAGGTACTGAACATCAAAAAAATCTTTTGTTTTTGTTAGAGACTTAGGGCTGATTTTTCTTTTGAATAAAATTGACGTTTGACAGTTTTTGTATGAAATAATTGTCAAAATCTAAAAAAATTTCCTCGAATAAAGTTGTCAGATGATTGAAAAATCAGCCCTAAATTGTATAAAAGTAAAAAAAACAAACACATACACAACAACAACACAAACACAAACTTAAAACGTAAACTTAAACACACACAACATAAACTTAACATAAACTTTTAAAGACTAGTCTTTCTCCAACTTCCAATATAACCGGATGCAGCTGAACACCAATATTTTGTTACATGATGCAGTTTTTGCCTGGTTCAGCGATCTGTGTAAACTTCAGCAGCAAGATGTTGAAAAATTCAAAATAATTGACATTGTATGAAAATAACTGTGCTGCACCACACTGGTAAACAAAAGGTAGGTGCACAATATATTTCCAGCGCATCGCTCGCGTCACCCGGCGTCACCTCGCCTGATTTATACCACACGCTCTCGGCATCCCGATTCCCAACCGAGGAGTGCCAAGGACGTTCCTCCGATGTCCCGAATTAATTCACCGTTAATATTTGTTATAGAACAGAAAGAGATCAGTGACCGCTAATATCCATATCGTAACTCAATCCGGTTAGTATTTGCTTTGAGTCCGCTGATAATTGAAACTCAAATAACTCGATCCGCGGCTGTCTTCGTAGGCACGTTCCAATTCAAAAGTAATCCCACTCCAAACATTTGTACGTCTCAATCGGTACTCCTGCACTGTGTCATTGCTAACAGTGTTATGAAAGCGCCTGCAATGCTTTAATCATTATACATTGCGCGCTAAATGTACAGTCACTCAATTCATACTTGCGTTTCCTCGGCAATGTACGCAAAACAGATTGGATTTTTCACATAATTATGTTACTCCCAGGTCGGCATAGTATTTCAGTGGTTATGAAAGGAAACAACGGGTCGTCTGTTCTATATAATTATAGGGCGGCGCGTCAATATTTGTTAGGCACTGTAAAATGCGAATGAAGTTCTATTGTAATAGTGCTTCGAGGGTTGTTTTATATTCGATGTGATCGGCTGTGTTTGATGAAAGTGTTTCAGGTTAATGATGTAGTATGTATGTTGTGTGTGGTAAAATTATCCGCACATCTACTCCTCATTAGGTATTATTTAACTATTACTATTGGTCTAATAATTTAATTTATTACGAAAATTTTTTCATCTATATATATAAAATTCAAAGTCCTGACTGACTGACTGACTGATTGACTGACTGACTGACTGACTGATAGATCAACGCACAGCCTAAACCGCTGGTCCTAGAAACATGAAATTTGGAGGGTGTGTTCTTCGTGAAGAGTAGGCATCCACTAAGAAAGGATTTTTCGAAATTCCACCCCTAAGAGGGTGAAAAGGGGGGAATTCGTTTGTATGAAAAATCTTATTCCTTGAGTTAATAAACTTGAAACTTGGCACGAATACTTACCAAAATAAATTATGAAAATTGTCAATTTTTTTTCTTCTAAACTACCCCCTAATAAGGGATTGGAGGGTTTCAAAGTTTGTGTGGAAGAATTTTAGCGCGCAGTCCGATTTACTCGAAACTCAGTATTTATACCTAATATTGAAAGTAAAGAATAATGTGTATCAGGGTTTTTTGAAAATCTATCCCTGACGGGCTGAAATGGGGTAGTAAATTTTTCAGGGGAGGATTTTACTGCATGGCTTGATTAACTCGAAAATTAGTATAAATAATCTTTGAGTCAAGTTATGAATACATCCCAAACGATTTCAAAATTCCACCCCTGTATGGGTGAAAAGCGGGGATACATTTTATATGAAAAATCTTCTTCATTAGGTTAATAAACTTGAAACTTGGCAAGAATACTTGCCTAAGTAAGAGTACTTACGAGTACCTAATAAAGTTTATCATTATAAGTTTTTCAAAACTACCCCTCAAACTCGGACCGCGCATTCAATTTCTTCCACACAAACTTAACACCCTTATATCCCCTATATAGGGGTGTTAAGTTTGTGTGGAAGAAATTGAATACTTTTGACAGAAAATAATTATTAATAAGTATGTAAAGCTGTCAAAAATTTACCACTGACGGGACAAAAAGGGGTAATTCAGTTTTTAAGGGGAGGATTTGAACTTGAAACTGTATGTTACATTTTCACGCCTAAACCACTGAACTTCTGATTTGGCATAGAGATAGATGGTTTCCTGGGGAAGTACATACATTTTATCCTGTTAGCACGTTCCCGTGGGATAATTTCCGACATCCACGCGGGCGAAGCCGCGGGTAGAAGCTAGTTAGTTATGTAAGTCAAACATTATGTATCACGATTTTTATAAAAAGTTATCACACAACAGCCTTTACAACAATGGTTGCTCATTAAAAAATGAACACCGCCTATAAAGTTCTAAACACACCCCTTTGTACAAAACAACTAAAGCAGTAAAGTCCCAAAGATGAAATAATCACAAAGTGCACGTGTACCGCCGTACGTGTAAATATTAACACAAGAGTAATATAATATAAAGGGACGTTTGTGAAATATGAAAAGCGAAGCATCGCGCTTAATAGAGAGATGGACGTCAATTTGAGACCCACTTCAGCCGCCCAGCGCGAGACAATCGGCCGCGCGGTGAGCGGAGCGAGCGACGAGCGGGAGCGGAAGCTGTTTCGCGATTTATACAAAAAGGCTAAATTGCAATATGAGAACTGCTTCAGAAGTGTTTCGAAATTAACATCATGAAAACGAGAACGGTAGATAGCATTCATACATGTCCAGTTTTAAAACAATTAGGAAGAATTTCTTGGAGTACAGACGCCAGCACATCAAGCTACTACAATCTGTCAAATTTCTTTAATAGATTTTCAGCTTTATCGCTAAAGCATTAAGGTTCAAGGTTGATTGGGAAAATTTGACAGTTTCGGGTAGCTTGACCTGCTGGAGTCTGTACAATAGCTAAGATGAGACTTGACAGAAACTTTACTGATATCAGAAACAAAGAGCTTGTTATTCAACTCAGAAAACGCGTCCGCTTACAACTTGGGTGGAATAAAAATAAAAACAATATAAAAGCTAATCGGCTCTGATCAGGAGTGATCAGGAGTGACGCGGGTGAAGTGCACGCTGCTGCCAGCGTACCTACATACGAGTATTGTTATGTCCTTGTCCTTGCCTACAACAGTTCTATGTGTTTTCTTACAATTATTTACAACTCTTTTGCCTATTTTCGGATCATGTACATATTTTGTGATCATGAAGCTTACGTGAGCAGGATTAGGCAGTAGGCTGTTAATTCAATTCAATTTTAATCAGGAATAATTGAAATTGTGTTGAAATCATTAAAATGACAATATGCTTGGATTTGTCAAAAGGAGGCCAAAGGTCCTATGTATTAGTGGACGAGCCTATTGCCGTCAACCCCTAGAGAGGAAATCATGAAGGAAAAACCCAGTAATCGCTGACCTGGCGATGGAAACATTGTAGGATGAAACCCAAGACTTCATGCAGCCTGCAGTCCTCTCTAATACTTTATTAAACGACCTATATCCATGAACATACATATAGCTAGCTACGCTTGCCGCGGTTGGTCTGTGGATGGGTGAACATCTTTACATACATATCGAGACCCCTCCGTGCCTCGGAAAGTACGTTAAGCCGTTGGTCCCGGCTGTCATTCGTGGATCTTTGACAGTCGTTACGGGTAGTCAGAAGCCCGAAAGTCTGACAACCAGTCTTACCAAGGGGTATCATATTACCCAGTAACTGGGTTGTGGAGGTCAGATAGGCAGTCGCTCCATGTAAAATACTGGTATTCAGCTGCATCCGGTTAGACTGGAAGCCGACCCCAACATAGTTGGGAAAAGCCTAGGCAGATGATGATGATCTATGAACATATAGGTCGTCACAGACATATATTTTTTATATACCTACGACACGTTACTATATTTCTCTTTGAACGCGTATGAGCGAGTATTTTCTCTTTATATTGAGCGGGGCGGCTCTCACTTCTTCATATCTTATGCACATAAACAGAGCGCGCGCTATTATATTTCAATGGTTCTCATATGTTGTACTAGCTTTGCCCGCTGCTTCGCCCGAGTAGAGGTCGGAAATTATCCCATAGGAATGTACTACCGGGATAAAAAGTAGCTTATATCCTTCCCCGGGATCCAATCTATTTCATTTAATTTAACAAGGATACGTAAATAATTAACACAAAAAATCGCATTCTTTAAAAATATGTTCAAAAGCATTTACTAACTTTCATTTTTGTATGTTAATCTTATAAGATAGACTCGTTTAGTACAATTTAATAGTTCCATAACACATTGTTTTCATATAACTATATTGGTTTACGCGGCGCACGAAAAGTAATGCTAACAACGTAAAGCTCCTAATGCGCATAATTTTTCCGATGTCTTCAAAAAACATAATATTTCAGCCAATTTACACAAAACCTTAATTAATGATACATCTAAACCTTTCTTGTGTATTACTCCCTCCATTACTCCATCCCACAACACCCACCGTATGAAAATCCGCTCGGTAACTTTTGAGTTTATCGCGTTCAGACAGACAGACAGACGCGGGGGACTTTCTTTTATAATTGTATGTAGTGATAAATTTATTGTGAAACAGATTTCAGTATAAAATAAATCAAGTTGATAAATCTTAATTATCTTCATAAATATGAAGTATGTATTCATGCTAGAAAACTAACAATACTATTTAAACGTGACATACCAACATATTTCTTTCCATATTATTCGGGCAGGAGTTGTACTAGAATAAAGCTAATTTTCAGCAAGAGCGGGAGCGATCGTTAGTTAGTCAACTGTCAATGTATGCTGCCTACGCTAACACAGGCACTAACACTTGCATAAACCACTAATGATTTGCCATGAAGGATACTTATTACATGTGTTCTGTAAATAGAATTAAATTACGGTAAAAGGAGACAAAATTAGGAGGTGAAGAATGAGCGGAGCTGCGCAGCGGGACTGGGAGCCAAAGTGACGCGGATGCGAGCCCGCCGGGCGCGATAAAACACTTTGGGACCACTTCGAAATGTACACTGTGGGACACGGGACATGTGTGGACACACAACTGCGGTGTTTTACTAATGCTCGTTGTTTTTATGTAATGCAAAGTGTGGTCTCTGTAAAGAAATAAAATACCAGGATACTTTGTTCAAGTGTAAAAAACACAATGACTAGAAAATGCACATGAAGATTGCTCACAAAATTAACTTTCACGATTTATACTGTGCTAGTATTAAGTATTAGGTACCACTCACCATTGAAGACCGAGTCATTCACAAAGGGTTCTAGTAGTCGCTGGACCACCTAGCATTAATAAACCCTCGTCTTTACAGTACATTTATATCCCAGTGTTAAAGACGCTGTAACAGTGACGACGTAATAAGCAAGTCTCCTCGCTAATGTATGCTAAGCCGACGAGCCGACGAGCTGAGCACGGCACTGTCCATGCAATTACTATTAATGAGGAGTCCAGCTGCAGTTGTACTTTATACTTTAGCATTACTGCGAGGAAGAAGTGAAGGTGGCAACCCTTTGTCTAGACTGGGATACCTAGTACATAATAACAGTTAATTAGTTAACGTTGTAGGTTGCGCCTGTTCACATGTGAAGCTCTCGAGCCCGGGACAGCAGCTAATAGACCATACCATAATATCTATTGCAAATGAAAATCGAACACAATAATTTCAGTTCATTCATACAAATAAATAGTATTATTTCTGCACTCAAATTATACAATATGAGCTTCATTAAACTCAATAAACTAACCCGCAATGTTTGTCAAAACACTTCTTTGATTCGGACTAGCCCAAAGTAGACAATGCCGAGGACTATGATAACAAAGCTTATGTAGCATTCGAACTACAGTAAATACTTTCAGGAAGATACCTACTTAATGTTTACGTCTTAAGGGGGATTCCTCAGTAGCAGATCGGAGTCTGGATACTTTTAGGAATTGACGAACGAAATACGCTTATATATTATTATGTTGGTCTGTTACAAAAGTGGTGGAGAACCACCAGAAGTGCTCTTTCTGTCCCAAAGTTTACACCTGCGCGGTGGGTCCGACCCGTGTGGGGGCTTCGCGACGCAATCGAGAGGAGGCTCATAAACCGACGCGTCATGTTCGCGGGATATAAAATGACAGCAATTACGGCACGTGCCCGGCGTGTGCGACCATCGCGGCGAGTGTGGACTTGAGTCAATTGTTTAATGGTTGATGATGTCCAATTTATCCAAGCGTTTTTTGTACAATTGGTGCGCGGAAAGGGTTGCCTGGAAAGTGTTCCGTAAGTTTTGAACATTGCTGATTTTATTGATTTCGATGTACTCTTTTTGGATTTTCACTTTGCTACCTCGTATCTTTTCCATTCGCGCCGCTATATTGAAAAAATGGCGCCAAAAACTCGTTTCTGCCAATTTCTTCACACGTTCTTTTTCCGACTCATTTAACCATGAAAATAGTTATGAAATAAATTAAACTAGAGAAAGTTTTCTATAACTTATGACTATCCTTTTTTTTGTAAAACGAATAGTTTTATACAACACGCGTTTTGGCCAAATAACTCATTTTCACGCTGCGCGTTTTTTTTTTTTAAATCTTCCAAGTTTTTGGACTATTTGGGTAAAGGATAAACGTAACTACAGTATTTTGCGTTATGGCAATTATTTTATACAATTAAACTCGTTTAACTTTTCATGGTAGAAGAGTAAAACGAATGAAAGAAGCAAAGACCAAAATTATGAATTTCAGCTGATATTTATTATATTAAACATGTACACACTTACATAAAAAAGGCTGGAATATCAAACGAGTTTAAAAATTTTGTGTTTTAAAGTTTATACATGTGTAAAGAAAGAAAGGTCTCCACTATCTGTAGTCAAACATTATGTATGTGTTGTACACAAAGTTTGCTGAGCACAGGTATTAATTTCCCGGCGCGCGGTGAACCCCCGACCCGCCAAGAAGCAAACAGCCTGTTAACTTAGGCGCCTATGCCTCATTACGCGTTAAATTGAATCTGTCAACTGATTAGCTTCGCAAGAAGAGGGTGCGCGGGGTGGCCTGTGTGATGTGTGGCAGAGGACCAGGTGAGGAGCTGTTGAGTTTATGGGTGAGGAAGATACTTAAGTGATCTTGTTGGAGGATTAGGGTCTTTGCTAATTATTAAAATTAGTTATTGTAGGTCTAAATCGCTGGAACGTTTTAAAATTTCACATAGTACCTGTAGGTTGTGTAAACCAGAAATGGTTAAATCTCTCTTTGACTCCTCAACTTGTTAACTAGGTACTAAAATAAATAACAATTTACATCGTGGGACGCAATGTGATGCGCTTGCATTGATCAGTTATCAGGGGGCAACGGACATTTTAATGGTCCTTTATAAAACAGTCGGCGTCGCGCGTCGCCCGGGACCGTGCCATTGATTGCGCTTGATTGCTGCTGATGCATACGCACCAGGTGTAATACCTATAGGTAACAATATCAGCTTGTAATCGTCCCACGGAGGGGCAGAGAGGAGCATTCACGTTTGTCGTACATCAATATCGGTCGGCTGTTATGTATCGACATAACAGCCGACCAATAAAATGATTGTAAAAAACTCTTTGCCTTATTGTGCCTATATTTATTAGGGTTGACAGGACCGCGTGAGAGGATATCCCGCCAATATCTTGGGGCAGCCCTACGGTCTTTTTATAGCAGTTGAAGGTACTGATCGATCGATCATAAATCAACTTTTTATTTTTGATCCTCACTGTACCTGAGTGCACGGTGTTTTAGTGAATTGCGGGTAAACATGCTCCTTACATCAATACGTTTTGTGCCAACATTATGGAGTTAGTTTTGTTCAGTAAAGGTTATTTTTCAGACCCGCACGGTTAGCTTGGAGAAATATTATTTAAGTACTTACTGTTTTGCAGACTGGGTCTTTGTATTTCGTTATTTGAATTCACGAGTCCCTTGGCAAGAATTAGAAATACGAAACTTAGCTTCGTTTAATTGCTACAATTGTACGCTTATTAACGTCTGCAGTATGTGGAAATATGTTTTTAACCAAATTGTGCACGCAGTAGAGTGCGTTGACCTCAGGTAAAATAAACATGGATGGCCTGTGGCTACCGTCTTGCATATAAAATAAACTGTATTTGAACGAATGTGGTGATAAACGCTTTTTACTTCTTAATACTGGAAGAGGCCTTTTTTCTGACTATTAAAATCTGATATTACCATGAAGGTTAGGTACATATAGCTTCTGTATACAAGGTGGAGGTGGACAATACAACAATACATGAAACTGCTTATAATTACAATGACATTCCCAGTCTGCACACGAAATTCAACCGTTTAGTCACTAAAGCTAGTCAAATATCGGCAAAATCCATAGTCGGACCACGCTACTATTTAGTTTGTTAGAAAAAAAAACACTTTTTTATTTTCAATGGAAGGAGTTATTTGATAGTTCCTCTTATGCGTTAGTATTGCCAGTGTTTTCATTTATTGTCGTATTGTTATCTTTACATTGCATAGCTAATGTCTGGCACGAAGTAAGTACCTCGTAGTCACGAGGGTTGCTCCCAGCGGATCAAAATTATCACAACAAGTTGTTTAAGCGCGTTAAGCGCACAAACATAACTTCCTATGTGCTCACCGCAACGCGCACTGTTTATTATAGTGATGTACCCATCGCTTTGGGATCTGCTGCGGATACTCATTGAATGTGGATATTTCATACTCCTGACTTTTTTAGGAAAGGATGTGTTTAAAGACTTTCTAAATAAATGTTTATTTAAAGTAAAACTTAAATGAACACTTGAGGCATGCAGTAAAGGCCTCTAGTAAATGTAAGACTGCAGCAGATAGCAACCTGTTACGAAATTATGACAGTCCCATTTTACAGAGCAAATAAAATACTCGAATCCGAAATACGAGTATTAGCGAGATAATATCCGCAAATCATCCGCCCTCCCTACTCAAAGTATCAGCTATACTTAACGTTATTATCAGAGTTCATACCACTTTAAATTAGGCATTGTCTGTCTTGAAAAGTTTCCGCGCTCGGCTCGGTGGCGTACCCGCGGCGTAGCGGGCGTACCGGGCGTACTGGCTCTTTAACTTGCGCGTTACAAGTCGGTGTTACAAGTTGCCGCTAATTAGTTACGATATTATGCATTGTGAGGCTGCGTATTGTTCTGCCGCGAGGCTCAATGCTCACTGTTCCTTATTTAAAGTGCTTCTGTGAATGGTATTGTGGATTTGAAGGGTTTATGAGGAATGAAGTTATCAACATGGAAATCTGCACAGTGCTATTATTGATGTAAGGAGCTTACAGCCAACAAAGATTACATAATTGAGCAAATTTTTTCTCATTCGAGATAATCGGTCCTTATGATACTACATACATCGAAGTTCTGTCACCCTCAGTAAAAGTAATTATTTCTTAAGTTTAAAAAAGAGAACTCGGTGTGCCACATAACTAAAAGTTATATCTATGTCTATGTAGGAACAAGAACAATAATCACAATAGCCGCCCCTCAGTCTGTTATCTCTTCATTTCGTGGAATGATGAGCAATATCTACGTTATGCCTTATCCCCCACTGGGCAATTCTAAAACAAATTCATGGACTATTTTAGTACAAAAAGTAATTCGCCCAAAGTTGTAGAGGTAGTAAAAGTGAATTAAGTACAGAAGCTTATTGAGTTCAATTATAAGAGTAGGTAGGTTGCGTCGTGAAGTTTTTTAATATACGTCGAGTGAATACTTACAGTTGTCCCTGAAGAATGAATTGTCAAAATTACTCTCGCACAACATTTATTTTTAGAATTTAATTATGTCAAAATGTCTGCTCAAAAACTTCTAACGTTCTATTCAGAGTTAGTTTTCGGGAAATGATAACTAACTATACAGACACGCATGTTACATTCCTAGTAATATTAAGTATGTAGAAAAGAAATACTACAAATAGAACTGACACGATGACCTTGTCACGCAAAAACATTTAATTTTCCAACACAATTTCATAAATGTTTACCAACAACGCCCCTTTGACAATGTAATTCCAGCGGAAAAAGTTCTTGACTGCTTGTGCACACGGATATCCTTATAATCATCAACCGGATATCTACCAACAGCTCCTGTTTTACTATAAACATAGACAACTACATAAGTCAGTCACGATCGCATGTTTGTTCGTGTGTTTGTTTATGATTATCATATTTACACATTGACAACCGATGCAGCTGTTTGCTCGGTGGTCTAAAAATAAATAGGTACGTACGTATATGCGAATTATTAATTTTGTTTCTATTTTAATGTTTTACAATTTATGAGGACGAGACAGAGTTACTTTCACGTTTATAATATTAATAAATTTGTTATATATATATGTATATAGTACGGATATGAATAGTATGGGTGGTTGCAATAAAATGCACCAGCTTTACGTTTAGTCAGTTTCTAACAAAATAAATAAAATCGTCGTCACAATAACTAAAACAAATGCCACCCTACTCGTTGACTCCATTACTACACAAAAAAAGGATATCTCAATAAGCAAATGGTCACAAGATATAAATCAAATTAAAGCATCATCTTACCTCCTGTTGGCCTCAACGCACAAAAATGCTGCATTCTGTGAAAGCTTTAAATTCGCCGCGTCTGGCTGCAGGAAAGACTCGCTACCACGATTTCGTGTTTCAAAAATTGTTGGTACCTACTTTTAATTAAAAACATAAATAACCAGAGGAAACCAGTCACTAAACTCACCCTGGGACAGCACGCAGTTGGTATTGGTGACCTTAGCGGAGTCTTGTGTTCCAACTCGTAGCAGTCGCTTCTTTCCTTTTTAATAAGTATACACAACAACGGTACATATTTGCAACAATTTCTTGCCGTGTATACTCTTATTATAATGATAATAATAATAATAAATCGTTTATTTATAAAAAGGGAACACGTTTTACATTAACCTTAACAATTAAAAATAGCGCACAGTTGCTAATTTGCCTGAACTAGGTTGAACCTGTGCTTTAGGCTAAGAAGTGCATACATACTCAATATAATAAATTAACAATGCATAAAACGTAAAAACTAAATTAAAACTTAGGTAAATAAAAGTGAAATAGCGTGTTAGCAGTTTTATTTGCAGACAATAAGTAGATCTTCTGTCTGTGCATAATTATTTGTTAGTAAATAATTAAGTATAATTTTTTTACAGCTATAGTCATTTACTTTATAGATACTTAGTTTTCTATTTAATCTATTGTACAGGAATAGACCTAAGAATGTTATAAATCTTTCTACAAAGACATGTTTTGAGGCTGCATTAGACATGCATACCAGATCATTCCGTCTCTTGTTAGTGTTGTCGGCATTGTAGGCAAGCATGGTGTGCTGTTTTAATACTAAGTGCATAATGAAAAGCTGGCGGACCGTTAGTAAATTGCAGGATTTATATAGCAGATCTGTGGGAAAAAAGAAGGGATGGAAGTTTGCTACCTTCAAAATAGCTCTCTGAGCTCTTTCAAGAGGAAGCAAATTAGTTTTTGGTGCGCCATATTCACTTAACTCTGAAGCGTTATTTATTCAGATGCCGTTATTTTTCGCAAGTCCATTGTTTTATTTGTAACAATACTATGAATTTTCTTTTTCTAAGTAATTTGACAGCCGATAACATCATGTGCGCCGGCGTCCTATTTTCTGTACATATTTATAGTAAAAAATATGGTTTTTATAATTTTTTATATATTTGATTGTTTTATATACCTATGTATTTTTGATGCCCCTAGTGGGATGTACATATGTCCGTAAGCGTGACCGTGGCACCATCACAGCGGACCTGCCAGCGCTGTTATCAGAATACCAGCGCTGCAGTATTATTTTTTTAAATATCGCAGCATTATGCTGAGATAGAAAGCTTTTTGTTCTCGCTCGTCTTTATATATATTTTTTCATGATTTTGTTAGTTAAATATCCTTTTTTATTGTTTGTATTTCATGTGCGTCTTTTGTTTTCGGTGTGTCCCAAATAACATATTTTTCTTTCTTTTCTTCTTTCTTTTAATAATGTAACGACGTGCGTAACCATTTTGCAAATAAAATTGTGCAATGAATAGTTACTACCTACGTAGTTCATTTGCTCAATATCAACATTCGTCCCCATTTAGTGCCAATAAACAACACAAAATAATAATTTCCATATGAAAAACCTATTTATTAACGGACCATTTCCAATTTCACCAATATTTGTACGAAATAAACGTGCACACAAATAAATATAATAATAAATAAAATCGTTAATAAAGCTGTTAAAATTTATAGACACATCAATAAAAGTGTGTGTATAAATAAATCAGGGCTGCGACAAACCCAGCTTCAATACGTCAAAGATAACCGAACGTGAATAATCGCGGTAGTTGGGAACAATGGGCATTTGCATTTATAAATGATTCATGCGCGACGCGCCCTGTTGTAAGAGAAAACGTTCTGGCTGATCGTTGTTGGCGGAATTTTGACGATTGCCAACCCTATGTTGGCAGGCTGCGCGCTTGTTGCTAAGCGGAGCGAGTTATTTAATTTTTCAATACAATCATACTGTAGAGGCATTCACACACATGAATACGCACTCATACATTAAACACAATGATATCTCATTATGACGTATTACTATGTGTATAATATAGTTAGCATTACAAATCACATTTCGTGACATTTATAGTTTGTGTCGGCCCCTGTAGCTTTCATTCCATCGTCCCGAGTCACATCTGTACGGAATGTCAACAAGAAGAATGAAAAGGTAGGATTTACCTATGGAGTAATTGCGTAATACACGTACAATGTCAATCGATTGAAATGCCTTTCATTTTGACAGTTTAGCCACGTTAATTGCGTTATTAACGTCGCCAAGCAGGCGAATTTTTCAAACCTATGAAGCAATGGTTTAGGAATTTTCGTCAAAACTCTCGTATTGTGATTGAAGGTGTGTTTGTTACACACTTAGGGTGCGGGTCTCTTAATCGCGCTCGACTAGGAAGTAGCGTCCAGTAACACATGTTATTACCTTACCATCTATTTACATATTATACATACTTTTCAAATGTTTATGATAAAGATATTTTATTTTGCAAATATAGGTAAAGTACATGGTGTTTTAAGGAAATAGGTTCAGCCATATTTTACCAGTAGGCATGCAAAAATTACAAAAAAATAAGAACTATTCCACTAAACTATAACAAACAAACAGAACAAGAAACAACACAAAACCAAACATAATTCTTATTTTAAAGAATTCTGTTACACTATAGTATGCTTTGACTGTCAGAAAGCTTCGCAGCCTCTTTTTAAATAACGATAGCGGCAATTCTTTCCAACTTTTAGGTATTTTATCATATATGACTGGAGCCATGCAGTAGACACGTATGCTGTCTTATCAGGCTTTTCATACCCTTCGTCATACTTCACACTTGGTTTCCATATTAAAAGCATGAGCATGGATGCATAAACATGGATTATAACAACTAAGGATGTGTACCTCTTACATTAAACCTCTTCCTCTCTCCTACTTTGCTGTACCTGACAGGGTCCACAATGACCATGTCTTTGGAAAACCTACCACCTAAGTTCACGTTGTAAAATGCCAATAAATATTGAGTACCAGTAATGTTACATTCTTGTTATTCTGAAAAGATGTTGTTTATGTAGCAAACTTTTTGTAATATTAGAATGCCTTCATCATGATGGTTAAAACTACATCTTCTTAAGTAAATTAAAATGAATGCCCGCTTCCGCGCCTCCGCGCAATAAGTACCACATACTCTAACGCAAACACGAAATCCGACTCTATAAATAGATATTGTGTGTGGAAAACCAAATATTTTCGCAGCGATATCGTTTTGATGAAGTTCGCTCCATGTTTTATCTGACACGCGTTTGTTTTTGTCACAAACTCACACACACAAACCCCCACGCCCCCACACACACTGTTATAATATCACAAACATAATTCACACACACTCACACACAGTTTTTACTGCTCATATAAATACACGCTCACGTGTGTAGTTTGTTCGTCATAAAACATCGGCGACAGAATAGCGGAGGCAAACTCGTGAAGAGCCAAGTGACGTATAGTGAAGCATCCGCGACTTTGACATCGTATGCGATGCCGGCTCGAGTTCTGCATATTTTTGTGACGTTTGCTGAACGGCGCCGAAGTATTGGCAGGGAAAAGATTTCAAACTGAAATGTTCTGGTAAAAAATCTAGGCATGACGTAAATATTTCAGACAACATTATTTTAGCTCTTTTTATCTTTAAAAAATCCAGCTCGTTACCATATAACTCTGGGCGTATAGAAGGAATATGCTTGCTTAAGTAGGCGTCATTGTAGCCCATTTTGTTCAGCTGGCTTGCATCTTGAATCGGGTACTTTGGCTAGAATTATGGTTAGCTTACAACTTGCAATGGGAAAACACGATTAAATGAATAGCATCAGAAACTTTAAGCTTAGTAGGAAATATATTTCTTCTTACTTCTGCTCGTGTAACACTTTGAGCTCAATCATAGGAATTAATCTAAGGAAACGATGAATAATTTCACGGAATCGATTGTGTTGTAAGCATGTACCTGCCAACACTGTACAGCCTGCAAGCATCACATGCGCTGATTGCGTAAGATGCAGTTTCTACACAAATGTTAATGTTCCATCACAAAATATAATTTATATATTTTATTTTAAAGCAGTATGTCAGTATGCATTGCAATAGGTATAATGTATTTATTTAGAAGAATGATCAGTTGAATGATATACTTATTCCTATATTGATATTCAAGTGAAATATCATGATCATTTATAAAGATTCAGATCGATCTATCGGAATCTTGTACGGTAACGGTATTTTGTATTATTAATAAATACCTTTCACACAAATCATCAAACTATTGTTTTAATATCAACACATAATAGCTGCCATAACTACAAGAGCACACAATATAATGGCTAATCTGCTAGTATCACACACGAGAGGTGAGCGGCGCGGACTGTTGTTTGCATGCCAAATTTAATTTGAAATATTTTCGCCGCTGTTTAGACGCCGACTGTACTCGTAATGAATAAAACATTTCTTACTCATACGTCGCTCCAGCCTTTTTGATGGAGCCACTACAGCCGAGGGGAACAGGTTGCAGCGGGAACCAAGAGTTTGATGTAAACGTTAAGACAAGAGCTGGGTTCGCAGTGAGTGACCCGATAAGAGTGAGGATGATGTCATTTAACATTGACAGGTTGTTAGCGGTCATGGTGACAATCAAGTTGCGGGAAAAGTATTGGAAAGTACCAATGATGTCGCTTTTCGTGTCTGTCTGTGTGACCTCATTGTTCTAATAAACTACGCTACGGATATTGATGCGTTTTTTACCGCCATTTAGAGAATTTATTCCATAAATGCCTACCTGACATACTCATATAATAAAGAAATCTGGATGTATTTTCAAGTCGTAAAAATCATGTGAATCAGGGGCATGTCGCTGGTATCTAATAATAATAAGAGCACTGAATATTCGACGTAAGTTCTAAATAAGAATATTTTACAATAGAGCTAATTCTCAGTCCTTCCCTCTGCAGTCGTAGCCACAAATCTAGCGAGGCAATATAAAGCTTTGACGATTTTCTTTTCAGAATTTCAAGTGATTCTAAAGTCCTTCGGAGTTATACGACAGGTTTGCATACCGCAGCGGCACACACATATACACACGTATAATGTTTGTATACATACCTATGCACATATAATGGGCTGATCTGCACGAAAAGCACTCGTCGAGCGGAAATGAAACATGTTAGCGTTGACCTAAACGGTCAATTATGTGCACCGATGATAATTATTAATAAATATTAACCTTGTGTTCGATAATAAGTTCAAGTAATGTTGTGGGTTTAGCATAGGACGCCCCAGCTATGCTATACACTTGCCTTCACGCATCAGCGACCGGTCGACACAACAACCGAAACGATTGTAACGGGTCCATAGAATCTTGTAATCTTGTAAACGTCTTTAATTTTGAAGTTAATTAAGTTAGTTTTTGAAGTTAATTCATTGCTTACAAAGGGAATTTTATTTCTTACCCTATTTAGTTACCCTACGCAAAGGCGTTAACAAGATGATGGACCTATGATCTAAACAGGAGGCTGGACTAGACTGCGGTCCAGTCCAAGTCCAGTCAACTACACATTCAATCACTAAATCTCAGAATGAATTAATCCCACACTCAAAAAAAACTAAATCCCATTTGAAATGTGATGCAATTCATATATTTTTTACGCACAATGTTCCTTGAAACTGCTCAAAGAGCTGCACAGAAGGCAGAGCGACTCAAACGGAGGTAATTGAATCCCTCCCGACGATCCGATCCCTCCGAGATGAGACAACCATTTGCATGCGAGATGCAGCGCTAAACATGCAAGCGCAAATACTTTGAACATGTGATATTGTAGTGGCACACTTCTTTGAGGATTTTGTGTGCAAGTAATGGTTTCTAGATTTTGTTTACAGTAATATCTTCCTCAATAAATAGCTATGTCTTATTGTGTTTTAATGCTACAACACGAGTGTGGTCTGTCGTAACTGCAATGGTTGAGTTCATCTTTTCTAAATGGTGTTGAGTTATAAATTCGTCATTTCCATTGATCTTCCTACAGCCCTGTATTAAAATAATGGTATGGTAATAATGTTTTAATCTATTCTTTTAAAAGATTGAGTTTCTTAGCGCCTCTTCTCCGTAGCATGTTAAACGTGTACCAAGTTTTAATATTACATGAAATCTGTAATGTCATATATTGGAAATTGAACATTTGAATTTGACTATTCTCAAATAAAGTTATACTCTCGAATATTTATTACTAGAGCAACTATATGTATACTAAATATTTCGTTTCCTGTTGCTCAAGAATATACATATCGTATATTCCAGCTGAGCGAGCGCCATATCTAATTAAAATTGACTTACATGGTCTTCACATGATCTGACCAAGATTATGTCTGGACTTTAAAAGAGACTGTGACGTCTGAGTTTGTTTCGGCCTTTCTTCTCAGACTAGTCAGATAGGAAACGCCGACCTCATCTAGTTTTAAAATATGATTGACGTGTAAAAGTGTTTGTACAAACCTACTTACAAAATAAAATCATTTATCATTTATTTATCATTAACTAAAATGATATACATTGATATTAGATACTCGTAGAGTTTCCAGTGGTCGATGTCAGGTTCAACTTTACGTACTTTCGATAGAGACAGTCATTGGGGATCAGATTTTTATTTCACTATTATGTTTGACGTGTTTCATAGAATCACCTATTTGGGGCAAAAAGTAAAAAAACTTCGTGATGATAACTTAAAAAAATAAAATTCAACTCTCAGATTCTCATTTACGAGAAGCCCCGTTTACGTGAATTTTATACTTTTTCATCCCATTTCTACTGCTTTTTTAAATGGCATATCAAAGTATTATTTAAATATAATAAAATATAGGGTGTTACAGCAATTCCTAAGTACTTTATGGACACACCCATTTAGTTGTTATCGCAAAGCTGCAATGGCTTTTTAACCACCATTTGGAGTGACCAAAAAAATGTAAACAGCCGCCATATCAGTAAAAGTTAGAAGGTCACAGTGACCATTAAAGTAAATTCTTAAGCCAGAGCGTGTAAGGGCTTGATTTACAGGCTCACCAACTGTGTGGCATGTGACCGCGGCCGGCCCGGCAGCGAAACGGCACCGGCGGCGGCGGATAGTTTATATAATTTATACAAATTTCACGGCAGTTATCCCAGCGTTATGGCGGATTGGGGCCGGACGCGCGCCGTAATGGCTGTCATGTTTTAGTTCTGTGTGCGGAACAGTCCGGCGGAACAGTGAGAGTAAGAAAATGGAAATGTCGTAGCGTGTCTACGAAGGTGCTACGCCGTAGGCGCCTACGACGTAGCATGTCCTTTATGTTTCTTGTTTGTGAGACTTCACTTCTTTATAAAGAACCTTTATGGTGAATACAACGCGCGTTTCATTAGCGCCTGCTAATGGTCGGTGCACAATTGGAGATACTTTCTACAGTCACACGATCATCGTAAGTTAAGTCACGAAAATACTAAACAATCATCGTTACTTGACAACTTACTTAGGACTTGCATAAACCTTTATACTCTTTTTATTTTTTGTTTGGTGCAATCTAAAGACCTCCTTATGAGTAATGATCGTAGCATACAGCGGTACATCTATCTATACTTATAATAAATCTGTAGAAGTGAAAATTCTGTACATTGAAAATATCCAAAAAATAAATGGCAGGGGGTGTTACTTGACCGACACCGAACCCAAACATGTGATTAAAAAAATTTTTGTCTGTCTGTCTGTCTGTCTGTCTGTCTGTTTGTTCAGGCATCACGCAAAAACTACCGGTTCGATTACGATGAAACTTGGTATAATTATTCTTTAATATCCTGGGCACCACACTGGGTACTTTTTATCCCGGAAAAGTATATACAATAAAAAACAAACTTAATTTTGCGGTTCGATCCCTATACCCGATTACCACTGTCTGTACTGTACCAACCGCAAATACTAAGTTTGTCGTAGGTTGGGTCACCCGCAGTGGAGTTCATTTTTATTCCTTTTAGTTTTTAGAGTTATTTAGGTTTATTTTTATATGAGTCGTAGGTATAGATTTTAATTTTAAAGTATAGGTAGTATATTTGATAGTGTACGTAGTGACCGTAGGTTATTTTATAATACTGTTAGGTAGGTTTAGTCATTCGTATAGATATTAGTTTTTAGGAATTTTGCTTATTTATTGAGTTTAGATTAGTTATCATCAGAAATAGGTTTATTTAGGTAGGTAGGTATTTAATTTTCTGTTATTGAGTTTTTTTTTTAAATTAGTTAGGTACTTAGGTAAAGATATCATATAGGTACCCTCTTAATCACCACTAATGAGACACAATTGGTTTTCTATTGTAATTAGCCACAAAGGGCCCGCGACATAGATGGCATTCTGGGGAAGCACATACATTTTATCCTGTTAGCAGTACGTTCCCGTGGGTAAATTTCCGTCACCCACGCGGGCGAAGCCGCGGGCAGAAGCTAGTACTTATAATAAATCTGTAGAAGTGAAAATTCTGTACATTGAAAATATCAAAAAAATAATTTACAGGGGGTGTTACTAGACCGACACCGAACCCAAAAATGCGATTAAAAAAATTTTTGTCTGTCTGTCTGTCTGTCGGTCTGTCTGTCTGTCTGTCTGTTTGTTCAGGCATCACGCAAAAACTACCGGTTCGATTACGATGAAACTTGGTATAATTATTCTTTAATATCCTGGGCACCACACTGGGTACTTTTTATCCCGGAAAAGTATATACAATAAAAAACAAACTTAATTTTGCGGTTCGATCCCTATACCCGATTACCACTGTCTGTACTGTACCAACCGCAAATACTAAGTTTGTCGTAGATTGGGTCACCCGCAGTGGAGTTCATTTTTATTCCTTTTAGTTTTTAGAGTTATTTAGGTTTATTTTTATATGAGTCGTAGGTATAGATTTTAATTTTAAAGTATAGGTAGTATATTTGATAGTGTACGTAGTGACCGTAGGTTATTTTATAATACTGTTAGGTAGGATTAGTCATTCGTATAGATATTAGTTTTTAGGGATTTTGCTTATTTATTGAGTTTAGATTAGTTATCATCAGAAATAGGTTTATTTAGGTAGGTATTTAATTTTCTGTTATTGAGTTTTTTTTTTAAATTAGGTAGGTACTTAGGTAAGGATATCATATAGGTACCCTCTTAATCACCACTAATGAGACACAATTGGTTTTCTACTGTAATTAGCCACAAAGGGCCCGCGAGATAGATGGCATCCTGGGGAAGCACATACATTTTATCCTGTTAGCACGTTCCCGTGGGATAATTTCCGACATCCACGCGGGCGAAGCCGCGGGCAGAAGCTAGTTTCTAATATTTCCATAGTCGATAGTTTGCTTAGAACTTATCATCCATTTTTTGGTACAAGTTATGCAACAGTAAGATTTATAATAACTGATATGAAACATATTATTTACTTTTTCTTTTCAGTATAAGTAGGCTTAAATTTTAACTTTCTGAAGAACTGCCCGATGCAGTGTCCTACTTCAAATCAAGTGAAAGTGGACTGCAGTTAGGTCACTCTCGACAAGAAATCCCTCGAAGTATGTCGCCCTCATTGTTGCCCTCCGACACAAGTAAGCCACTCAGACTTGAAGCACTTTTCCACTTAGAGGCAACTGGCGTCGATTGGAGGACAAATCGGCTACAAGTGGGCGGCACCGGCTAAAAGCATTGTCTTGTTCGAGCGGAGCGAAGATATAACTTGCTGCTTGTTAATGTACGTGCGGTTGAATGTAACGAGATCATGGCAGCTTCGCAGCTGAGGAAAAAGAGGAAAAATCTGGGGTCTGACTTGTCAGGTATGCTTAGTCGTGCTACGCCGTAGGCCCTACGGCGTAGCGCGTCTACGACATTGGTTTTGGTGGAATATTACTAATTTTTTTTTGAATTATTAGATTAGTACTTTTATAACTTTTCAGTAAATATATAATACAATGTTGTTGATTAATCCAATTACCTTGAAACTCGAGACAAGCAAAACAAGGTGCGCGATTGCCACCTAATAACTTCCCTAGGCATTAAATATTCGCATAAATCCGAGCCAGCACGGAGGTAAATTTGACCGGGGATCAGGCAGCTAGCAATTACATGTCGGACTTTGCCCGCCGGAAAAAACTTGGATGTCGAAACAAACAAGTTATTTTGGGCAACACAAAGAGTCCATGAATTTATAATGCAAAGGGAAATTAGCTTTTTCCTCTCACTTGCCGGAGCGGGAGAGAGGTGCGCGCCCCGGCACCGCCCGCGAGATTGTGTTGCTTCTGTCCTACCCAAATTGCGAATTCACTTCACGAATTTGTGTGCCATTAAAATTATAATAAAAGAAGTTAGGCACTAGTTCCTTAGGTCCATTTACTGTTAAAAACATAGAAGACATACTCGTCGAGCCACTATTTCGATTTCGTGTGAATATCGAAACCGTGACACATAATACAGAGGCCGCGCGAATTGTGTCGTCGAATTCAGTTTTATCAAAAACAATATTAGTTCTTATTGCTAGTACCAGAGTTAGAGACCAGCTTTATATGATATGAAATAAAAAATAAAGAGACCACAAAGATATAAAAATATAAAATAAACAGTTTTGTGTAAAACAACAAAGACAATTTTAAAAACTTCAATTCTCTTTTTACCGGCGCGCGGCGCGGAAAAGTCACTGAATGTTCTCTGGGAACAGCGAGCGTGCGAGAGCGTTCATATTTAACCGGTGTTTTAAGGTGAACCCTCCCTCTTCACCTCACCTCCACACCCCCTCACGCCCCAAGAAAAGGAATTTTTAATGAGACTACATTTTTAATACTCCTCCTGAGATTTTATTTCCGAGAAGACAACAATCATATTTAGGCACAACGAGCTCGTCGCGTCCTCTCAAATATTCATCGCTTGCTGATCAAACATTCGCTTCTAATAGACTTTTTATTACCTTCGAACTGATTCGCGAACGATTGGATCCAGTTCATTACTAGCAGTTTATATCTGTCAATAAAATATCAATGAAGTCGGAGCTATCTCCGATATCCTGCGAGATGATATTTTAAATAGGAATAAAACATTTTTATGAATAGTTGACGATCAGTCTGCAAATATGAATGTCGACAATATCAAACTTTATTAGAAGAGAATACTGTGATCGGTTAGTAAAGACAGTCGGGAGCATTTGGGAAGTTCACTACCACCGAACTACGTATTAACTATAAATTATATAAGTACCCAATGCATTGTTTGTATTGTACCAAAAACTCATAACTTGTTTATAGTGAACCCCTCCGTTTGACTTAAAAATTTAAACACCATATTATTATTCCTTACACAGATTGAAAAAATAACAATATTTTTAATACTTCCGAAATAGTGGTAATGTGTATTATATTTTTATATAACGCTTCTTTAACCTGCTTTTATTATTCTAATTCCTGTTTCAAATAAGTGTCCACACATAAGATTGTTACGGAAGACAAACAGACGCGTTCCAACTGTATGGTTTCCCCACAGCGGAACCCTGAATTGCCTCAGTATCATTTAGCTCCTCAAGTTTCGGGTATAAAAGAGCTATGTATATATAACGTAACAAATAAACTGAGTAAAATAAAAAGTTCCGTTTCATTGGGCCGTTCTGTTTCATTTCCGGTGCCTCAGTCTTATAGACACCTTATTTTCACCGAGAAATTATAAAGCAAAGCAAAGACAGGGCATTTATTAAACCCCGGTAAGCTCCCGTGTACTGGCAGGCTATGAGGCGAGCGAGATCTTGAATGAAAACGGACAATACATATTGACAACCCTAACTAGTGTGAGGATCAGATTTATTGACAGTTAATTTCGCACATTTAATTCAAGGTGCATTTAATTTTCTTGTCATCAAAACTCGCTACATGGCTGCATGATTGCTCGAGATCATTCTACACAACAATTTGAAACAAAAATGCATCAAAACACACAAGGTTACCACCGACAGCAAACTTAAATATTTACAGGCAGATGAGCGCCTGCAGCCCTGGTCCAGTCCAACGCCGCTCACGCCTAAGCCGCCGCTGGTTTAGAGGCCGCTACATTCAGCCGGCGCTAGTGATAGATCACCCGCCGCCGGCAGCCGGTGTAAAGTCTGCATCCACTTACACGGGAGCCTGGATTTGCACTACACTTTATTTACGCCGCTCTTATAAATCGCCACCATCATACCCTCACGCCGTCCAATTATGTGGAGCAGAGGATTATTACATACTTTTTGTTACGGATCTTTAGTAAGCTTGGAGTTCGCTCGAGCAAATGTGAATAGGTTTAACAGCGGCTTGTTTGTGTTTTGTTTTTTTTTAAGGAATTTATCCATGACAGTTATTTATTTAAACTTCTCGCACACAACAAGGTACGAGGTAACAAAGGTGGCCGTAATGTTTCTTCTTCTTCTTAGGGTCAGTGCATAATATTGTCAAATTAGAAAAAAAAGCATACATGATTTTAGCGCGTACAGATTACCTCAACTTCCTTGATAACCTCATTGCTATAAGCAGGTACTAGACTGTGATTGATAAATGCCACTACATAAAGCGTAAAACGTTTATTGAGGATGATATTCTCTTAGCATGTATATTTCCTTTTTTTAAATGATATTCTTGTTTGTTTCTATCACAATTAAATTCAATTGTATTATTTTGCTTTAAGTACGCTGTACCAGTACAGCGTCCGAATAACTATTTGCTTTAAAAATAAAAATAATTGTTGTAATACTTGTTGATGAATAATTGTTTGCTGCACCGGGCGACGTCATTGCGTCAGCGCCGGCTGTCACTGAAAACCAGCGCTGGGGCTCTGTCTTGCATAGGGTCGCAGCATAATGCTGAGCGATAGCCGTTTTGCGTTTTGCATGTCAACCATTTCTTATTGTATTTTTTTTTCTTTATTTGTTTTAACGTTCTTTTTTGCGTCATGTTTACCGCAAATAAACGTATTTTCCTTCTTTCTTTTCTTTCTTTCTAAATGATTGTATTTCTATAGTAGGTTTATACAACACTGTTACATGCGATCAATCAATGTCATTATATTTTAAAAACTAGATGAGGTCGGCGTTGCTTATCCGATGACTTTAAGAAGAAACACCGAAACAAACCCAGAGCTCACAGTATTTTTTAAATTCCAGAGGGGCCATTCTCGTAATTTTAAGACCGTTCACAGTCTGGGCCCGTATTCCCGTAATTTAAAACGTTCAAAATCTAGTCGCAGTCTCATCTCGGCGACAAGCAAATGTCAAAAACTTGTCAAAATGTAGGGAAATTAGAAGCATTTTTTGACAGATTGAGACTGAGATCAGACTGTGAACGTTCTTAAAATTACGAGAATTACCCTGCTGATCTCAGTCTCAATCTGTCAAAAAATGCTTCTAATTTCCCTACATTTTGACAAGTTTTTGACATTTGTTTGTCGCTGAGATGAGACTGCGACTAGATTTTGAACGTTTTAAATTACGAGAGAGCCTTCTGATATTATCTTAGTCATATTATGTGAGGACCATGTAGATGTCTGAAATGTTTTTTTGAGGAAAAAACCCCACAAATTTGAGTAGACCCGTCCTGTCAGGGATATTGATTATTGCATACCTGTATTATTCTCTGTGTATTGATCTCTAGTGATCTGTGTACAGTCGACTAAACATTGAGTAAAATTAAACCAGTTACCTACTTACTTAGTTCCTCACAAATGAGTACGCTATAACCCCAATAACGATATCAATGTCATGACCGCTTTTCAATGTTTTAAATGTATCTATATTCACAAGAATAGGTACCTAGACCAACCACGGTGATGCATCCATCATATTGCGCTCTCGAGCTCGACTGCTAAGCTGGTGATCAAACCAATACCTCTTGTTGAAATATTCCTAGTGGGCGTTTACAAGCAGTGCGAAACATTGTTGTGCTGTACCTCTTTATTGTCTTTTTTTTCGATAAACATAATGATACACACAAGCATACCTTAACGTCACGGCAGTATTCCCGGAAGGGTTAGGCAGAGGTGTGCCTGTAGTAGACACACATTTCAACAGTTAAAATAATTATTTTTTGCGTAAAAGGTACACTTACTCTTACTTACATAATAATATTATAGTGAATTGTTTTTGATTTCATGTATTTTATTTTCTTTCTTGCTCTTACACACGCTGTCTACATCTTTTTATCGACTTTCCTGTCGCAAGTATGCTGGCAGAGATTTCGTTAGTAATAAGGATCACCTTTGCACTTATTTTTTTCATATCTGTTTTTAGTTATGAGTAAACAGAAAAGAAAAAAGAAGCATATAAATGGTTAAATAAATAAATAGTTGCTAATTCAAGGCTCCCTGTACATGACGCCGGAGCCGCATCGGTGCCGGACCGCATGTTTGTGTATTAGAAGGAAAATTGCGGATCTGCCGCACCGCCGCCTCTCCGGCGCCGCGCTGGAACCAGAGAATTCGTTAGCTGATTGACTGAACTGTGATTTTTACTTTACTATTTAAAACTCGGCATCAATGTGGTCAAGTGCCGGTGCTGCTCCGGCGTTATGTACAGGTAGCCTGTCTTCCTGATAATCATAACTACCTATCATCATTGTGCGCGGATGGCAACAGAGACCTATCATAAGTACCACCATTTGTGTTCTAGTCATATCGGGTCGGTTGTCGCAGCAAACGATATTTACTTCTTAGAAATGCACATTTTTACTTTCATATTCAGAGAATAAATAGCAAACTACAGCAGACACTTACCTCCAGCAGTTGCTAATAAAAATAAAATGCTAACTACATTATAGTGCTGCGGATTACCGACCCACCCATTAGTTACGTCAGAACTGTTCTCTCTTTTTACCTGACAGAGATAAGTAAAGAATATTATACTACTTCATAGCATTTATATTTCATTAAAACGCTTGTGAGAGACCCCAGAAGTGTCAGTATTGAAGTAGGAACGTCCGGTGTACCATGTGCGGCGATGGTTTATGTCAGCCCTGCCACCAAAACGGCTGACTGCCTAATATTTTCTGCGGTAAAAAAATCCGAAGGTAATTGCAAAAAATATTAGGGAGTCGCCTTTTTATATTAAAGGGCAGTTCTCGTAAGTAATTAAAAATGTTCAAAATAAAGCTCCGAACTAATCTCAATGTCACAAATGGTATCCTCCTAAACTAACAAACAACTTCAAACGTGAACTTTTATTGTAATGAGACTGAAAGTTTATTAAAGCCAAAACGGTATTCTTTGATGACTACGTTTTCCGAACAACTTTTACCTCACAAATGAGTGGTAACTTGTAACCTCGAAAATAGGGGTATGGTTCAGAACAAGATGTCTAGAAATATTTTGACGTCAGAGAAGCCGCGGGCGCAGCTGATAGACAAACAGTCATCTCCTGTCAAGAGCCACATCAACAGAAAGCACTCAAAACATTCACAATCCGCTAATATACGCAGTCGCTCCACAGTGCATCGCTCAACCGTAGCTCAACCGGACACCTAATTACCTCCCACCTATAACAGTATAACTTGCTCAATACTCTAATCAATCATTCATAGCACCTCGTTACTTCACCGCACCTCATTAAATCCTATCAATCATTGCATCCCTTTCTATCATAGGACATTAGAGCGAGATGGGTAACCGAAGCGTGTCGGGTTTAAACACGGTTAGCGGTCCGGTAGTGAATTAAACGGTGCATTTGGGAGATAAATGCTCGCCTGCATTTGTGCGGCAGTGCGGCGCGCGGAGTTGCGCGGCCGCGCCCAGAGATGGCGCTGATTCCACTCATTAATCATTACGCGAACGTGTGACGTCCCCGAGTAATGCGGAGACCACTCGCTCGCATCATAAGGTGGTGCAGAAGACTCATTTCTGACGACACTTCAATCGATACGAAATCCTGTCGCGCCAGAGAGTCAAACCATCAGTCTCGGTCGTGAGTCACTGAGTCAATCATCAGCAAGTTCTTAAAATCTGAATTAGAGTTCACAAAAGCAGCAACTTTGTGGATAAAAATTATTAAAAGTAGCCACTCGAGTGGTGATAGTAAATTGTACGACCGGCATCCTGGACAATCAGCTCCGCACCACTATGCTGACGCTAAAAGTTAGCTTTTATTTTTCAAAAAACTTGTGAAAATGAGATGGTATTCGGCCTTCTCTCCCATTCTTCTTAATGGCCACGTGGCACGTACGATATTCTGGTTTTATGCAATATACGTACAGTCATATCGGCGATACAAAATGAGATTCGATTTCAGGTCAGTCGAAATTAACGAGAGGGAATTAATGACCGAAGTAAATGAAGGACAAAGAATGGATGCATTAACTGCTGCCAATATTTTGTTTAACTTACTTAATTATATTTAACGACGAGGGTCTCGTTGTGGGTTAAGTTATTTAATTTGATATTTTTCTGTAAGTACCTACAATATAACGTTACGACTGTATTCTCTGAAAGAGTTCTTTTATTTTATACTTACATTTCACTGATGACCAGTTCAGTTCGTCTGACCCGGTAATCAAACGCAAAACCTCACTTCACCACAACAACGGTCTATTCTGCAAAAATCTCACCGTGAAAACTTAGTTGAATTGAGCTTCAACTGAGCTGTCAATAGCGTCAATAACTAGCAAAAGATAGAACGACAGCTCACTTCACTTCATGTAGTGATTTTTACAGAATAGATCGGCAGGTACTTTTTTCAAGTACTAGTACTCGTAAAAAAAGTGTTCGTCCTTTTTTTAAATAATCATAGTTTTTACATCTGTGTTACGTAGTTTATTGTCTCCGTAGTCTATGGTCATTGCCTACTATGAGAAGAATACCAAACTGAGGGGCAATTCTGGTAAATTTAAGAACGTTCACAGTCTGATCTCAGTCTCAATCTGTCAAAAATATGTCAAATTTACCTACATTTTGACAAGTTTTTGACATTTGTTTGTCGCCGAGATGAGACTATGACTAGATTTCGATCGTTTTAAATTACTAGAATTGGCCTGCTGACGGCATCC
Source organism: Apamea sordens (assembly GCA_945859715.1). Taxonomy (NCBI): domain Eukaryota; kingdom Metazoa; phylum Arthropoda; class Insecta; order Lepidoptera; family Noctuidae; genus Apamea; species Apamea sordens. The sequence continues at coordinate 542,968 of OX243990.1, read as the reverse complement.
ATACGCATGTCAACCTCAGAGGTAAACTGACAGCCTTGATAGGTATTCTTTTACAGCGTCCCTACGATTACGATAACTACGATTTATAACAATTAATTTCAAAGAAAACTAAATGCATGCGGACGTTTATGAAACACGATGAAAAAATTTATTTAAAAATTAATCTATTTATTAAATCAAGTCAAATAAAGGTACTAGTTTTATTTTTATTGATAGATGTAGAACTGTTTCATAACAGTTCTGCATCTTACAACACAAACCTTGTCTTATTCAAAATGAATGAGATACACATACATTTTATTTGTTAGTCTAGTTCGGTACCGTCATAGATTAAGTCCAGTCTCGCTCGGACATTAAGAGTGAGTTGTTGCGTCCAGGAGGCGAGCTATCCTCCCTGAGTGCTGCCCGCTTTAGGCATTAACCGACAGACGAATGGACGGAATGAATGTAAATACAAAGTGTTCGGTTTCGACCGGGAATATCGACTGAAACCTTTCAATCATCCTTCAATTCGAGTACGCGATAGAATGTAGGTGAACACTCAAAATAAAACTGGTTAGAAAATATTGTATGCTTTTTAAGTAAAGGAACAATTTAGCAAGTGTTAACTAAACATAGAAGGGACTGATATTAGGTTTAAAATACTTTATTCTCAAAAAGGCAAAAGGACATGATAATATAAGATAGCAGGTCAGAGGCGGTCAGAGGTAACGTGCTGGCCCGTAGATTTGCTCGGTGCTCTGACCTAGTAAAAATTACTCTTTTTAAGGCCTACTGTCAGAGCTTTTACACGAGCAGTCTATGGGTCAACTACACTAAGAGATCGCTGGATGTCGTTCGCGTTCAATATAATAATGCTTTCAGGATGTTGTTGCGACTGCCCCGGTTCTGTAGCGCTTCAGAAATGTTTGCTGAGACCCACACAGATGGCTTTCATGCCATAATACGCAAAAAAACAGCTTCACTGCTGTGCAGAGTGCGGAGTAGTCGCAACTATATCCTGGGAGCTGTGGCGGAGAGCTATACTCGATTAGGTAGGGAACATGTCTTTCTGCCTGATCGTCCTTTGTTTTTAATAATATTATTTTCTATATCAATGTTACTAACACTAGAATATAAGTTGTGTGTAATACTAACAAATAATGGATCACTGTTGTCTGAACTAAATGATTTATTATTATTATTATGTAATAAACTTATTATTCTAGGTTCCGGTCACCGATACAATACAGTATGCTTACAATTATTATGTTTTCGTTGGGTTACACTTTCTACGGTATTATTCTCAACTAGTAGGCTAGTAACGTTTTTAGTGAGTGGTTTCAATACTGCGATAGTTTTGATTTAAAACCGCTGAAAGAGCTTAATTTTTTTATGATTTAAAAAACTTTGCTCCTTCATAGGTAATATTCTTATTAGCATAGTTTGTACGTGCCATTAGCATTGCGTTTACATATTTGACATTTCTTGGTAAATGTTTCGGTTGTGTGAATGATTCCATACATTATTTTTCTAATCAAAATACAAGATGCTCGATATTCATCAGATTTGTTTCTTTAAAAATTTGTACGTCAAGTATGAATAGCGAAACAGTGTCTTCATGATCCTGTTCAGCGTTCTTTGTAGTTCCTGTACCTTTTTTTCATAGGCGCTACCCCAGATTTCTATGATATATAATAAATGTGATTTATGGCGCCAAACAAGTAGCCGCATTCTGGACTGAGTCTAATTGATGATGATGTTGATTGCTATCGACACACTTAGAAGAAGAATGTGATTTGACAAGTGAATTGTAAATGTTTAGACGCAGTTTTTTTGGTATAAATTGACTTACATTGCGGAGAGATCCAATAAGTGGGGAAATTTTATATTAAAATAAAAAAATAAAAATATTTTTATTAAAATATAAAATTGTTTGTTTGTTCTTGGTCAAACAGTTTTCGATTCTAAAGCCAACGTTATTTTCCGTAGGTTTTTTTTTGCCCTAATGGGATGTTGTCTATAGTGAATGGTTTAAAAAGAACAATACTAGTACTAAAAACTCTTCCGGGAACCATGTAGGTATATTTATTTTTGTACCATTTGGTATATGTAATTAATGAAAATACTTTACACTGTAGTTACAACTTATAATGTCAGTTTACGACTTTACATTAATAGCAGGCTTGTCTGTTCAGCGCGAAAAGGAGCCCTTTTGATCTGGCTCCTACTTTCCGGGGTGCAGCTGTACCTGTGACGGACAGCCTCGAGCTTCTTGACATGAAATTGACAGCAAATCTCAATTTCGGCGAAAACATTGAGTCTAAAGCACAAACGGCGGCCAAAAAGCTGGGCATCCTGAACAAGGTTAAGCGGTACTTCACACCGGGACAGCTTCTGACCCTTTACAAAGCACAAGTCCGATCGTGTATGGAGTACTGCAGTCACCTGTGGGATGGCTCAGCTAAATACCAACTCGCCACTTTAGACTCAGTGGAGCGCAGAGCTAAGAGACTCATTGGAGATAAAAAGCTGGTGGAGGCAAAGCTTCACAGTTTGGCTCACCGGCGAAGTGTCGCCTGTCTGTCCGTCTTCTACAGACTGTACTTCGGGGAGTGTGCTCAAGAGCTACATGAGCTCATCCCGCCTTCACCTTTCTACCATCGAGAGTCCAGACGCACTGCGGGATACCACCCCTATTTGGTTAATATACCATATATACGCACTAAGCGCTTCTCGTCATCTTTTCTGATGCGCACAGCTAAGGAGTGGAACCGTCTGCCAGCGTCTGCATTCCCGAGTTCATACAACCCGAATCTCTTCAAGGCGAGAGTGAATAGGCTTCTTCTGGGCAAGCTCGTTCCACCGTAGATTTCATCCCTGCCTCTGGGCTGGATTGAGGTCAAGAGTGAGCCCATTGTCAATAAAAAAAAATTAAAAAAAATAGCTCGACAGACCTATGCTGCAGTCCTTACATACATAGTCAAGACCCGCTTAAAAGCCGTTATTTTTTTGTTTACTCACTTCCAGACTGTGTCAAAAGCAAGACACACGTAATATACACAAGCGAAAACGTTATTTTATTAGCCGGACATCTTAGCGGGGGAAGTTAATCATGTCCGGTATGCGTAGTCAGATGCGCCGTTATTTGTCCGCAGATGAGGGCGAGTGTCCGACGGTCCGGTGTCCGGACCCTTGCACATACGTTACACGGAATTGTTGCAACACTAGTGTAGACATTCTTACAAGCTCTTTGTCTAGACACGGTAGGTAGAGTCCTGTTTCAGGCTAAAACCAAATAATATACATTTCTTTCTGAATATCAGAAGTCTTTAATTAAAAATATAATTTACTTAATTATTTTCCTCGTTAACTGGGTCCCATATTAAAATGAAGTGCTTCGATTTCAGTTTCTAAGTGTTATTCGATCAGCCAGATTGGAAATAGAAAGTAAAATGGAAAATCTTTGTTTACACAAACTTGGAAAGTAAACTAACTGGCCCTCGCCCTCACCGTCTCTCACCCTTATGTGAAGCCAGAGCGTCTTCATACACTTGCCAAACCAAGCTGCAGAAATTAATTACCTGTTATTGGCTGTAAAACTTTGTCTTAAATGTCATATAGATAGTAAAATACTGCGACTAATAAGAGAACGTAAACATCGCGCCACATTCCTCTCCGGCTGGGACAGCGACAAATGTCATAATATTTAGTGACGCCGCTGTTAACAAACATACCGACATGCAACACGTGCGTACACGCGGCGTCTTCGAGATAAGTTTGGGTAGCTCTTCAAACATACTGTCAGAGCAAGATCGTTACATTCAATAACGTAGAAAACTTAAACAATATTTTTATTTGTTACGTTTACTTGATTTTCTAGTACACAATCACGGATTTAAATCTATAGGAAGTACTTAGCAAGCCTACGGCACATTTATAGCACTGTGGTGAGCAAAACGTGAGCTTAGCTTTGTGAGTGGGCACTGAAACAACTGACAGGCTGCGAATGAGCTTCAAGCCGTACATCGGAGGGGCTTTAATGAGCTTCAAGCCGTACATCGGAGGGGCTTTAATCCAGTAAAAAAAACCGGTTCGTACACACACACACACACACACCCCCACACACGGATGCGCATTCACACAATATAAATGATAATATAGCATAATTTCGCATCGAAAACTAAAGCGTTCGACGCCCAACGAAAAAGTCATATAGGTACTTCTGAATATAATAATCTCTGAATAATCTCTGAATTGGTCTTTTTGCGATTAATAATTTTAAGATAAAACAATTAGAATATTTTTCTTTAAGAAATGGTTTTATTTATTTAAGACAGCTTAAATAAATAAAATAATTTTTGATAAATATGTTTATTAAAAGAACATCACAATTTAACATGTTTTATTATAAATGCAACAATATATTTATATTCAAATGTTATTTATGTTTCAAATTGATGTGACGTTATTTCAAGTTTAACAAATATTTATTTTAATGGTAATTAAGTTGATTTCAGAGTGACTAGCACTATTGCAAAAGTTATAAAAATGTTTGAAGTTGTAGCGTTAACTGAACTTCATTGTGTAGGCATTTATAGAGGTATGAGGAACGGGGTGTAAAGTTCACTCATACTTCATAGAAAAGGAAGGATCCTTTGACCAGACGGGTGTTGTGTCTGGCGGGCAACTGCCCAACGCACGGTTGATGTCGGGATTTGTATGTCTGCTAATTGCGCGGTAAAGTCTGCTTGCGAGATGCAGAATTTTTGTGACGTCAGTATGACGAGTTGTTGGCATGTGGCGCTGTAATAAAATAACTTTCTTCTATTTTTCCATAAACTCATATTTGTTTACATTTTTGGCGAATATGTCACGATTCAAATATAGAACACACCATCACATCTTTTTATACAATTATATAATATACAATGCGCGGAGTGAGTAAACATGTCACATAGATAAAAATAAAATCTGATCCAGTAACAATAATATCACCCACACTCCAGTACTGCCGACTTATTTTAGTATGGCTAAATATGGTGTGAAAGTTTTAAAGATGTAATAGTATTAAGTATTACGTTTATTCAGTTATATACACATATAAATTACATTTTTAAATATTAATGTAAACCACTCGCAGGTGGTTCCATACAGTTTGCATAGTGACGTTGTGTGCTGCTGCTGTTTGTCTGGTCTTAGCAAATGGATCTGACGTATGCTTTTCAACAATCTCACGGTGCCGAGGCGAAGCATTTGTGTAAGCCAATGGCAGGCAGGCGACGCCAACGGTTTATTTCGCCTGTCTCAGCGTGACGATGCAACCACAAACGAACGGCTTTTCTCTACAAAAAAAAAAAGTGATAATATTAGAACTAACCATAAGCCTCCTTATTTAAAAATTAAGAAATCAAAATTACACAATATAAATATAATAAAACATATATTTTATAAACACAATTCATATAATATAATAGTTTATTTAAATGATGTAATACAAAATATTATACTAATAAAAAAAAATACGTATATAATATAATTATGACACTTATTATTTACTTTATTCATTAATGCACATATAAAATTCATTATTTAGAATATCCTTTGTTTAATTTCCATACACATGAAATTTACATTTTCAAATATTTTAGGAAAAAAAATTATTATCATTTCAAAATACTATCTCCAATTCATTTACAAACATATTCATTATATTTTTGAATATTTTAATACAAAATACAGGCAAAAAAACTATTATTATAATACTGTGTAAAACGGTAATGGTTATTATTAAATATCGATATAGTAATTGGTGATGTGTAGCTATGCAGTTATATTAATAAGTAAATACTCCGGTGTTATTTCCCATTATTTTCAGCTATTCATATCCACAATTCGTTAAATGAGACACAACAGACAATCTTTTTAAAATTACTGGGACACGGTGACATAATAAATTAATACATTATTATTAATAATAATATTACTCACCGATATCATTAGGCGCTTTGCGATTTCACTAACAGAAATGTGAAATGTTTTGCTCATGCAAAACAATAATCTGAGCTTTTTGGAATATTGTTAAATGATGCATGGTCAAGTTAATCAATTTATCACAACCGTAAACTTCTTAAAATTGCAAAAGAAGGAGTATAGGTGTAGTTGCTGATGCAGACTGATTCACACAATTCACAACACTGATTCACAATTTAAAGGTACCTAGGAATATATTTTTAAAGCGGGTAGTTACCTTCTAAACAACTAGCAAATAATTTGAAGTAGGCGAGAAACTTGTGGCAGATTCTCAAAGCGGTCAGTTAGTATATTAACTCTAAATTACAAAATCGTGCGTGGCTGACATTGTGAGTACAGTAGCGATAACCGCCACAATGTGTTCCCGTATATCTTCACATTCGCGGAGGGCGCCGCGAGATATGTTAAGCAATCAAGCGACGCGAACCATCCACGACGCGACACGACACGACAACGGAGCGACTGCGGCACGACTCCGCCCCATTTGTAACCACACACTGCTCTATTAACTTTCCGGTATTTCTTCGTATTTTTGTGTTCATTACTCTGTTTTATCTCGAGGTTCTCAAACGGGGACAGCAAACTGCTCTTAAAATGATTGGTCGCCGCCGTTCGCAGTTATTTATGGGAAGCAGGCCGAAGTTTGGTGAGTGAGAGTACTTCGTTGTGACGAAGAAATCTTTAATTAGATCACGTTGGTTGGCGGATGTTTAAATTATTCAGGGGCAGTTCGAGATTTTAAATTAAATTATCTAGAGGACATCAACCTCATCAGCATGTAATTGGTCGAATCGTTTACTCGCTCACTGTCATCTTTAGAACATTATCTCTGCTGAAGAGTAAATCTGTCTGTACCACTAGAATTTAACAGACTGTTGCTAATTCACGATGTCCATTCAGGTCTCAACCAGGTATAACTCTCTTTGTCTGTTACGTAATATATCAATTTATTTAACACACATGCTGCATGCGATAAAACACTATGCAGCTTCAAGATAAGTAAGTTTCTAGATCAGTTAGATGCAGGTTTACTATAAGATCTTAAAGTTAGTTAAATGTTCGTTCTGCGAAACTCTCAACTATGTACAAGAATTTCACATCGCAGGTTAGACAACAATATAAAACTACACCTAAATGCCTGAAACATTCACGTACGTACGCTCAGCAAGAAAAACTGGCGTTCACTTTACGAATACCACCTCCAGACATATTAATACATAAAATACAACTCTTAGGTCAGACAAATAAGGTTTCAAATTGAGTTTATGAGTAGTATTTAAAGGTTTTCAAGTATTTAGAGTGCATTACACATTTGCGGAGTTACATAAGTTGGACTTGTGTGACGGGATCGGAATGTTAAAACATCGAGTACGGAGCAGTAAGGAGCGGTAAGGAGGCAAATGTATGTACTTACATGCACTTTTGTACCTGACAGAGTTGCTATGCTGAACGTATTGCGTTTGTGCGCTACTTCAACCTTCGAGGAATAGAGAGGGGTGTAAGGGGGAGGGGGAGGGGGCACGTCTCGGATATATTATCCGCTTGTGTTTATTTACCCTAAACATGACATATATGTTTCATGCTTGTTTGATACTGTTGCATTGGTATAGTGTGCTAAGCGCGTTTGTTAAGCGGAAAGTATGAGTTTGATTCCCAGGTTGAATAAACCTCATTGGGATTTTCAGTACGAGGTAGTATGGAATTCTTTGCTTGGTATCGTAGATAACCATCCTAACTTATCTTAATGCCGAATAAGGATTAAGTTCCAGGGGTTTTCACTATCGGTGAATTCATGTGGGTGTATTATTGTAAAAGCTGCATAAAGGCTTGTTGTAATTACCACCGCAGCAGCCTATCACCTGTCGGAGATGACTGTTTGATGAAATATAAAAAAATCTCTGACATTTTCAGACCCGTATAATTTCTCATTTCCATATTATCATCATTGGTTGGATCGTATAATCGGTATCCGTTTCAAGCGAGTGAGCGCTCCGATAATATTTATTCAATCTTTATTTAATTTTGATCAGACTGATATGAACACATACAAAAGATATTGACACTGAAGCCTGTCGCTATAAAATACTCGTTTACATGCGAGCATTTTATAACGTTGTTCTTTCAACTGTTTTGCATAAGACAGGACGTGAAAATGCTTAATGAGGCATTTAGTGAGTAACAGTGCTATGATAAATTATATTTATTTCCATAAATGGAATTTTAAAACTGCTTCGTTGGGTTGTGGCTGCACGCGCTGCTGCAGCTCGGACAGAGTGTGACGGGGTTTACTCCAGGAATTGCTCAGCAGCCCGGAGTCTGGATTCGTGACCGGTTGATGGCAATAGGCTCGTCCTCTATTTAATGAGTCGAACACATAACTAGCGTGACGCGGCTGTACTATCGGTACACCTCTGCCTAACTGGCGTGACGCGGCTGTACTATCGGTACACCTCTGCCTAACTAGCATGACGCGGCTGTACTATCGGTACAGCTCTGCCTAATTAGCGTGACGCGGCTGTACTATCGGTACAGCTCTGCCTAACTAGCGTGACGCGGATGTACTATCGGTACACCTCTGCCTAACTAGCGTGACGCGTCTCTACTATTGGTACACCTCTGCCTGACCCTTTAGGAAATTACAGGCGCGATGTATGTTATGATTCAAACACACTTGTACACGTCACAACTAAATTATGTTAAAAAAATAGAACTGCTTGGTGCATTTGGCCAATCATCTTCTCATTTAATCGTAAGCTATTAATCACACCAAAAGTTCTCACGGTAACCCATAAAGCGAACAAGATGTTTTGTTCGACCAATACAGAACAAAATAAATAAAGCTATTTGTGCCATCTCCTCTACTGCAGTTGGTAATGATAATATCTGTTCAAGAATGATTTCTCCTATCCTCCCTACACTACTTCCTGTCTTGACCCACATTTTTAATTTCTCCCTGTTCTCTTGTACTGTTCCTGAGGTCTGGAAGTAAGCTCAATTCATCCCCTTACCCAAAATTCCTAAGCCGGTCTCACCCACCGATTTTCGTCCCATTTCTATCCTCCCATTTCTCTCTAAAGTTCTTGAGCATATTGTTCATCAACAACTTTCTGCTTTTCTATCTGCGAATGACCTCCTTAGCCCTTTTCAGTCTGGTTTTCGACCTGCCCGGCTTTTTTGAAGGTTACTGATGACATCCGCTGGGCTATGGACCACAAATCTCTTACTTTACTTGTACTTCTCGACTTTAGCAGTCGATTTCGACATCCTTCTAGGTATCCTTAAATCTTTAAATTTCTCCTCTTCCTCTATTGGTTGGTTTAACTCCTATCTTAATGGCCGCTCACAGCGGGTTCGTCTTGACGAGTCATCTTCTGATTGGTGCTCTCTTACCGCAGGTGTGCCTCAGGGTGGCGTTCTCTCTCCTCTTCTCTTTTCTATTTTTACTAACTCTGTCACCAGAGTCATCTCTTCTTACCTATCTCTATGCTGACGACCTCCAGCTTTACAATAATTTCCTAAGGGCAGATGCGGAAGCCGCTCTTTCAGCCATGAACAGTGACCTGGATTTGATTAGCGAGTGGTCGCGGTCTTTTAGACTGCAAATCAACCCTAGGAAATCCCAGGCCATAATTATCGGCGGCAAGTATATGCGGAATAGGCTCGATGTAGCGTCGCTGTCTCCACTTTGTCTGAATGAAGTTCAGATTAAATACTCACAAACGGTTAAAAACCTGGGGGTAACCATGGACTCCTACCTATCGTGGACTGCTCATGTTGCTCAAGTCAGTCGCAAAGTGCACTTTACTTTCCATTCCTTGAAATGTCTCCAGGGTTTCTTGCCCTTAAACACCAAAATCTCTCTTGCTCAAAACCTCATTCAGCCCATTATTGATTACGCCGATGCCTGTTATTTGGATACCACGGAGGAGCTTTTAAATAAAGTTGAGCGTTTGCAAAATATCTGTATTCGTTTTGTTTTTAACCTTAAAAAGTTTCATGTTGTTTCGTGTTGTCATGTCTCCAACTTTCGCAAGATACTCAAGTGGCTCCCCATTCGACTTCGCAGGAACTCTCGAATTTTGTGTCTGCTATTCAATCGCCTTCACAATCCTAAAACACCATCCTATCTGCGGGAGCGTTTTTCCTACGCCCGTCCTTCAGATGCACCTTGCAGGTCGCATCTTAAAAACCTTCTCAAGTCCCCTCCCCACTCCACTAACTTCTACTCCTAATCCTTCACAGTGCACGCGGTGCGATTGTGGAATTCACTACCGCTTGACATTAGGGTCTGCCAAACTGTTGCAGTTTTTAAAAGAAGAGTGAAAGAACACTATCTGGCCACTTCATCATAGTTGTGTATGTATTTATTAATTTGAGTATGATATAATTATTATCATTCTAGTAATATTTATTTTAGAAGTATTTATGTATGTTTATTTGTATGTAGGTTAGTATATTTTCGTAATTTTTATTTAGTATCTCTGTATCTATTGTCCTATCTCAGGTATGCTGGAAGAGATTTCTTATGAAATAAGCATCACCTCTGTACCTGTTTTTTCTGTTGTGTTTTTCAATGTCTGTTTATATATGTGTGTACATAAATGGTAAAATAAAATAAATAAATAAAATAAGTTATTCAGATACAATAAAGTCGGTCAGAAGTTTACATAACAACAACACCTGCGCGTCAACAATGCTGGTTAGTGCTGCGACAGCGCGCGTCAGCGGATCCCGGGACACGTGACACAGCCCGGGATCCACCGCTATATTAAATATTGAAAACTAATATGTTGTCCCGCGCCCCTGTCCAACCTGCTTGCCTTTAACAAACGCAGCGTAATATATCGCCGGCCGCCACATACACATTACAAAAAATGGACGATATAAACCGATCGAGCCTCGTATCCAATCACGTGGTTTTGGATTGCTGAACAAATTGCTCGATTTATTTTTAGTGGCTTTTCTTTTGTTTTATTGCCGAATATAAGTTGATTTGTGGAAGCAACATATAATGGTCGGCTTGTTTATAAACCACGGTTTGTATTAAGTGTTCTATTTCACCCACAAATTGAACCGAATTATTATTTATTACTTTAATAAATGTGTACATCAATACTAGAATGTTCGTTATTTCAAATGCAACATACTACTTAGAAATCATTAGACAGTACATTCATTTTATTGAATGACAAAATAATGTACAAATAATAAGTATACTCAACACCCAGAGCTTTAGAACTACCAAATAATAAACGGCAGTAACTTGTACCAAAGTACCCGAGCCCGCAACGTTTGATTCGAGCCGGGAGCTGTAGCTACTGCTTAATAAACCACTAAATACAGTAAGAGCACAATCAGCAATTCATTGGGTGTATTGCAGCGTTGGGTGAAGCGCGCCAGGAATCCCGGGCAGCCCGGGATTGCGACGGGATCCCGATGTATTTTCCCGGCGCGTTTGCTATTGTGGAATCCGAAGCGCGCGGCCGCGGATTTTGACTTGTACCGTGCAGTACAATTGTTTCTGTGAAAGATGTTTGCTTTTTAAAATTTAGGAGCGCTTTGTTCAAAGAGCTTCTGACAGCTATCTCTCGAGCTAATCCTGCACTCTCTGTTCTATTTTGTAAGTCATATTTAAGTGCGAGCTGGTATAATATGTGTGCAGTGTTTGTTTCCTAAGACTTTAAGTTACATCAAACAACAGATTTTTTTTATAAAATAGGCAGATACAACTTGTTATCCCTAAAAAAAATACCTGCTCACAATCTAAGATAGTATGGCGTTTCAGAGATATTGGATGTTAGAACCTACTTACTCCTATCAAGGCAATTAAATTACTAATCGGGTAGATGGACCAGCCACCTCCTTTCCGATGTTGCTCTGCAAGTATTTACTAAGTTGTCGTGTAGCGACAAGGAGAGCTAAACTTTAAAGTTAAGGGTAGAATTAAATTAAAGAAAGGGAGGTAGAAAACAATTAAAGATATATTTACAAGGATGGAGATGGAATGGCAGTAGTGTGTATAATGTGGAGGTGGGGTGTATGGGTGACGATGCGTGATAGGTGGGTTGAGGACACTGAGGTGGAGATACAGCTGGAGCTAAGAGGTAGACGCGAGGCAGGTGCTGGCGACAGGTGCCGGTACAGATGCGGGTTCAGGTACAGGGGCAGGTACAGGTGCAGGTGCAGGTGCTAGTGCAGGTGAGGGCAAGTGCTGGTGCGGGTGCGGCACGGAGGACACCCGCCCATGCGGGTGCCCTCCGCGGGGGCGGGGGCGCACGCAGCAGGCCAGGACGCAGCACGGCAGCAGGAGAGAGAGGCACGGCGAGGACGCTGTCAGCCCGCCAGGTGAGGCGGCCCTCGGATGAGGCGCAGCCCAATACTAATAGGAGCCATTCACGGAGGACGGAGGACGGAGGTGTAGGCAAGGTCCGACAGGTACCGGAGCGGAGAAGTACGCTGTTGTATTCGCTTTAGAGGCGAAACCCGAACTGATGCTTGCATTGCGTGGATCTATTAAGTCAACTCGTAGAATAACATCATGTAGAAAATATGAATTTGAGATATGAAAATGGCCAGTGATTAATCATGCATAAGTTTGCATATACAGGATGTCCCAAAAGGTTACGTAGCTGGGAAGGGGTAGTCACAAGGGTCACCAGAAAAATAAAAAAATAAATCCCCTTTGGGTATTTAAAAAAATAAATGGCATTTTTTTTAAACTAAAAATTTTACACCTTGTGGGGCTATTTTGCTAACTGCAAATATTGCTGTTTTAAAAAAATGCTGTTATGTAATCGTCAATAACCCATTACCAACCAATATGCCATTTATTTTTTTAAATACCTTGAGAGGATTTATTTTTTTATTTTTCTGGTGACCCTTGTGACCACCCCTATCACCCCCCTTCCCAGCTGCGTAACCTTTTGGGACACCCTGTATGTACCCTGCGCTAAAAAGATACAGGCCGGTAAGGATTTGAAAGGAAAGTTGCCATGGCGACGTATTAAACGTCGTTGTCAAAGCTGTCATGATAAAATATATTCTTAATAAAATACAATAAAATCTATAGTTATTTTGTATTAGAAGTATAGTGTTTATAGGAAAAATTATATCCATCAATGTGGGCAAAATTACCAACCCTTGGATGTCACTAAATCGTCGTACTCTCATGTTAAAGTTGGAGCTATGTCTGTGTTCTGATTGTGGATAAAACGTGTTATGAGAAATAATCAGATCAGCACCTAACGGTAACAAAATGCTTGTTCTGATTTGAAGGAATGAATAAAGACAACTGTGAGTATGTACATTATGTTACAAAGTCCACTATTAATCATTTTAAACAAAACTACAAAATAGGGCATCTAGAAACAAATCTAATTTATTATTAATAATATAAAATAATTAATAATGAATTAGTGTTAAAATTAATTCAATTCTGTCTCAGTCTCGCGTGCGCGCCTTAGGTTCGCTACACGCGAGCCATTCATTAGAGAATCAGAGTAATGATGAATTCGTCGGTGAACTAAATGTAATGTTGTTAACCCATTTACAACACCTACATCGGTGTAGTCAGTCTAGTTAAAGATACTGAACACAGTCGCCCATGTTCAGTCTCTTAATCGGCGCGCACATCTTGAGTCAGGGTTTTGACTGAGTTCCATGAGAAAAACCCCGGAAAACTATGCATAAGTACAGACATAATAAAATAAACATACATGGGATTGAACCTAGAAATACTCAGCAGTCGCACTTACGACCACTACACCAACGAAGCAGACTTCCATACGAGACAACATAAACCACAACAACTATGTAGTATCGGCGACCTATCTAGACCATCCTCAACAGAAGAATTTAATAACGCTCAGCGTCGATCGCCACTAATTGTGCCGGCGCGGCGCCCGCACACGGCGGGAATCGCGTGAGTCGCGCGGGTCGACGCGGGTCCCTGCGACCGCGGCTCCGCGCGGGCCTCGCGCGCCGCTAATTTCCCGCGTGGCCCATAAATTACGTGCACTTTGTCCTCACTACTCCGCGCCTCTGCGACTACCAACAGAGGATCAATTTGGGCGTTGTAAAATTCTATTGTTTCAAGGAAACAAAAAAATTTAGATTGCTAGGTAAAATTTTATTTAACGTCTGCAGTATTTTTTTGTAAAACGACGGAATGCATGAAGTTTATTTCCAACGTAAAACTCGCTACACAACACGGTTAATTTACAAACAATAGGGCTACTATATAAAATTATATTTATTAGAACAAACCTTCTAAACACATCAGCTTCATATGAAAGTACAGTTTAAACATACACAAAGCCAACTTAAACAATGCAGGCATCAAGCCGTTTTATTTGTAATGTTTGTAATTAGCGTATGGGTCTATTTGTAGCGTCGTATTCGGTGCTCAACTGGATGCGGAAACATTAGCTCGCGGTGCATAGTGCCGCGCTCCGGCACGGCGGCGGACCGGTGCGGGCCGGTGCAGGCTGTGCGGCGCGCTCGCGGCCGGACATCGCGCGTCGCGAATGTTGCCTACGCGTGCGGGCGCCGCGCATATAGTTAACTGTCAGTTGCGACGTCAATAGCAAAGCGCAGAAAACCCACCTCGGCATAAAAGAGTGCAGATTGAAGATGTCGCTATATTAGAGGACAACGAAAAAGTATTGATTCAAGCTTCACAAGTTACTCTCACTTAAAAGGGTGCAGTTGCACAAGTACCATGTGTTATTTATAAATACTTTATTGTACACCAGAAACATACATTACAAAAAATAAATTAAACACTACATACAAGAAACAAAAAAAAAAAAATTCTACTCGGGACAAGCGCAGGAACTACAAACAATAAAAAAGAATATTAAATCTAACAAAATCATGAACACAACAAAAAATAAAATAAAAAAGAACATAACTAAGTTTACGAATAACTTATTTAAAGTGCACTTGTTTAATGTATTCCTTGAAAAGTGTGACACTAGTGCTAATTGCAACATTTTTTGTTATAATTTGGTTGCATAATGGTTTGTTTAGGAGATGTCGAACTTTTTAAGCTGTCGAATTTTTGGGAAATTTAGCACCTCTCGACCATAAACAGCTTATTGTGAAAAATGTACATACTCCGGTTTGGACGTCAACCTGACTTGTCCAATAGCTCAGGAAAGAATACGAAAATGAATCCTTCGAAAACCAATTTGTCAAAAAGTACGTCCACGTAGGTATCGTCATGTTATTATATTTTATTTAAACTTCTATATTGTTTATGGCGGTTTACTCAAAATGTAAGTACATAGGACATTTGATGTACAAATTACAGAAACAACTTCCTTGTGTTGTTAGGTTTCTAAAATAGTACAAACAGTGCGCACTTTTAGCACGTGTTTGAGTTAAAGTTTTTCCATACAGGCAGTTTTGATAGTACTATGTAGCACACATTTTTCAATGTATGCCTTGTTGGCTGATTGGCATAATGGAACTGGCCCTGGTCGAGAAAATCAGGTAAGATCTGTCACTATCAGGTAAGATCTGTCACTATCAGGTAAGATCTGTCACTATCAGGTAAGATCTGTCACTATCAGGTAAGATCTGTCACTATCAGGTAAGATCTGTCACTATCAGGTAAGATCTGTCACTAACAGGTAAGATCTATCACTACCAGGTGTATTTTTACCAATGCCGTTTGACAGTAAACGCATTTACCCATTCGAATTAGAGTTAATATGCTTTCCGCACGTCACTCAAAGTGAACCTTCTTTTCAAAATGTTTGTTGCTACACTATGAACAAATGTTTTTACAAAACTCAGTTAGTTTAAGCGAGGCTAGTTTATTTCGTTTAGCGTTTAAAAGCACACCTCCAGCGCAAATATATGGAGCGCAATGAATGTACATTAACAGGTTGGATGTGAAGTAGCGCTTTACGTTATTTATTACTTCAGCTAATTAAACATTTCGAAAGTGCTTCAAGCGACGTGGAACATTGTCTTATTTTTTTATGTAGCGTAATGTCCTGGCTGTAACAGTGTGAAATTCATTTTCAGTATGAGATGGTAAGTTAAGGTCTTGAATTCCTACCAAAAGTGTGAAATTGTTCTTCAAAGTCTCGTAATAAAGAAGATGTAGTCGCATCTACATTTATTGGCTGTATTTTATTCGGAACACTTTACTGCTTTTACTCCCTGTTGGTTTTAATCACTTCGTGTTAATATACTAGATAGTAAGAGATAATACAGTACAGAATCGAAAGTAGTTGCGAACCGCGCTCGCTATACTTATCTTTTTACTTCAACATTATTGTGTAAGTGCATGAAGCCTGCAACAGCACCAAAGGCGAACACTTTGCCGCTTCACTTAATGTACTGCTGAAGCATCCAAGTCCAAGATTTAATAAAGTAGGGCTCGTATCGCGCGGTGCTTCGGCCGCTTGTTCCCACTTCCACGCGATACGGTATCCGTCTCTGTCAGCCGCTGGCCGCAGCGTGCAGCGGCCGCATGCAGCGCTGCAGCGGATTAGAGGTATAATTGATGTCGGGAGATAACGGGGGATGCAAGCACTGCATCACTGTTCACTGCGTACAGGGTGATGATAATATCTACTCGACATGGTATTTCTTAAGCTGGTCTGGCTGGTCCGAGATAAAGAACTATTGTGTTAAAACTTGTTACTTATAATTTTTTTATAAGTTGAAGGTTGTATGCGTGAGTTATGTGTAACGAATATTCACCTCGGCTGCCCTTGACTAAAACACTCTCATACAACTCAACGTAACACAGAAACTATATAGCATACAATTTAACTAGTTACCTTAATACAAGTCTTCAAACTTAACATAGCAACTATGTTCAACACGTTATAGATAGAAATTTATTTACTAATTCAATAACTATAACTTTCTTTTCCAATAAAGTTATCACGAATATAACGTTGTCCCAGCACACAGGTACATACGTATAGGTACGTCCCAGCACACGTCGCATTGCCCGCGAATGAGCGACGCGACCAAAATGAACACACATTGACACTAATTGGACTCCTAATGTGTCGCCATATATTATACTATATAAGTAACTTATTCAAGATTTATTATGTAGATCTTATTATAATTACAACGTTGTTCATTTTATAATGAGAACATATATTGTTTACTCGTAATAATATCATTAGATATTTGTTTTAAAAAACTCGTGAAAACATTAATGAATATTAATTTATAACCACTGTATTTTTTAAGTCTTTGAAGAACAAACACGACAAATATTCTGAATTATGGCCATACTACGTTGCAGGACAATATTTAAGCAACAAATAATAGAAACATAATATTTCACGTGCATCTGAAATACATTTCTCGCTTTACAAAACTTGTTTCCAAGAAAATAGTTTTCAAAAAACGTCTCACTATCAGTTATTTCTATTCCCCTCGGCTCTCTTATACTTTGTATAAGTTATTTCCTTACATATATCAGAGAAGCATATTTTAAATGTACACATATGTACACAATAGCAACAAATGGCACGACTCCGGATCGCGACCTCTGCCTCGTAGCGCGTAGCACCGTAGCGTGGCGTAGCTCTGTAGAACCGTAGCACCGTAGCGGCGTAGCGTCGTGGCAACAAAACGTCGCCTCTCGCGAGACACGCCACTCACACACCTGGCTTGCTTAACTGGCGAGCAGATATAGCAAAGGCTTTAAAATATTAAGAATTTTCATTTACTGGTAACATAGTCTGTGATTAGTAACTGTGGCGATGTTTGGCGAAAGCCTATGTCCAACATTGGACGTCTTTCGGCTCACTGACGATAATGATAGCTTGTTAAAATAATGATATTCTATAGTAGAGTTGGTTTGTGTCGTAATAAAAAGCTTCAGCATTAATTAATAATTTTATCGACGGAAATGGCAGCTAATTAACTAAAACACTCCGTTGATTTCCAATTTTCACTTTTAATTGTATTTATTATAATTAAGGTAGCAACGATAAGACAAATCGTTTTAATTTGCGTAATTACGAGTTATGTAATTTTAAATAAACCAGTTTGTCGTGTGCTGTTAATTAATATGCGGTTTAAAACATTACTAAATTATCATAAATATAATTGACATACTTGTTCAGATTTTGAACGTTATAAATTACGAGAATTGGCGTTCTGGTCGCTCACCGTGTCGCAAAAGTTGCGTGTTGGTGTTTGCCAAAGAGCGATGGAGCGTAGCATCCCGGGCTTAAAAAGACAGGACAAAATTCGGAACACCATGTTGCGTTCCAAAATGGTATAATAGACGTAGGCAAGAAGACTGCCAGGCTCAAGTGGGATTGGGCAGCTCATAGCAGCCACCACGATGACCGCTGGGCAATAGTTTCCACACAACGGGTGCCTGAAGGACTTAAGGAAGGCTTTTTCCCAGCAGTGGGACAGAACAGGTGACACAAAAAAAAATGTGCATATCTTTACCAATCCGATCCATTTTGATAATGCAATATACATTATAATACGGACAGCTGTTCATATGTGAGCTGGATAATCTTCATTCTTTTAGTTTCAGGATCTGATATCTAGGGACTTAAAGAAACCACATATTTTGATACTGAAAGTTTCAACTAGAGCCTCCTCTACACTAGTATAGCAGAGCGCCTTGCATAACTGAGGCATATTCAAGCGGCTCATCTCGTGAGATGCACATTTGCACCGCCTCCGCTCCCCCGCGTCACCTACACCCCCCGCACCCCGCGCCCCCCGCCGGTGACCTCTTTGTGGAACCTTTTAGGATATCATCCTCCCGAGCAAATACGCGGCAGTCACTATGAAATATTATTCAATTTTATAGTCAACGTGAAATATCGAATACCTGCTTGTAGCCTGTAGTGGTAGGATTAATAGATCCTCCGTATTGTATCCTTTTGTTAACATTATTTAAGTTAGAGCGAGGTCACGTCGCGACTACGTGAACAGACGCTGAAGGCGGCAGGTATCAACTATATAAACTACATGCTAAACAGGAAAAGTTTTGTCGCGCGTGAGTTCGAAAGTCAACTACAATATACTGCAATTACAATAAGCTCAGAAAGGCTCTCGATAGCACACCAATGTACAGTTAAGTTTATATAAATAAACAACAAAAATAACATTAGAAACCACGTGTCAAAGTACTTTATCGAATAAAATACTACGTAAAGATCGGCAAATATTTACAGGAAACCAACAATCCAAAGTTTCATCACAGTAATGTTCCCGGCGACCGCTTCATATCGTGCGTATCATGTAGTGCCCGGTGCGTGACGTCAAGGCTAGTGTTTTCCATGGACATGACTAGAGAGGGGACACAATCGCGTTAACGACTGCTGCGCGTCAATCGCAAGTCAAGTTAGCGAGCTATATGTCGCGGCACTATTACTTATAGTGAGCGATTGGACTCTTTATTACGAAAGATAAAGATCTGGCATCCGCTGCCGCAAAAATATAGTGCTAGAGAATGATTTAACGATAAAGCTATGATAAATAATTATTTATTTCCAGTATGTATTTTTATGTACTTTCTCACTTAAAAAAAATCTACAGAATTTTGTCGCGGCCAAATAAAATTAAGAAAAATTTAAAAGTTGAAAATTCTCCAGAGCTTCGTCTTATCTTAACATCTCAATCGAATGCTAACCTCGAGGTAAGTCTTACCTCTGTGCGCACAATTTGTGTAATAGCTGCTGAACAAATGAGCGTCGCGGCACGTCGCCTCCCGCGCCGCCATTAGCTGAATTAAACGTCTCTATGTGGCCAATATACTCTCCTGTCATAACACAGGGCTGCCGACTGGAACATACCTTGAAAAAGAGCTGAAGGCATTCATCTGTTGAAGTGAGCAAAGTTATAAAATGAATAAATTCACCTGAAAAAAGCAGTTATTTTATATTATTCTAAACCACACGTCTTTAGACGAGAAAAATATCAAACTGCATAGCTTAAAATGCCCATGTTAAACTTAACACCGATACAGGTCGCAGTGGTGTTGAGTTCAACACAGGCGCTTGTTAGCGAGCGGCCAGCGGCGTTCGTTGTCGGCCTACACTATCATCCCACACCTCAATAAATCAATCAACTGACACAGAGCTGGCTGAGGACAGGGTTTTATGGCGCAGCCTGAGAAAGCCCAGGCTGCGCCACAAAACCCTGTCCTGCACCTTTCGCATCCAGTCTGTCCCAGCCACCTTTTTAAAGTTCATCTAGCTAGGGGGCGTCCACACTACGCTTGCCGATACTCGGTCTCCACCCCAAACTCGTCTGCTCCACCGACCATCGGTCCTTCGACAAACATGGCCAACTCACTGCCACTTTAGCTTGCTTACTCTGCGCGCTACTAGTACATCGGTAACTCCGGTTCTCATCCAGATAACTTTATCCCATACCTATTAACATTATAATATGAAAACATTTTAAAGGCTAATTATTTGTAAAAGAGTAACCGTGAAGTTTCCTGCCAGCTCTTTTCCGATAACGACCAATAGGAACCGTCCACCTAGCTTCTGATGTTTCATACGTTCCCAAGTAGGTATATGTGAAAAAAAGAGAACTTAATGAGCTTTGTCTAAATCGACTGAGTGCAGCGAAAATAGCACAACTTTCCATATCCAACCGACTTTCTTAGCAGTAGGCAGCCCTGCTGAAGTGAGCAATGTACCCGTGTCATAGGTATTGTGGAGGTACATTATTGTGTCGCGAGTTGAGCGCGTGCTCCGGCAGGGGCGCCGCCATTTATTTGTTAATCTGGTGGGACGAGCGGGGTCATCAGTCAGAACAAAACGACAGTGCAAGGAGAAGGGGCTTCAAATGTATCGCTGCTGATAGCATACATAAGTCATCGAGGGATTAGCTAGATCTGACATGGGACGTTGTTTGAGGAACTTTATATTTACGTCATTGTATACAATCATAGAGCGTGTTGGGGGACTATCTTACGTAATGTTGTCGTTCAAAAAGTGCTGATTCTCAGCCTAGTTTGAATAAATGACTTTTGATTTTGGAATAATATTTGTAATCCTGTTCCTCACTCGTCAAGATGATGCGTGATTAAAGAAAACTAGAATCGTTTATCATAATTATAATCCGCTGCCACCTTTTTGGGTACATTGCAATAATAATATAGAAAATATCCTGCGGTACTTTGATATAGTGCTAGAGACGTTTAGTGAGGAAAGAGTACAGATTACAGACTGTCAAACATCTGCTCTATCTGCAAACTAAGTGAATCCGACTCATGAATTTGATTTCCCGACTAGTTCCTTGCAACTCAAGTTTGCTCCGTTATTCTAACAGATGGCGTGCAATTAAACAGTAAATTACCTCCCCCGCTCGCCCCGCCACCCCCCGCTAGCCTCGCATCGGACGGTATTTACGCCGTCGTTACGACACCGCGCCGGATTTACAGCCCCGAGGAAGCACCGCACCGCGCTGCTGCCAGTAACATCGTCTTGCTTCTGTCTTCAGTACAACTTAGAGAAAATAACCACTATGGTAATATATTACTTAATACTATGATGACTTAAAACTGATTACCTATTGGTTGATCGACAGCTAAGAAAACAAAATTTAATAATTGTACGCACAAAAAATGTCTCATTTCATATCTCATTCCATGTATTTATAATAAGAATACCTGAGCAAATACATCTTAAAGAATACCATAATTTTAACCTAAATAAAAATATTCAACCCCCATTAACCTCTGTTTACCCACAGAAGCAAATAGTGAAACAAACAGCCAAACAAGCAAACAGTAGCTCCGCACGACGGCGGCGCCCTCGCGGCGGTAATTGGTAACGGACACCGGCGCGCGGTGTCGCGTGTCGCGCGGCGGCCGGTGAAGATTTTGTGCTCAAACAAGCGACAGAATTGCAATAAAATGTAAAGAAAATGCTGTTAATTAGATAGACAAAGGACTAACATTAACAACGGTCGAGAAGATTCGAACATTTTTCGGGTGAATGTTGTTCTTTGAATATTCGGGACACATTATTTTGATTTAAAAAATACCGTTAAAAGAAGAACAAATTTTAACACAAAATCTGATTTAAAGCAAAGCCGTGCAAAATTATCATCTTATTTACCACCAATATTATTAACACGCACTAAATTATGTGATTAACAATTACTAGGAACGTTTATTAAACCAGATGGTTTAATACATAACATTATAAATTCAAATCATAAACAGTCTACAAACATTTCGACGAATAGATAATATAGTTTAACATTCAAAATCACACCTATTTTAACAGGATTTAACTGCAAAAGGCATATATTCAATATTGACCTAACTTGCGAACACAACATTGATACATACAACATTGACACATTGCGTTGATACTCGTTGAACTCTTTTCAATGGCAGAATGTCGACCGGTACGACGTATGAGCTACGGCGGCTACGCGCTACGATGGCTACGCGCTACGACGGCTACGCGCTACGATAGTTAGAGTTCCCTTAGTTTGATGGAGTGATGTTGCTTTATTTTAGTTTTTTCTTTATTTAAGGTCATCTACGATGCGACTTTCTTGTTCTTATTCAACTAATGAAGTGATGCTAGTTTCTAAAAGAAAAAGGAAAAAATCTAGGTTATTATCATACCCAGATTGTCAAATGTATTATATTACATAGTAAACTTTTCGAGTGTTAAACAGATGAAACTGATTATTGCAGTATTTTCGTGAAACTTGTAGTTTTGTTTTCTTATCACCGCTATTTTCTATATGTATATATTACATAATAATATAAACATGAATCTTTGATTTAAAAATATCATGTTTAACAACCCTTTTCGAAAACTCGTACTTTTATAAAGTTAACAGAAACTGTATAAACAATTTGCGTGAAGTATTACACGGACATTAACTGTTGGCGCAGTTTGTCAGACGATTAACGACTCGCTCACGGCTCAAAGAGACAATTAACGGCGAGTCAACGGGAAACTTTGTGCCGATGTTTGTAGCTTTTTATAAGCTTACTTACCAAGTACTTACTGTTTACACTACAAAGTTATGTCGACTTTATCATAGTTATGTGCTTCAAATGGTTTTTAACTGAGTACTGATTGTGTGCAATTCAAATCACCGGTCTACGAGATTGCGTAGGTTTGCTACAGCTGCGTACCTACTGCTACGAGCGCGTAGTGTCGTAGCACTAATGGAGCTGATGATTGTGTCTTCATTCTTATCGTTGGACTTATATATTGTTGTGTGTTTTAAAACTAGGTGTAACCATTTGTTATGACAGTAAAGTATAAGATCCTCATTCAATTTGTCCAGCCGAATGAGCGAATTTAAGAGCTGTGTGTTTATTTTTTTAGATGTTCAGTAATCACAACAACTTTAGATGTTCAGTAGTCACAACAACTTTAGATGTTCAGTAGTCACAACAACTTTAGATGTTCAGTAGTCACAACAACTTTAGTTGCAGTATTTGTTTAGATGTTCAGTAGTCACAACAACTTTAGTTGCGGTATTTGTTTAGATGTTCAGTAGTCACAACAACTTTAGTTGCAGTATTTGTTTAGATGTTCAGTAGTCACAACAACTTTAGATGTTCAGTAGTCACAACAACTTTAGTTGCGGTATTTGTTTAGATGTTCAGTAGTCACAACAACTTTAGTTGCGGTATTTGTTTAGATGTTCAGTAGTTACAACAACTTTAGTTGCGGTATTTGTTTAGATGTTCAGTAGTCACAACAACTTTAGTTGCGGTATTTGTTTAGATGTTCAGTAGTCACAACAACTTTAGTTGCGGTATTTGTTTAGATGTTCAGTAGTCACAACAACTTTAGTTGCGGTATTTGTTTAGATGTTCAGTAGTCACAACAACTTTAGTTGCGGTATTTGTTTAGATGTTCAGTAGTCACAACAACTTTAGTTGCGGTATTTGTTTAGATGTTCAGTAGTTACAACAACTTTAGTTGCGGTATTTGCACTGTGGTTGTATATACGATTATGTGAAGCAGATGATTAACTTACTAAATAGTTAAACGTTTAGTACTAATCCTTTAATAATCTGATTGCTACACATAACTGCTGTGTATACATACATGCAACATGTACATACACGTTATATATACCGTATGTAAGCTGGTTCTCACTGGCGTGCAATTGTGCGTGCAGCTAATCCTGAGCGAACAATGCGTAATTCGCCGGAACATTACATATAATACGTTGTTTAACCTCGCGGGAAAGACACACCGGCAGGGCCACCGCATGCGGCTCGTAATACGATGACCAATTTATATTTGCATAAGTTAAGCAGCGCGTTTAATTCAAGTAGGAAGAGTTGGGGAAACACGTTAGTACAAGAGTGTCAGCTGTTCTCTAAGGAGTGTCACTTACAGCCGCCAGGGAACTTAACTCGCCACTTCACTAATGCAAATGTAAATCAAGCCAAAGAGTCGGTGATTAATCATTATGCTATCAAATTTGAAAATTATCGAACCTAAATAATCTCTGTGACATCAATCTGTGAGACGGTTCTTCGCATTGATGATTTGTATAAATCCAACTCAAGATCTCAGAAAAGAATATAGTTCATCATCCTGGCTTTTCTATTAAGCTCAAAAACATTTGCTCCAAAAACTCTACAGCACTTAGATAAATGCTCGTCTGCCCAGAAGTGCTAAAGAACCGCACACACGCGCGGCCCGCGGCGCGGTGGCTGGAGCAGGCCGCGCGGCCGCACGTCGCCGCGGCAGTTCGCACAAGTGTGAGTTAGTGCGCTTTATCCCGGATCAGCGTGGTTATAACCCGAGGCTCGCGCGCACTAAGCCGCTTATAGCGCTAATGTTGAATGCGCTGCTTAGTTCGTACTTAGCGGACCGAGCAATTATTTCATGCCCATATTGCTGCAAGTCTCACAACAACAACAACAACAACAACAACAACAGTTACCCGCGAAATGACGGCGTCCTAATTAATACACGAACCGAGAGCGTGAAACAATGTGTTAATTAAATGAAACGTAAGCAAACTTATAACGTATCAGCCTTACATCGGGGGCGGGCGCAAGCAAATAATGGAGCAGTAATAAGTAATAATAGCTTACTGAGCAATACCAAGCCGCCGACGACTCGCATTGTGTAAGACGTTCCGACATTTGTACGAGCGGATTTAACATGAAATCATTTCATTGTGAATTTTGTTGGAAAATAGAAGGTACAAAATGTAAGCTACGTTTTATACCCTGTAAAACGGCATGTGTTCACTAGTATATACACACATTATTTTATCCAACCCTAAATCGCCATGTTCATGATTATTGCTTTATTTACATTGACGCTATCTCTGACAAGGTATTTATAATACACTTACAAACTTAGTCTCCGCCTCAGCTTATACGCTCTTATCTCAAAGACAACAGATCCCATCAGTATTCAGCCGACGTTCACGAAAAAAGGGTGTTTAATATTTAGTTGTGGTTTTTGTAAAAGATATTATAGAGCAACAATATAGCGGGTGCTCGGGGGGGTTGCGGGCCGATCCAATGATAATAAAATGTGTCAGTGTCAATAACACGCGCCTGGCAGGGCTACCCAAAACATGTGGACAAGGGTTGGTCACCAAATGATGTTTTAAATAAATAAAAACAAATAAATCAGCCTGTGTTGTCCCACTATAAGGCATACACCACCCTTTTCTTTTCCCACTCAATACGATCCTTTTTTTTATCGTGGGGACATGCTCATGCATTCTGCACTACCACGGGGAGATAGTGCAGTTTTGTGGGACTTTAACACACTAAAACTCCACGGTGTCCTCCTATGCCGCTTACAGCGGGAACACGGGCACGCGTCAGCACTCATCCGTGAACCCGCCGCGGCTGTCCGTCACCGGACCCTCCTCTGGGGAGTACTCTCCATCACCAGCGCACCAGAACACATAGCACGCCGTGACCACCCCAGGGACCAAACCAGCATATGGGCGCCAAACGACCCCGTGTCTGGGCACCCTTGGTCCCCCTGCGACAGGTCAGGTCATTGGCCCTGCCGCCTGCCAATTTTCGGCCGCAGAGGATAGGGAGAGCGGCCAACGTCATAACAACACTCCTTCTCCCCTGCGGCCCCACCGCGTCTGCCATCACACGGTGGCGACCCCGTCAAGGCCGTGGAAGGTAGGGAGAGCGGCGCACCGCAATAACAGCACTCCTCTCCCGCCGCGGCCTCCAACCCTCAGCCGTGATGCCTCCCATACGACATCGCGGCCCGCCTCAGTTGCGATGTCGCCCCAGCGGCACCGCAACCTACTTGTTGGCCGCTACGTCGTCGGCTTACTGGCAAAGCCCTGACGAGCGCCCTTCCTCGGGTTCCTCTTGGCTTCAACATGGGTGACCAAGCCACGGCTACTGAGCCCCCCCGCCTCAACAATGCGAAAACCCACCGGGGGGGACTCAACACGATCCTTTTTTTTTTTCTTGCTGAGTAATGCTTTTTGCATCCCCGCCTCGCGGGGGACGAGACGGGGTATGTGGGACTCCCTGTCAGAACTTCGGATGGCTATGATAGCTATGGGAATGGAATGGGATAATGGGAGGGCTATGGGAAATCGGCCCAGCCTTTACTTCCACAGCCCTCCCGGCGTACGCCCGCCAAGATGGTATGGTGGGCCCCGCATGCCCCCCAGGTTGGGGGGCACAAGGTGGAGGCCTGTGCAAAACAGGCAACGGTGCCCCCGCACCCGTTGCCTGCTGGCCTCCACGCCCGCCTAAAAGGCAGGCCCCGCATGCCCCCCGCGTTGGGGGAGCTACGGCCGCAGAGGATAGGGAGAGCGGCAACGAAACACCCACACTCCTCTTCCCCTGCGGCCCCGCCGCGTCCGCCATCTAACGGTGGCGGCCCCGTCAAGGCCGCGGAAGGTAGAGAGAGCCTCTCCCGCCACGGCCTCTATCCTCAGCCGCAATGTCTCCCTCACGGGGGACATCGCGGCCCGCCTCAGGTAGGTCGCGATGTCGCGGCACCGCAACCTACCCGTGGGCCGCTACATCGGGCTAAACCGCACAGCCCGGACGAGTGGCCCCCGCTGGGGTTCCTCTTAGTGTCACCGTGGCCCAGCTCGCCACGGCTACTGAGCCCCCCCGCCTCGACAATGCGGGAACCCACCTGGGGGGGACTCAACACCATCCTTTTTTTTTTTTTTTTTTTTTTTCTCGCTGAGAAATGCGTTATGCATCCCCGTCTCGCGGGGGACCGAGACGGGGTATGTGGGACTCCCTGTCGGAACGACAGTATACCCACTAAAACTCAGCGGTGTTCCTGCAAACGCCGTAATGGGAGGGCTATGGGAAATCAATACTTCCACGGCCCTCCCGGCGCACGCCCGCCAAGATGGTATGGCGGGCCCCGCATGCCCCCCAGGTTGGGGGGCTACGGGAATGGCCGGGAACACCTGGCCATTCCCGTCCCTCAAGGTGGAGGCCTGTGCAAAACAGGCAACGGAGCCCCCGCACCCGTTGCCTGCTGGCCTCCACGCCCGCCTGAAAGGCGGGCCCCGCATGCCCCCCGCGTTGGGGGAGCTACGGCCGCAGAGGATAGGGAGAACGGCAACGAAACACCGACACTCCTCTTCCCCTGCGGCCCCGCCGCGTCCGCCATCTCACGGTGGCGGCCCCGTCAAGGCCGCGGAAGGAAGGGAGAACCCCTCCCGCCGCGGCCTCTGTCCTCAGCCGCAATGTCTCCCTCACGGGGGACATCGCGGCCCGCCTCAGGTAGGTTGCGATGTCGCGCAAGCGGCACCGCTACCTACCCGCCGGCCGCTACGTCGGGCTTAACCGCAAAGCCCTGACGAGCGGCCCCCGCTTGGGTCCCTCTTAGCTTCACCGTGGCTCCGCTAGCCACGGCTACTGAGCCCCCCCGCCTCGACAATGCGGGAACCCACTGGGGGGGACTCAACACGATCCTGCCCCAACATAGACGCCACAGCAGACCCAGGCGTAGGTGGCGGGACGAGCTTGACGCTTGTACGTGTGTGGGTGTAATTGGTCGATATTGTGCAGGATCGTGTTGATGTTTTAAGGGCTATATTAATATTTAACTGAAGTTGGCCTATCTGGTGCAGCCGTTAGGCACACACAACTGTAAAGACTAAGTTTATTTCAATTTTTTGTGCGTATACATATCGTGTCTTAATCTGTGTCAAATGAATGTAGTTTCTTTCTTTCTTTTTTTCCTTGCTGTTACTAGTTTACTTCAAAAGCTCGCCTATGCTATTAATTTAGAAGCTGTGAGATGTGAATACTTATGTGCTTTTTTATCAATGTTTGTGATAAACGTAAGCAAGACTTTAAATCGTCATGTGATATTTAAGATCTTAAGCTCAAGTTTCCAACAAAACTTATAGATATATTAATAAAAAAGCACATAACTCAAGCAACCAAAACCATTCTTCAAGTACACCATAAAAACGTCCACCGATACAAACTTGCTCCACAAAAACCTGTTGTTCAGCCCTAGAGGGTCCCCCGCGCCGTCCGGCAACCGGGACCGCGGCACGGTCGACCGCCGGCACGGGCCACCGCCGCCATAATTCATCGCCGTGACGTAGCGCGTGACGTCACACCGCGGCCGGCGCAGATATTTATGGCACCCACTTTATTTATATCGCTTATCGACCGGCCTTAGATAAACATGTGTTTTTGTCACGAACTCGGGAGCACATGATTGAGAACAACGAGCGAGGAAGCATGTGCGGATGTGTTGTTGTACCTAGATGTTGTGAACGTACAGTATACGAATAGGTATTATTATTCTGTTAATTAAAATGAATGCAGTGTCTAAGGGCCGCATTACAGAACCATACTCAATACTCAAGCATTACTTAAAACTATGTAGTTTCAAACAATCAAATGACGACACGGTTGGCGCAGTGGTTAAGCGATTGACTGCTGCGCTGCGTGTCGCGGGTTCGATTCCCGCACGGAACAAATATTTGTATGACCTACATGTATTTGTTCCGAGTCTGGGTGTTTTTCTATCTATAATATGTATGTATTTACAAAAAAAAAAAGTATATAAGTAGTTTATCAGCCATCTTGTTACCATAACACAAGCATTAGGTTGCTTAGCTTGGGACTAGATGGCGCTGTGTGAAATGTCCAGAGATATTTATTTATTTATATTTATTATATTTATTTAAATGGCTTTAAACGAGTTTTCCGTTCTACTTGAGTTTTAAATACCTACGAGCCTAAGAATTGCAATGGAAACAATTCAAGTGTCTAGGTAACATTTTTGTCAAGTTATGGCCTCCTAAGCTAATATAGCTCTCTTAAGTATAAGTATATTATCAAGAAAACCGACGGCCATCAACCTACGAGTATTCAACGACTAAAAGTGTTCCTCGATCTGAAACTACATGAAGACATTCTCTAGAGGCTTGGAGCAAAAGTAGTAGTAGTTGGTTGTTGTCATGTCAGTGCCAGAGCTGGGGCTGGCATCCAGACTATAATTACTACAATGTATCGTATTAGACTACCTGCTCTGTATCCACCGCTAACATCAATTAGTGCCCGATACAATATTCAACGCCAGGTTAATACATTAGTAAATTATTATTACAATAATATTGTTTTAGTGACAGTTGTAGCCTTGTTGTTATAATCATTGTGGTTTACGTTTATTTCGCGGTATTTGGATCAAATCATATTACCGTGATTAGTAAAGTAAATGTATAAGTATGTTGTTGTTTGAGCATTTACATACATATAATGAACATGAATAAAATAGATCATTATTATTATTATCAATAACTTAAGTGCTTTATGATTTCTATGGTTTGATTCGACGGATAGTTCTAGTGTTACCCTTAACTGTCGTTGCCATATCGTCGTTTCTTCATTCTGGAACAGCACATAAGCTCATAAAAGGAACGATGTTATGTAATTTCAGTAATAGGTACATGAAAACGAATGCCATTCTCTCTAACAACATTAAACAACTCTACAGCAGTTTGATATTATTACTCAACACGTAGGAGTGATCGCACGCGGCAGCTCGTTTGATTCCCGTGCGGCGCCACACTAACTGCTGTTACCATTGATACACCGACACCGCACTGTGTCAGTGTCGACACCGCGTGACACCCGCGCCCTGCGGTGTCGGCTGTGTCGCAGTCTCGCGACACATGTGTCGGCTTCCCTCGTCACTCCCACAACACAAATTTCTCCAGCACAAACTTTGTAACAACATTTAATGTTATGATTGTATTAAATGTATTCTGCGAAAATGTACCACAAATATTAGCTGAGAAACTTTACTTAAGAAATTTCTTTGCTGCTTTGTTCTACTTCCAATAATGCATATCGTCCTTATTGCTAGAGGGGTAAGGTTCCAAACGTTAATGTAATCATTACAGCGAGCGTAGCTCGCGTTGTAAAGTTTACAATGAGCTGCCGCCAGATGATTTCGTTCCCATACGTACAGTTATTTGGTGGATACTGTGTACATAAAATAATATTTTTCTTGTGGGCGCCAGTTTCTAAGAAATTCTTCTAAGGAAAGATGACACAAAATTTATAAGAGGTCGTATAAAATTATTTGTTTTATTAAGAATATTAAACGTAGATCCTGTTGAATGGAGAATCTTATCAACTGAAAATATAGAATGATCACCACCTGCTCCGTAACTAAATAAATCAAAATAATGTAGGCATTTTATTACGGGGCTAAACCTGAAAGATAGTTACACAGAGAAACAAGACACTTCCGGAAGTCTAACTTTTCTTTTCCTACTAATATTTGAAGTGATTGGATTGTTCAAATATTACCGTCCATGTAATCAATTACGCGGTAGTCCCGAGACGCGGTGCGCTAAGCCGCGAGTTAATTTCCCGGCTGTGAGAACTCACCGCAGACGCACGCTCCACGCCAGGGCTGCTACTGTTGTACGACACGCAGCATCGCACAAGATGTACGCCGTGCAAGCCCATCGGATGTATAATAATTATACAGGGTGGCAGGGACATCGACGCGCAACCTGTGCCCCTGGGGCATTAAAACAAGTCATAACGACAGTCACACTTCAATAATGTCAGTTTCTTTCAATAAAACATCCACATAAGACAAAAGTAAGTAAAGAAAACCGCTGGCAACAACCACATCTGTTGAACCATATAAATATGGTACTCACGGACCACGGTTCCACGGATACCTTTGTAGTATTAACCAATTACTCGACACAACGTGCGACACAAACACGCTTTAAAAACTAAAGGTACCGCGTGCGGAGCGTTCTCGATGTGGGATAAATACAAATACCAATGTATTATCTCATAAAAGCTCATTGCGTCCCGTAAATTGTGAACGAAATGAGTTCGTAAGCGGCGAGCTAACAATCGTTTACCGGCTCGCGGCTCGGGGGCGTTTAAACACATTCGCGGCAGGCGGCTTGAAGATGTTGTTTGAGAAATTTTACTTCCTGTGTTGTATAAAAGGCAGGGATGATTATTTTGGGATTGAAGCCGAGGAACACCTTTAACGATTTATTGTACAACATGAATTGTTTTTATCGAAAAAAATAGATCGCCCTTTATTCTCCCCTGGCTGTATCAGAGTTTGTCTTGCCTCCGGTTTCTTAAAAATCTGACAACGTGAGATAATTCCGTGAAAATAGCTCACTAAAGTCGGTTTTGGTTTTGTATATCATTTTAAAGTCACGCCATCAAAGGTCCAGTTACCAATATGTTACTGTTACTTGTACCGTAGCTTTAGCCTTTCTATATCGTGTCGTAAGTACTTACCATCGGGGCGTAAGTACTTACCATCGTGTCGTAAGTACTTACCATCGGGGTGTAAGTACTTACCATCGGGGCGTAAGTACAGACGCCGGCTGGCAGGTCAAGCTACCCGATACTGTCAAATTTTCCCAATCAACCTTGAACCTTAGTGCTTTAGCGATAAAGTTTAAAATCTATTGAAAAAATTTGACAGATTGTAGTAGGTTGATGTGCTGGCGTACTTACCATCGGGGTGTAAGTACTTATCATCGTGTCGTTAGTACTTACCATCGGGGTGTAAGTTGACGGTACGGTTGGCGCAGTGGTTAAGCGATTGACTGCTGCGCTGCGTGTCGCGGGTTCGATTCCCGCACGGAACAAATATTTGTATGACCTACATGTATTTGTTCCGAGTCTGGGTGTTTTTCTATCTATAATATGTATGTATTTACAAAAAAAATATGTATATAAGTAGTTTATCAGCCATCTTGTTACCATAACACAAGCATTAGGTTGCTTAGCTTGGGACTAGATGGCGCTGTGTGAAATGTCCAGGGATATTATTATTATTATTATTATAAGTACGTACCATCGGGGCGTAAGTACTTACCATCGGGGTGTAAGTACTTACCATCAATAATGCTGGGGATTGACACTACTGACAACTCACATCAAGCTCACTTCACTTGAGTTTTCACGGTGAGATTTTTACAGAATCTACCGGCAGATTTGTTTCTAGCATTCTGAAGAAAGTGCTTCACGCTTTCATATCGAGGATATTTTTTGCAGATGGATCTACTACACAGCTATGATCTGTATTTTTAATGAATAAATTATCTTAAAAAAAATATACATCAGTATTTTTATTAAATAATATTATTGTAAGATTATTATCATTATTGCCGCATCAATTGAGGCCATGAGAGCCACAGTGGCGTAACTGAAAAAAATTTAACTTATTTTCAGGCCACTGTGGCGCTATAACTTTTACAGTTTAGAGCAGAGACCCACAGTGGCCTAACTGAAAAAAATTTAACTATTTTTAGGCCACTGTGGCGCTATGACTTTTACAGTTTAGAGCAGTTTTTTCAAATAAAGTCAGTATTGAAAAAATGACAGTTAGGCCACTGTGGCTCTCATGGCCTCAACTATGTACCTACCTAACTGATGAATGAGTCATTAATATACGAGATAACTGTTTATCATTTTCTGTCCGTCTAGTATCTTCATCAGCAGACAGCACTACGTTCACTTCATACAGTGGTATCGTTTAACTTTAAAAAACCCATCGTACCACCAGGGGTACGGCCACGGGTACGGTGGGTCTGCAGTGTTATTTTCTATGATTTCATAGAACTTGTAAGTTTATACGGAACATGAATGGAACGCCCATTCATGTTCCGTAAAAATTTACAAGTATAGATAAAATCATCTAAAAGAAAAAGATAATCTTGTACTTTAAAGAGAAAATTCCAGGGTTATAATCTTATCATCTCGAGAACTTCTGCCTGTTTTCTCTTTTTATGATCATCACATTTTGACATTGTGCATTATATTCAAACAATTTGCATAATTCTATGAATTCAGCCTCATTCATTTATTTTCTAACGTGTTTCTATGACAAAACCACGGCGCGCAGTGTTACCTGGCATCCCTATCTAATCAGCGTCTTCGTTCAAACACAGCATTGGAATCACGATTAGATTGCGCCGAGCTGCGTACGAGACGAACGGGAAGTGACTTGAGCATTACCATTCAACAGATGAATACAAAAGGTAGACTCCGAAACGGTCTTGCAATATATCATCTATCTCAGTTTCCTTCTAAGCAAACGCCCCAGAATCATTGAACATTGACACCACATCGACACCACATTGATACCACATCGACACCACATTGATACCACATCAACACCACATCGACACCATATTGATACCACATCAACACCACATCGACACCACATTGATACCACATCAACACCACATCGACACCACATTGATACCACATCAACACCACATTGACACCACATTGATACCACATCGACACCTCATCGACACCACATTGATCGTCCCTGGACTCTAGTATTTTCCATGATGCTGCTAAACGTCAACTTTTGAGACATTTTGCTATCCAGCTAAGAGTCAAACTCAAAAATCACAAATTTCTTCTCTGAGACTACAATCTACAACTGGATTCACTTTACATACATAGTTATGCTCACTTTACATACATAGTTATGCTCACTTTACATACACAGTCTGTTATGCTCACTTTACATACATACATAGTTATGCTCACTTTACATACACAGTCTGTTATGCTCACTTTACATACATACATAGTTATGCTCACTTTACATACATACATAGTTATGCCTAAAGAACGTGATTTGACTTTTATACCACCATGTATTGAGCTTCTTCCTTTTCCGTTGTGTATGGGAAGACAAACACCGCGCTTACTTTGTTTGCGTTAGATAATTAATACGTCGACTGACGGCTGTGGCTGAGGCATCGCTGATACTTGCCAATTTTACCGGAGGGTAGGTACACGAGTAACGTCAAGCTACAAATATTAGCACCTGATGTTTGTGTATGTAGATCACTATCATATTTAATAACGGGGCGTACTCGGAAATGAAGGTTTTGTTTCCTTTTTATTGGTTTAATTACCTTTATATTCCGTTTCCAGAATATGGGGAAAACTTTGTAGTTTCATGAAAACTGTTGCAGAAGAGTTTTACTAGCCTAACATACCATCACAATACGTGACTAATAGATTATAGCTTAGTCTACATACATAAATGGACAAACATAAAAACATCTGCAACAATTCCTCTCAAACTAAAACATAACTAGCGCTCCGCTCCAAAATTAGCGCTTAAATCGCCTCAATAACAAAATCAATATGCGTATGCACACGCGTGTAATCGCAGACATAACTCACGAAAGCGCTGAAATCGCTGAGTGCGCCGCAAACAGCCGCGCGCGGGTTTAATTACCGTGTCGTCACGCGACACTGACGGCACGCTGCGGAGCCGCGCGGTACGTTGCGTTCCCGTGCGATCAGATGCATTTGCGTGACATATAAAGATAGGAATCGTGTGTTGTGCAGTTTCTCTATCAGA
The DNA here is from genome assembly GCA_945859715.1 of Apamea sordens. Taxonomy (NCBI): domain Eukaryota; kingdom Metazoa; phylum Arthropoda; class Insecta; order Lepidoptera; family Noctuidae; genus Apamea; species Apamea sordens. Next base: position 508,106 of record OX243990.1, on the reverse strand, counting down.
GGATATAGGAGATATATGGTATGGATTGCTAGGGACGTTGTGGGGCTATTTTAAATTGTATTCCTCGAATTTTACCGTTTAGCCAATAGGATAGTGTTGCAAAGTAGGAGGAGGATATAAAGTCATGGTTGACCTCACGATCGCACCTAGCCATGTACACATTTTCTCTGTTTCAGTTCAGTCCAGGTATTCTAGGTAATCAAGTAGTCTGAGACAAAGTTCCCTTTCAATAAACATGACTGCGCAGTCTGAATATTTTAGATGCAAACACTTTGAACTGCAGCGACGGAGCCGCCAGGGGGGGGGGGGGCAGTAGGGGACAGCGGGAGGTCAAGCGAATAAAACGTCGCCGTAAGTGCGGATAAATTCCAGTGAATTTATTCCACTGTGATGTATGGCGCACCGCGAGACAAAGAGTAATGCGTTAGAATACTGCAAAAACTGTAGGTACATGAGTTATGTTTTTTTTATTTTCATACTTCATGTGAATAAAATGTGTGTGTTCGTGAGGTTGGTAGTTAATGCCTCACGAACAAACACACTTTTTGGCACTGTCCAGGTACAACTTACCAACCTATTGAAAAATTACCACGCCTCACGAAACAGGTTCTCCGACTAACTAAACAACAGCTGCGTACAGCTACAACAGCTTTAACAGGCCACGGGTCATTTAATAAACACCTCTTTGTCATAAGAGTTACAGACAGTCCACTGAGCAGGGCCTGCATGGAGGACGACGAGACGGCAGCTCATGTGCTTCTAAACTGCGCAGTGGTCGCCACATGCAGGGCTAAGTACTTCGGTAAACCAGGTACCCTCCGTGACATTGTTAGTAACCTGATCCTTTTTGACCTGGACCTGGGGTGGATCGGATAATCGATTTTCCCACGCGTACGCAAAATACGCGCATTGACGTGAAGTTGCGGACACAAGCCCGCATTACGTATTACCTATTATGTTTTTTTTATGTTTAGGCTTCACGTGACCAAAATGTGTGTGTTCGTGAGGTTGGTACGTAGTTGGTACCTACCGCACGAACTCACACACATTTGGTACAGTCCAGGTACTTCTTAACATCCTTTTGTAAACAATGTCTGCGGACATCATCTTTTCGCAATTTCTATTTCCATGTTTTGTTTTCTACGTACCGTCAAATAGTTCCAATTATTATAAATTGATGAAAACATGTTGTATGAAGCAAACGACTAAAAGTATAATAATTATGAAGCGGACTCAAACGGTAACGTGAGTGTCAAAAGCGCGAGTTTATAACCGTAATCCTGCGGGTCCTTTGATGTCGCCGCGAGCTGTCCCGCTGTCACGTTTGTATTTAACGTGACACGGATGTGCCGTGACACCGTGACGTGAGCCCACTAAATAAAGTGGAGAAGGTCAGCAGTGCGGCAGTGAGTGGAGTATGACACTTATCGTACGGAGAGCTCTCGACAACGGCATTACAAATAATAAGTTACTTGTGTTGTTTTGGATTATCATAGGAAGAGCTTTAAATAGTTTCAAAGTATCCCCACCACAGCTTTGTCAACCACTCGTGTTACTGCTATATAACGAGCATTGGCTTTTTCATTCACGCTAATCTTGATGAAAATGAAAAGACTTCTGTACATTTCATTTGTCAAAAAAATTACCATAGACATAGGTTAATAACTATGATTTAAACTACGGTAGAAAGACCGTCGTATATGAGGGGGCTCTACTCTATACCCAAACTAATTAAAGGATCGAAATCACTTCCAAATTTTATAAGCCTAATATGGCACCATGTTCTTAATAATGTTTAAATTGTAAGTTTGTGCTGTTTTATTTTTATTTTTATATAACTTAATTTTAGTTAATTACCCAGCGAAACCGTCATATTTTTTTTTCATACGGCCATCATATATACTAGCAGCAACTACATATAACCAACGGCGTTGCATTCAACTCGCTCCCTCAGCGCAGCTGGAACACACACAGACCATATTATATACCTACTAGGCCTTTTCCACATTTTCGTTAAATATCAGATTATCCTTATTATCTCCTCGACACCGCGACCGATACAAAGAATCTACGTAGGCCCTCTGCGAATTGTCGACGTAGCCAACGGTCAGGGGCATTAATTAAAGAATTAGCATCGGCTCGCTTCGGAACTGTTCGGCTCTACTCGGCACGGCCCCCGCTAAGCTGAAGTCCGATAATGATATATGTGTTTTAATTTAACTCGGCCACAAATTAGGGACGCCGCCGGAACTGGGGGACGACGACGGAACCCAATGTTTTTGAGTGTAAATTAAGTTTTTGTTGATGAAGGTTGATGTGTTCTTGGTGGCCCAGTGAATTACCTGATTGTAAAAAAAATCATCAGAAAACCGTTTTAAAATTGATCTTTTTGTAAAAGGCCGTACACTACCTACACCGCGTTTTTACTAAATGTACCTTGTCCCCATAGGGTTTTGGTCGAGTATAGTTAGCATGAGGCTTTCGAAACACATCTTATATATTAGGCAAAATTTGCACTTGTACACTAAAAACAGCGATATATTCACAGTGTTAACACTAGAAATAAGGACAAACTACGTGCCCCCTTTCACCGACTTCATGAGGTTCATAACTCATTTGTTGGGCTTGGTATAACCTTTTATAACAAGATACCCTCTTCTTTGCTAGACTTGCGTTGCGTTTTAAGCTCAAGTAAAATCCAACCTTTGTTCAAAGGCTTACTATTCCATCAACGACTACTTACACGATAAGAATAGTTGGTCGCCCTAATTAACTCAAGACAATGTTCATGTTCTTTCTCCAGAATTAGCTTACTGACAGGTTATTGCTATTAGTATTAACTTATTTATTTATTTTACTTCGATGGTCCTAGTTTTTCGCCTGTGACTTCAAGTGACAGCTATGTGACCAGAACCCAGCTATGCATAAATATGTAAGCTGTCACGCCCTTTATGCCTGGAGGCTTTTATTTAGGTAGTAAGTTTTTATTTACATTTTAATTAATTATTTTTCAGCTTGAGTACGTATAGTTTTTATTATATTTGTTGGTATATTGGCGTGGCTAGCTGACATATGGCAAATAATTTAAGTTTCTTGTAATGTTAATTACTAAACATAGGTTCCTAGTACTTATTGTAAACATGCAACTATATTCTAACTGAACAGACAGCTGTGCTGCTGGGGAGTTTGTTGCGCCACTTCTTCCCAGCGATAGCACTAGGAAGTGGTGAAGGGCGGGCGTTTTTGGGGGACTGTCTTTTGTAATTTTGACGTCCGAAAAGTGCTGATTCTCAGCCTAATTTGATTAAATGACTTTTGATTTTGAATTATTAACCTATCTATAAAATATATTTAAACATAAAATTCAACAATAAAAATAAAACTAAAATAAGAAAAATTACAATATCTTTTTTAAATTTGTATGCCTCCTTCAATGCACCTTTATGCTCCTGATGCAAATTTCGGCAGGCTATCGAACACATCTGCCGTCGGTAACATAATAATATGTTGTTTAAGTCATACTAACAAAATTATAGGTAATGTGCCTGAATTGAAGATAAATAAATAAATAAGTATGTACTTTCTGAGTTTATTTTGGACATTACTGACTTCAGTAGAGGAACACATCGTGAGGAAAATAGTTAATATAAGTTTGGAAGCCGTAACCCTGCGTGGGACAATAATAGTCTAGGCTGATACCAGACTGTGACTGACATTCTGACATGCTGGAGGATGCCTTCTCTTGTTGCATGTTATTCAACATCTGTTAGTTTTCCCGTGTAAAGAAAGTTATAGGTATTCTTGATATATTCAGTAATCTGCACTGCACCGTTATTCCCGTCCAGAGAAACAAGCCTGGTACTAGTAGCCTACAGTGCAATGTAAAGGTATACTTGAAGTGAAACAAAGTGATGCATCATAGTGGCGTCCCATCGGTTAGCTCCCACTAATTATGAGCGCGCTCGACAGTGTACGACTGTGACTGTGTGGAGAACAGAACTTGCACTAACCTGCCTGAAACAACCAACACAGAGATCTGGAATTTGGACACACACTGAACGAACATATACGTGTGTATTTAGACACACACTGAACGAACATATACGTGTATATTTAGATACACACTGAACGAACATAGACGTGTGTATTTAGACACACACTGAACTAACATATACGTGTGTATTTCGAGGCTATTTGTATTGTTATTGTAATAATTAAACGAAACTCATTCTCTAAGAGCAACGACTTACGAGTTGTAGGTCGTAGGTTCGAACCCAGACAAGCGCTTTACTTCGTGTAAATTATTTCATCACCACTACTCTCAAAACGGTGAAGGAAAACATCGTGAGAAAACCTAGAACTGTCCTAGAACCAAAAATTCGAAGACCTGTGACATCTACCCACCCGCACTGGGCCCGCGTGGTGATTATTAGTCCACCGACTAGAGCCCCGTGTCCCAGCAGTGGGAATATTATAGGCTCACTATGCATTCTATAATTACTTTCTCACTTGTACTGAACACGTCAGGTCGAACAGGTCGAATCTTATTTGCTGGCTGACATAGAACACGGTGGATTTTCAAGTTTTAACATTCTTCTTATTTTTATTGAACTGGTCTCACCATTTCATGGGGCTGAAATACTGAATGGAACAGATAATAATAATACATTTATTAAACCAATATTACAATTATTACCTTAAAATTAACTTAACTTCACATCGGTCTGTTAGCGAACTGTTAGCGATCATCATTTGAATCATTACGGCGCGGCGGTCCCCAAACTACGCGGCGGGGCGCCTGTATCTTGAGGACCAGATAACAGCATAAATCACGGTGGCGTTAACACGAACAGCAACTATATAGATGAGGAAAACTAAAACTTTCACTAGATTTTCTTGTTTCGATAGTACCTATTTCCAACGCAGACCTAAGAGATTGAGTAGTTATTATTCATATTATGTCTCGAGACTTGGAGCTGCGAAAATCAACGAACAATTTAATTTTTCATTTGTTTTGCGATCACCTTGTTACAGGTCGAATGGAACAAACGCGTCGAATCTTTAATGTAAAAAAGTACTGAAGCCTGCCTGCAGTTGAATCTAAGTTAACTTTATCGTGCATCTCTCTTTATTTTCGAGTCAGACATCACACTATTAGGTAAATCGTTATTTAACTGATGAGTTTATGAGCCGCTTCACTTGACGGCTTGGTATTGCTTTTCAACGATAGCTATTGAAAAGCGAGTTTTATGCACTAAAACCCCATTTTTTGAGAAAATACTTTTATCTTTCCTACCTGTCCATTTCTCCACGAGTTTTTCGTTGTCCAATCCTCTGTATTCCTTGTATTTCAAATCCATTATCAATACTCATCGCCTCCACATAATGATCGGTGTGACTGACCACCCGTATCGTACTGCCCTAACCCTATCACACGAGACCTGATTCTGTAACCATATCACCGTGAAAACTTAGGTGAAGTGAGCGTGGAGTGAGCTGTCATTCCAACTAATGCTAGGGATTGACACTATTGACAGCTCACTCTAAGCTCACTTCACCTAACTTTTCACGGTGAGATTTTTACAGAATCGATCGGCTGACCGTGCCCGTCAATATGGAGTGACGCTGTCATTATTGATAGCGTGAAATTCATCCCCAACCAACCCTTTGGAGTTCTTGGATGTTGTCCTGTAGTAGTTATATAAAATCGTCGCGTAGCACTAACGTGACAATTAAAAATGCAATAAATAAATTAATTGAACAATAAATAACGCAGATAATTCTTTCTGGTCACGCGGCGGTGCCGTTTATTTGTTTAATCTAAATGCTAATTGTCCGCGCCGGGGACGTGCGGAGCCGCTCTGGGACCCGGGGTGGGTCACGCAGGGGCCTGGGGGCCAGGGGGCCGGCGGGCGGCCCAGACGGAGACGATGAATGGGTGCATCAGACGGACACCGGGCAGGTACAGTAAACAATTTCACGTTGTTTAGATAGACTTAACTAGTATGTGTGTACTGCGACGGTTTAGCATATTGGACCGGCATGTCGTTCAGTTGTTAGCATTTCAGTATAACCGACTGCGAATACATACGAACATGGAACTGCTATGGAGTAGTTTGTTGATCCAGCCGCAGGAGTGAGTGGCAATAATGCATGTTGTTAAGTCCTTTCCTAGTGCTTGTTAACAAATAGTAAGTCGGTTATAAAGATAAAGATCATTTATTTGTCAAAAACATGCGTATACACACCGACTAGTCAGGCATGCAAGGTATTAAATTGTTAAAATGTACGTACATGTTTTGCCAATTATGGCGTACAAATTTAGTTACAACATAGGTACATACAAAGTCAGAAACACTGGCAGATTTATAAACGTTTAGTAATCAAAGTTATATTTGATTGATTAAATGAAAGAGGGCCACGTAATAGCGTTACATCTAACGTAATAACAACATTCTAAAATGGCTCGTCTTGCTTATTATAACCCACTGTAATCGGCCTCATGTTCAAAATAACTTACAAACATTTCGCTCACAGTTCTGCTCGTACCGTAAGGAAAAAAATACTTACAAATCTACAAAACTGAAATAAATAACTTCACATTTAACATTAACTTAACTATTCTGCTTTCTCTAAAAGTGCAGACAATTAATAAAGCTCTTTATTCACCTAACTCAGATTAAAATGACCACTAAGACTGAGAACTTTATAAACTAAGCAAAATATGATTGTATAATAACATGAAAAGTTAGTATATTTTCATTATCCGGCTGTATGACAGCACTGGCATTTGTTATTTTTATTTTGCTGTGATCTAGATAATAAGCCAATATGTATAAAATAGGCTGCAGCACCGTAATTGCGTAACACACAATCAGTCGTAATCTGAATCATTTTGAAGCAAATTGCTAATCCATTGCTTCATAATTTCGAAAAATGTGTCTGCTCAGCACGTAAATAACGCAATGAATGTTGTGGAATTGTCAAAATGAAACTGATTCCGATTGATCGTGTGTTACGCAATTAGGGTGCAGGTCTTGCTTAGAAACTTTATTGAACATAGAACTCAACTGTTTCTACATCATCATCATCACCATAGGTACAGCAGTCCACTGCTGGCCTCTCCAATTGCATGCCATTCACATTCATTCGATTCTCGGCAACTATATTAATATTTAAACTTGAATACAATAAAAAATTCAAGAAAACTCTTTACCTCACCACAAGTCACACGGCTCACACCACAGTATACGCAGTGTAACCAGCATCACAGGATGAGTGGGTGAGCGTTGGCGGGCGCTGAGCGTCGATTGGCGGCCGACTGCGGGCAACACGGCTCAATCGCACGCCTTCAATTAAAGCGATTACTTCACAAATTCGGCTACAGACGCCGTTCAGAGGCCACACTGTATCAAATCGCAGAAAGCCTACGTAGCTTAAAGGGCAACGCAGAAAGTGGCGCGCCGCGCCGCAACGCACCGCGTTGCAAAAATTGTCCTTCATCACTTACGTACATTCTCTATGAACCAACGCACACTATAGACGGGTCGCACCACACTTTTTTGTATGAAAATGCGTTGCGGTACGGCCCGTTGCTGCTCTAATGTGCGCTTGGCTTAAGATGGACATTGTAACATTCACAAAAGAATTTCGAAGGGTGCATCTGACTTTATCGTCAACGCAAAGTGACAACGACGCCGCAATAATAATTGTACCTAAAAACTTAAAAGTAAAAAAAATCCTCGAATCCTGCAAATAACAGTAGTTGCTTGAAGTCGTGAATTAGTAAGGTTAGTGTACTTGAACTCGATGATTATTCTTAAATTTATGCATGCTAACGTGTTCAAATGAACTTCTGCGTTTCTTTTGTAACGTTGTCTGCATACAGCTCGCATTTAATGGAAACGAAAGTAAGTAGTAGATGTTCGCAGCGAGCGCTATGTGCCGCCGTCATCGAGACTGATTCATTAACGTATTGTTTGAAACTAATCGTTTCAATCAAGCACAGATTGAGTTTCTATAATGAGTTCGAGAAAATATGCCCTTGAATAGTCGGTATTAGAATTATTCATTTTAATTAAATGAAGGTAGCAGATTGAAAATACAATAAATTGTTAATTGTTTATGTTTGATAGTTATAAGAAGTCTTTATAAAGCCACTTCTTCGCCTTCGTTCTAATTAATAACGAAACCAACAACGTTTTTCTCTGAAACATTTTACAGCAAAAAATTCAATACAAAAGTGTACACACATCCAGTTCCTTATTATAGTTGAAAAATAATATCTGATAGGGTTATAAGTTTACAGAGTCTGAGGCGGTAGTCGGAACTCGTGAGCGAATAAACGTAATACGATAACGCGGGCCGCGTATGTAAACTAGTTCCCTCGACTAGTTGAGTAACACAAAGCGCGTATATTTATGACGATATCGCAACGATATCGCATCACATTCGCCCGCGGGCGCCGCGCGTCACACCGACGCGTCGCCTGTGTTTTAGCGTTTTGACGGTAACAACATTACTCACTATTTGTACTACATTGACAATGGTAGAAAATATTATCTTTTTAAAATACGAAGTACTTACACAAGAAAGGCGGTAAGTATGTTGCAGTCCAGCCAGCGGTATCAATTATGTTAGAATTTTAAAACATTTCACATGAAAGAGCATAAATATAAATTTAAAATGCACCACAAAATCACTAAAAAGTCTCACTAAAAAGTCTCACTAAAAACATGAAATGAAAACCTTGCAAGCTATCTCCAGAATGTATATTCGCGTCAAGCCAGGCTCGCACTTAGCTCTGTGCTCGCGGACGTGCAAGAGGTGTCAATGCGGGTCCCACGATCCTTCCCTTTATTCAATTCCTCGTTTTGCATAAACTGTTTACTCGGGACGCGGGGGCCCTGGGGCCCGGGGCCCGCCGAGTGACAGCGCGCCTTTTGACGGGCACCGCGTAACGCGCGCGGGAACTGCGGAATTTATAAATCGCTGGCTTTATGTCAGAGCTAGTCCAGCACATTTGTAGGATACACTGCTAATGTGGGACAGTAGTGACTGGCTTTATGTCAGAGCTAGTCCAGCACATTTGTAGGATACACTGCTAATGTGGGACAGTAGTGACTGGCTTTATGTCAGAGCTAGTCCAGCACATTTGTAGGATACACTGCTAATGTGGGACAGTAGTGACTGGACCGTTACTGTGCGCTAGTCCAAAGTACGTAAATAAAAATGTGATTGTTTTTCGTGAGGTTTTTAAAGACATGAAGTCGAGTGCCTTCTAAAGTTCTATATTTAAGTTAGTTTAATCATAGACTTATTTTTCTAGCGGCAGCGGTATAATATTATTTTGTTATTTGTAAACACTACTGATAACATTTCCATGATAATTCCTCTCTATATTCTCGAAACCCGTTTACATAAGACCACAAACGTGTTGGTACTAGGTCTGTTTTTAACAAGTAAACACAACAACAGCAGTCGCTCAGAGCCTAGTTAGGAACCATCAACAAATAATTTACATAATCGTGAACATCGCCCACTCCGCTCGGTCGCACGCTCCGGTGAGGGTGACGTCACTAGTTTCAATTTGTCAGCTGCGCCGCGCGCCTCCAGGCTCTACTCAAGTAGATCGAGATTAAACATATTAAAGGACATTTTGTAAAATATATTCGAACTATGGTGAGTCGCAGTACAGTTTTGTCGCACAAGTGTTATTCGCACATCCATTTGTTAAGCTCGCGTAGTACACTCTATTTTAACTGCCTAGTGTTCTATTTAGCAACAAGTTTGCTTATTTACTACAAATAATTACCTTTTGTTTAATACAAACGCTAAAATAATATAACTTACGAAAAATGGATAACAAACTGGAATAAGTCAACATAAATCACTGTAGCATCGTAGCTGTAAATGGAAAGCTTCCGTCTTGACAAAAGGGCAACAACTCTGTCGGCACGGTTGGCGCAGTGGTTAAGCGATTGACTGCTGCGCTACGTGACGCGGGTTCAAACTCAAACTCAAATCTTTATTGCATTCCATATGACTGTGTTACATAGATGGTATTTAAAAGGTAAAAGATCAATATGGACCCTGTCGGGTTGAGCAAAATTTAGGTGAGAGGAAGAGAGCTAAGGTTAGGTTCTGCCGGTCGATTCTGTAAAAATCTCACCGTGAAAACTCAAGTGAAGTGAGCTTGATGTGAGTTATCAATAGTGTCAAACCCTAGGATTATTTAGAATGACAGCTCACTCCACGCTCACTTCACCTAAGTTTTCACGGTGAGATGGTTACAGAATCGCACTTCAGTTTTTTTTTTTTTTGTTTAGATTCGATTCCCGCACGGAATAAATATTTGTATGATCTACAAGTAGTTGTTCCGGGTCTGGCTGTTTGTGTATGTGAGTTTCAATGTTTGTAAACGCACCCACGATACAGGAGAAGTTCCTATTGTGGGGCAACGTTTAAAAAAAAATACTCCAGAACAAATGCACAAAAAGAGTAAACAAAACGCGATGAGGTTTGACCCTTCATCCCTTCCCGGAGCGATACAAAGTTAAGTAATAAGCGGTACACACGAGTGTTTGCGCGCGTGTCGGCGCACACCGCGCGGCTAAACACATTAGTTGCGGTGAAGTTGGCCGCGCACTGCCGCGTGCCGCCCGCGTGGCCTCTGATGTGACTGACGCTCTGGCTCCACTGTGTTACGTTACAATTAGCTTTTTTGCAAACGAAGCATTTCGATAAAATATTAATCACGTCTTAATAAAAAATATAAGATAAGAATCATTTATTTTCTCAAACATGAGTATAATAAAAAACGTCATTATGGTTAACACCCCGACTCAGAGTACCCCGACTTGGATAGGTTAGGTTAGAAGCCTTCGTGGTTAATTTTTTTTAAGCCATCCAGAAATAGGAGCCCCGCGAAGCGGGGCTCCGTCGACCTATCTTAACAATTTTGCTGGTTGCATATTAGAAAATCAAAACTTTGGGTAAGTAATAGATGATATAACAACAAAATCTCTAATATTAACAACATGTAACAACGGAACCTATAATTTTATTTAATATAGCGATTAGTTAATATAATGAACGATTGATATAATTTTAAAGTAACTAATTTTTATAAGCATAACATACATTAAATATAACATCGTTTGACATAACATACATTAAATATAACATCGTTTGACATAACATACATTAAATATAAAATCGTTTGACATACCACTCAAAAGATATAAAACTTATTTGGTCTAATATGATGAAAACGCCTTAACGCCACTTAAAAACACAAAGCAAAATTGCATAGACACGGGTTAGTTTAATAAGGTTGCATATTAGAAAAGCAAAACTTTCCTGAGCAAATTTCAAAAGAACAACGTACAAATCAACAAAGTTTAAAATAACGATGGTCACAAGTTCAGCTGACCAAAGTCTGGAATATCAATGTTTAAATTATTTATTACACTATTGACCAAATCGATGAAATCCCAAAGAGCGGCGACGTAGTTCCCGCGATTAATATGTTTCTGGCACTCGCCGGCCGCTGCCGCGGCACCGCTCGCTGCGCTCGCTCGGCTCATGCGTTGTGTGGTCGCAGTTCTAATCTAACCTAACCTAGCTGTTTCGATGTAAAAACTTTTGATCAGTCGTTCATTTGATGTCACATACATTGGGATTTTAAAATTTTTCTAAATAAAACATTTGGTCATTTAAATTTTGTTATTTCGTTTATTTTAAATTTGCTCGAGAAAGTTTTGATTTTCTAATATGCAACATTTAATAAATATTTAAAAGTATTTTTTCTTTGTTTTATTCTTTGTGAGTTCTATCGTAGTTGTAGGTAATAGTAACCTAAGTAGATATTAAACATAACTAGTAACTGATTACCATCTGTGCTAAGATAGGCCGACGGAGCCCCGCTTCGCGGGGCTCCTATTTCTGGGTGGTTTAAAAAAAAATAACCACGAAGGCTAAGGCGATTGATTTGTGTTTGTGTGTTTTGTTTGTTGTTTGATTTAAATTTTGTTATTTCGTTTATTGTTCTTTTGAAATTTGCTCGAGAAAGTTTTGGGGTGCGTCTCATAACGTATAAACTCATTTGGTCTAATTTAATTTTATTATCGTTCATAAGATATAATCAACGTGAGATATACCAACTGTTGATATAATTTCTTTACATATAACATTTATTTATTCTAAAACTTAATGAGTTTAACGTTGTTTGATATAACGTTTATGTAATCGAAAATCATTTGGTCTAACGTTTAATAGGTATATTGTTTATTTAATCGAAAATCATTATGTCTAACGTTTATTAAATATAAAAAAAACGTCATTATGGTCAACACCCCGACTCGGATAGGTTAGGTTAGAAGGCTAAGGCGGGAGCGAAGCGGAGCGGAACTCCCGCCTTAGCCTCCGTGGTTATTTTTTTTAAACCACCCAGAAATAGGAGCCCCGCTAGGCGGGGCTCCGTCGACCTATCTTAGCACAGGTGGTAATCAGTTACTAGTTATGTTTAATATCTACTTAGTACTATTACCTACAACTACAATAGAACTTACAAAGAATAAAACAAAGAAAATTTTTTCTTTGTTTTATTCTTGGTAAGTTCTTGAATTTTGTTATTTCGTTTATTGTTCTTTTGAAATTTGCTCAGGAAAGTTTTGATTTTCTAATATGCAACCTTATTAAACTAACCCGTGTAGTATGCAATTTTGCTTTGTGTTTTTAAGTGGCGTTAAGGCGTTTTCATCATATTAGACCAAATAAGTTTTATATCTTTTGAGTGGTAGGTATGTCAAACGATTTTATATTTAATGTATGTTATGTCAAACGATGTTATATTTAATGTATGATATGCTTGTAAAAATTAGTTATTTTAAAATTATATCAATCGTTCATTATATTAACTAATCGCTATCTATACTTATAATAAATCTGTAGAAGTGAAAATTCTGTACATTGAAGATATCAAAAAAATAAATGGCGGGGGGTGTTACTAGACCGACACCGAACCCAAAAATGTGATTAAAAAAATTTTTGTCTGTCTGTCTGTCTGTCGGTCTGTCTGTCTGTCTGTCTGTCTGTTTGTTCAGGCATCACGCAAAAACTACCGGTTCGATTACGATGAAACTTGGTATAATTGTTCATTATTATCCTGGGCACCACACTGGGTACTTTTTATCCCGGAAAAGTTTATACAATAAAAAACAAACTTAATTTTGCGGTTCGATCCCTAGACCGATTACTGCGCCAACCGCAAATAATAAGTTTGTCGTAGGTTACGTCACCCGCAGTGGAGTTCACTAAGGTTATGCTCTAAATGTAGTGCTGAAGGTTGAATTTGGCTTGCACCGTTCGCAGCACACGCGTGGCGCGCGTCTGCCACGGATCGCTACCGTATATAAGGACATTTTTTGAACTTTGATTTGAACGGACGTGTCGAGTGGCGAGCGTTCGTTCTTATTTTAACTGCTACTTGAAATTCTAAACCGTGCTTTTCAGTGGGACCTTTTTATTCCTTTTAGTTTTTAGAGTTATTAGGTTTATTTTTATAAGTCGTAGGTATAGATTTTAATTTTAAAGTATAGGTAGTATATTTGATAGTGTACGTAGTGACCGTAGGTTATTTTATAATACTGTTAGGTAGGATTAGTCATTCGTATAGATATTAGTTATTATGGATTTTGCTTATTTATTGAGTTTAGTTATCATCAGAAATAGGTTTATTTAGGTAGGTAGGTATTTTATTTTCTGTTATTGAGTTTTTTTTTTTATTAGGTAGGTACTTAGGTAAGGATATCATATAGGTAGCCACAAAGGGCCCGCGGGATAGATGGCATCCTGGGGAAGCACTGCATACATTTTATCCCGTGGGATAATTTCCGACATCCACGCGGGCGAAGCCGCGGGCAGAAGCTAGTATTAAATAAAATTATAGGTTTCGTTGTTATATGTTGTTAATATTAGAGATTTTGTTGTTATATCATCTATTACTTACCCGTTGCTTGTGTTTGTGTTTCCTCTTCTAAATGGTGACATAACTTTCTTCAGAAGGTGATTTTGTCGGTTGCGGTAGCTCACGGGCTTGCACACGTATTATTTATTATTAGGGGTATTTGAAAGAAAGAAAGAAAATACGTTTATTTGCGGTAAACATGACACAAAAAGGAACATAAGAACAAAATAAAGAAAAAAAAACAATAAGCAATGGTTGATATGCGTCACATCCACGCAAAACGGCTATCGCTCAGCATTATGCTGCGACCCTATGCAAGACAGAACCCCAGCGCTGGTTTTCAGCGACAGCCGGCGCCGACGTAATGACATCGTCCGGTGCAGCAAACAATTATTCATAAACAAGTATAAAACGATTATTTTTATGTAAACAGTTATTAGGACGCTGTACTGGTACAGCGTACATAAAGCAAAATAATACAATCCAATTTAAGTGTGATAGAAACAAACAGGAATATAAAAAAGAAACAAAAAGGAAATTATACATGCTAAGAGAATATCATCCTAAATAAAGGTTTTACGCTTTAGGTAGTGGCAAAATTTCCGAAGCGTCCTATTTGACGTACGCGCACCCAATATGCACCAAAGAAATTATGATGTAAGGAATTGCAAAATGGCCAATGATGTAATGTGTTATGCAAAAGTTATGTGTCAGTGTTCTATGTGGTTCTATTTAATAATAATAATTTTATTTATTTTCACTTCAAGACACAAACATCAGGGTAGCCCTGGCTCTTGTACTAGGAGGTCCTGTATCACAAGAGCCAGACGGGTTCCCTCTATCTGGCAGAATCTTGATGCTCCGAAATTTATTTGGCATAACACACTTGGCATAATCTTCTTTAAACGAATATTTTTAAGGCATAAAAATGATTTATATAATTATTGTTTGGTCGAATGTTTATATGTCCGAATTTACAATGGCATAGTTTTAAGATAGCAGAATTTTATTTGGCACCTTTGGCAAAGTTAAAATTTCGCATAATTTCGTTTAGCATAACGTTCACTTCGCATACTTATGAAAATGGCAGAATTTTGTTTGGAATAATTTTATCAGGCATATTGACATTTCTATACAATAGCATTTTTAACCTTAAATTAAAACATTGTCGTGAAAAGTTAATAATATGTTGTGCTACAAAAGTTAGTGACAGAAACGAATCGCTGCAAAACCGACTCCACGTAGTCTTGTCTGCCCTACCCCTAGAGTGTAATTTAAGCCCGCGTAGGCGCGGAGGGGCGAGGCGGCCCGCGAGCTGAGGAGCAGGTGGTATTAATGCAGGTGGTATAAATAAGGAGCAGGTGGTGAGCCTTAAAACCATCTGCGACGATAAGCTCGCGTGGGACCGCCGGAGCCCCGCAGCGCCGAAGCCGTGACAGAAACCATGCCTTCTGCATGTTGCATGCTTGCTTGCATGCTTGCTTGTATGCTGAATGTGCATGCTTGCTGCATGCTGCATGCTTCCTGCATGCTTGCTGCATGCATGGTGTATGCTTGCTTGCATGTTTGCATGCTCGCTTGCATGCTGCATGTTTGCTTGCATGCTGCATGCTTGCTGCATGCATGGTGTATGCTTGTTTGCATGCTTGCTTGCATGCTGCATGCTTGCTGCATGCATTGTGTATGCTTGTTTGCATGCTGCATGCTTGCTGCATGCATGGTGTATGCTTGTTTGCATGCTCGCTTGCATGCTGCATGCTTGCTTGCATCCTGCATGATTTCTGCATGCATGGTGTATGCTTGTTTGCATGCTGCATGCATGGTGAATGAATGAATGAATTTTCTGTAATGATTATGGATATGAAATGTATGCCAAAAGATGATTCTAACTCTAAACTTTCTGAGATATGATAGTTCTGCCTTTTAATGACTACCGATATGAAATGTATGCCAAAAGACGATTCTGACTGTGAACTTTCTGCGAAATGATGGTTCTACTTTTTAATTATTATGGATATGAAATTTATGCCTAAAGATGATTCTGACTTATAAAATTATGAATTTTGAATGTATGATAAATGACTGTCTGCCAAACGATTTTCTGCGAAATGAAGTTTATGCTATCCGCTGTTATGCAAAACAATATTATGACATAAAAATTTCTGCTATAAAGGGTAGACCCATGCCAAAAGATGATTCTAACTCTAAACTTTCTGAGATATGATAGTTCTGCCTTTTAATGACTATCGATATGAAATGTATGCCAAAAGACGATTCTGACTGTGAACTTTCTGCGATATGATGGTTCTACTTTTTAATTATTATGAATATGAAATTTATGCCTAAAGATGATTCTGACTTACAAAATTATGAATTTTGAATGTATGATAAATGACTGTCTGCCAAACGATTTTCTGCGAAATGAAGTTTATGCTATCCGCTGTTATGCAAAACAATATTATGATATCAAAAGTTCTGCTATAAAGGGTAGACCCGTTTTAAAGATATGGATCAACTTGCGTATTCTTTTGGCAGTAACCGGGATATGTTGTGTCCATTTGAGGTTGTCGTCAACGATTACTCCTAAATATTTAATGGAGTTCACTCTGTCTAGCTTATGGCAAGTACAGGAGACAGAGTTATTGCGATGCCTATTGCAAGGAAACGTGTGGCTGCTAATTTTAAAGTTTTTGGGGCTTCCTGCTCTAGTCTTACTAAAACATAGATATTTTGTCTTAGAGGTGTTTAGTGATAGCAGACTATCTTCCACCCAAGCTGTTACTTGGGAGAGACCCGTTTCACAGACGGTTTCAAGACCTTGCTACGACTTATCATGGAACAGAAGAACTGTGTCGTCGGCAAACATCATGACATCGGCACTATTAATTGGGATATCGCACAGTTCGTTGATGTACACCAGGAATAGCGTTGGCGCAATCGTGCTTCCCTGGGGAAAACCGTAAGAACAGGAAACTTCATCACTAGTCATATTATCAAGGCGAACGCTTTGCTTTCTTCCTGATACGTAACTTAATAGCCATTTCTGTGGCACTCCTCTGATTCCGATGTTTTCTAAACTGCTTATAAGAATAGGGATCGACACAGTATCGAATGCTTTCTGAAGGTCGAGGAAAAGACCGACAGATTTTTCTCCCTTGTCTATATACTTGGCTATGTTTCCGGTAAGTTTTAGGATGGCGTCATTAGTGGACCGATTGGCTCTAAATCCGAATTGGTTTGACGAAAGAATGTTATTAGTCTCTAAATAGCTCACTAGTCTCTTGTTAGCAAGTTATTCTAATATTTTTGATAGTGTGCTAAGTACAGAGATAGGTCGGTAGTTGCCAACGAGACCCTTATCACCAGTCTTAAAAACAGGAGTAACAGCAGCTTTCTTAAATGTGTCAGGAAAAACACCGCTACAGAAACTGATATTGCATAGGTGTGTTATTGGAGATGCTAATTTAAATTTATATCGTATTCGTATTCGTCTGCGAGAGAAAATGCCATCGAATGGAGGAAACCATTCGACTTCAGTGCTTGTGCTGCTAGAGTTCCTTCATCCTGCTTGAGTTTACTTAGAGTTGAATTTGCTAAATTTTTACCAATTGTTGTGAAGTATCTGTTAACTTCATTAAGAGAGTCAGCGGGGTTAGATTTGATCTGCAATAACTACGTAGATCTGCATGAGCCTTTTTTTATGTTACACATGTCCTTAATTACACTCCAGGTCTTTTTCAAGTTGTTTTCATTTTTTTGTAATTCCGCAAGCATTTCTATACCTAATATACTGTTGCCGGATCACCTCGTCAGCTGGCGATAAGTGAATATCTTCTATGTGCAACAATATAGGACTGTGATCTATCAGAGGGTCAAAGATGAAGGTTTTGGCTTGCTTATGCGTTTTTACCATAAAATGGTCAAGGCAGTTTCCTTGTCTGGTAGGCTTGTCTACACCTTGTCTTAGATCATGGGCAGCTAGCATAGTGATGTATTCCGCAGCAAGGCCAGTGATCTTTTCCGGAAGGATGTTGATATTAATATCACCAGCAAGAATTATATTTTCGGAATGAATGTTAGTGAGAAGTTCGTTGACCGAAGTAATGTAGTTTGCCGGATTGGTGTAACATGGTGGTCTGTATGAGGCAACGAGCGTAAATATATCCATGTTTATAACAAGACAGTTACCATCAGTCACTTCAGGCTCTTGAGCTTGCACATTACTAAAGCACTCCCTGACGTAGACTATGACACCATCGCTTTGGTTAAGGCTGCGTGTAGTGTGAAACGGAGTATAGTTATCAATATGATTAATAGTAGAGCCTCTATCGATCCAACATTCTGTCAACACTATGCAGTCAACAACAATGTCAATGTTAGAGAGAAAAAGCATTAAGGCATCAAAATTTTTCTTGACACTACGAATGTTCACAGCGAGAATTGTCAATGAGTTTTTGGAAAGAGAGGTATTAAATAGCATTTTGCAGGTAGAGGGGTCATATATTTTAGCCCTTTAATTTCCTTATTATTTTTATCAAATCAATCATGGAAGCAATGGGTCTTCTTGTGTATGTTACGCATCACGAGGCCGTTGAGAGACACGTCGAAGCCCTTGCTGTGCCCTCGTTGTGTGATTGCTCAATACTCTCTAAACTCAAAGTATTCATTGCAATTAAACCATTTACAGGCACTTTTTAACCATCAAAGAGTTGGTCAGTTAGTCACAAAGTTGAAGCTAGTTGCCCATTCCAAAGCATAGATCTGTATATTCCCGATCAGTAACACATCGTCGTCCACACTGGTTGACGATCAGCAACATCGTCCACACTGGTTGACGATTAGAACTTGATTAAATAAAGTAGCATACAAAGCCTTTGACTGGGTATTTAATTTACTTGTTGTTAAATACTTAAATATCCTCATCAACCGCAGTCCGTCGATCACTTCGAAAATAATGTACCTACCTACCACCACCCTGCCATTGCCTGCTTGATTGCCTGTCAAAGGAGCAGTAGTCTATCCCGGTAAATTAGAATACCTCCGACGTGTATATAAATAAACCTCAATCTTCTAATCTATCTTACCTCTACAAATTTCTGCAGTTAACAGAATTGGCAGCGTGTTCGTGAGTCGTCAGCTTGCGGGATTACAAGCAAATGAGAAGTGCGACGTAATTTACTTAATCCTAATCAGAGCCGCCGCGACATGCGCCCGACACTCTCCAATTACATGCCCTTTTATTGTCACAGTAATTAACACACAAACAAACGTTTGACAACTTCTTCAAAAAATTGCTTGAAAAACTTTAATATGATGTATGAATATGAATAGACAACACGGTTAGCGCAGTGGCTGAGCGATCGGACTGCTGCGCTGCGTGTCGCGGGTTCGATTCCCGCACAGAACAAATATTTGTAAGTCCTACATGTATTTGTTCTGAGTCTGGGTGTTTTTCTATCTATAATATCTTATATTCTATCTATAGATAGAAAAACACCCAGACTCAGAACAAATACATGTAGGACTTACAAATATTTGTTCTGTGCGGGAATCGAACCCGCGACACGCAGCGCAGCAGTCCGATCGCTCAGCCACTGCGCTTTACAAAAAAAAAATGTATGTAAGTAGTTTATCAGCCATCTTGTTACCATAAAACAAGCATTAGGTTGCTTAGCTTGGTACTAGATGGCGCTGTGTGAAATGTCCAGGAATATTATTATTATTATATCTTCTTCGTTCGTTTTTCCATAATTTTTTGTGTTGGCTTCTGTCACCTCAAGACTGAAATAACCAAATCAAATTATTTTATTTTACATAAACCTACATGAGCACTTATGAAACGTCAGAAACTAGGTTAAACTACTATCCACATGCGATTAAAATATGTATAATTAGTGTTCACAGGTATGGAAGGACAGTGTAGGTCTGTCACCAAATACTAATAAAATAGAAAATGGTCCTCAAATCTACAGTCTACAAGGCCTAAAACAGCACTCGGCCGCGATCACTGGCGTCTGGCGACAACTTGACCGAGCGCCATCACTCTGCCGTGACGTCACGCGACAGGTGATCATACCGCTCATCAACAACCCGCCACAGGGGGACCGAGGGAAGGGCTCGACACGGGAGCCCTTTCCCGCACGCAGGGGGGAGGGCGACGCAGGAAATAGAAAAACTTGGCTCGTTTACAATGAGCGCGACTCGAAGGTATTATTTTTACGAGCTCATCCCAGTAACGACTGTATTTGTTGCAAACTTTATTGTATGGGCTCTCCGTAAAACGGGTCAAGCGGGAGTTACGCCGCGCGCCCTTTGTAATAATCAAAACAAGTAAGTGAAATGAATGGAAGTATAAGTTTCAATGGTTTCTATTTAAAGTTGGTAAACTATTATACTGTTTAAGTCTGTTTACTAATTAAATACAATTCTTGGAGCAAGTGCCATTGTTTTATTACGACGCTCGAATTGTCCTTTTCTCTTACCTACTTTTGAATTAACTTGTTGGATTCAAATCAAATGTTCTGTTGTGGGCTTGATTTGTCCAAATTATATTTTATATGAGTCATACGACTCATAGAAATCAATAACTAACTACCTACATAGATAATAAGATAGCTCTCAAATAACGATGTTTATTTATTTTTTACATACTTCTTTGACATAATCTCTTTATTATTTGACATTATATATAGACAATTCTAATTTCAACGCTTTTTTAGTGGTTGTAATGGCAGTATGTTACTCCGTTTTAATAGGGTTTTATATTGTATCTATCCTTTTGATAGATTCTTCTATATTTCGTAAATGTGAGGACTTTGTAAGCAAGACTTTAGATTTGTAGACCATTTTTTATTTTATCAAGTACCTGGTACTTGTTGACAGGCCTACTGTCCTCCCATACCTACTGTAATTCGAAAACATTGTAAAAGCCAATTATTTTTAAAAGAGTAACCGTGGATTTTCTTGCCGGCTCTTCTCCATAGGAAACGTCTAATTGGATCCGTGCACCAGCTTCTGACGTTTCGTAAGGGCCCATGTTGGTTTAAGTGAAATAAAATATTTTAATTTTGATTTTGAAGAGTGTACCTACTACGATTTTTTTTTACCTTATAGAAAATGCATGACCTGTAGGGCGATCAGAATGTGTAACAAACTTTTATTTTCATAACACCGGAATGCAAGGTATACTCAAGCTCTCGTACAACGGCTGACAAAACCGGATACGAATTTAGCAATATCACCATAATAACGTCTGATCCAATCTCACCTCATCAAGTGATACATTACGCTCATAATCACACGACCTGTTCATATGCAAACTCATTACCGCTCACCAAACGACGTCAAAACTGATCCTGTCACATAATAGTTCCACTCTGAACGTGGCAAGTACGTGTTCACAAACAATCACCTTTCGTTTGTGACACTGTCGAAGTATCGATGTCAAACAAACACTCAAAGATCGCACAGTTCTCAGGAGCAAGGTTCTTAAAATAACCATCCACTCACATTAATTGTAACTAGGACACCACTGAACCAGTTCTATTGCAATGACTCACTGTTTCACAGGCATACAACGATATGTCATAGCAAGGGGGAGCCCAGAGGGTTTTTGAGCAAGCATAAAAATTAAAATTCATTTATTCAAATTAAACTGACAATCATCACTCATCACTTTTCGAACGTCAAAATTACATAAGACAGCCAAAACACCCGTCCTTCACCACTTCCTAGTGCTTTCGCTGGGAAAGTGTTTAGTTAGAAAAACTTGATTCTATACAACAGGTAAGCAAAGTACACGAAGTATGTACATTACGAGAAACAGAAAATTAAACTAAATTATGTGCCATATGTCAGCTAGCCACGCCAATATACCAACAAGTACGATGAAAACTATACTCAAGCAAAAAAATAATAACCAAAATTTAAAAATGTTATATACAGGGCAAAAACTTGATAGCTGAGTAGGTGCAGCATTATGAGAGAACACCGAAGATATATTTTAAAACTTTCTGATAGGATGTGATAATTTCTATCAAGACAATAAATTTATTTGTCCTAAATATCCATTGAAAAATTGTCCAAATCTGAGTTTTTAAAGCCCACAATTTATTTGTCAGACTTGACTAATGTGTCAGGCCACACACGATCATACAAAAATCAACGGCTCTGAAGATCACGTTATTTTTTGTCCATTTTGGAAATCTGAATGTGGACCACGGGGTTTCTATCTGAAACTTTTAGGTCAAATATATTTTCTGTGTTCTCTCATCATGACGATCCTACTCAGCTATCAACATTTTGCCCTGTTTATGCTTGCTCAAAAATCCTCTGGGCTGCCCTACCACCAGTGGCTATTGAAAGACTGAGTCCGCTACGTGACTTCGTGAAAAACTTGTTATACCATTAAATTATCACCTACGCTTAAATAAATAAATAAAGTATTTATTTGCAAAAAAACATGGTTTACATGGTGTTTCAATAATAATTACAATAAAGAGCTTACATGTTTTGCCAGAATTGTAGTTATTATTGAAACACTTAAAAAAATGAAAAGAAATTCTCATGTTACTTAAAACTAACATGAGAATTTCTTTTCCATAAATTCTTTAAGACTATAGAAATTATTAGAATTCAACCAAACAAACAATTTTCCCTTAAATAATCTAGAGATTAAGTTTTTTTATGTTACTCGGTATCTTATTATATATACGAACACAATTATATAAGCAGCTTTTATTATATTTAGCAAATTTGGGAAGATCATGCAGAACGAGTCTCTGTGGATCACGCCGGCTCCGTGGATTAATATCATTAGCTGATGTAAACAAAGCTTTATTTTTATTAACGAACATGCATATTTCAAATATATAGAGGGACGGCAGAGGTAACAAACGTAGTTTTTTAAATATAGGTTGACATGATTCCTCCGGGTGCATCCCGTGAATTGCCCTAATACACTTTTTTTGAGCAACAAATGCTCGGTTTATATCTGTGCTATTTCCCCATATTATAAGCCCGTAGCGTAGTACCGATTCTACATATGCATGATAGGTCATGAGAGCTGTTTTTAGATTTGTTATATTTTTGATTTGCTTAAGCAAATCAAAAAAAAAAAGAAGACATTGAAGACAAGACAAGACTTTGAAGCATTGTCCACATGCTCTTTCCAATTCAAATTCTCATCAATAATTACGCCTAGAAACTTCGTTTGTACTACTTCTTTAATTTTTGATACGTTTAGTCTAATATTATATTTAGGATTATTACATTTGTTGAAATTAATATATACGGATTTATTAAGATTTCTTATTAAGTTATTTATGTCAAGCCATTGTATTAATTTATCTATAGTATTATTAATGTCAGTCTCATGATTATTTATAAAATTATTACATTTTTCTGTCGCTATAATAATAGTAATGTCATCAGCAAACAATATACATCGGTGGTTAGTTATATTAATTATATCATTTATGTACAGCAAGAACAGGATAGGCCCCAGTACACTTCCCTGTGGTACACCACATGTATTATGCTTGTATTCTGATGAAAAAGGTACCTTAACATGATTTTCATCAATTTTATCAATAATGACTCGTTGTTGTCTGTTCCTAAGATATGATTTCATCCACTGAAGTGTAGGACCCCTGATACCGACTAATTCAAGTTTTTCGAGCAACAGATTGTGGGAAACTAAATCGAAGGCTTTTGAGACATCAAAAAATAGCCCAGTGGTCAGATTTTTTTTATTGATGTAGTAACTATAGCCTTCACAAGAGAGAATACTGCCAATGTAGTGGACTTGTTTTTCTGAAAGCCATACTGTTCCTTGCTAATTATATGAAATTTATCGCAGTAGTCAATCAGTCTTCTATACATACACTTTTCATATATTTTGTACAATATAGGTATTAACGTTATAGGACGATAGTTATTAATGTCAGATTTTTCTCCTTTTTTATATAAAGGCTTGACTATTGCGTATTTCAGGGCATCAGGAAAAGTTCCCGATGCAAATGATATATTAATTAAATGTGTCAGAACAGCAGTTAATTGATTGGTACACTCTTAGATAATTTTGCTGTTGATTTCATCATAGCCCACAGAATTAGAACTAGCCAATAACATTATCTCTCGTCTAACCTCACCTTCCTCCATAGGCTTTAAAAACATCGAGTTAACAGATGCACTAATACGAGGTTTTATGCTTTTCTGAGTTCTCGTATGTGGTAAGTTAATATAATTATCATTAAAGGCAGTGGCAATATCAATAGGGTTTGTTAATGTTGTGTTATTAACTGTGATTTTCTCCATGTTTCCTATGCAATTTGTATCGTGCATTTCATTTTTTATTACTGCCCACGTGGCCCTACATTTGTTTTCGTTCTTGTTGATATATTTAATGTTAGCATATTTTTTTGAATTTATTATACATTTTTTTAGAATATTGGAATATGTCATATCATTAATTTTGTTATTTGCATTTTTATTCTTATAGTATTTATATCTTAGTACACGTTTTTTTTGACAAGATTTCTTTAAGCTTTTACTTATCCAATTTTGTTTATTTTTATTATTGTTGTTTATTTTTACTTTTGGGAAGCAAAGATTGTAGAATAGGTAAGCATAGCAGTTCATGAAACTCACTAAATATATTTGCATCATTTTCGATGTATATGTGTGACCAAGATAAATTATTTAAACATTCCTTGAACTTACGAACATTGTCCAAACTATAATCTCTTTTATATATGTAGTAAGATGGGCATTTTTCTATCTTTTCATTTATAGGAAAACTCAACATTTGGGCTGTGTCATGGTCAGAGAGAGATAGAGAGGCATAACTAAAGTGGTAGCATTTGGAATATTGCTTACAATATGGTCTATGTAAGATGACTTGCGCGTAGGCACATCAATGTGAATTTTCAAGTTATAGTTGTAGGTGATTGGTAATATTACCTTTTTGCAACGTATTTATATTCAAGTCACCGGTTATTACTATACGCAATTTGGATTTGTGTTTATTAGTTAGGTAGTTCAAAAGATTATTTAATTTACATAAGAACTGTGTAGGATCTGAGTTTGGAGTTCTGTAGACGCAGATAACTAGCAATTTATAACACTCAAGCTCTATGCTACAAGCTTCAAATGTGTTTTGAGTAGCATAATTTTTATATATGGTAAATCTTTGAAAGGAATACCATTTTTTACTAAGATCATCCTTAAATTTGGCTGGTCTTTGAAAAATAACCATGTATAGTGTATAATCTACGGTCAGGTACCAGCTAAGGTCAGTAATAGCTAAGCGATAATTGCATTCCTTTATAATATGCAATTATGTACTAATGCAGATTGGTACATAATTACATATTATAAAAGAATGCAATCGTCGCTCAGCTATTGATTACATTATTGATTCTCATAAAACTAATAGCATGGGTTATAACTATAAATTAAAAGGAAAACAAAAAAATATTAATTTTTTTCTTATTCGAGAGTTGCCTATCTATTCCTATCTAAAGTGTATAATATATGGTCAGTACCATAGATTATACACTATATGGTACTGACAAGTACTGAATGGGGTCCTGTCGGGGCCGGGCGGCAGAGCGGTCCAAGGTGTGAGTGGTTATAAAGCTTGATATTTCCAATCTCATCTTTTTACGTTAAATGTAACGATTAAAAAAAAATAAAAACGAACAGATGACACCTGCTTCATGCATGATCTGATCGATTAGCCTGCAAAGTTTCATGACCTAATTTGACTATTTTCATTGATAATTCTTCTTTTATTGTACGGTGTAGAGGTAACTTTGAGATTTCTTTGTATCGAGAAAATTGTATGCAATCGTGTTTTCGAAACATGACACCTCGCAATAGTCCTCGTCTTTATTGAATAAATGAATTGCACCGATCCCAGCGTGGTTTGACCAGACTCGATTAATCGAATGAACCCCAAGTTTCGCACTAGCTCCTGTACCCTCATGTTCATGGTGCTACAGCGACCATTGAATATCAAGAAGTATCAACCGTGCTTCAGATTGTCTAAAGTAAAAACTTCTTTTATTAGACAAGCATATTATAAGTTAGATGAGTATCATCATCTTCCTGCCCATATCCCATGTTACTTGTGGTCGGCGCAACACGTTTTCTTCTTCCATTCTCCTCTGTCAGCCGTCACACTATCATTCACTCCCTTCTCTTTCATATCATTCCCCACACAATCCACCCATCTTTTCTTCGGCCTTCCTCTCCCTCTCCATCAAACTCAAATCATTTATTTCAATTAAACCATTTACACTTTTGAATTGTCAAAATTAAAGAGTCGGTCAGTTAGTCAGAAAGTTGAAGCTAGTTGCCCATTCCAAAGCGTAGATCTCTATGGAGAAGAACGGGCAAGAACCTCCACGGACACTCTTTTAAATCAAGATATTTTTACAAAATCCTGGGTACATTATTCTTATTGCTTCTATATGTGAGAACAATGTAAAGAAACAAATTAAAATATAAAATTAAAAATAAGCCCTGGCAGTTAAGAGATGACCAGTCTCAACCGATGGCGCCCGTTCACGAACATGACGCGTGGATCAGTCAGCACCACCCAGCTCAACCATTTCGTAGGGAACCGAATGATCCAACACATGCGCCACCACCAGTGAGACATTTAACCTTTCGGTTGTCGACCGCCGTACACGCACAAGACGTCAGTGTCAACGCTTTTACGAGTAAGGTAATAACGTTAGGTAGGCCTTCAGAAAAACGAAGATTATACCGTTAAATCGATAATAACAAAGTATAAATGATACCTTCCCGGAATCCTTATTAGTTTTCCTATCTACTAAAACTACTACGTAATGAAATAAAACTGACCTGACATTGCAGTGGCGTGATATTTTTTCATTTTGATAATTTTCATTCACATAACCTTCACATTTTATCACAATACGTCGAATCCACAAATATATTCACTAAAACTACACTAGAATACGATGGCACATATGTTTACACATTCATAACATACTAAATATCACTACTAAATACACTATTTGCATGACACAACAACTTATTCTGTCAACCGATAAAAATTCCGCGAACGCGGGCGGACCGTACTGTGTGCCGCCAACCGTCATGGTTGGCGCCAATTTTACGACTTTTTCTCTTTGACACACAATTATGATGTCGATACGTGATTATATTTGTATATATTACTTTTATTTTGTTCATAGGTAAATATGCTAACTACTTATATGTATTTCAAACTATTTACGAGAATATTTGTAGCAAAAACATGTCATAACACAACGGCCATTATGGAAAAAAATGTTAAGTCTAAACTTTCGTTACTTTTTTCGCCTGTATAATCATTACTTTTTGATAAACAATTATTCAATATGGAATCTACACTTATTTCTCAGTAATTCTTTATAGATTTTTATAACAAAACTTAACGTTTTCTGCCACTATTCATCGTATTTCTCTTCTCCGATTGCGCACAAATTCACTCACACGGCAAACGTCAAACGGTGGAATGTCAGATGAATTTATTTATTTTTTAGTTCGTTCAAAATAATGTTGTTGCTGTTGAAAAATACTAAAATAAAGAGTGAATGAACCATTTCTTTCATATAAATTCAGAACATATTGCTACTTGTAACACAACCACAGATATTTAGCGACCAATCCTGACCAAGCCCTTAAGTGTAACTGTCCGACTTAAGACACTTGAAGCATTTTTTCTTATGTCGCACTGTGTAACATAAGACATTCGAGAGGGTAAGTGAGCAAGACATATTCTCAATTACTGCCATGCTCTTTCAAGTCAACATCAAAATATCACAAAAAACGGATCCATGGTTCTTACATTTACAAAATTTTCAAAAATGCTTCTAAATTATACAAAACTATAGTTTGCAATTTATTTAAGAGATGAGAGAAAAAAAAATAGTGTACTTTAGCTATTTTCATATTGTAATGTCGTACGGTATTCTATTGTGGGGAAATGCCGCTGATATTCAGACTATCTTTGTTTTGCAGAAGCGAGCTATTCGATCAATTTATAAATTAAGTCCGAGACACTCGCTCAGAGATAAATTTAAAGAGATTAATGTTATGACTGTGCCTTCTCAATATATTTATGAAAATCTTTCATATGCCCATAAAAATATAAAATTGTTTAAAAAATACAGTAATATCCATGATATAAATACTAGGAACAAACACAAATTTGTTGTACCTACAACAAGGCTCAAGAAAATAGGTGGCTCCTTCAGATGCCAATGTATACGCTTTTATATTAAAGTTCCAAGCCCCGTTCAAGATCTAAGCCTTAATAAATTCAAATCATTCATTAAACGTAAGTTGTGCCAGAAAGCCTTTTATACCGTTAAGGATTATATCGAGGACAAAAAGGCTTGGGATTGAGCTGCTTCCAATTTTTTTACATATTGAATGTTTTTATTTATTTTTTTGCTCTCTGTTTTGTTGTTGTTTTTTTTTATATACACTTTGACATTAATGAATTTTACATATACTATGACATTTGCTTACTTTGTACAGTATTCTATTATTTTAATTATTGTGAATGTGAAGACTACGTGGGTCATTTTATTTATATTATTTTCTATTTGTTCTCTTAGTTTTTGTCGTGGTCTGGCAGTTTGAGTAATTAATGTGGCCTACCCAAATGTCCTTTCTTTAGTATTGTTCGTCGAATCGTTGAGCTCCTTAAATTTGGAGTTGAGCTGCATGATTTCTGACAAATGCGTGCACTGACTGGACAGGTCCTCTCAATCTGTGTGGCTCTTTCCTCAAAAGACCATCTCAGACATCGACCTACATGGTCTTCATATGATCTGACCAAAGATTACCTCTGAGTTTGTTTCGGCCTTTCTTCTCAGACTAGATAGATAGGAAACGCCGACCTCATCGAGTTTTAAAATATGATTGACGTGTAAAAGTGTTTGTACAAACCTACTTACAAAAATAAAATCATTTATAATGGCGCTGAGCGTGTTAATGCTTATAACTGAAGGTCAATTCTCGTAATTTAAAACGTTCAAAATCTAGTCGCAGTCTCATCTCAGCGACAAACAAATGTCAAAAACTTGTCAAAATGTAGGGAAATTAGAGGTTTTTTGACAGATTGAGACTGAGATCAGACTGTAAACGTTCTTAAAACTACGAAAATTGCCCCTCTGATCTCAGC
This sequence comes from Apamea sordens, assembly GCA_945859715.1. Classification (NCBI taxonomy): domain Eukaryota; kingdom Metazoa; phylum Arthropoda; class Insecta; order Lepidoptera; family Noctuidae; genus Apamea; species Apamea sordens. The sequence goes on along the minus strand of OX243990.1, from coordinate 478,929 downwards.
ACATTATTGCAATTGAAAATGTTTAACAAACTGTATAATTTTGAGCCAGACTATGATTGTAACGTAATAAACTTTTTAAAATTGTATTTCCTTTACTTAATATCCCTTATTCAACATCATAATTAATAACTAAAATAAAATACTCATCAGACCTTACTTTGGCAAAGTACATACATCATACTGCACACCAATATTTGCACTCACTTCCTTTAATATTGGATAATGTCCAGCATACTTGACAGGCATTTTCAGGAAATCTAGACACAGGAGTTTTTTTAAATTATTTTTCCGGGGTAAATTGAACCCCAAACATATCAAATCTAGATTTTCAGAAAAAAATGCCTTGCCAAATTAAGTGTTAAGTTAGGTAATAATAATTTCCCAACGCTGGAGCTCTGACGCATAAACATTTTCGTATGGGCGTTAATGGCTGCGACACAGTTTATAACTAACGCAGTCATTATCGTATAAATCATTATCTATGCTAGTGTCTACCGGTCATACAGCGGTGATCAGGAGACGACCAGGCTCTTAGACTACCTCGCCGAGACGGTAGATCTAGCCCAAACGAGGTACCCGTCAGCGGAGCTTATTTTTCTGGGGGACTTCAATGCTCACCATTGCGAGTGGCTGTTCCCATACCTGAAAACTGACCACGCTGGTAGAGAGGCGCGCAAACTTGCGATATCGCTAGATCTCACCCAGCTGGTGAATCAAGCAACACGGGTACCTGACGTTGACGGACAAACACCCAATCGTAGACTTGCTACTGACAACAGATCCGGACAGGCATTCAGTATCGGTCTCAGCCCCGCTGGGATCATCTGATCACTGTCTGCTGAAATCCGTATCGATCTGTTCTCCTCCTGATGATAGCCCTAGAGGCACGAGGCGAGTATGGCGTTACGGGTCGGCAGACTGGGATGAGATGCGGCACTTCTTTGCGTCTTATCCTTGGCAGCGGGTATGCTTCTCTTCTGGTGAGCCCTCCAGCTCCGCGGATGCGGTCGCTGACGTGATCCGGCAGGGAATGGAATACTCTATCCCATTGGGTCACAAAGCCCGACCTTGGTTCAATGCGGACTGTGCTCGGGCTGATGCCCGAAAGGAGTCTGCCTACAAGGCCTGGGTACAAGCTCGCGACCTTAGACTCCGGGCTAGGAGGGTTCGAGCTAAGAAGAGAGCCTTTAACTCTGCTGCCAAGTCTTGCAAAAAGGTTCTCCGAAGGGCACGTTTCGACCATGTCAATCGCATAAGGACCAGGCTTGCATCCTACCCTTCGGGTAGTAAGCAGTTCTGGTCCTTGTCCAAATCGATCGAAACCAACTTCTGCCGTCTCACGCTGCCGAAACCTGATGGTTCACTGGCTCACTCCGCTACTGAAAAGGCAAATTTATTTGTTTCTTTATTTGTGGAGAACTCGCGTCTAGACAATGGCTCGAAGCACTCTCCAACCCTGCCTCGATGTGATTCTTCCATGCCGGAGATTACAGTGCGTAACAAAGAGGTTCGAAGGGTGCTTCAGTGTCTGGATGTGGGCAAGGCTAGTGGGCCTGATGGCATTCCTGCGAGAGTGCTGAGGTGTTGTGCGCCTTAGTTGTCTCCTGTACTGACTCACCTCTACCGCCTCTCTCTGAAAACTGGAACTGTCCCCAAATGCTGGAAGCTTGCAAATGTGCAAGCAATACTGTTATGTCTTTGGTTTGACGTTTGTCAATGGAGGTTTCCAGGACAACGAATATATATCAGCATTGTCATATATAATTAAAATATACGAATAGCAAATGTACGTTTGATCTTTTATTTAATATTGGCGACGAGGATGGCCGACGTTAAAAAGTTAAAACGCATACGATCCTCATTACGAGGAACATTCACAAGAATTGAAAACTATATCAATGAAGAATTACAGTTTTCTATTGAAGAAATTGCAACACGACTACAGACACTGTAAGATAATTTTTTCAAATTGCAAGAGCTTCAAAATGAAATTGAAAAAGAAACTGAGGATAGTGAACTAAACAAAGAAATAGATTACAGGTTTGAAGTTGAAGAATTATATACTAAATTACGTTCAAAATTCTTACAATTACAAAAAGAAAGTGAGATTACAATAGTGCCTCCAGGTAGTGCAACAGATTCACAGTCAATTTACGAAACAGCAATCTCCCACAAAGAAAAACCGTTTCGTATGAACTTTCAGCCGTTCCAAGAGAACGAAACTTTTACGAACTTTACCAAACGCTTAAAGGTTTATTTCATGCTGAACAATATTACAGATGGTAAGGTGAAAGTGTACGTACTACTTTGCACGATTTCGCCAGATCTACACGAAAGAATGTATAATTTATGCTCTCCAGAAGATCCCTTGAACATGACTTTCGAAGAAATTACAAAGATTTTACATGATTACATTGATCCTAAACCCAGTATTTGGACAATGCGACACAAATTTATATCTCGCATGCAACAACAAGAGGAAACTGTGGTCACATACGCCTCCGAGCTTAAAAAACTATCTGCAAATTGTGAGTTCGAATGTCATAACTGTAAAAAACAAACTTCTGATAGCTTTTTGTGCCTACAACTCATACGAGGGTTAAATGATGGCGAAATTCGGACGAAAATACTGCAGGAAAAAGATACAACTTCATTTTCACAATTGGTGCAGATTGCCACTACTACAGAAATGGGAAAGAACGAAAACGCAACAATGTCCTCAGATATTCGAAAACCTAACACAATCAACAAAATAACTACACCTACAGCTAAAACATCTGATTATAACCATAACCCACCTGTGCATACTAAGGTTAATACAAGATTACCAATAACCATGAGAGATCTTAAAGGAAAATGTTTTCGATGTGGAAAAGATGACCACAGACCAAACGGATGTGGAGCCGTCAAAAGCACTTGCCGAAAATGTCAGAAAGTAGGTCACCTAGCAAGAGTCTGTTTACAAAGATATACTAACTCTCATCAAGTAAATGAATCTTCAAGTAACATTAGTCAAGACAGTATTGCAGATATAAACTTAGTCAAAAATGAAATATCGGAGAAATATACGATTACCCTGAAAATAGAAGACAAAACTGTATGTATGGAATTTGACACGGGTGCTACATTATCCTCAATGTCATTAAAGGATTTCAAAAACTTGAACATACAAAAGAAACTTTTTAAAACAGAAATTAAGATGAGAACATACACTGGAGAAATCATTAGACCAATTGGAATAGCTTATGCTATGCATAGCATGCTATGAATAGCTCAAATGTTTGTACAACACTCAATTGTTTTATGGAAAACTATACATCATTGATCAAAATGTCGACGCAATTTTTGGCAGAAGCTGGATGAATCAGATATAAGAACAGTACAAACTACAATTCATAGTAACAATCTAGAACAATTGTTAGAAGAATTTTCTTCATCCGTATTTACTTCAGACCTAGGCAAAATTCCAAATTACAAAGCTTATTTAAGTTTAAAAGAAAATACTCAGCCGATCTTCATTAAACCACGAAGAATTCCATACGCATTGAAACCGAAAGTTGATGAAGAAATAGAAAGACTATGTACACAGGGTGTGCTTACGAAAGTTGACCATGCCGAGTGGGGAACACCTATTGTTCCAATAGTAAAACCAAATGGGAGTATTCGATTATGTGCTGACTACAAGATTACTCTAAATAAAGTAATAAAAGATGAACAATACCCCATACCCATAATTGAAGACATATTTTCTGAAATGAACGGAGGTAAGCTTTTCTGCACTTTAGACATTGCCCAAGCATATTTGAATATGGAAATGGACGAAGAAAGCGCTCACATGCAAACCTTGAGTACGCACAAAGGAACGTACAAAGTTAATAGACTAATGTTCGGCGTTAAAGTAGCACCAAGCCTGTGGCAGAGATTCATGGACAAATTACTACAGGATCTGTCAGGAGTTCAATGCTTTTTCGACGACATTATTATACAGGGTTCCTGTGAAGATGAGCTACTGCAACGATTACGACAGGTCCTCCAAAAACTTAAAGAGAGTAATCTTCGAGTGAATAAAGAAAAATGTCACTTCTTTAAACAATGCATTAACTACCTTGGACACACAATCGACAAGAACGGACTACATAAAAATAAAGACAAAATAAAAGCCATTACCAGCACTTTACGCCCTACAAACATCAACGAATTGAGAACCTTTCTTGGGATGGCCAATTATTACAATAAATTTATAAACAATCTGGCTGCTATTACAAGTCCTCTAAACGAGCTACTTAAAAAAGGAGCTATATTTACCTGGTCCCCTAAGTGTGAAGAAAGTTTTAAAAAAATAAAGGAAGACATTTTGAGCGAAAGGGTATTGATTCATTTTGATCCTAAAAAGCCACTTATACTAGCTACAGACGCTTCGCCTTTAGGGTTAGGAGCAGTGCTTTCGCATAGATTACCAGATGGTTCTGAACGACCTATTGCTTTTGCTTCTAGATCTTTATCAAGCAGTGAGAAGAAGTACAGTCAAATTGATAAAGAAGCTACAGCTATTTACTGGGGCCTTAAAAAGTTCTTTCACTACTGTTACGGTCGAAAATTTACATTAGTTACCGATCACAAGCCATTAACATCGATCTTTCACCCGCACCAGACGCTACCAGCGATGAGCACGATGAGACTTTTTCATTACGCTCATTTTCTATCCGGATTCAATTATGAGATAGACTACAGAAGTTCTGCAAGCAATTCTAACGCTGATTACTTATCCAGATTTCCAGTGGAAAAAGTTAATGATAATAAAAAAGATCAACACTCACAATTCCAGCTACAACAAATATACAAAATCGAAGTAAACCCAGATATTATAGCCCGAGAAACAAAAGGCGACAACGAACTTCTTCCCCTACTACAAGCATTAAAAACAGGACGTTCTTTGAGAGAACTCGGGTATAATGACAACGAATTTACACTACAGGATGATTGTATTTTGAAAGGTACAAGGGTTATTATACCTTCTACTTTACGTTCGCAAATTCTTAATGAATTGCATACTGGACACACTGGGATTTTAAAAATGAAATTATTAGCACGCAGCTACGTTTACTGGAAAAACATGGGCAGAGACATTGAAAACAAAGTGAAATCATGTAGAGCATGCCGGTTAGAGCAAAACCAACCAGCAAAAGCTCCTTTACACCATTGGGAAGAGCCAAGTGGCCCTTGGCAACGAATCCATATTAATTTCGCTGGCCCAGTGTCTGGTTATCAATTATTCATTATAATCGACGCCTTCACAAAGTGGGTTGAAATAATTCCAGCCAAAATAACGACCAGCTCTTGGTGTATTCGAAAACTAAAAGAAATATTTTCCACTTTCGGCGCACCCTATATTCTCGTTTCAGATAACGGCCGGCAATTCATATCACAAGAATTCAAAAATTTTCTCTCAGATTCTAACATAACTCATAAAACCATTGCACCATACCACCCAGCCACAAACGGTCAAGCAGAACGCACAGTACAGACTATAAAGAGAGCTTTACGATCTATGGAGGGGGAGAGTGGTGATCTAGTCGACAAACTGACTACTATTAAAACCCGTTTGAGACTTACGCCAGGCTCCAATTCCCAGAGCCCTTATCAGTTGATGTTTGGCAGGGAAGTAAGGACCAGGCTGCACACCATGCTGCTCAAAATAGAGAATTCCACTCATCACCGAACATTGCCGGATAATTTACGACACTTCAAAGTGGGAGACAGGGTACAAGCTAGGAGTTACTCGTCACCGCATCAGAGGTGGACATTCGGTAGGATCCTGTCTCGCCTGGGACATTTACACTATGAGGTGCTCACAGATGACGGCAAGGTCTGGCGCCGTCATCTTGACCAGCTGTTGGCAGCACCCCAAGTGCAGCAACTGGAATCACGGCCGAGGGCTGTTATGTCTTTGGTTTGACGTTTGTCAATGGAGGTTTCCAGGACAACGAATATATATCAGCATTGTCATATATAATTAAAATATACGAATAGCAAATGTACGTTTGATCTTTTATTTAATAAGTACCCAAGAAGGGTAGTCGTGACGATCCCTGCAACTACCGACCGATCGCCATTACCTCCATTCTCTCCAAAGTAATGGAATATATAAATATATATAATAATATATAAATATATGCTAAATATATCTTGAGCAGAATGATCTCCTGAGTGACTGCCAATATGGCTTTCGCAGCAGGCGCTCCACTGGGGATCTTCTGGTGTATGTCACACACTGCTGGGGCGAGGCCATCGAGAAACACGGCGAAGCTCTGGCCGTGTCTCTTGATATCTCGAAGGCCTTCGACAGGGTTTGGCACGCAAGTCTGCTGAGCAAGCTTCCAGCCTATGGAATCTCAGCTGGCTTTTGTTGCTGGATATCTGATTTCCTGAGTGAACGGTCAATCAGAGTAGTCATTGACGGCTGCTCCTCTGACCTCATGGCGATTGGTGCTGGCGTTCCTCAGGGGTCTGATCTCTCTGCGACTCTTTTCCTGCTGCACATCAATGACCTACTGATACCAGGTATTGTTGGGTATGCAGATGACAGCACCGTCGTGGAGAGATATCTGTCCAGCGCAAAGGCTGGAGGGGAAGAAGTCAGTTCCTTAAGAGGGGCCCTGGTGGACCGAATGAATGCGACCTTAAGTCTTGTCTCCCAGTGAGGTGACAACAATCTGGTCAGCTTGAACACCACCAAAACACAGGCTTGTCTGACGAAAAGGAGCCCTTTTGATCTGGCTCCTACTTTCCGGGGTGCAGCTGTACCTGTGACGGACAGCCTCGAGCTTCTTGGCATGAAATTGACAGCAAATCTCAATTTCAGCAAAAACATTGAGTCTAAAGCACAAACGGCGGCCAAAAAGCTGGGCATCCTGAACAAGGTTAAACGGTACTTCACACCGGGACAGCTTTTAACCCTTTACAAAGCACAAGTCCGATCGTGTATGTAGTACTGCAGTCACCTGTGGGATGGCTCAGCTAAATACCTACTTGCCACTTTAGACTCAGTGGAGCGCAGGGCTAAGAGACTCATTGGCGATAAAAAGCTGGTGGAGGCCTTTGCTTCCACCAGCTTTTTATCGCCAAAACGACAAGACAAGACGGACAGACAGGCGACACTTCACTGGTGAGCCAAACTGTGAAGCTTCCTTCACAGTTTGGCTCACCGGCGAAGTGTTGCCTGTCTGTCCGTCTTCTACAGACTGTACTTCGGTGAGTGTGCTCAAGAGCTACATGAGCTCACCCCGCCTTCACATTTCTGCCATTGAGAGTCCAGACGCACTGCGGGATACCACCCCTATTTGGTTAATATACCATATATACGCACTAAGCGCTTCTCGTCATCTTTTCTGATGCGCACAGCTACGGAGTGGAATCGTCTGCCTGCGTCTGCATTCCCGAGTTCATACCTACAACCCGAATCTCTTTAAGGCGAGAGTGAATAGGCTTCTTCTGGGCAAGCTCGTTCCACCGTAGATCTCATTCCTGCCTCTGGGCTGGATTGAGGTCAAGAGTGAGCCCATTGTCAATAAAAATATATATATATATAATTTTATTGTAATTTGTGTTTTTTTGTCCCAATAAAATATTATTATTATTAAATATGTTTTTACATATCTCGGGACAATGAGGTCCCGGTCCTAAATATTATTATAAACTCATGCTAGCGACTTCTTACCTACTTATTTGTCTTTGCGTATTTACTTACAAGTTCACACAATACGACGTGGACTGTCTTGCAGCTAATAAGAGCACTGTGTACATACACAGCAGTGCTCGATGAAGACTGGACAGTTTACTCAAATGCCCACACACAAAGTACACACACTAGCACAACAGTGTGCACATATCACAGTCACATTTTACAGACAATAATAATCGGCCGCTGGGCAACGGAAGTCTCTAAGTAACCAAGAAATCTACAACGTGAAGAATAATACAGGAATGAAAAATGGTTTCAAGAAATGATAAATAATGGTTTCGAGTAACAATACCTACCTACAGTCTTAGCAGCAGAAAGTGACACAAGACCGACACATGCCCCAAAAATAAATTCTCTAGCCAGCCCCAACTTGTGAAGTGGCATGTGGAGCACATGCAAATTCGAGGAAGTGCAGGTACCTATGCTTTTTATGACAGAGTTTTTTTGGTGCTGTCGTGTTGTTGTCGATGTTTTGGTTTGGTACGTGATCGTGAGAAGTGTTATGTGCTTGAAGTGTTGTGTGTGTGTGTTATGAGCTTAGAAGAATCAAAATCAAAAGTCATTTATTCAAATTAGGCTGAGAATCAGCACTTTTCGAAAGTCAAAATTACAAAAGACAGTCCCCCAAAAACGCCCGCCCTTCACCACTTCCTAGTGCTATCGCTGGGAAGAAGAAGTGGCACAACAAACTCCCCAGCAGCACAGCTGTCTGTTCAGTTAGAAAATACTTGATACTTGATTGTATACAATACTAGGCGTTAAGTAATTAACATTACAAGGCACATAACATAAAATTAAATTACTTGTAATATGTCAGCTAGCCAGGCCAATATACCAACAAATATAATAAAAACTATACGTACTCAAGCTGAAAAATAATTAATTAAAATGTAAATAAAAACTTACTACCTAAATAAAAGCATCCAGGCATAAAGGACGTGACAGCTTACATATTTATGCATAGCTGGGTTCTGGTCACATAGCTGTCACTTGAAGTCACAGATGAAAAACTAGGACCATCGAAGTAAAATAAATAAATAAGTTATTACTAATAACAATAACCTGTCAGTAAGCTAAATCTGGAGAAAGAACATGAACATTGTCTTGAGTTAATCTTATCGTGTAAGTAGTCGTTGATGGAATAGTAAGCCTTTGAACAAATGTTGGATTTTACTTGAGCTTTAAACGCATTAAAAGGCCAGTCTAGCAAAGAAGAGGGTATCTTGTTAGAAAAGGTTATACCAAGCTCAACAAATGAGTTATGAACCTTATGAAGCCGGTGAAACGGGGGCACGTAGTTTGTCCTTCTTTCTAGTGTTAACACTGTAATTATCACGGTTTTTAGTGTACAAGTGCAAATTTTGCCTAATATATAAAATATTAGCGAAGATGAATTGTGATGCAACCGTGAGAATACCAATATCTTTTAAAAAATCTCTTAGAGAAACTCTGGCACCTAGCTGGTAAATTGCTCGAACAGCTCGTTTTTAAAGGACAAATATATTTTGTATATCAGCGGCTTTGCCCCACAGCAGAATGCCGTAGGACATATCAATCAATCAATCAATCATTTATTTGCATAAAAACATGGCAGGTAACAAGATGTTCAATAAAATATTATGTACAGCATGTTTTGCCGTGGCACACGGCACGCAAAAATTATTAAATTAGGTAGATAAATTATTAAGAATTAAACATAAACACATCAAATTAGTCATACAAAACATCAACATAATCAAATTAGTATTAGAAAAATAAAAATAAAGTAAATCTCAAGCAATTAAACATTAAAAAAATTAATACAACTAAGCATTATAATTATTACAGATTAAGAACAATTATTAAATATTAAAATTATTTTCATTGAGGAATTCATGAATACTATAACACACTAACTAACACTAATAAACACACTACTACTACAATACCACTACCACCACCACCACCACCACCACTACCACCACCACCACCACTACCACTACCACCACCACTACCACTACCACTACCACTGTATCTACTATAATACTATAACATTTATTGGCCAGAATTATTTTCAATTTATTTTTAAATACTTTTACATTACAATTTTTAATATCATTAGGGATTTTACTATATATTTTTGGCGACATACATAATACGCTTTTTCTTGCTAGAGCTGTTTTAACTCTATGTAGACACAGTCTATTAATATTAAGTTTGCGCCTGTTCCTTTTTACCACATCAGATAACTGTTCAAATAGATGAGGGTTTTTATGTACAAACAGTGCTATCTCCAATATGTACAGTGAAGAAAGGGTTAAAATTTTGTGTGCTATAAAGAACGGTTTACAAGAGTCAGTGGAGTCCAAGCGAAACATGGCTCGAATACAACGCTTTTGCGCCTTATAAACCATCGACTGACGACGACCAACCATAACACTGGGAAAATAACTAAAATAGACTAAACGAGCTATTTTAACGTCATTGTACCAGTGTATCGTCTTGCGGAACACCTAACTGAACTGGTAGCTCGGAAAATTTCGTGCCATTAACATCTACACATTGGATCCATTATGTAAATAAGAAATTATTACGTTGAGAGACTCGTTTCGGACACCGTAATGACGTAACTTACGCCAAAGCGTGTCATGGTGCACGCAATCAAAGGCTTTGGAGAGATCACAGAAAACTCCAATAGCATTTTGCGATCTTTCCCATGCGTCAAATATGTGTCTCAGCAGAGCAAAACTCGGGTCTGTAGTTGAACGACCCTTTGTAAAGCCATATTGCTCATTATGGAGGAGGCTGTTTAAATTAAAATGTCTTAGCAACTACTTGAGTATTAACTTTTCAAACATTTTGCTAAACGCAGGTAAAATAGAAATAGGCCTGAAATTGCCAACATCATTCTTATTACCTGATTTAAATAATGGTATGACTTTACTACTCTTCATGAGGTCAGGAAAAGTTCCTAAATCAACACATTTATTAAAAGTAACAGCTAGCTAAGGGGCTACGATGTCTATTATATATTACTTAAAAGTTTGATGGAGATGCCCCAATAATCACCGGTGTTTTTAGACTTAAGTGTATTAAAAATATTAACTACATTATGCGGAGTTACATGTTCGAAACTAAATAAAGGACTACATTTAGGTACACTACTTTAGACGGGGACGAATTTAAGGAGCGAGTCGTAGTTATCGGTATGTTGGCAAAAAACTGATTAAATGCCTCAGCTACGTCAGCTGTGTTATTAACTAATTTGCTGTCGACCATAATCTCAAGTTGTTTTTCTTGTTTAACAGATTTACTAGATATAATTTTTCCTTATATTACAAAATAACTATGGATTTTATTATATTTTATCTATTCTATACTTATATTAAATCTGTAGAAGTGAAAATTCTGTACATTGAAAATATCAAAAAAATAAATGGCAGGGGGTGTTACTAGACCGACACCGAACCCAAAAATGTGATTAAAAAAAATTTTGTCTGTCTGTCTGTTTGTTCAGGCATCACGCAAAAACTACCGGTTCGATTACGATGAAACTTGGTATAATTATTCTTTAATATCCTGGGCACCACACTGGGTACTTTTTATCCCGGAAAAGTATATACAATAAAAAACAAACTTAATTTTGCGGTTCGATCCCTAGACCCGATTACTGTACCAACCGCAAATAATAAGTTTGGCGTAGGTTACGTCACAGTACCTAAGCCGTGTGCAGTGCCCCTAAGTTATGCTCTAAATGTAGTGCTGAAGGTTGAATTTGGCTTGCACCATTCGCAGCACACGCGTGGCGCGCGGCCGCCACGGATCGCTACCGTATATAAGGACGGAGTCTGAGCGCGCGCATTACGTCAGCAGTACTTATCCTTATCTATGGCATTACATTTTTTGAACTTTGATTTGAACGGACGTGTCGAGTGGCGAGCGTTCGTTCTTATTCTTATTTTAACTGCTACTTGCAATTCTAAACCGTGCTTTTCAGTGCGACCTTTTTATTCCTTTTAGCTTTTAGAGTTATTTAGGTTTATTTTTATAAGTCGTAGGTATAGATATTAGTTTTTAAGGAATTTTGCTTATTTATTGAGTTTAGATTAGTTATCATCAGAAATAGGTTTATTTAGGTAGGTAGGAATTTAATTTTTATTTTTATTGAGTTTTTTTTTTTATTAGGTAGGTACTTAGGTAAAGATATCATATAGGTACCCTCTTAATCACCACTAATGAGACACAATTGGTTTTCTATTGTAATTAGCCACAAAGGGCCCGCGAGATAGATGGCATCCTCGGGAAGCAAATACATTTTATCCTGTTAGCACGTTCCCGTGGGATAATTTCCGACATCCACGCGGGCGAAGCCACGGGCAGAAGCTATTTGTTAATAATTTTCCAAGTGGTTTTTACTTTATTATTAGAATTTTTAATTGTACCGCCTAAAAATTTTGATTTAGCAAAAGCACTAATCTTTTTGAATAATTTTTGACATACTCTAGGAAAGGAGTATCAAACCTGTATTTTTTCAAACCATATAACTCGTATAGTCACGCTCTACTTTTATAAATACCTGGGTAGCCCATTGGTTAAAGCCAACAGAGGATCCATTAATATTAATAGTTTTGGTCTTAAAAGTAGATTGGTGCTCTTTTTGCACAACATCAAAAAGGGCACTATTTTTAAAAGGGTTATTTTTAAACATTTTGCAATAATATAAAATACACGTCAGTATTAACATAACGAGAGCTACAAAACTAGAACGAAGTGCCGCCTGAGTGGGCAGTGGAGCAAGACCTCGAGACACGCGCACACGTCACCGAAGCACGGAGCAGTGAGCAGCGTGTACCTACTAGCGACGTGACTATGTAGGTGCGTGTGTGTGGTGCATCTCTCCGCAAACACCGGCTTGTGACGCATCGACAGTTCGAGCTGAATCAACACGATACGCCTAACCGAGACCTGTCCCACTAACTACACATGCAGAAGGTCCGAGCGTTAAAGTCGCAAGAGTGATGACATCAGAGACCCCAGTAGCCAACCTCATCTAAAACCAAAGTAAAGTGCTTAAGACAACTTTACAAACGACAATAAAGGAGACCCAATCAAGGTACATTTTTAAATACCCATAAGTTTATATCTTGACTGTTTTATTTCAGTTTTGAACCTAACCTAGATATAATATGTCACGGGTAGGTACATAATAAATGTAATATAGGTAGCCACCAGCGGAAGCGGTTTATATTATAATATTATCTATTTCATCAAAATATTATGCGGGTTATCAGGACGGATCTTCTGTATGTTCTTATTTAATGTTCCAGTGCACACACAGCTTACACAGCAAATATCTACTAGGAACCGTCTCGCTTGACGGATGGGAAAACACTGGAGCTGCGCCCATAATAGCGAAATTATACCGATATTGATACAGAGGCTGCAGAGCGAACCGGAATGCACAGTTATTATCAGCGAAATATTCACGTGTTAGATTATATTTGCGCGAATAGATTATCGCGGCCACTGGATCATCGGCGCATAATCTACCCCATTATGAATTTACCTAGAAACATAGGCATTCAGTCCAGAGGGTCTATTGTTTAGATGTTTGGGACCTCAATGTATCAACTTAAATCCTGTGATAGGCCCTAGGAGCAGTTTGTTTGTCAACCTGTTATGGTTTATTTCACCAGATTTTGGCAAATGGCCAATAACATCAGCTACACCAAACCTAAATGTTAGTAAGCAATGTATCGAAATTGTGTTTTTCAATAATTTGAACTTTGATCTTCCTCGTGATCATCTAAAAGCTCCACAAATAGCTGCGCGATTAGATTGGAGTCATAAGTCACAGCCTCCAATGATAAGTGCGTTTTTTATCCGCCGCCGCCGTAAGAAATCTGATATGAGAGGTAATCAGCGAGAGTGCTCCGAACTGACGGCTATTTAATATGTATTATGTCGAGCAGAGCCAGACGTATGGGCCGTGTATTATTTAGTGAAATGAAACAGTCTCGTGTACACCGTAGTGCTACGACCGTGGAGTGTTTCTCGTAATATACTATTATTACATTCACATAAGGTACTTCTATACCAACTTCAAACGATACGTCTTATTCTAAGATTCGTTTTGCTCAGAGGAACTGTTCGTATAGGTACACTTATCGTCATAAAATCAGCAAGAACTCGAGGACTCTCTTTATTTCTTGTGCCGTTTGTATCCTTCAAACCGCAGGATGGGCGAACAACAAAAGACGCAACTTAGATACATATATACATACCATATTACATACTACCAGATCATCTGCGGTGCGAACCTAGGCCATGGTTTACAAGTGTGTGTTCACCACAGAACAGATATTTTATCTGTTCTGTGGTGTTCACTGTTCATCTAGAACTGGACCCAAACAAATGCAATAATTAAATCAACTAAAATATCAATCACGGAGTAGGTATCCGTGTTGGCCTGGCCAGCAGTGAAGCAAGCGCCACGTTTACCACGAGATCACCTCGTGGTAAACGTGGCGCTTGCTTTTTCGCGCCTTACATTTTCTTCCACCATGTGCCACCACTTACCTACACTTCGCTAGTTTTATTTCAGCAACTCTCTTATTGATGAAAACATTATCTACTCTAAACTTAATGTACCTAGAGAACATCAATTAGTTATTCTGGGGTGTCCCACAGAAGGCAGCGTGCCTACCCCGTCGTCGCGTCGGTGGCGTGCATGCCTGCTACTAGCCGATACCGGAATTAGCATTAAACAACAGACAAACGCGTATTCAAATGAGTCCCGGCCACGGCCGTTTTGTGTCGCTGCGCCGCCGGCGAATTAATGTGAACGAGACTGCACAGCCGGCGGACACCATATCCAATGAATATTACCATGGATTTATTGATTAGGTTCGCTATATGATACAGTTCCGAATTCTTCTACCTACATCAATAATATTGATGGTGATCATCATAGATACCTAAACATTCCTCAAGGACAACGAACGCACCACGATTTGAAAATGTAGACAACTGCTGTCAGTAGTTAGATATCTGTGATACAGATATCTTGTAGTATTTAATCTGAGCAGATATCTAACTACTGACAGCAGTTGTCTACATTTTTGCACGCACAGAGCTGCTAAAATCTGCCTAGATATTCTCTGGGTGAAGAAGAAGTATTACTACTTAATAGGATTTAGACTGTAACAGATGCGTAAGTAAGACTTTGTAGCCATTTTCAACTAAGCAAAAGGAGAAATGGGATTAAAATTAAACTGCGAATCGGGCCATTCTCTTTGATTTGTAGGAAATTCGCTTAAACGAATCCCGCGGATTTATAGTAAGTTCGGTGGCGTCCTGTGCGCCGCCGCTCCGGTCGCACCGTGGGCAGGCGGCGGCGCGCGCGAGTGCGATCCTACATAAATCGAACGGCGCACGGACGTACCAATATTTTAAGGTGAATGTCTTCACCGTAATTCAAGTCCCCGCGGAGCCGGAGCAATCGCTTCTCAATCCAATTTATACGTATGTATACATAATATATTATTTATTTGGATTGCGAGGGCGGGCGGTGCGCGGGGTGTAGGCGGGGGGCCTGGTTGTCCGTCACGTATCTCGTACAAAACGAGTACATGCTCGGGAACCTCCCGCTTCTGGGATCGTATCTGCATACCGTATTATTAGATACGATACTGTTCTAAAATGTATGAATAAAATATGTATAATAAAACAAGCATCGTTCTTACTGCCCGATGTACGAAGCATTTCACTATTCTGATTCTCCGCTACACTAGCAATAACATGATGAAGCTTTACCTAAATATATGTTTGGGCACAAGTTTGGCCACGGATGCTGAGATCGCCTTGCACTTTAGTAAAAACTAATTGTTGGCGAGAGAAACAAACACCTCAGAGGAAACAAACACCTCGCCCAGTAGTCTGTAGTTAGGAACTGTGATTGATGATTGTCTATATCTTCGTGTTACATTAGCATAGAACACAAGACGTCTCGTTTGATTAATATCGCTGATAGTTCCAAGACAACATCCGTACGTCCAGGCTCTCCAGGGATTAAAGCATCAATGTTCGATTGCAATACTACCTACCACCTAGTACCTTCTCCCAAGTTACATTCTAATAGTTGTAGCTAGGTACACTGATAGGAGATGCGCATGGTATAGGTTTGTTCTGTTCTCGTGATAATTCAGTATGCGAAACTTTGCTACGGCGTAGCACACTTACCTCCACCGCGTAGCTGACTACCAAAACTACGCGTGTATTTGTTGTTCAATTAGGTACCAAAAATGATGTTGTCTTATTATTTTAACTAGCACTTCGCCGCGTCGTTGGCGTGTTATTCGTATTGTTACGCGCCACAATTAATGCCTGATACATAGTGACATTAGTTACCACTGGCGCCATCTATTGTGGAGTGGAAGAACTAATAGTCACGCCATCCGTCACCGCCATCTATTGACGAGTAGATATGTCGAAGCTAGAACTAACTAGAACTATCGACATCTGGTCAGTCGGGGCCGGTATGTACTCGAACATTCTAGATGTTTCTACGATAGAAGGTTCTGGAACTATCTGCGGCACTATATAAGGCCGGGATTAGCCGCGAGCAGTCAGTCTTGGTTTTACGATCAAAGCGAATACATCGAAAGCGATCTTTAAGTGCGATTTAAGAGCGATTGTGTTTTATAATTGGTGTGTTTTGAATTGTTGTTAGTGTTGATTAATTAAAGTGTAACTTTTAGTAATTTTTATCGGCATTTTTATTGTCACGAACCCGAAGCTCGTAACAATTGGTGTCAGAAGTGGGATTAATCATGCCGATTTTACCTAAAGACGACACGGAGGGTATCCGTACCCGGAATCAACGCCAACAGGAGACGGACCAGAGACGTTTTGGTGGAGCTATGCCGCAGAGGTCGGAGGGCCAGCTACCAACCACGGAGGCCGACCCGCCCGCAGCAGCTCCAGCATCAGCAGCACCAGACCTTGCTGCCCTGATGATGATGCTGCAGGAACAGGCTCGCCGACAGGAGGAACAGGCTCGTCGGTTGGAAGAACAGCTCCAGCGGGACAAGGAGGAACAGGCTCGTCGACAAGAGGAACAGGCTCGCCGACAGGAGGAACAGGCTCGTCGGTTGGAAGAACAGCTCCAGCGGGACAAGGAGGAACAGGCCCGTCTGTTGAAAGAATAGCTGCTGCGTGACAGGGAGGAACAGGCTCGCCGACAGGAGGAACAGGCTCGCCGGTTGGAAGAACAGCTCCAACGTGATAAGGAGGAGCAAGCGCGCCGCCAGGAAGAGCAGATGCTCCTTATGAAGGACCTTCACGCTACCTTAGGGAAAGACATGAAGGAGGTGAAGGATAAGGTTGCTCAACATTACGACCGCCTGTCGGAAGCTGAAATCCGGATCGACCAAGTGAGTAATCGGGTTGACAACGTGGTGGCTGACGTGAAGAAAACCGTGATGGCCGACGTAAAGAAAACGCTGGATTACCTAAAACTTGGGGATGGAATCGCAGCTCCCGTAGCTACAACACCTTCGCTACGTGGATTCAAAGTGCCACCGTTCGACGGAACTTCTTCCTGGTCCGCCTACAAAATTCAGTTTGAGGCTGTCATAATGGCGAACGGTTGGAATACAAGTCAGGCCATGACTGCCCTCACCCTAGGCCTGCGCGACCAGGCCCTAACCGTTCTGGAAGCTCTCGGAAAGGAAGTGACTTACGAGCAACTCCTTGAGGCATTGGAGGCTCGGTATGGCGACGCTCACCTGGAACACGTGTTTCGTGCGCAGCTCAAGGATCGCGTGCAACGCAGCAATGAAAACCTGCAGCAGTGGGCCCTTGAAGTGGAGAAGCTGGTGCGTAAAGCATACCAGTCCGTACCTGCGCTTATTGATGGGAACCTGGTGCAGGCATTCATCGACGGCATCCGTGATCTTGAAGTTAGAGCTGCTGTGAGGCTCGGGCACCACGGGACGCTTAAGGACGCCTTGGCCCATGCACTGGAGGTGGAAGCCGTGCGGCAGGATCATCGTTCCCATCGCGTCAGGGAGGTTGCAGCGGCTACAGTTCGCGACCGCAATAAAGGATACAGCCCTAGGTGCTACGGCTGTGGGGAAAGGGGCCACCTTCGATCCAGTTGCCCTAAGCGAACTGCAGGAAGGGTAGACAATGACCTTCCATGGAAAGTGGGACGAACTTCGGTCAGAGCCACCAACATCTCAGGGGTACGTGTGCCGAACCTCTGTGATCAGGAACAGATTATAGAAAAAGGCACACTAGTTGGTACTAGGCAAGAAAGTAAAGAAGTCGTACCTGTGAGGATGCTCAAGACAGACCTCAGCAACGAGTGGAAGGAAAGCATACAACGTGCACAGCAGGAAGATTCGGACATCAAGCCGATTCTGGAGTGGATGATGGCCAGAGCTCCTAAGCCCAAGTGGAGCGACGTCTCAGCGATGAGTTCGATCACGAAAAGTTATTGGGCCCAATGGGACAGCTTGGTTATTCAGGATGGAGTCCTGTGCCGAAAATGGGAAAATGCTCGGGGAGACAGCTGTCATTTACAAATGGTTGTCCCTAAAGCTCAAGTACCGGACGTTCTACAGCTGTACCATAATGGTTGTTCAGGAGGTCATCTGGGGGTAAAACGGACTCTACTGAAGATACGAGAACGGTTTTACTGGGTCCACTGTCGGGACGATGTCGAGGACTGGTGTCGGAAATGCACAAGTTGTGCAGCTGTAAAGGGACCTCAGACTCGTAGCAGAGGTGCATTGAAATTGTACAATGTTGGTGCACCATGGGAGAGGATAGCCCTTGACGTTGCGGGGCCGTTTCCGGAAAGTGAAAGTGGTAACAAGTATTTCATGGTTGTGATGGATTACTTCACTAAGTGGCCGGAAGTCTTCGCCATTCCAAATCAAGAAGCTTCGACAGTTGCAGATAAATTAGTTTATGAAGTCTTCTGTCGTTTTGGAGTTCCTTTAGAGATTCACAGTGATCAAGGAAGGAATTTTGAGTCCCAAATATTTCAGGAAACTTGTCGAGTTATGGGTACTCATAAAACAAGAACAACTTCTTACCACCCACAATCGGATGGAATGGTGGAACGATTTAATCAGACACTGGAGAGGTACCTAGCAAAAGTTGTGGAAAAGCGGCAACGAGATTGGGACAAGCACATACAACCGTTTTTGTTGTCATATCGAAGCGCTGTTCACGAAAGTACATCGGTGACACCAGCTTTCGCAAACTTCGGAAGGGAATTACGGCTGCCGCCGCCTGCACGCTCTGCGGTGCCGGCCACGCATACTGCCGCGCCGACCGCGCGCAGTGCCGCGCCGCACGCACCGCCCGCGCTACCCGCGCACACCCCTGCACCGTCCACGCGCACTCGCGCACCTCCGGCGCGCACTACCGCGCCGGCACCGAGTCCCGCGTCCCCGCCCGCGCCCATTAGGGCCGCGCCTACGGGGGCGCCGCACTCACAAGCCGTGCCAGCTCCGCGCACCGCTACACCCAGTCCCCGCCTCTCGCTGGCGGGACCGGTGTTGGCCGAGCGAGAGCGGCCGGCCAGTGCCGGTGCCATATACCGGCCGGCGCTGATGACGCCACAGGCGCCCGCTTCGCCGGCGCCCCCCCCGAGCCTCCGCCTTCGACTCGCCCGCGATGCTGTCGGCATGCTCCTCCAATGCTGGGTCGAGCATGTCGCTGGCGTCGGTGGGCTTGGCCGCGTCCGGTCGCGGCGACATGTCCCCGGACATGACCCCGCGACCCGGGCGACGGCCCACCGAGGGAGGAGCGGACCCGGTGTCGCAGACACCAGCTTCGCCGACGCCGCCGCTCGGGTTTGATTACGAGTTCCAACTCGGGGTCAGACCTCAGCGGCGCCGGCGCAGCACCGACGACTCGAGGGACAGGACGTAGAAACGGTCATCCTCGATGGTCTGGCCACACTTCTGACCCTTTACCATGGCTAGGCCATTGAGGGTGATCCACTGGAACGCCCGCGGCCTAAGGGACAAGGTCGCCCCCCTCCGCCACCTCCTTCGGGAACAGGACATCGACGTGGCGCTAATAAGCGAGACACACCTGGGACCCGAGGACAAGATCAGATTCCCGGGGTATCTCGCTTATAGGAAGGACGAAAGGTCGGCTCATATGAGGAACCGTGGTCTGGTGGTACTAGTGAGGCGAAGGGTCGTCCACCAAGAGCTCCCCTTGCCATCGCTCAGCAGCTTTTACGCGCTGGGTGTGCAATTGCATGTCGCCGGCGAGGATATAAACGTGTACGCGTGCTACAAGCCGCCCGCGGCTCGCTTAGACTTAGCAGAGCTGCGGGCCCTTCTTGTCGGCACGCCGCGCGCTACTATAATCGCCGGCGACCTAAATTGCAAGCACCCGGCGTGGAACGCAGTGCGGGCCAATAGCGAGGGGAAACGACTCTTCGCGGACGCGGAAGCCTTCGGCTATACGGTGTCCGGCCCAGAGACGCCAACCCATTATCCGGACGACATAAGGAACACCCCGGACGTGCTGGACATCGTAGTCCACCGAGGGCTACGCCACCAGATCACGCAACAGGTGATAGACGACGAGTTACAATCGGACCACCAACCTGTACTCGTCGTCTTATCGGGGATGCCGACCCAACTGAAGCCCGTAGCGCCACGCCGACACACGGACTGGACGAAGTTCGCAGAGGAAGTAGAGACCACCGTGCCGACTCGGCCCATTACTACCTCCGCGGACGTTGACACAATAGCGGATGACGTCACTGCTTGCATACAGAGCGCCTTAAAGACGGCGACGTGCATGCAGCCGCAGGGGAGAGGGCTATTGCCGCCCCTGCCGGCGCGCCTAATGGCTATGATCGCCGAAAAAAGGCGCCTACGCAAGCAGTGGCAACAACTCAGATGCCCGACACTTAAAACCCAACTCAACCGTCTCGCGGAGAGGGTCAAGGCCGAGCTCAAGGCACACACCGCCGCGGGCTGGGAGGATAGAATTGACGCCACGACGGATAGCTGGCCGTCATTACACAGACTGTGCGGCCAGCTTACAAATACCCCAGCCCCGGTACGACCGCTTCTCAACAGCGACGGGGCGCTCAAGTACGCAGCGGAGGACCGGGCGGAGGTCTTCGCCGAGCACCTGGAGCGTCAGTTCCGCCCCAACCCGACTAGCGACACCGACCATGTCGCAGCAGTCGAGAAACACCTGGGAGACTACTTCGCCACGCCGATAGCTCCCGATGAGGACCCGATCTTCTTCTCGCCTGGCGCAGTCAGACGCGCCATCCTTAGGACGAAGCCCAGGAAGGCCCCCGGTGCCGACGGTGTCACCAACACAGCGCTGCGCCACCTGCCGTACCGTATGGTAGCGGCGCTGGCGCGCCTGTTTACGGCGATACTGCGCACGGGGGCCTTTCCCGCTTCGTGGAAGGAAGGGCGCGTCATAATGCTGCCCAAGGCGGGTCAGAACATCCTGAAGCCGGAGAGCTATCGGCCGATCACTCTGCTGCCGACAGTCTCCAAGGTGTTCGAAGCACTCCTGCTGCGACATCTCCAGTCACATCTGACGCCACGCCCGGAGCAATTTGGGTTTCGGGCGGAGCATAGCACGACGCTCCAGCTGTCGAGGGTGCTGCACCACCTCACAGCTGCTCTCAATAAAAAGGAATACGGGGTGGCAGTATTCCTCGACATGGAGAAGGCCTTTGACCGTGTGTGGCACGACGGCCTTATATTCAAGATGGCCACCACCGACGCGCCCCGTCGCGCGGTAAAGGTGGTCTCTAGCTTTCTCTCTGACAGGACTTTCAGGGTGGTGGTCGACGGGGCGCTATCCGGCGCCCGGCCGGTGCTCGCGGGTGTGCCGCAGAGCAGCTGTCTGTCGCCAGCGTGTTACTCGCGCTATGCGATTGCGATTTAAGAGCGATTGTGTTTTATAATTGGTGTGTTTTGAATTGTTGTTAGTGTTGATTAATTAAAGTGTAACTTTTAGTAATTTTTATCGGCATTTTTATTGTCACGAACCCGAAGCTCGTAACAGTATCTTGCCTTAAAATGCACTCCTGTCACAACTCCCCTTGAAAAGATAGTTTTCGAAAACTAGCGATTAGGTACTTACGATTTTTATTATTTATTTAGATAAGTATTCGGGCCAGGTTTCAATTTTATAGATCAAACGAAAAGGAATAAGATTTTGCATATAAACTGTTTCTCAGCTACACACCTACACACCTGGCTAGAATTCTGAAAAGTTGATTTGAACGTTTCCATTAGGTTACTACTTAATCGTTGAATCGTTTTATGCTAATAGTTTACACCTATGCGCATTGTTAATTAGTTAGTGAATAAACCACATTCGGGACCTTCACCTTTAGGCCCCCAACATTATATATTTCATGATAAATGATAAATGATTTTATTTTGTAAGTAAGTTTGTACAGTTCCTCGTCAGTATTATCTGACCCACCCTAAAAACAAACAAATTTGGACCCTCTGGCTGTAACATTAAGGTTTATTCAATTTATATGAGCTTAACAGACAAGTGCTCAAGGACTTGTTTAACAAATACAAAACAATACAGACACGCAAATTTGATCTTTATAACGTTAGCATTAGGTTATATGTTATAACTACTTGTTATAATATAATTAGTGTAATAGCTTATTTTAATGATTGCGTTCAAGTAATTCTGGTCTCGTGGTCTGTGTATAAGACTGAGAAAATCAAGGTGCGAGATCAAATCCTGCGACGATGATATTGTTTTGCTTTCAATTTAGAATTTATTCCAAAACTATTTCTTGTATTATTATAAAGAACTATAGACGGATAATCTTCAAATATAAACTTTGTAAAATGGTAATATTTTCGCATAACTTGTAATAAGTGGGTAGTTGAAAAATAAATATTATTTATTATAAAACTGGTATTCAAATGCTACTAAGGGTATGCAGTGACTACGCTCAAACATATTTGACCTTGTCTTACTAAATTACAAAAACAACGTCTCTTTACCATTTTTTATTTTCTATTTTGTAGGTAGATTTTTTTATTATCATGTCTCAATGGAGTGATTATTTAAAATACAAAATAATCTATTTGCACGAGGAAAAGGTTGGCTGCTTGTGCTGTGCAAGAATAAACTTTATGAAAGTGTACTATATGGTTCAAATTCTTTAGAATATTGCGTCTAGCATAACAACTAAGATCAAATTTCAATGCGGCTTGTAAGAGTTGAGTTGGTCTTGTGGTCACTAAGGTAGTGCGGTGTTCATCGTTGTCTACGTTCGAAACCGAGTTTAACCTAAATGTAGCTTTTTGCTCAGCTGTTTTTTTTATTATTTTATTACACTTTTTTTTTACATTTTTTTAATGGACGACGTAGAATCTTGTTTTTTTAAACGGGCAGTTGGTATAGAAATAAAATTAAAAAGTTGCAAGTTTAAAATGTTTATTATTTCATTAAAACACTTAGGTAAGATAAAATAAGTAAATGCTCATATATATTTCCAAATTAATATACCTACATTTTATATTAATATGCCATAATCAAATCTAACCATTTATTAACATTAAACAAGGCATGCTTATGCTTAAAAGTTTGTTATCGAGAAAATTAATTCATGTGTGAAATGCTTTACAGATTTATAGCTGCCTATATGTAGTGAATAAACATGTTATTTATATAGAAACAATCTATTTATAACAATAACATCACCACATAATCTGCAACATTTTAATGGTTTAACAATCAATCCATTGAGCATTTACTTACATGGTGTGTTTAAAAATAGAAAATAATTTTTTTTTTAAATATTCCTGGGCAAAACGGACCCTTTCTTCGCGATGAGCAGGTGTCAATGAAATTTTCTGTGCCGGTTTATAATTCCTTATCCCAGCAGCGTGTAAATTCCTTCTCACTGTTTCCCCTGAAATATTGTGGTTTGTTGCGGTTACACGAATGGGCAAAAAATGGATTTTCAACATGGCTTGAAACAACGGTGGCGGTCGAATTCGGGACTATACTTGATGGCTTTTGCTCCTGGACGAATCCGCTGAATATTTCCATTGTCTCCATAACGTCTTAGGCATAAACTGACCGTATTTCTCTAAAACAAAAAAAAAAACATTTTTGGAACCGTGTATGTAACTTGTAAGGAGTGAATGTAATGGTAAAATAGCCAACTACGCGTTCGTTAATCACAATCAATAAAATTAAATAGGTATAAAAAAACAGTTACTGCTACATTAAGTCGATGACCAATCTCTCTAATTCCAACATTCTACTCATGTAAAAATATGATTTTATGTTTGGTATAGTCATTAAGTTGCGACATGATGCTTTTTAACACCAAATTGCTTAAATGATAAATGATTTTATTTTTGTAAGTAGGTTTGTACAAACACTTTTACACGTCAATCATATTTTAAACTAGATGAGGTCGGCGTTTCCTATCTGACTAGTCTGAGAAGAAAGGCCGAAACAAACTCAGACGTCACAGTCTCTTTTAAAGTCCAGACATAATCTTGGTCAGATCATATGAAGACCATGTAGGTCGATGTCTGAGATGGTCTTTTGAGGAAAGAACCACACAGATTGAGAGGACCTGTCCAGTCAGTGCACGCATTTGTCAGAAATCGTGCAGCTCAACTCAAAACTTAAGGAGCTCAACGATCCGACGAACAATACCAAAGAAAGGACATTTGGGTAGGCCACATTAATTACTCAAACTGCCAGACCATGACAAAAACTAAGAGAACAGAGAGAAGAATAATATAAATACAATGACCCACATAGTCTTCACATTCACAATAATTAAAATAATATAATACTTTACTAAGTAAGCAAATGTCATAGTATATATAAAATTCATTAATGTCAGTGTATATAAAAAAAAAAAAACAACAACAAAACAGAGAAAAACAAAATAAAAACATTCAATATGTAAAAAATAAAAAAAAATTGGAAGCAGCTTAATCCCAAGCCTTTTTGTCCTCGATATAATCCTTAACGGTATAAAAGGCTTTCTGGCACAACTTACGTTTAATAAATGATTTGAATTTATTAAGGCTTAGATCTTGAACTGGGCTTGGAACTTTATTATAAAAGCGTATACATTGGCATCTGAACGAGCCACCTATTTTCTTGAGCCTTGTTGTAGGTACAACAAATTTGTGTTTGTTCCTAGTATTTATATCATGGATTCATCTCTGTATTTTTTAAACAATTTAACTTACGCTTCAAAATACTTATCGAGTTATGTGAAACGATTTACAAATGTGTGTGCGCAGTCACTGCTATTAGGCGTAGTGTAACTTTTGTCACTTAGATGAATTTATTATCTACCTCACGAAGCAAAAATATTTTTTACTTCGTATCCAACCATTCTTGGTCAATATAAATTCTGTGAACTTAAAGTTTTTCAATTTACCCACCTGTTTACAAGATAAGTTATTAGTCGTAAATCATATTGGTCGTTCTTTAATAATGCAAGCAATATTGTAGAAATGAAAACAAATTAAAAAAGAAACTGATAATATAGGTGGACTGTATTTTCGAACCCACATGTTGTTCGACGCCAATCCAGCATCAAACCGCTAAGCCACAAGAACTTGTTGGAAATGCGCGAAATTAAAGATTGGGTTGTAATTATGTAGTTTGACTTAAAAGCTTTTCAACTTTAATGTCAACGAGATAATGATTAAAATAGCTTAACAAAATGATATAATGCCGGTGGCTCCGACAATGTTGGGTGGGTTTACCTTAACGTTACGTGATAAAGATGAAATTTGCGTGTCTGTATTGATTGTATTAGTTCAGTCCGAGTCCTCGAGCACTTGTCTGTTAAGCTCATATAAATTGAATAAATCTTAATGTTACAGCCAGAGGGTCCAAATTCGTTTGTTTTTAGGGTGGGTCAGATAATACTGACGAGGAACTGTACAAACACTTTTACACGTCAATCATATTTTAAAACTAGATGAGGTCGGCGTTTCCTATCTGACTAGTCTGAGAAGAAAGGCCGAAACAAATTCAGAGGTCACAGTCTCTTTTAAAGGCCAGACATAATCTTGGTCAGATCATATGAAGACCATGTAGATCGATGTCTGAGATGGTTTTTTTGAGGAAAGAACCACACAGATTGAGAGGACCTGTCCAGTCAGTGCACGCATTTGTCAGAAATCGTGCAGCTCAACTCAAAACATAAGGAGCTCGACGATTCGAAGAACAACACCAAAGAAAGTACATTTGGGTGGCCACATTAATTACTCAAACTGCCAGACCATGACAAAAACTAACAGAACAGAGAGAAAAATAAAAAAGAATATAAATAAAATATCGTTATAAATATCGTGACCATCTAAGTCAATAGGTAAACTGTTATTGACGTTGTCCAAGTAACTTTTTTTTTTTAAACTGTGTCTTCTCTGGACTGATTTTATTGTGAATAGCCTAAGTACTAATTAATAAATCGTTAAAATTTTTAAACACTTTTTGTTTTACTGGCTTATGAAAAATGCCAAATAATTTCGTAAGGTAAGTAGTTTGGGCACGGCACGATAGCGGCGGTAAGACCCCTCTTTGAAGAGTGGCTAGAGAGGCGTCACGGCGTTCTCACCCACCGCTTGATGCAGGTCCTCTCCGGACACGGATGTTTCGGGAGGTTCCTGCACATCATCAGACGGGAGGAGACGCCCGGGTGTCATCACTGCGAGGATCACCCAGAGGACCCGGTGGAGCACACGGTGGAGGTCTGCCCCGCTTGGGCAGAGCACCGCCGTGTCCTCGTAGAGGCGATCGGCAGCGGCGGCGACCTCTCGCGTCCGGCCCTGGTTCAAGCCATGGTCCGGGGCGAGAGGGAGTGGGAGGCAGTCACCTCCTTCTGCGAAGCAGTCATGCTAGCGTAGGAGGTGACGGGATGGATGAGGGAGAGATCCTCATCATCCCATCGAGAACATAAAGGGCTAAGGAAGGAACACGGGTGGGTTTTAGTCAGTAAGAGTCTGACACTCCCTCCTGCTCCACCCAGAGCGGGAGGAGTCATTTGATGATTACCCATCCTCAAAACAAAAAAAAAAAAAAAAAAAAAAACAAAAAAAAAAAAAAAGTACCTACCTAATTTAAAAAAAACTCAATAACAGAAAATAAAAAACCTATATCATTGTACCTACCTAAATAAACCTATTTCTGATGATAACTAATCTAAACTCAATAAATAAGCAAAATCCCTAAAAACTAATATCTATACGAATGACTAATCCTACCTAACAGTATTATAAAATAACCTACGGTCACTACGTAAGTACAGACGCCAGCACACATCAAGCTACTACAATCTGTCAAATTTCTTTAGTAGATTTTCAACTTTATCGCTAAAGCGTTAAGTTCAAGGTTGATTGGGAAAATTTGACAGTTTCGGGTAGCTTGATGTGCTGGCATCTGTACCAAAATTTGGATATTTTTCTCAGTGGCGTCGATTCCCTTGTTCACAAACTAAATTAAATTTAAGTTCAGTGCACCTTTTTCTTTTTATTTCATTAAGAAAAGGACAGAAGATAAATATTAGTTTAGTCCTGTCAAATTTAGATAGGTACCTACTCCATACCAAGTTTAGACGTGATTAAAAACATGGCTACTAAAAATACGTCAATTTACGTCAGGCGCTGACTAACTTGACAGGACTAAACTAATATTTATCTTCTGTCCTTTTCGTAATGAAATAGAAAGAAAAAGATGCACCGAACTTAAATTTGGTTTAGTTTGTGAAAAAAGGAATTGGCGCCAATGATGATTTTTGGCCAGATAGCGTCGCGTATCGTCGCTTTGTGAACTACAAGACAAAACCTAATGGAACAAGTGGATAGTACGCCAATAAAACTTATTAGTTTCAAATTGTAAGAGCGTTATAAGATCGGCATTTTTAATTATTCGTTAAAAATATCTTCCGATTCACGAAAGAAATTTCAGACGTTCGGGTAATTCAGTTTACACTATTGGCAACACAGGATAGCGTAAACCATTGACATAGAAAATTATGGACTGGAAATACCTACAAAAAAGGGTGCATACCTACAACTCATATTGTCGCATAAAATGGCTGCCATTGCTAGGGTTGTGTCAATCAAGGAACAACTGTTATCTCGTTGTTACTATAACGAGTAACGATACTATATACGAGTTTTACTAGTTATCACGTTTGGATCACGATGGATTTTGGTGCTGTAAAGTGTGAACCACAGGCCGGACCTAGCTAGGTCACTCGGACCGAATAATACGCAAGATTATTTATGTTAACATCGCAGAATATACGGATATCGTTTCAGCGGAGGAACTAGTTTCGGAAACTATTACGGTAAGTCGGCAACGGTACAACACTATTCCATTATGACATCTGTTTGTAAACTAACGAATGAATTAACAAATATAATAAAAAGGCCTGTTATATGGAAATGAACCCAAATATCAATACTTTAGCCATAAATTCATGATCGCGTTACAATTGTATCATCGATTGTGTATTATTGTATGTATTAATGCATGAAAACCGGCTACTAACCTGTGCAAAGACAATTGAGGTTGATTTTCATTCTTTCTTGCACCACACTTCACAATACAACACACAGGCATGTTGAACTTCTGTTTTCCAACATTTACATGCAGTTTTAAAAGGTAAAATCCTCGTAATTTTCTCGCAAATCTCAATAATACAAAAAACAAACAACCATTTGACAGCAAAACTACCACGAAACTCGTCGCTTATGATGGCTGCTACGGCACTTACCTACAACTGTCACTACGTCAAGACAAAATGTTGCAATAATTAGCAACAACTTAAAATATAGTTGTCTCTTTTATCAAATAAGATTATCTCACTAGAAAGAATGAGACATAACGATATTTCAAATTCTGAATCATATTTCACTCATATTTGTATAAGCAAATGTATGTATAGAATAACGCGGCATCTCTATGTTTTTTCCTATCTCAATGGCGTAAACAGCATGATGACGTAGGCTTGTGTCAGTCACGTGGTTCCCGAGTCTCGGAAGAGAGTACCAGGCGGAGTTATATTATTATACCATGGTATTAACTCATTTATGTTTTTACTTGGATGGCCCTAGTTTATCATCTGTGACTGCAAGTGACAGCTATGTGACCAGAACCCAGCAATGCATAAATATATAAGCTGTCACGTCCTTTATGCCTGGAGGCTTTTATTTAGGTAGTAAGTTTTTATTTTTATTAATTATTTTTTAGCTTGAGTACGTATAGTTTTTATTATATTTGTTGGTATATTGGCGTGGCTAGCTGACATATGGCAAATAATTTAAGTTTCTTGTAATGTTAATTACTGAACATAGGTTCCTAGTAATAATAATAATATGTTTATTCATCAAAAATTACAGATAGTTAC
This sequence comes from Apamea sordens, assembly GCA_945859715.1. NCBI lineage: Eukaryota > Metazoa > Arthropoda > Insecta > Lepidoptera > Noctuidae > Apamea > Apamea sordens. The sequence goes on along the minus strand of OX243990.1, from coordinate 449,761 downwards.
AGCAACAATCAGTGGGTAGCGAGTTATACAGTTAATTAGGTTGTTGTAAATTCTGTACTGAAATGTTTTAAAACCCTGCCTTTCAAACTAGGTTATGACCTGTATTTTGAGAAACAGTGAACGGCCACAAAAATCTTATTGTACACTATTACAGTTACAACAATTTATGAACAGTGTCGTTCTACCGCTGCAATAATTTATGTAATTCTCTTTTGGTTGTGACATAAGTGTATGTGTGTGAGGTGTGTGCATGTAGTGTGAGGTGAGTATTGTGTGGAAGTGTGTGCATGTGTGATAAGGTATTTTAAGTAAACTTCAAAGTTAACGCGCGAAGTTTGACATAACCTGACTTTCCACTGACACATATCTCCTGTCATCACTATCTACAAACGTCAAACGTAAACCGGCTGCGTTCCAGTGAAACTAGAAACGTAAAGGTGCGTTCCGTATCCAATAGTGTGACAACAGAAACCTGTAAGTTATTTTTTTTTTCTCATCTCTTCATGGATGGACATTCGTACAAGTTACAACCTACCTTCAATACTACGGTGTTTCTCACAGAGTAAATTATAATATACTGTGTTTCTTTAAGAACATTATGTGCTTGATTTTAATCTAATTGCAAGCCTAAACATAAAATTTAATTGCATTTTTTGTTGGTTTTGTGCATTCTGCATGTTTCGATTTGTCATTATTCTGGTTATTCCATTGAAGGCATGGACGCAATGCTAATAATTTAAAAAGACGTTTTGGAGAATACCTTACCTTTAGTTTAACATCTTACTTTTACTTGCCCGTGTGCTGTATGATATATTTTGGTTTTGTGTGTCCTATTTGCTATGAATGTGTTTTCTCATGGTGACTATATAATAACATTTTGATTTCACCTCTGTGCTACTATTGTATAAGTTATACTGTATTCCCTCTCTTAGGGTTGTGTGTTGTTTGTGAAATAAACATAATTTGTATAGTAACGCAATGACTACCGAGGGAAAGGAAATTTTCCTTCACCTGGCACTGGTGGTAAACAGTCCGCAGACGCGTCCCCATCTAGATCTCAACCTATATTAGTAAATCGAGTATCCATCCGCGTTCCCCCTTTCTGGCCAGACCGACCAGGTCTCTGGTTTGCAAGTTTGGAGGCACAGTTCCATATTAATGGTGTCACACAAGAATTGACTAAATATTATTATGCTGTAAGTCAGCTCGACACCAAATCCGCAACTAAAGTTGAAGACATAATTATCGAGCCACCTAAAAGTCAACCGTACACTTGTCTTAAAAACGCCCTTATCTCCCGCTTCTCTGAGTCATACGAAGAGAAAATTAGGAGGCTTCTTGAAAAAGAGGAGATAGGGGATAGGAAGCCCTCGTCATTCTTCCGTCACCTCAGGACTCTTGCTGGTTCTTCTTTCCCAGAACAGCTCCTCCAAAGTATTTGGATGAACAGGTTGCCTCATTACATGCAAGGTATTTTAGTTGCCCAGAAGCATTCATCCCTTGAGGACTTAGACGAGCTGGCTGATAAGCTGCAAGAAATCAGTCCGCAACAAATGAATGTCCATGCAGCAGGTAGGGTATCATCATCATCTAGTGATGACACCAAGGAACAACTTAAGTTGCTCCAACAACAAGTGACGGACCTGACACGGCTTGTGACCGGCCTCACGACAAGTAACGACAAAAATAACCGCAGTCGCTCAAGCTCACGCTCACGCACCCGTAACGGCCAATGCTGGTATCACAGGCGATACGCGTCGAAAGCTTCCAGGTGTTTACAACCGTGCACTTGGTCTGGTCCCGTACCACAGGAAAACTCAAGCAGCAGTCAGTAGTGGCGACCACTGACGTCAAGTCACCGTCTATTTGTTACTGATCGGTATTCGGGCCGACGATTTTTAATCGACACCGGGTCCGATCTTTCGTGCCTACCTAGACGTTACTCCCAGGGCAAAAAGCAGCCACTCTAGTACGAACTTTTAGCAGCCAATGGCACTAAAATAAATACTTTTGGTCTAGTCGAACTTAAACTGAACTTAGGCTTAAGACGTAACTTTGCATGGAAATTCATAGTCGCCGAAGTAGGAACTCCAATAATTGGTTCAGACTTCCTGGCTCATTACCACCTTTTACCAGACTGTGCTCATGGAAGGTTGCGAGACGGTAAAACAGGGTTGTCAGCGGAAACAGAATTCTCCTCAATCGACCAACCCAGCATTAAACTTATCCAATCACCTGACTCACCATTTTCGCACATTTTGACCGAATTTCCGAGCATATCTCGTCCTCCCGGCGCGCCTAAAGACGTGAAGCATACTACGGTGCATTTTATCAAAACTACCGATGGCCCACCCGTGACAGCGCGACCACGCCGTCTTGCCCCACTAAAGCTTCGAGCTGCTCAGAAAGAATTCGAAGAGATGATTCGCGTAGGCACTGCCCGACCTTCTAGTAGTTCATGGTCCTCACCGCTGCATCTCGCGCTTAAAAAAGACGAGACTTATCGTCCGTGTGGCGACTACCGCGCACTAAACGCCCGCACTATTCCGGACTGCTATCCTGTCCACCATATAGGGGATTTCGGCCACAACTTGTCTGGATGCTCAGTTTTCAGCACTCTTGATTTGGTTAAAGCATACCAACAAATTCCAGTAAATTCTGATGATATTTGTAAAACAGCCATAATCACACCTTTTGGACTTTATGAATTTCCCTACATGACCTTTGGCCTTAGAAACGCCGGACAGACATTTCAAAGGTTCATAGACGAAGTTGTACGGGGTTTTAATTTCTGTTTTGCCTACGTTGACGATATCCTCGTGTACTCGAGAGACCCTCAGCAACATGCTGAACACCTCAGACTTCTGTTTCACCGACTGCACCAGTACGGAGTGGTCATCAATCCGGCGAAGTGTGTACTTGGGGCAGCCGAGGTAACGTTTTTGGGCTACCGTATTAATGCAGCAGGCACCTTCCCTCCCGAAGACCGTATCCGTGCCTTAGTGGATTTACTCTCCCTAAGACCGTGCAAGGCGTACGTAGGTTCTTGGGCATGGTCAATTATTACCGCAGATTTTTGCCCGACGCCGCCAAGTATCAGGCTCCCTTAATTGACGCAGTCGCTGCAACTAATAGCAAAGGCGCAAAACCATTCCCATGGACGCCCGAGCTCGAACAAAGTTTCGATGACTGCAAGAAGAGCCTAGCCAATGTTACTACTCTATCGCACCCAAATAGTGAGGTCCCTTTAGGTCTTTTTACCGATGCGTCGAGCATGCACATAGGTGCATGTTTACAGCAGAAGGTCGATGATAACTGGCAACCCCTAGCATATTTCAGCAAAAAGCTTACCGAGAAACAATCTCAGTGGCCTGCATATTATAGGGAACTTCTAGCTGTGTACGAGAGCGTTCAACACTTTCGGCACATACTAGAAGTGCAGAACACCGCAATTTATACTGACCATAAGCCCCTCGTGTATGCCTTCATGCAGCGTCGTGACAAGCTTCCACCAACACAACTCAACCAATTAACTTTTGTCAGCCAATTTACCACCGACATAAGATATATCAAGGGTACCGACAACGTAGTTGCAGATGCTATGTCGCGGGTTGAATCCATTTCATTGGAGGAGGACTATCAAGCCCTTGCACAGTCGCAAGAAAGAGACGAGGAACTCAAACAAGCAGGTTCATTTACTTCTCTAAAATTGAGAAAAATCGTCGTTCCAGGAACTGACACTTTCATACTCTGTGACACGTTGACAGGTAGACCTCGCCCATACCTCACCTTACCTTTCCGTCGAGCAGCTTTCGATCGACTGCATGGTCTTAGTCACCCTGGCGTGAGAGCAACCTTACGATTGGTGGCTGAGCGATACGTATGGCCACATATTAACACCGACTGCCGACAATGGGCGAAGTCATGCTTACAGTGCCAACGCAGTAAGGTAACCAGGCACACATCTGCACCGTTAATGTCTTTTCCGATCGCATCAAAAAGATCCTGTCATGTCCACATTGACATCATAGGACCACTGCCGCCTTCAAACAATTTCACATAATTGTCTTACCGCGGTTGACAGATTTACGCGTTGGCCCGAAGCGTGGCCTATGACGTCTATCACGGCGGAGGAAGTGGCAGACACGCTGGTAACTGGTTGGATATCCCATTTCGGGGTGCCAAGTACCGTGACGACCGACCAAGGTCGCCAGTTTGAATCTGCCTTGTTCTGGCGCCTTATGAACGTGTGCGCCACAAAACGGATTCGCACAACCAGTTACCATCCGTGCGCAAATGGCATGGTAGAACGCATGCACCGCCAACTAAAAGCTTCCTTAATGTGCCATCCCCAAACATGGAGCAAGGCACTTCCACTAGGGCACGCCACGATAGCGGCGGTAAGACCCCTCTTTGAGGAGTGGCTAGAGAGACGTCACGGCGCTCTCACCTACCGCCTGACGCAGGTCCTCTCCGGACACGGTTGTTTCGGGAGGTTCCTGCACATCATCAGGCGGGAGGAGACGCCCGGGTGTCACCACTGTCAGGATCGCCCAGAGGACACGGTGGAGCATACGGTGGAGGTCTGCCCTGCTTGGGCAGAGCACCGCCGTGTCCTCGTAGAGGCGATTGGCAGCGGCGGCGACCTCTCGCGCCCGGCCCTGGTTCAAGCCATGGTCCGGGGTGAGAGGGAGTGGGAGGCAGTCACCTCCTTCTGCGAAGCAGTCATGCTAGCGAAGGAGGTGGCGGGGTGGGCGAGGGAACGCGCCTTGCGCACCTCACGCCTCAGCCGCCGCGGGAGACGCTCCGGGCGTCGGGAGCCGCGTGACGACTCCCGGCCACCGTAGGCGCGGGCCTGCGGGCGGAGAGTAATGGGTAGCTCTCCGTCCGATCAGGACTAGGCCCGTGCCGGACGGCGTGTTCGTGTTCCACGCGCGCCTCAAAGAGATGTCAGCAAGTGACGGGGCCCCACAGGGCCGAAGCCTGCCAGGGTAGCGGGACCATCCGAAAGGGTTTACCGCTGCCCTGGAACATAAAGGGCCAAGGAAGGAACACGGGTGGGTTTTAGTCAGTAAAAGTCTGACACTCCCTTCTGCTCCACCCAGAGCGGGAGGAGTCATTTGATGATTTCCCATCCTCAAAAAAAAAAAAAAAAAAAAAAGGCACTTCCACTGGTACTCCTTGGCATGAGGACTGCTGTCAAAGAGGACCTTAACACCTCGTCCGCTGAGCTAGTTTATGGAGAACCTCTTCGACTTCCTGGAGAACTCATCATGCCAGCGGAAGAACCCAGGAGCCCAAACGACATTAGAGATTTCTTTACGGACTTAAGGAGCCGGATGGAAATTTTACGTCCAACACCAGCCTCACGACACGCTCGACCGTCAACCTTCGTGTTCAAAGATTTGGCGACGTCGACCCATGTCTTACTTCGCGACGACACTGTTCGAAGGCCCCTACAACCTCCATACACTGGCCCATACCGTATCCTGAGGAGAAGGGACAAAACCCTTACCTTGGAGATGAACGGAAGAGAGGCTACGGTCAGCATAGACCGTGTTAAACCAGCATACCTGGACTCTGAACTAGTTTCCTCACCACCTGTCTTAGTTCCCGTTCCAGATTCTCCTTCCACACACCCAAATCCTTCCACACCAACTACTCCAGTCCCTTCAGACACTGTCACCACCAGAGCTGGCCGACGGGTCAAATTCAAGGACATTCTAGATTTATAGTTTTTATCTTATATTGTTCTTTTTTTATTTTTATTTTCCTGTGTATACCTTTTATATATATCTATATCTCTCCGTGGGGGGGTGGTGTGGCGAACCAAACTAATTGTCTGTGGTTCCCACTGTTAGATGTAGGAGACAACACTACTACAACTGTGGCTACAAGGGTTGTCTATGGTATCTACTAGTTAGCCAGAAGTTGAGAATTCGAATAGCTAAATTAGAACTGTGTATTACTCCACTCTAAGTTAATTATTAACATCATTGTTTATCTTATGTTGATTACGTGATTCCACCGCTATCGCTTGTTATGTGTTGATACAAATACACGTCTGTACAACTGGACCGAGTTTCATTTGAAATAAACAAGGCGCCATAACGCGCCTAAACGTATATGTACAGCGATGGAAAGGTAATAATTTTTAGACGTATATGTAAAGTACGGTTGACATCTGTCCGTGCTTTTAAGGCCAAACATAGCTCTGACACATCTTTTTTGGGTACGAGTTCTCTATCAACTGAATTGGCCCAGTACCTATATTACTTTATAGGTATCTGAGTGTTGATGCAACATAGCCGTGATAGGCCGTTAGTACGGATTCTAGGCTCACTATTTTTGATAGTTTATAGAGAGTATAGGTAAACTTATTAAGTTTTTTACATATTTCGTCCCTCTGACGAAATGGAGTTGATCGTCGTCATTTTCGTCATTTGAAACGCTGTAGGTATAAGTAGGTAGGTACAAATAGATAAATGTGATTTTATTTACAGCAAACATTGTTTCATTTAAATACCTTCGAGCATTAGGTATCCTGACACAATATCTACCTATGTACTCACCATGAAAAACACTAATACCTACCTACTAAAAAGAGTAGGTATCTGCACGTAAATAATCAATACCTAACATAAAAAAATTACCCCCCACCCCCTTCCTCACTTCTACACTTTTGTCTTTTATCGATTTAAATACCTACAGTTCTTCGTATTAGTATCACCAATACACGGATTTTCGCCCATTAAAGAAAACACCTTAAAATATACTTAGTCCTACATAAAACCTATAATATTGGTAACCCTACTGCAGTTTTTGTATGGAAAAATTTAAATGATCAATATCTTTGAAACTACTCAGTCAGTTTAAGTGAAGTTTGAAAGAAGTGAAGTGAAATCCTTCTTTTGTAACATGAAGTTTCTCATTCACAAATTCAGATTATCATTATCGTCCCCGTCACAAAATTTTTAACATATTTCGAAGGCCGATACATGTGTCCAGCCAGCTTGAACTCAGGCTGGCTGGACATTAAGTTTTTATTGATTTCTCGTAAACCCTTACATGTGACGCTATAAATCAAACGTTAATACTGTCACACATTGCGTCACTAAATGTTAGTAAAGGAACCATATTCGAAAACGCTCCCGTTATTGAGATTCGAAAGTGCCAGCCAGAAGTATTAAGTATACGTAAATTCAAGCTGGCTGGACACAGATTTTTGCATTTTTCTACTAAACCGCTATACGCATCACAAAGCTTTTAGCTCGATGCTTGTCACAAATTTATGTGACGCCCGTTGATATGCAAAAAGTCGTCAAAATCACTTCCGTTACCGATATTGAGAGACCAGCGAAAATTGGTTTTTCAAGCTGGCTGGACACGTTTTCGATCGATTATCTAAGATTCTGTAACGTCACACATTCTGAAATAAGGGTGTTTAGGCGTCAGATAAAGTGCCCTATTGACCTAGTTAAATGCGAGCTATTTTGAAGAATCGTCCAGCCAGCCTGAGTCACATAATAAATACGAGTAAAAATTACCTTAATTCATGTTTTTAAAAATTACCTTAGTAAAAAATTTATAAAAGTTATCAGTTTTATTTAAGACGCTCATTGCGACTGCAGATAAGCCATTCTGTATTACGACTAAATGTTGGTATCAGTTTTGTAAAACGTAGCGCAATGACAATCCAGCTGAACGTTATGCAGTTGTTTTGCATAAAGGAGTTGTTTTCGGACTCTACAATCCATCATAGCGACATACCTACACACGGCGACACATCATGCTATAAATTTCTAGGTTTGGCTGTCCTCGCATTGCATAGGTTTTTCGTACAATCAAAAGTCAGCTTATACTGGTTATGTATAGCTTGATGATTAGCCGTGCGTACCTACGTAACGGGGCACTGAGGAAAAAAGACAGAATTTTTTAAACAAAAAATGTTTTTTTCGCAAATCGTTAGTTTCTCGACTCTGTCGTATAGAATATATAACTATAGAGAGAGCCCTTAAACATAAGACATTTTTGTCTACGATTAATGGTTCAACGAAAAAATTGCGAACACTTAAGGTATAAGGTGAAGACCGTGGACTGGCTTACCTATGCGGATGGATACTTACATGGTCATATTATTCTATTAGACTTCACCGCATGTGACCGAAATACATTAGCCCGTAGAAGTTAAACACATCAGCCATGCAACTCACGTTAGTAGTTTTGTAATGACAATAGAACGAGTGTTAGTAGTTTGCACTTCGTTTCATTTCACACGATCTAGGTAATTATTATCTAGGCTCTAATTATTATCTAATTGCGACATTAGGATACCACAGGATTAGGTACCACATTCTAGTGCGGATTAATAACATGTAGTTTTGTAGTAAGAGTACCTTACAAGTCGCTAGAGCGTGTTTTTACCTACAAACACAGAGACAGAGTGTCACATGCACAAACGCTTAGACCCTCACCTCAACATCTTCTTAGGTATCCACTTATCTGCAGACCATTTGAATGCTTGCTCCACGTACGACCAAAATCTACTAAGGAAATATGAAATTGAGACTTGTGAAATAAAAGAGGAGTTTATCACACAGATCAAGCAGCATAAGTAAAATAAAAGTGAAATTACGCATACATGAGCGGGATCACTGAGCTTGCTGCTAATTCTCATTGTCTTCAACAGGTCACTGTGCCGTGCAGTCGGTTACTAAGTCGCGCTGCACCGCCAGATCATTAGTTATGTTAATTATATATAAGCGGAGGGCAATGGGTGGCCTTCTTTCTTATTACACAGGCAAGTAGACCCGACTTGAAGAATAATGGAGCACATAAATCATAGTTAAATTAAACGCGGCATTTTGTATAAAATATATTTAATAGTAATTCATAACATTGTACGTATTACGAATACATGCGTAATCGAACAAGTGTGGACATTCTCATTGTATATTATAAAACAATAATTTATACTTACGATGAAATTATTTCTCTTATCACATCTAATAAAAATAAAATTCCTCGAAACAGTCGACGGCTTGTTAAAAGCGTTAATTTAAAATAGGACAGCAATTTATTTATCTAAGTATCATCATAACATTGTATACCTTAGTGATATAATGCCGCAGACATACATACATAATATCAGATATGCTCACACTCACAATAACGAGAAGCCAAAATAGTGTTAAGTGTAGCAATTTCATTGCAAAATTATTACACCACTTCGTGTCAATCGTAAAGACTGGTAAAGAAAGAAAGAAAGAGAAAGTATTTATTGCGACTCGTACAGGAAGATCACAAACTAAACTAAATCAAAAATAAAAAACTAAATTTCATAAAAAAAAGTAACAAAAAGAAAAATTAAACAGAAAGTATGGTCGTGGTGTGGTATTGACAAATCCTGTAAGTGGTCGTCGACTGATATGCTAGGAAGTGGTGAGACGGCTTTGTGAAACAAAACGTAACCATAATGATCTACGACGGGTTGATAGTACCTGCACGAGACGTAACTCAGTGCAGTATGACGTCGTAATCTGCTAATACAATGGATTGTGCACAATAGACTGCCTCATACAGCTGTATTCATTCATATGCTATAAAAATCCAGTCTTGTTCTAAAATTAATAATATTCATTTAAAATATCTTGCAATAAAACACATTATAAGTTGGAAGCCATGATTAAATAATTTAGTCGCTATGGTGTATTACTTAAAGCACATTTTTCATAAAGGGTATCTATCTAGTTAGTAGAAACTAGCGCCCTCTGTGTGGCGCGCACCGCGTCGCGTGTCGGCTCACGGCCGACTTCAGACTTGTTTAACGTTGTATACATACTTACCTCATTAGGTTCTTTTATAATTTGCTGTAGCACGCCAAGTGACTTCACGATTTTACCGTCAATAGGAAAATAAAATGTATGTTTTAAAACCACAGATTGACGCTTTTCATTCTACGTCGACCAATAACATTATCTTGAATTGCCGTTCCACGTCAACAAACGTCATTCTACGTACCATGCTACGGTAAATTATGCAAGCGCACATTGGCAGCAGCACCATGAGAATGCTGTACTCGTGAGGAGTGATGCTTCATTTTAGCACGAAAATACCAGCAATTTGGATATATTTTTGGCATCTTGATGATACGAGTACAGCCAACTTTTTGAAACAGCTGCAGCGTGTACATCGACATAACTTTGCCGTGTCTGGCGAATACTGATATCAACTGAGAGAGGCGTTAGTGAGGTGCTCACCGCTCGCTAATCCACATCTTACCATGCCAAGCATTATATAAAATAACGCATCTAGTTATACTCTTTTATTTTACACTACAAATATCTCGAATCATTTTCTAAATATTCTGAGGTCCGCCTTCCAATGTAAACCCGACACCAGTGTATTTAGAAAAGGTTTGGAATGAAATTGGAGACTTTTAAATTATACCACTTATTATAAAGTGCTAAGTATAGAATTATAATAACATTTAAATAAAATTACACTGAGCTGTGACCGGGGGTCGGTCGCTAAGTAATTGCTTCAGGTAAACACCTAGTCAACGTCATATAACTATACATATTACAATAATTTCGGACGCTAACATTTGCACCACTCACACATACATCCACTATATGTACAATTTTACACATTGCTTAAAATACACGGTAGCGTTAAGCCCCGTAATCATAATAATCAAAAGTTACCCGTAACAAAAACATGTTGCTGAAACAGTGTTGCGCGACTTTTGTTTACCACCATGGGGCCTTGCAGAAAAGCTGCGAGTTCGATTGTTTATTAGTTACAAATTAGATTATGTGAGACATTATATTCTGAAAGACATGACTGAGAAGCTGCGCTGTGACACACATTGTCGGTAGATTCACAAACATCAAAGTACCTACCCTATTTGGTACTGTGAACGTTTGGGGTTTACTAGGATCCGAACTTATTCTGTCGCCCATTTGTCCACCGCCACCGCCAAAGGGACGTCAACGATCGCAGATGATGCGATACACTCTAAACAGTCCATATTATTATCATACAATTTAACGAGTATTCGATTAGTAACTTTCAATAAAATAAGCTCTAGGGGTAACAATATACGTACTATATACGTAACAATATACGTAAGCACTGAAAATTTGAACATTTACGACAAAATTTTCTTCATATTTTTCTTTCAGCGACGATAGTTTTCTCTCTTAATGTGAATATTTCGTTTCATAAAAAACTGAAGTTTTATTTTATTTTAAAAGTATCAGAGATATGTTTTCAGTTACTTTCAATAATGAATGGCATATATTTTTGTTTTTATTTAATTTCATCTAAGCGGTGATTTTGCTTACTTCTAATTATTTAAAATATAAAATAATTGAGCGTAGCATATTATATTTTGTGATAAATATTGGAACGAAGTTCCTTATCGCGCGTTGCGAAAGGGGGCTACACGGAAAAAATTAAGACCAAAAGTTGTAACGACATTTTTGTTATAGTTGTAAGCCGTGCGGCGTGCGCGTTTCTCTGTCTCTCTCTTATAGAAAGCAAGCCAGTTTTTTTTTGTCTGTTTTTTATTTGTTAATAATAAAAAAAAATATTACACAACTCTCGGATTCCACAAATCTTAGAGCCCTCTCCGCATCCAAAACCTATAAGTATTTGGGTATGTCGGAAGCGTTGGGCTTCAATGTTACTGACATGAATCAATCGTTGAAGGAGCGCTTCTATGGCCGCCTGAAAAAAGTATTCAATAGTCTTTTATCAGGCGGAAACAAGGTGCGCCTTCAACGGTTGGGTCATGCCGGTTTTGATGTACTCTTTCGGCATACTCAAATGGACTCAGACCTAACTTGACGCCCTGGATAGGAGGGTCCGTACGCTGCTAACTGCAAACCGAATGCATCACCCACGGTCATCGGTAATGAGGCTGTAATCCCGCGAAAGTGTGGAGGTCAAGGCTTTTTAAACGCTAAGACCCTCCACAATCGCAAGATATGCAGTCTCAGGGAATATTTCTTAGAAACCGACGTGGGGATGCATCGAGATGTAGTCGCGGTGGACAAGGGCCTCATCCCGCTCTCCTTGACTAAAGAGAACTGGCGCAAGCCAGTAGTGCTTGACACCAATGATCGCATGGAAGTATGGCAGAGTAAGGAGCTTCACGGACGCTTTTACCGGGCCCTACATGGGCCCGATGTAGATCTACTAGCGTCCGTAGCCTGGCTGCGTTTCGGTGACCTCTTTGGAGAAACAGAAAGTTTTGTCTGTGCGATTATGGACGATGTTAAGTTATGATGACGAACAATTACCGGAGATTTATGTGAAAGACGGCACGGTTGACATCTGTCGGGCATGCCACCGGCCGGGAGAATCAATCAGGCATATTATCTCCGGGTGTTCTCGCCTAGCTAACGGAGAGTACTTGCATAGACACAACCTTGTAGCTAGGATAATCCATCAGCACCTTGCTCTGAAATACAACCTTGTGGAATCGGAGGTGCCGTACTACAGGTATGTGCCTGACCCAGTTCTCGAAAATGGTAATATCTCATTGTACTGGGATCGATCCATCATCACTGACAGGACTATTGTTGCCAATAAGCCTGATATAGTTGTGGTGGATCGAACAGAGCGACGCGCAATGATTGTTGACATAACCGTCCCGCATGATGAGAACCTCGTGAAAGCCGAGAAAGATAAACAAATCAAGTATCTTGACTTGGCTCGCGAGGTTGTCGACATGTGGGATGTGGACTCAGCGATCATTGTGCCGATAGTCGTGACAGCCAATGGCTTAATAGCCAAGAGCCTCGACCAACACCTGAAGAGGCTCTCGTTGGGCAGCTGGATCAAGGGCTTGATTCAGAAAGCGGTACTTCTGGACACGGCTCGCATTGTCAGGAGGTTCGACCTCTCTCTGGAGCCCTGACCACCGGTGGCTTGGACCCTGTTCCCGATACCGGTGGGCTACTATTTATTATATTTTTAGATGTTTTTATACTTTTTATATTCTAATATTTAAAAATATAATTTATATGATTACATTGAAATAACGGAGAAAAAAATATATTATTATAACTTAAAAAAAATAAATTTTATTACAATTCCTTCACTAATTAATCGAAAGGAACTTCGTTCCATCCAGGTGTCCCTTGACACCTCTCAAGTTTTTTATGTTTCATCGATGTGCGATTTGAATAATATGCACTTGTAATTTTATTTGTGAGTTAGTACTGGGTCAGTATTGAATGATGTGGAATAATTTCGAGTAACATGTGGATGCGTCGTTCGGCATTTGGCTCGCATGACATAATATTCATGACTATATTCATTCAGACGAAGTGAGGACGTAGCTCGGTGAAGTCAGAAAATGGATAAGAAAAGAAAGTCGGTTCCATACAGCTAGAAAAATCAGACACAAGCACAAATAGACACGAACTTTCGGCGATCTCAAACGAATTCCAGACGCGTCTCGGGCTGGAACGTGGGCGGGCACTGCAGGTGCGGGTAGTGCGCGCTAGGCGTCGGGCTCGTGCTCGCTGGAGCGCGGCGGCAGGCGCGCTAGCGAGTAGGTCTCGGGCTGGAACGTGGGCGGGCACTGCAGGTGCGGGTAGTGCGCGCTAGGCGTCGGGCTCGTGCTCGCTGGAGCGCGGCGGCAGGCGCGCTAGCGAGTAGGTCTCGGGCTGGAACGTGGGCGGGCACTGCAGGTGCGGGTAGTGCGCGCTAGGCGTCGGGCTCGTGCTCGCTGGAGCGCGGCGGCAGGCGCGCTAGCGAGTAGGTCTCGGGCTGGAACGTGGGCGGGCACTGCAGGTGCGGGTAGTGCGCGCTAGGCGTCGGGCTCGTGCTCGCTGGAGCGCGGCGGCAGGCGCGCTAGCGAGTAGGTCTCGGGCTGGAACGTGGGCGGGCACTGCAGGTGCGGGTAGTGCGCGCTAGGCGTCGGGCTCGTGCTCGCTGGAGCGCGGCGGCAGGCGCGCTAGCGAGTAGGTCTCGGGCTGGAACGTGGGCGGGCACTGCAGGTGCGGGTAGTGCGCGCTAGGCGTCGGGCTCGTGCTCGCTGGAGCGCGGCGGCAGGCGCGCTAGCGAGTAGGTCTCGGGCTGGAACGTGGGCGGGCACTGCAGGTGCGGGTAGTGCGCGCTAGGCGTCGGGCTCGTGCTCGCTGGAGCGCGGCGGCAGGCGCGCTAGCGAGTAGGTCTCGGGCTGGAACGTGGGCGGGCACTGCAGGTGCGGGTAGTGCGCGCTAGGCGTCGGGCTCGTGCTCGCTGGAGCGCGGCGGCAGGCGCGCTAGCGAGTAGGTCTCGGGCTGGAACGTGGGCGGGCACTGCAGGTGCGGGTAGTGCGCGCTAGGCGTCGGGCTCGTGCTCGCTGGAGCGCGGCGGCAGGCGCGCTAGCGAGTAGGTCTCGGGCTGGAACGTGGGCGGGCACTGCAGGTGCGGGTAGTGCGCGCTAGGCGTCGGGCTCGTGCTCGCTGGAGCGCGGCGGCAGGCGCGCTAGCGAGTAGGTCTCGGGCTGGAACGTGGGCGGGCACTGCAGGTGCGGGTAGTGCGCGCTAGGCGTCGGGCTCGTGCTCGCTGGAGCGCGGCGGCAGGCGCGCTAGCGAGTAGGTCTCGGGCTGGAACGTGGGCGGGCACTGCAGGTGCGGGTAGTGCGCGCTAGGCGTCGGGCTCGTGCTCGCTGGAGCGCGGCGGCAGGCGCGCTAGCGAGTAGGTCTCGGGCTGGAACGTGGGCGGGCACTGCAGGTGCGGGTAGTGCGCGCTAGGCGTCGGGCTCGTGCTCGCTGGAGCGCGGCGGCAGGCGCGCTAGCGAGTAGGTCTCGGGCTGGAACGTGGGCGGGCACTGCAGGTGCGGGTAGTGCGCGCTAGGCGTCGGGCTCGTGCTCGCTGGAGCGCGGCGGCAGGCGCGCTAGCGAGTAGGTCTCGGGCTGGAACGTGGGCGGGCACTGCAGGTGCGGGTAGTGCGCGCTAGGCGTCGGGCTCGTGCTCGCTGGAGCGCGGCGGCAGGCGCGCTAGCGAGTAGGTCTCGGGCTGGAACGTGGGCGGGCACTGCAGGTGCGGGTAGTGCGCGCTAGGCGTCGGGCTCGTGCTCGCTGGAGCGCGGCGGCAGGCGCGCTAGCGAGTAGGTCTCGGGCTGGAACGTGGGCGGGCACTGCAGGTGCGGGTAGTGCGCGCTAGGCGTCGGGCTCGTGCTCGCTGGAGCGCGGCGGCAGGCGCGCTAGCGAGTAGGTCTCGGGCTGGAACGTGGGCGGGCACTGCAGGTGCGGGTAGTGCGCGCTAGGCGTCGGGCTCGTGCTCGCTGGAGCGCGGCGGCAGGCGCGCTAGCGAGTAGGTCTCGGGCTGGAACGTGGGCGGGCACTGCAGGTGCGGGTAGTGCGCGCTAGGCGTCGGGCTCGTGCTCGCTGGAGCGCGGCGGCAGGCGCGCTAGCGAGTAGGTCTCGGGCTGGAACGTGGGCGGGCACTGCAGGTGCGGGTAGTGCGCGCTAGGCGTCGGGCTCGTGCTCGCTGGAGCGCGGCGGCAGGCGCGCTAGCGAGTAGGTCTCGGGCTGGAACGTGGGCGGGCACTGCAGGTGCGGGTAGTGCGCGCTAGGCGTCGGGCTCGTGCTCGCTGGAGCGCGGCGGCAGGCGCGCTAGCGAGTAGGTCTCGGGCTGGAACGTGGGCGGGCACTGCAGGTGCGGGTAGTGCGCGCTAGGCGTCGGGCTCGTGCTCGCTGGAGCGCGGCGGCAGGCGCGCTAGCGAGTAGGTCTCGGGCTGGAACGTGGGCGGGCACTGCAGGTGCGGGTAGTGCGCGCTAGGCGTCGGGCTCGTGCTCGCTGGAGCGCGGCGGCAGGCGCGCTAGCGAGTAGGTCTCGGGCTGGAACGTGGGCGGGCACTGCAGGTGCGGGTAGTGCGCGCCACGCCGCGCGCCCCCCGCGCCGCTCCAGCGCGTCCGCGACCCCGTACCCGTGGGAGAGCCGCTCGCTGTATTACTGCGACTGAAAACATAACAAAGAACATCAACCAAAATGGGCCTAACCGTGAACAACCGTATTGGGAAAAAAGGAATTCATAAATAATTGAGTAATAATATTTACTGAACATTGGTCCCTATTCGGGAGTGTCAAAATAAATAATATTAAAAACGAATAAAAAAGATTTTTAATTGATTTGTATCTGTATGGTGACAGTTGCGGCGCGGCGTGCGGGGCGCGTTGATTTAGGGTTGCCTAAAGAATAAAATCACAGAAAAAATAATATCGATATTTTTGATATTTCGATTAAAATGTTTTCCTGGAAGACCAAGCTTTGCTCTGGCTGTTGGAGGGTAAATCATCAGCATTACCATCATCATCTTAACCTTACATAAATAAAAATATATAGTTTACGTTGAACATTTTTTTTTTGAGTTGGTAAAATCATCCATTTATGTCTCCCGCTCTAGGATGGAGCGGGAGGGCGTGTCAGACTTTTACTGACTAAAACCACACATGTGTCATTCTGCATTCAGTTACCCCTTGCGTTCCAGAGCCACGGGTTTCCTTTTCAGAAATCCCCCGCGGACCCCTAGCGAACATCGGCCCTGCTGGGCTCCTACGGTTTTGCTGACATCTCTTTGAGGCGCGCGTGGTACACTACGCGCCGTCGACAACTTGGGCTCGGTCCGGACAGTTACTGGTCAGCCGGGCGGCGAGCTACCCATTGCTCGTTGTCGTTGTCCGCAAGCCCGCGCCGAGAAACAAAACAGCACAGCGCGATGGAATCGATTTCAAATCGAGTGTTCGACTGACAGTGCAGAGAACTGGCAACACTGACGCAGACCTGATTGACGCTCGATTTTCAAATTGTCAATGTCATTCGCTTTGTGTTTGCCGCTCTTTTTCGTATCGTATTGTGAATATTATTTCGACTTTAGCTATTTTTGACGACTTGTGCTGTTCAAAATGGTTTCTGATGATTTTCTATCCGACGACCCCGGCTCACTCTCGGACTCAGTACCCGCTTCAAACGTTAACCCTGACATTTTTCCGTATAATGAACCCGCTATACATAAAGACTTGCGCGTGAACATGGACTTTCCGATTTTGCCTAGTGAATCTATACATTGTATAAATTGTGGTACTGAAATCACTCACAGGAAGGAGAAGACACATTGTTAATCTTGTGAAAGTGCAGCGAGTTATACTGCAATGGATCGCACCGCAAGTGGTAAGTTTCAACTTCTGCGATGATTATGTACTTACATATTTGAATATTTGAGTTTGCTAAAAATCCATCACTAGTTAAAGGTTCTGGACGATCATTGTTTAAAACTCTTTATTGCACATAAATAAAAAATACATTTTACAAGGACGATGGTCAGTGGGTATCTTAGGGGCGGAGTTTACGAAGTTAAGCTTATCTCTAGCAGAGATCTCTCGCAGTCAACCTGTGGGTGTAAGATAGCGTACAAGCCCATTGTGGAATATAAAAAAATGTATGTAGGTATATGTCTGTTTCTATTTTTTTTATAGACATTGCCCCACAATATGTATTGTGGGTGCGTTTATAAACATTTAAACTCACATACACAAACAGCCAGACCCGGAACAACTACTTGTAGGTCATACAAATATTTGTTCCGTGCGGGAATGAAACCCGCGACACGCAGCGCAGCAGTCAATCGCTTAACCACTGCGCCAACCATGCTGACTTTTTTTTCGATCCTTGGCACACTCTTTAGCTGAACTGGCTTGGTTAATTAGAACATAAATGAGGTGTAGTATTGAAGTTTTTTTTTTGTTTTATTTAACCAACTTGATACAACACTTCTTATATATGTTTTCTTTGTACTGTAAACCACTCAATAAAATTAATAATAGTGCAATATTTTTATGTTCATGTTCAAGCCCAAACGCCATACAATGTGGTGGATGTCCTTTCCTACTAGAGTATAAAATACTGCGCATTTTGGTATGTTAGAAGATTTTCTATGTAGTTTCTTTTCAATAGATGAATAAAATATCCCTAGAATCGCACTAACTGATTTATTATAATTAATGTAGTTTTACAATTTTAGAGTGACGCACGTCTGGGTGAAGCCACCGCGTCAGCAGAACATGTTCAGTTTAAGACAAGATCTTGGTAACCCCAGAAAAGAGAAAGAAACAAGAAGAAAAAGGAAAAGCCATCACAAAATTACTAAAGTAAATTAATCAAATTGTTCCTGTTCCCAAGTTGAAACTCCGACCGCAAGTCCTTTGTTGCTTGACTTGACTGCTTCTTGCTGGTACTCTGGTTGACGGTTCAATATCTTCAGGTGGTTAACTAGAACTTTTGTTGTTGGCTTTGTTCGTGCAATAGTGCCGACAAAGATTCCTCCCAACTACAACAAGTGCAACTATGACGGTGGCGGTCAGCGGAAAAGTAACAGACGGCATATTGATGAATGTCGTGACTTGATATTGTTGGTAGTGAGCTTAATTATTTTCCTTTGTTCTATCTATTAGCGGTGTCAAATGCAAGCAAAGGAGATGTCTGCTTTTTATGTGGACGTTGGTTTTTTATTCCGAGAAAAATCTAACAAGAACCAACTACAGCCAAATAAAAGCTACAAAAATGTGTACGTTACCCCAGCAAGAAAGTGTCTCCTAGAGTTATATGAGTAGAACGTATAATTGGTGCCTTATCTGCTGTAAATGTGCCCCCAAATAAAAAATGTGTGCCCCCTGTCGTTTTGGAAAAAAACGGAAAAAACGATTCTTGCTGGGGTAACGTTTTTCTAGCAGGAAAATTCTAAACGAATGATCGGAGAGAGAAAAATTGTGCATGGCCAGAGAGGTTATATGTGTGCCAAAATGTGCCCCCAAAAATAAAATTTGTGCCCCTTCAGGTTTTCGAGATATTGCATTTCCTGCTGGAGTAACGTTTTGATGAATCGTATATCTCTAAAACCATTGCATGTGCCCCTGTAGAATAAACATACACGAGTAGCTCTTAATGTGTGCCCCTTAGTGCCCCAATTAGATTTAAGAAAATATTTATAGTTTTCAAGTTATCGCGGTTTTATGAAAATCTGAAAAAACATCGCAGCGCCTAAATGAGACAAGGCACAAGTTCGCTGAAAACTGTATTCGGTCCTTCTTGACGGTAATAATAAGCATACAAAGTTTCAAAACTGTTCATGCATGCGTTTTTTAATAATCTTGCTAAAAGTCAAAACGACAGTGTCATAACTTGGACGGCAAAATACAAGGAACCGGCTCAGTCCCAGATGTGTAGGTGTAAACCAAAATCTTGTGCCTTTAGTCAAAAATATATGGTGAAAATATTCATCTTGGAATGTTTCGCATTAAGTAAATATAAACAAAAAACCAAAATATGTAAACAACGGCTGGTTATCCGACCAAATTTCAATGACTACTAAAAAGCGACAGATTCATACATATCGATGACCTTCTTTATTGGACGTATTATACCTAAGCTGTTGTCCGTATAGTCGCGTTCAAAAGTTTTGGGGGCTAATTAAAAAATATATTAAATGCACCTTGTGACTATATTAAATGAAACAGCTTGTTGATGTGGAAATTATTATTTTTATTCCCTTAATTTTAATTCTTAAAGTAATTATTGCACAAAATCATCAATACAACGCTCTAAGTTCATAAAGCTGTAGGAATGACTTTTTCTGTATTTTTTTTGTTCCTACGCTTTTATGAACTTGGAGGGTGGTATTGGTGATTTTGATGATTATAATTCTGTAACTACATACGTCTTACAGCCGCGAATAATATTTTAATCAACATACAACCTGGCCTGCAAATTGCAAAAAACGCAAGAAATTTTGAATTCCGCGGGCTGATTGGAGCATTCCCCTTGGTGATGAAAAACTTACTGTTAATTTATCTAACCTACGGCTTATCAATAAATATATATATTTAAAAAGACAAATACGGGCTTTTTATTTATATACAAAAAAGAGCTACCTCTTTTTAGTAGTAGGTATTCATCACACATTTCATGAACTATTTTTTTTTAAACATCGGGACCAATCAAATTTTGGGTCAAAGACCTGGCAAATGGCAAATATCTGGATATTTGCCATATCTTTCGTTCACACATAAATTACTGGATGTATTTTAATGAAATTTAGAATGGAGAAGATAGCTTACCTTGGAATAGCACTTAGGGTACTATTTATAATGTACAGACGCCAGCAGGTCAAGCTACCCGAAACTGTCAAATTTTCCCAATCAACCTTAAACCTTAATGCTTTAGCGATAAAGTTGAAAATCTAATAGAGAAAATTGACAGATTGTAGTAGCTTGATGTGCTTGGCGTCTGTACTTAATCATGAGTAAGGTCATAGAAACAGCTAGTAGAATATAATCCAATAACAACTTTATTTTATTAGTTATTACTTTTCTACTTCAGTGTACTCAGGCACAACACGTGTGAACCGGTTAGTGAGTAAAGTAAAGAAGGTCATCGATATGTATGAATCCGTCGCTTTTTAGTAGTCATTGAAATTTGGTCGGATAACCAGCCGTTGTTTACATATTTTGGTTTTTTGTTTATATTTACTTAATGCGAAACATTCCAAGCTGAATATTTTCACCATATATTTTTGACTAAAGGCACAATATTTTGGTTTACACCTACACATCTGGGACTGAGCCGGTTCCTTGTATTTTGCCGTCCAAGTTATGACACTGTCGTTTTGACTTTTAGCAAGATTATTAAAAAACGCATGCATGAACAGTTTTGAAACTTTGTATGCTTATTATTACCGTCAAGAAGGACCGAATACAGTTTTCAGCGAACTTGTGCCTTGTCTCATTTAGGCGCTGCGATGTTTTTTCAGATTTTCATAAAACCGCGATAACTTGAAAACTATAAATATTTTCTTAAATCTAATTGGGGCACTAAGGGGCACACATTAAGAGCTACTCGTGTATGTTTATTCTACAGGGGCACATGCAATGGTTTTAGAGATATACGATTCATCAAAACGTTACTCCAGCAGGAAATGCAATATCTCGAAAACCTGAAGGGGCACAAATTTTATTTTTGGGGGCACATTTTGGCACACATATAACCTCTCTGGCCATGCACAATTTTTCTCTCTCCGATCATTCGTTTAGAATTTTCCTGCTAGAAAAACGTTACCCCAGCAAGAATCGTTTTAGCCGTTTTTTTCCAAAACAACAGGGGGCACACATTTTTTATGTGGGGGCACATTTACAGCAGATAAGGCACCAATTATACGTTCTATTCATATAACTCTAGGAGACACTTTCTTGCTGGGGTAACGTACACTACAAAAATATGGAACTTGGAACCACTACCACAACCACATATTTTTACCACCACATATGAAAAATGATAAATTATTTAATGTTAGTATATATAAGGTGCTATAAAAATATCTGCCACGGCTTTAATGGGAGGTAGTATTGTGTTTATAGATTACAATAGTAAAGATAAATTATTGATTATTCGTCATATTTTTTTTCATACAAAAAAAATGTACGTATAAATTTGAATTGATTTATTAGTATAAAACCATCCCGTAGACTTGTAAGCTGTTACCGCACCGCACTGAATTCAATTAAAAAACGCCGGCGACGTTCATTCATACACTGTTGCCATTCTTATCAAACAATGCCGCCGTGCGCGGCGGCCACTCGGTCGTGAATTAACTGTTCCGGGGTACGAAAGTTCTTCACTATTGTAATCTATAAACACAATACTACCTCCCATTAAAGCCGTGGCAGATATTTTTATAGCACCTTATATATATATTATTTGTTGATGGCAGTCCAAATTATAGCCTCCCACATACTTTGACTATGTCTTAAGCCTCTTATAAACGGTCCATCTGTACTTCCCCCCCAAGGTCATGAACAAACAAGGTGAATAGGTTCGACGGATTGACACGACCAATGATCGTGCGTCGTGCGTGCTTGATCGTGTATAAACTCGCTGTATAGTATAGCAGCATTCACCATTTAAGAGCATGTGTCGGAAGTCGAACGGACGCCAAAATGGATCGTGAAACAGTTTTACGATTTATTGAAAGATATACCAAGTCTCACACTTGTCTGTGGAATTCATCAAATGCGGACTACACGAATAAACAAAAAACCAGCCAAGTGCGAGTCGGACTCGCGCACGAAGGGTTCCGTACCATTATCTATAAAAATCAATCATGAGTTGATTGAATGAAAGGTAAATTGCGGTTTACGATTTATGACGTATTAAAAAAAACTACTTATAGATCTCGTTCAAACTAATTTTCGGTGGAAGTTTACATGGTAAAGTACGTCATATATTTTTTTAGTTTTATCTTTCTCTTATTTTAGAAGTTACAGGGGGGGGGGGACGACGACACATTTTACCACTTTAGAAGTGTCTCTCGCGCAAACTATTCAGTTTAGAAAAAAATTATATTAGAATCCTCAATATCATTTTTCGAAGACCTATCCATAGTTACCCTACACGTATGGGTTTGATGAAATTTTTTTATTGAGTTTCAGTTCTAAGTATGGGGAACCCCCAATTTTTTTTTTTTTTTTCTATTTTTTGTGAAAATCTTAATGCGGTTTACAGCACATACAACTACACAAGTTTCAACAGTATAGCTCTTATAGTTTCGGAAAAAAGTGGCTGTGACATACGGACGGACAGACATACAGACATGACGAATCCAAAAGGGTTCCGTTTTTAGCCATTTGGCTACGGAACCCTAAAAAGAATAAATGCATTACCAGATTTTTTTCCAAAATCTCTTCCAATTTTTTCCTTCTATTATATGGTGGCATTTTGATTTAAAATACACTTTGCTGACTCCTTCGTTCGATTAATTCTGATAAGTGTGTGTTAACTGGATGCGCGCACGATAGTGTGTATGCTACATCCAACACCGCAGCCTTGAGCGGTCGTACAGCTCAGATGGACCGTGTGTAAGAGGGTTTAGCCCGTAGAATGCGGTAATTACAGACAATTAAAAAGCCATTGTGCCTCGCGTGGATCTATTTGAAGGTTTTGTAGTGATATGGTTGAGTTTTGTTACCACTGTGTGACTTGATATTTTAAATGAAATGCGTTTGTCCTTTACGAGGGTTTATTGGCAAGTAAAAAACATTTATGCGTCTCTTAAATACCTTAAATTGGCGCTAACATAAGCCGCTCACCAAAGGAGTATAATGATAGTCTTTTAAAATTTGTTTTGTATTTTGTAATGAAATTTAGAATGACTATATGTAAAATGCAATTAAATGTAATTTTTTATACCTACAAAATTTGTACGCCGTTATTGGCAAAACATGGACGCTCACATCTGTAGCTGCAATACAAACCATACTATTGTAGTCTTTGATACAAAATACATCCGTTCGCCGCCGCTGTGCGCAGGAATAGTTTTCGTCGACCTGTGCGCCACCGCACGGATTTCTGTAGGAACTATATCTCATATTCCAACTGCGTTCCTATTGGTTGTAAGTAGGTCACTACTTGTGCACTTAAGTTTAATATAAGACATGTATATTTTGTAGAGCACTCACACTATACACACGCCATACTTCCTCGTTTACTTTTAAATATACTTTCGTCGTACATCTGGAGTATTATTGCCTCACACAACCTAAGCGTTACAGTGGTGACCCCGACGTGATACCGTGAAAAAACGTTGTACGTGATTGATTACGATTGTGTGAACGTGATTACGAAGCGATATTAAGAAGATACCTCCAGATCCTAAAATCAAGTTTTCATCATGGCCAACAATAGTGAACAAGAACTCTCCGGTGTGTCGACGTCGTTGCGTATTCCACCCATTTGGCGTGACAAGATTCGTTTGTGGTTCGCGCAATTTGAAGCTATCATGTCCGTACAGAAGAAAGGCGATCAAGTTATGTTCGAACTCATTATCGGAAAACTTGAGCGACAAGATCTTAATGAAATCTCAGACATCATTCTACATCTACCGGAGAAAAATCGTTACGACGCGTTGAAGAATCGATTGTTCCAAGTCTACGAGGAATCCGAGCAACGGCAAGTACAAAGGTTGCTATCAGAAATGGAACTCGGCGACATGAAGCCTTCACAGCTGCTACGTCGCATGAAAAACCTCGCCGCCGACAATATCTCCGACTCAGCGCTACGGACAAACCACCTGGCACACCACGGCTATTATGTGGACAAACCACCTTCCACAATCCATCCGAGCAGTACTCGCTGTCAGTGACAACATCGCGAAACACTCCGATATCCACGAGCTGGCAATGATGGCAGACAAAATCCTTGAGCAAACACAACCACTCGGTGCAGTCGCTGCAGTCACCTCCGTTCCCGCAACGCCGCATGCATCTACCTACATCGATTGAGGAGAAGATCGACGCGCTTATGAGAGGAATCGCAGAACTGAAGGTACGTCAATCGAATCATCAGCAGCATCGACGCAGACCATTCGACAGACGGCGTTCAAGATCGCGTTCATCGAGCAGGAACAATCGCAGTCGCGCACATAACGACCAATTAGCGATCTGCTTTTATCATCGCAAGTTCGGCAAGGAGGCGCGAAAATGTACGCGTCCTTGCAGTTTTGAAGAACCTGCAAATTCGGGAAACTAACGCCTGCGTTGGCTGAGGCGGCAACCGCCGCAAACAACACTTCTTACCGCCTATTTATAAGAGACAAAAACTAGCGTCTATCGTTTTTGATCGATACTGGCGCCAACGTGTCCGTGATACCGAGAAAAAAAGGCGGGAAAGCTAAACCAACAGATTTTTGCTTGTATGCAGCGAACAACACGGTCATTCCAACGTACGGTGAGAAAACATTAGAACTGGATCTCAACCTACGAAGACCATACACTTGGAGATTCATCATCGCTGCAGTCAGCAAACCCATCATCGGTGCCGACTTTCTGAAACGTCATCAACTTCTTGTCGACATAGCCGGCCGATGTCTCGTCGACAAAGTTACCAACCTGACCGTCAGGGCACCAGTCACCTATTCCGCCGAACCTACAGTCCGAAGTATCGACGTTGATCAGCCATATCACCAGTTAATCAGCAAGTTTCCTGACATCTTGCGACCGTCATGCATGAAGGATACTACAAAGCACCGGGTAGAACATCACATTGAAACTACCGGTCCACCAGTGTACAACAAGAGCCGACCACTTCCGCCACATCGGTACCTACCTGTCCGTGAAGAACGAATTTGAGTCAATGATGCAGCAAGGAATCTGCCGACCGAGCAAAAGCCCTTGGTCCAGTCCACTACATGTCGTTACCAAGAAAAACGGCGACATTCGCATCTGTGGTGACTACCGAAGACTCAATGACGTCACCAAACCCGACCGCTATCCAGTTCCACGTCTCAAAGATTTTTACCTACCTACTTCACGGCAAGAAAATATTCACTACCCTCGACCTAAATCGTGCTTACGAACAACTACCTGTATACGAACCGGACATCGAGAAGACTGCCATCACAACTCCCTTCGGGTTATTTGAGTTTCCACGAATGTGCCCAGCCGATAGATTCTATAAAAATCTCACCGTGAAAAGTTAGGTGAAGTGAGCTTAGAGTGAGTTGTCAATAGTGTCAATTCCTAGCATTACTTGGAATGACAGCTCACTCCACGCTCACTTCACCTAACTTTTCACGGTGAGATGGTGTCAGAATCGCACTGCAGGTCTTAAAAATGCTGGACAGACATTCCAACGATTCATACATGAAGTACTCATCGGGTTAGACTACGCATACCAATAAATCGACGTAGGTCTTGAATTGTTTCGGGTTTGGGTTAAGCAGTGATAGCAGTTATTTTGTCTTGTGGTGGCTTGATTCCGTTGTTCGACACTTCATAGCCTAGAAACTTGACATTTTCTCTGCCAAAGACACACTTTGATGGATTTATGGTGATGCCATACTTGTCTAATCGGCGTAACACCTCCTGCAGATCTTCGATGTGGCTTGTTTCATTATCCGATGCGACGATAACATCGTCAATGAATGGGAATATAGGGGGTACATATTTGAATTTCGAAAATTAAAATACCTCCGTGTAAAATGTCAACGTTCAAAACATCGAAAATTTAAATATCGAACGACCATAAAACCTACGTTAGATAACCTACGTCCAATATATCTAAAATCTAATTATCGACAAACTTGACATCGAAAGGCTAGGCTTAAATATCGAAGTACAGATTATCTAATGACTTAAATATCGAAGTACAAAGTATCGAATGTCCTAAATATCGATATTTATTTATATGTTGTGCTACAAAAATTAGTGACAGAAACAAATCCCTGCAAAACCGACTCCACGTGGTCTTGTCTGCCCTACCCCTAGAGTGTAATTTAAGCCCGCGTAGGCGCGGAGGGGCGAGGCGGCCCACGAGCTGAGACGGAGGTGGCTGATAAGCTCGCGTGGGACCGCCGGAGCCCCGCAGCGCTGGAGCCATGACAGAAACCATGCCTGCTGCATGATGCATGCTTGCTTGCACGCTGCATGCTTGCATGATAATAATTATTCGCTAAACAATACGTTAAACGTTTGCAGTGGACAGACTAATGAGTTGACTTATGCGTTGGCAGAGTGTGACAATTTCAAGTGTACGTTACCCCAGCAAGAAAGTGTCTCCTAGAGTTATATGAATAGAACGTATAATTGGTGCCTTATCTGCTGTAAATGTGCCCCCACATAAAAAATGTGTGCCCCCTGTTGTTTTGGAAAAAAACGGCTAAAACGATTCTTGCTGGGGTAACGTTTTTCTAGCAGGAAAATTCTAAACGAATGATCGGAGAGAGAAAAATTGTGCATGGCCAGAGAGGTTATATGTGTGCCAAAATGTGCCCCCAAAAATAAAATTTGTGCCCCTTCAGGTTTTCGAGATATTGCATTTCCTGCTGGAGTAACGTTTTGATGAATCGTATATCTCTAAAACCATTGCATGTGCCCCTGTAGAATAAACATACACGAGTAGCTCTTAATGTGTGCCCCTTAGTGCCCCAATTAGATTTAAGAAAATATTTATAGTTTTCAAGTTATCGCGGTTTTATGAAAATCTGAAAAAACATCGCAGCGCCTAAATGAGACAAGGCACAAGTTCGCTGAAAACTGTATTCGGTCCTTCTTGACGGTAATAATAAGCATACAAAGTTTCAAAACTGTTCATGCATGCGTTTTTTAATAATCTTGCTAAAAGTCAAAACGACAGTGTCATAACTTGGACGGCAAAATACAAGGAACCGGCTCAGTCCCAGATGTGTAGGTGTAAACCAAAATATTGTGCCTTTAGTCAAAAATATATGGTGAAAATATTCAGCTTGGAATGTTTCGCATTAAGTAAATATAAACAAAAAACCAAAATATGTAAACAACGGCTGGTTATCCGACCAAATTTCAATGACTACTAAAAAGCGACGGATTCATACATATCGATGACCTTCTTTACTTTACTCACTAACCGGTTCACACGTGTTGTGCCTGAGTACACTGAAGTAGAAAAGTAATAACTAATAAAATAAAGTTGTTATTGGATTATATTCTACTAGCTGTTTCTATGACCTTACTCATGATTAAGTACAGACGCCAAGCACATCAAGCTACTACAATCTGTCAATTTTCTCTATTAGATTTTCAACTTTATCGCTAAAGCATTAAGGTTTAAGGTTGATTGGGAAAATTTGACAGTTTCGGGTAGCTTGACCTGCTGGCGTCTGTACATTATAAATAGTACCCTAAGTGCTATTCCAAGGTAAGCTATCTTCTCCATTCTAAATTTCATTAAAATACATCCAGTAATTTATGTGTGAACGAAAGATATGGCAAATATCCAGATATTTGCCATTTGCCAGGTCTTTGACCCAAAATTTGATTGGTCCCGATGTTTAAAAAAAAATAGTTCATGAAATGTGTGATGAATACCTACTACTAAAAAGAGGTAGCTCTTTTTTGTATATAAATAAAAAGCCCGTATTTGTCTTTTTAAATATATATATTTATTGATAAGCCGTAGGTTAGATAAATTAACAGTAAGTTTTTCATCACCAAGGGGAATGCTCCAATCAGCCCGCGGAATTCAAAATTTCTTGCGTTTTTTGCAATTTGCAGGCCAGGTTGTATGTTGATTAAAATATTATTCGCGGCTGTAAGACGTATGTAGTTACAGAATTATAATCATCAAAATCACCAATACCACCCTCCAAGTTCATAAAAGCGTAGGAACAAAAAAAATACAGAAAAAGTCATTCCTACAGCTTTATGAACTTAGAGCGTTGTATTGATGATTTTGTGCAATAATTACTTTAAGAATTAAAATTAAGGGAATAAAAATAATAATTTCCACATCAACAAGCTGTTTCATTTAATATAGTCACAAGGTGCATTTAATATATTTTTTAATTAGCCCCCAAAACTTTTGAACGCGACTATACGGACAACAGCTTAGGTATAATACGTCCAATAAAGAAGGTCATCGATATGTATGAATCTGTCGCTTTTTAGTAGTCATTGAAATTTGGTCGGATAACCAGCCGTTGTTTACATATTTTGGTTTTTTGTTTATATTTACTTAATGCGAAACATTCCAAGATGAATATTTTCACCATATATTTTTGACTAAAGGCACAAGATTTTGGTTTACACCTACACATCTGGGACTGAGCCGGTTCCTTGTATTTTGCCGTCCAAGTTATGACACTGTCGTTTTGACTTTTAGCAAGATTATTAAAAAACGCATGCATGAACAGTTTTGAAACTTTGTATGCTTATTATTACCGTCAAGAAGGACCGAATACAGTTTTCAGCGAACTTGTGCCTTGTCTCATTTAGGCGCTGCGATGTTTTTTCAGATTTTCATAAAACCGCGATAACTTGAAAACTATAAATATTTTCTTAAATCTAATTGGGGCACTAAGGGGCACACATTAAGAGCTACTCGTGTATGTTTATTCTACAGGGGCACATGCAATGGTTTTAGAGATATACGATTCATCAAAACGTTACTCCAGCAGGAAATGCAATATCTCGAAAACCTGAAGGGGCACAAATTTTATTTTTGGGGGCACATTTTGGCACACATATAACCTCTCTGGCCATGCACAATTTTTCTCTCTCCGATCATTCGTTTAGAATTTTCCTGCTAGAAAAACGTTACCCCAGCAAGAATCGTTTTTTCCGTTTTTTTCCAAAACGACAGGGGGCACACATTTTTTATTTGGGGGCACATTTACAGCAGATAAGGCACCAATTATACGTTCTACTCATATAACTCTAGGAGACACTTTCTTGCTGGGGTAACGTACACCAATTTCAAATCTACCGACATTTTTTCCTATATCAAGTTCGATATTTTAACTAGTAGGTATTTTTAACGTAAATATAATGAACTAAAGTGTATTAAATGTTGAAATTTTGAACTTAGGTATAATGATTATATCGATATTTTTAATCATTAGATATTTTTATCACTCGGCATTTCAATGTTAGACATTTTAAGCTTAGGTATAACAATTTTCGATATTACGATATAATCGATATTTAAATTTTCGATGTTTTGAACGTTGACATTTTACACGTAGGTATTTTAATGTTCGACATTCAAATATGTACCCTATTTAAGTAATATGGGGACTCCTCATGTTTTAAAATATTATGCTGTTCTAGCATTGAATTTGTTACGACTTATAACGAATATTTTCGACGATTTTCACGTCGAGATTTAACGACGTGGATTCGAACCAACGTATTGCCCAATGTCGCCTTTCGGGTTCGAATGTGAAAATACTGTTTCTGGGAATTTAAACTCTCAATCATAACCGCTTCAAGTGATCTTAAAACGCCCGAGCTAACTAGACTTCTAGTGTATCGTTACTTACTTGTCGAAAAACTCATTATATTTTCTTCACAAATTTCATATTTGGCACCTCTTGCCTTGACGGCCTCACTGACATTAGAGATGAGTAAACATTGTTCCAAAAACTTAAATACTGATGAAACACTACTAAAAAAATCGTAACATCGAGCACCAAAACTAAAAATTCATACCACCACAACACTAAATCATAGACAATTTCGAGCAGCCTTTGTTGTTTACATCTTTGGCGAATTTTGAAACTTTAGTTCTTTTACTTCTGAAGAAATGATTTTGTCGTGTAGCGACAAGAAAACCTAAAATTTAAAGTTAAGGGTAAAATTAAATTAAAGAAAGGGAGGTAGAAAACAATTAAAGATATATTTACAAGCAATTAAAAGATGGAGATGGACTGAAGAGTGGTGTGTAGTATGTAGAGGTGGCGTGTATGGATGACGATGCGAGCTGAGGAGGTAGACGCGAGGCAGGTACTAGCGACAGGTGCAGGTACAGATGCAGGTCCAGGTACAGGTGCAGGTACAGGTGCAGGTGCAGGTGCAGGTGAGGGCAGGTGTTGGTGCGTGTGCGGCACGGAGGACACCCGTAGGAGGGCCCACGCAGCAGGACAGGACGCAGCACGGCAGCAGGAGAGAGAGGCACGGCGGGGACGCTGTCAGCCCGCCAGGTGAGGCGGCCCTCGGATGAGGCACGGCCCAATAGTAATAGGAGCCCTTCACGGAGGACGGAGGACGGAGTAGGCAGGGTCCGTCAGGTACCGGAGCGGAGAGGTACGCTGGGTATTCCCGGGATAGGTAGCTCTGGAGTATCAGGCTTTTAGTTGTATTCGCTTTAGAGGCGAAACCCGAACTGATCCTTGCATTGCGTGGATCTATTAAGTCAACTCGTAGAATAACATCATGTAGAAAATATGAATTTGAGATATGTGAGATATAAAGTGGCCAGTGATTCATTTTGCATAAGTTTTCATGTATAATCCGCTAAAAAGATACAGGCCGGTAAGGATTTGAAAGGAACGTTGCCATTACGATGTATTAAACGACGTTGTCAAAGCTGTCATAATAAAATATATTATTAACTAGCTTCTGCCCGCGGCTTCGCCCGCGTGGATGTCGGAAATTATCCCACGGGAACGTGCTAACAGGATAAAATGTATGTGCTTCCCCAGAATGGCATCTATCTCGCGGGCCCTTTGTGGCTAATTACAATAGAAAACCAATTGTGTCTTCATTAGTGGTGATTAAGAGGGTACCTATATGATATCTTTACCTAAGTACCTACCTAATTAAAAAAAAAACTCGATAACAGAAAATTAAATACCTACCAACCTAAATAAACCTATTTCTGATGATAACTAATCTAAACTCAATAAATAAGCAAAATCCCTAAAAACTAATATCTATACGAATGACTAATCCTACCTAACAGTATTATAAAATAACTTACGGTCACTACGTACACTATCAAAATATACTACCTATACTTTAAAATTAAAATCTATACATCGACGACTAAAAAAATGAAACCTAAATAACTCTAAAAACTAAAAGGGATAAAAAGGTCGCACTGAAAAGCACGGTTTAGAATTGCAAGTAGCAGTTAAAATAAGAACGAACGCTCGCCACACGTCCGTTCGAATCAAAGTTCAAAAAATGTAATGCGCGCGGTCTGACTCCGTCCCTTATACGGTAGCGATCCGTGGCGGCCGCACGCCACCGCCACGCGTGTGTTGCGAACGGTGCAAGCCAAATTCAACCTTCAGCACTACATTTAGAGCATAACTTAGGGGCACTGAACACGGCTAAGATACTATAATATTTTACTCGCCACACAAATTCATCTTAAGATACGAAAATATGAAATATTATTTATTATCTTCATGGTGTGTGATAGTCCATTGAATTGTATGGCGAGCGATATTGTATCTTAAGATAAAATATTATAGTATCTTAGCCGTGTGTAGCGCCCCTTAATGACGTAACCTACGACAAACTTATTATTTGCGGTTGGTACAGTAATCGGGTCTAGGGATCGAACCGCAAAATTAAGTTTGTTTTTTATTGTATATACTTTTCCGGGATAAAAAGTACCCAGTGTGGTGCCCAGGATATTAAAGAATAATTATACCAAGTTTCATCGTAATCAAACCGGTAGTTTTTGCGTGATGCCTGAACAAACAAACAGACAAAAATTTTTTAAATCACATTTTTGGTTTCGGTGTCGGTCTAGTAACACCCCCTGCCATTTATTTTTTTGATATTTTCAATGTACAGAATTTTCACTTCTACAGATTTATTATAAGTATAGATATAGATAAAATACAATAAAATCCATAGTTATTTTGTAATATAAGGAAAAATTATGTCCATCAATGTGGGCGAAATTACCAACCCTTGGATGCCACTAAATCGTCGTAGTCTCATGTTTAAGTTGGAGCTATGTCTGTGTGCTGATTGTGGATAAAACGTGTCGTGAAGAATAATCAGATCAGCGCCTAACGGTAACAGAATGCTTGTTCTGACCTGGAGGAATGAATGAAGATAACTGTGAGTAGGTACATTATGTTACAATTTATGATATTTTGAGTTTTATTAATTACTTATCTATAACTACGAGTATATATATTTATATAAAAGAAAGTCGTGTTAGTTACACTATTTATAACTCAAGAACGGCTGAACCGATTTGGCTGAAAATTGGTGGGGATGTAGCTTAGAACCAGGAGACGGACATAGGATACATTTTATTTATTTTTATTTTTCTAAAGCAATTATATTTTATAATCGCACAGTGAGTATTATCTTGCTCATCTATGTTAGCCTGGTACTTTGATTCCCAGATATACATATAAAAGAAAGTCGTGTTAGTTACACTATTTATAACTCAAGAACGGCTGAACCGATTTGGCTGAAAATTGGAGTAACAAATAAAAAAAAGGAAAAAAAACAAGACGGACAGGATACTTTTTTTATTCAATACTTTTAACTTAAAGGAGTACGGTAGGAGTAGTTTAGGAGTACTGTAGGAGTAGTGTAGGAGTAGGTTAGGAGTTGAGTAGGAGTAGGGTAGGAGTAGGGTAGGAGTAGGGTAGGAGTAGGGTAGGACTAGGGTAGAAGTAGGGTAGGAGTAGGGTAGGGGTAGGGTAGGGGGTAGGACACCACGCGAACGAAATACCGCTAGGCAGCTAGAAATAATTTATATGGCAAAACAACGTTTGCCGGGTCAGCTAGTATTATATAATATTATAAATGTCACTTCAACATCCCTGTCTTTTATTTTTTCAATATAATTGAATCAATTGGGAAACGCAAGATAAGAATCTCAAAACAAAACCAAAATGCTTAACTGAACTAAAAACCTAATTCTAGCCGATGATAAATAGGATACACCTAAGTTAGTTCACTAGTTCTTTTTTTTTAAACGTTGCACTACACCAGGAATTACTCCTGTATCGTGGGTGCGTTCACAAACCATTAAACTCACATACACAAACAGCCAGACCCGGAACAACTACCTGTAGGCAATACAAATATTTGTTCCGTGCGGGAATCGAATCCGCGACACGCAGCGCAGCAGTTGATCGCTCAGCCACTGCGCCAACCGTGTCGTCAAGCCGTCGTTCTAGCCGCTATGATGAAGGCTAAATCTAGTTCTAACCGAAGATAAGTAGAATACATCTAAGTTTTACCGCATGTAGCCGCGCCTAGTTGTAGCCGGCTAAAACTAGGTGTAGCCGCATTTCGGCTATTAGCCGTAACATAATGTACACCAATAACTTACTTACATAATTAACAAAGAAATATAATAAAGAAATCTCGATGTTCTGTCAGGTCGTAAAAACCGTGGGAAACAGGAGCGGTCGCTAGTCTTAGATAATTTACATTCATTGCTACTTACCTTACCTTTACTTACACTTGCTTTAACTATCCACTTTATTTTTATTTTTTTATCCATTTATTTCAGGCTTCAAAGCCCATATAAACACATACAATACAATATTAATATAACTTTAGCTTAATATAATCTTAAGTTATTTTTCAGAGAATATTTGTAAAAAAAAATTAAACAGAAGTTGAATTTTCTCAAATATGACAGGAGTTTGTTTTTCAAAAACTTGAAAATTATCTAAGAATAAGAAGGAATTTATTATTAGAATAAGATAGGATAAGTACATACTTATCCTATCTTATTCTATGAGAATACAGAATCTAATAGGAACGCATGTGCGTTTGTGCATTCCTATCACCTCAGTCAGTCAGTAACTATACCCGTGAAATAACAACATGACATACCTGTCTATGGCCAGGTGCAGATGCTGGTGCGCGTGCGTGAGCGGCGTGTAGTGCGTGGCCGACTTCAGCGCCGGCGTCACGTCCGCGCTCGTCGTGTGCACCTGCCGACACACGGACATGTAGCGCGCTGAGAGGGGCAGAGTGCCTATTGTCATCAAACTAATTCCTATTTAATGGGAAAATGGGCCGAACGGAACACACGCTCAGCAGTCAGTCTTGTAACTGCTGGATCAATTAGACTGTCAATGACTACATTGACAGTGTCACTTCGCGTCCGAACCAGATATAAATAAAACGAGTAATATGAGTGAAAATGACCCTAACCCAAGTGAAAACAATAATGTTAAGGCGAGGTTGTAGTACTTTTTAACTTTTTTAAACGTCTGTAACTCTAGCAAAATATTAATTTTGCACAAAAAGAAAATATTTTAGGAAGGTTGAACATATTGTGAAGCGCTGTGTGAAGATAGAAACGTAAATTAAAATAATTGGCTCGATAAAAAAAACATGAACATGACACTAAATCGCTATTTAAAACGTGTACCTTGAAGAGATTGCATCGTTAACAATTCTCTCAAACTGAATGTTCTAAGTTCCGTCTCTTAAAAGGTTACATGCTCTGTGAGTCCGCCACCAAAATCCTTGAGGGATAGTAGTATTTTTACTGTTTATTTGTGGACATTGTTTTGTGTTAACTTTATTTTAGTAATATGAATAGGATAGGTTAGTGAAGGTGGCGTGTGCGACAGTTTATGCGAAATCAGACGCTTAAATAATAATTATTGTTACCTATTTTCATTGTGTTATTGTTTCTAAGATGCCTCGAATCAATTTCACATCGTTGGAGTACAACACCGATATGATTTTGAATTGGGTGAGCAATAAACATTTAAAAAAATCAAAATCAAAAGTCATTTATTCAAATTAGGCTGAGAATCAGCACTTTTCGAACGTCAAAATTACAAAAGACAGTCCCCCAAAAACGCCCGCCCTTCACCACTTCCTAGTGCTATCGCCGGGAAGAAGAAGTGGCGCAACAAACTCCCCAGCAGCACAGCTGTCTGTTCAGTTATAAAATACTCGATACTATACAATACTAGGCGTTAAGTAATAAACATTACAAAGCACATAACATAAAATTAAATTACTTGCAATATGTCAGCTAGCCACGCTAATATACCAACAAATATAATAAAAACTATACGTACTCAAGCTGAAAAATAATTAATTAAAATGTAAATAAAAACTTACTACCTAAATAAAAGCCTCCAGACATAAAGGGCGTGACAGCTTACATATTTATGCATAGCTGGGTTCTGGTCACATAGCTGTCACTTGTAAGTCACAGATGATAAACTAGGACCATCGAAGTAAAATATATAAATAAGTTAATACTAATAACAATAACCTGTCAGTAAGCTAATTCTGGAGAAAGAACATGAACATTGTCTTGAGTTAATTAGGGCGAGCAACTATTCTTATCGTCTAAGTAGTCGTTGATGGAATAGTATGCCTTTGAACAAAGGTTGGATTTTACTTGAGCTTTAAACGCATTAAAAGGCAAATCTAGCAAAGAAGAGGGTATCTTATTATAAAAGGTTATACCAAGCCCAACAAATGTGTTATGAACCTTATGAAGCCGGTGAAAGGGGGCACGTAGTTTGTCCTTATTTCTAGTGTTAACACAGTGAATATCACTGTTTTTAGTGTACAAGTGCAAATTTTGCCTAATATATAAGATGTTGGCGAAGATGAATTGTGATGCAACCGTGAGAATACCATTTAAAAAAATCTCTTAGAGAAACTCTGGCACCTAGCTGGTAAATTGCTCGAACAGCTCGTTTTTGAAGGACAAATATATTTTGTATATCAGCGGCTTTGCCCCACAGCAGAATACCGTAGGACATAACGCTGTGAAAATAACTAAAATAGACTAAACGAGCTGTATCAACGTCAGTGTATATTGTCTTACTTTCCTGACGGCGTAGGCAGCCGAACTGAGCCTTCCTGCTAGACTTGATATATGAGGTCGCCACTGAAGTTTGGCATCTACCGTTAGTCCTAGAAAAATTTCCCAGCCTACTGTTTCAAGCACCTCTTTATTTAAGACGATATTGGGTCCTAGATTTCTGACATTAGGTAAGGCGAACTTTACACATTTCGTTTTCTTGGCATTGAGAACTAGGTTATTTGACGTAAACCAATTGAGAGTGCACTGTTTACGTCGTCAAAATCTTGTCTATTCCTGTCTACTTTAAAAATAAGAGAGGTATCATCTGCAAACAGTACAACGTCACAGATGCCCTTCAAATGGAATGGTAAATCATTGATATATACTAAGAACAAGAATGGACCCAGTATTGAGCCTTGCGGAACACCTAACTGAACTGGTAGCCCGGAAGATTTCGTGCCATTAACATCTACACATTGGACCCTATTATGTAAATAAGAAATTATTAGAATATCAGTGTTTTATAAACTGGTATACATTTCTATTTTTCAAAAGTGGCAACTTCAATTCTCCCCTGTCATGGCTTGCACCGAATGTATAATAGTTTTTTCTAAACCCTAAAAATAAAGTAATAAGATTATTAAGTGGAAATAAGTGTTTCTTTTAATACGATCCAATAACAAAATATGGTAGCAGAGCGTGGTTAATAAAATATGTAACGGGATTGCTAGAATATCGCAGGATTGAAAAAGGTGAGAATTGCCTTTGTGTCATACACGTATGTGCTGAAAATAAAAATGGAGCGTAATCAACAAATTGCAATACCTGTTTCGACGGAAAAGAATACGCAAATTGGAAAATAAGACTAACAAAGTTTTTGCAATACAAAAAGTGTCAAGACGTTATTACGAGAAAAATCAGCACTGATGACAAAGAAAAATGGATAGACAAAGATGTGCAAGCAACAAATTACATTTACGGAGCAATAACGAATAAGCAATTGGAATATACAGGGTGTTATTGACAGCCCTCCGCAAACTGATAGGGTGGCTTCAGTACATCATATTAAGATGACCGGTACATGTAATTCTTTCAGGAACATTAAGGGAATCCAAAAAATCAGATTTTTTTTATTACCTCACACGCAACGTATCGTTACCGTGGCAAAACGCACGTAGCGGACGGCAGCGCAGCGAGCTATAGCGAGGCTGTTTTCAGCTGTTTTATTTACATAAATGGAGTGTTGCATACAGAGAACGTAATTTTACATTGAAATAAAGGAATATCAGCAGAAAAAAGAGCATAATTTTTTTTTTTCCTGAGAAAATTTCCAGTGGGATATGATTCAGAATAAAGAGCTGAATCAATCCTGTGTTTTTGTGGAGGGCTGTCAATAACACCCTGTATATCAGTGTGAAACGGCATACGACATAATTTGTAAATTTGATTCTATGTACTTAACGATTTATTTTTATTTATTTAACATAAAACTTAACTTTTAACATTAAACTTAACTTAAAAGGCTCAACATCCTTACAAATAGTTTATCGAAACAATCTTGAAAATTTAAAGTTAAAAAACTATCAAGAACTAGACTCTTTGTTTGATGATTTTGAAAGATCAGTAAACGAGCTTGCCAGTATATCAGAAAATGAGAAGTTGAATTATATGTTAAGAGCACTGCCCAGTGATTTATAGTCACATTGGAGACATAATGGATGTGTTGCCAAAAGAAGAAAGAAATGTGGAATATCTATACAAATAAAATAAAAATAAAATATTTGGCACAAAAACCACAAGAATGGTCAGAAGTTCCAGACAAATCAAATGCCTTTAAGACAGAAACAAAGTCA
The DNA here is from genome assembly GCA_945859715.1 of Apamea sordens. Classification (NCBI taxonomy): domain Eukaryota; kingdom Metazoa; phylum Arthropoda; class Insecta; order Lepidoptera; family Noctuidae; genus Apamea; species Apamea sordens. The sequence goes on along the minus strand of OX243990.1, from coordinate 411,826 downwards.
GCCCCGTCAGCCCCCAACTCAAGTTTATGTTTCTTTTGTGGAAAACCAGGACATGTGAAACGCAACTGTTGGTACAATCAAGGACAGCATAACAGAAATACAAATAACAATCATAAAAGAGGAAGAGGTTATTCAAATCATCGGGGGCGTGGTCGTGGATTTAATAATCGGGGTCGAGGTAGACACACTGAACATAGTGCATCAAATGCACAGAATGAACAAAATGTTTTCCAAACTTCAGTTATTCAAAGTAACATGACATCAAGTGTGAATGAAAATAAGTCAAATGAGAACCAAATTAAATGGTTATTAGACAGTGGATGCACAGACCACATAATCAACAGCGACAAGTATTTTGAAAAGTCAGTTATATTAAAAAAACCAATGCAAGTGAAAGTTGGAGCTGGAGGGATGCTGGAGGCCACAAAGGTTGGTGACATTAAAATGCATTTTCTTGTTTATGGCTCCAAATCTTATATAACAGTAAAAAATGTATGCTATGTAAAAGAAATGAAGGCAAATTTATTGAGTTATGCAAGGATCACTGAGAATAATAACACAGTAATTTCTATTTTTTTCTATTTCAAAAGGATAATGGACAAAAATTCATGATTCAAACAGAAAAGTAATAGCTACAGCACAAAAGGAAAATAAATTATATAAAATGATCAGCTACATAGATACACCAAGTTTCTGGCGTAGGGGACGCCAGAAACGACTAGATTATGTAGAAAAAAAACCGGTCAAGTGCGAGTCAGCCTCGCGCACCGAAGGATTCGTACAAATTTGTAGGTATGTAACTAAAAATTTACGGTTTTCGCAATTTTTCCTTTATCTGTGCTATAAGATGTTGCTTCGTACCAAATTTCAAGATTCTGAGTTCACGGGAAGTACCCTGTAGGTTTTGATTCCCTTGCGAGTGTCGAAAATTTGAAGAAGTTAGAAGTTTGTTTTTTTCACAGCTCCAAGGGTCAGTGATACCTCCATGCGTTCCTGACGGACGGACAACAAAGTGATCCTATAAGGGTTCCGTTTTTTCCTTTCGATTTACAGTAAGGGTCAAAAGTGGGGTGACAGTTTCACGAAGCAATACATTGACACTTCTGTTTAACTTACGACCTTCTTCTAATGAATAATTTCTATACTATAGACACACACTCTCACATTCGTTTGCAACTACTGCGGTTACGCGTACTGGCGCAGTAGCGGTTATCATACGTCGGTAAGCACTTTCATGCGTAGCGAGCTGTGGGTTCGAATCTCACGCGCCGATATAGTTCCGTATCATGTTCGCCTTGTTCACATAATTCGTTAAACTTTATGATTATACCCACAGAAATCTAAATAAATTAATTATAAGGTAGACAGATGCAGTTAACTTACGACTCATTCACCGCGACTAAATAGAACGTTATTTGTTTTTGGTTGGTTGTTATTGTAAATTAGTGACGTAATCTATTAGCGTTGTAGTTCATTTTGAAATGCAAGGAAATTTAAATATTGAGATGAAAGCAGATACTATTATCGCGCTGCGTAAAAGTGGACTTTAATATTATATATCACAGATATTTGATGAAACCGGACTGAGTGTGAGTGATTTAATTATTTTATCGATTTTTTTTCTTATTAAAGTATAACTGCTGATAAAAAATAAGTAAAAGGTATTTTTTAAACGTTTTATATTTATCATAAAGCCTAAATAGAAGAAAAAAATAGAATGTAAAATATAATAATAATATAATACGTAACATTTCTATTTTCAAAATATTTTTTTTTTTTTCATATTGGTATATATATACTGAACAGTACTCTTTTATTGTTTTAGAGAAATACCTACTGTGAGTCGGAGGGTCCAGAAGATGGCCCCAGCTAGTCAGTGAATAAATAATGAAACAAGTGGTTTCATACCAATGAGATATTTTGCCGAATTATACGACACATCTTTACGAACCGTTCGCCGTGCAAACGCCCATATTTGATTGAAAAACATAAACAAGAACGGCTACATTTTGCGATACACCGATGAGAAGCACGGAATGAGAGATAAGAGGAACATATATAATTATATATGTTTCAATATTGTTGGATTTCGTATTCTTTCATAATTTACATTGCAGGGTAGAAGTAAAATTGACTTGCAAAATGCGTCACTATCCTATCATGTCCCATCCTTTTCCCACATGCACACCTAGACTATTGCTGTTCTTGTCACCACCTACGGTGACGGTTTGAAGACCCTCAAACACAACTTCGAGAGTAGCGTTACTGAGAACATCTCCCCTTGTTAATTTGTTAATAACTTTACGGTTGCGAACTGCCGCAAGTCCATTTTGCGAACTATTGAAAAACACTACGAAAAGTGCGTGGTTATATGCTGAAGGGTGTCTGAGTGCTTCCTCGTGTGCTCCCCTGAATCCAGCAAGGACGCGAACCGCCTGCCGACCGACGCGAAGGCCAGACATTGAAGACGGCGAATTACAGGTCAGTGGTGCTGCATGTTTCCTGCCAAATTCCGTTGTCCATCTTCACAGGTTCGTCGTCCTAATTCGTGTCGCATTTGCAAAGTCAGACATACCGTCGTACTTTTCAACCCTCGCATAATACAGTCCACTATTTCAAACCAGCATCCCCGCGTCTGGGATAACCTCAAACAAATTTTATTTTTTCCGCTCACTTATTGGTGTTAGGCGCCACCATTAATTTTGGTCACTTCGAGCCGAATGAATTTTGGTCATTTTGGCCGTATTCTAAATTCAAACCGCATGGTCAGATAACTAAACAGTCACTGTACTACGTAATTAAATAGATTGTCGTTTATTCTTTGTATTTTCCCGCACCGACAACTATTTCCTTTTATTTCCGCACCCGCATTGCATAGTACAACACAACGTAAAAGTTATTTCTTTCCAAATTCATTCCATTTTTGTGGTCCGCCATTTTGTATCGTTTCTGATCGTGTTTTATATAACTTGTTCGTAATTGTTCGGTAAACTTCGGTACGCTTCGTTAGCGCTCGTTCGCATACCAGTTCTTTAAGATACTTTTCACTCACCCGCAATAATTTTATTTTATTTTCGCTACTAAAATCAATCGTTTTTACGATAATAACCGCTTACAAATACCTACCTAATTTGTTTAAATATTCGTGTTACGTACTTATCGCCGCTATACTATTTACAGTTGTTCACAATGGTTAAGCCTAAGAGGAAGAGTAGTGATGCAGACATGTTCTTCGACACTACGAATACTAATAAAAACCAGTTATCATTATACTTAGTCAAACGTGATGTTATTTACAAACGCGTAGAAAATATTTTTGAACTTGCACACAAAACAAATAATGATCGACAATATTTTAAGTCGTTTTGTTCCAGTGCTTCAAATATTGATACATTGCGTAATGATTATCAACAAGCTTTAGATTCCTATAATATATTAAATTTACAGTTGTACCCCGATTCCGAGGTCGAATATGATTCCTGGTTGTCGTTTGAAGAAATGTTTTGTTTTATAAAACAGGTTTTGCTCGATAACAAAACCGAGTGTCCTAAACCTGAACCTCAACCTTCATTACTAAAATCTAATTATTCTCGCCTTCCGCCCATTGATTTGATGTCATTTGACGGTAATGTCATGAAATGGCCATTGTTTTATCAACAATTTAAAAACATGATACACGATAATGCATCGCTCACTAATAGTGAAAAAGTATTTTACTTAGTGGGTAAATTAACTGGACAGGCGTCGTGCGTTTGCGCAGGGTTGGCTCCAACCGCAGAAAATTATATTATTATTTGGGAGGCACTCGTGCAAAAGTATGACGATCCTCGCTCACTCGCATCCGCTTATTTAAACCAATTGTTACAGTTTAAACCGCTATCCATGGCTAGTTCTGATGGGTTAGATTCATTTATAAATAATTTTGATTCATCTGTAGCAGCGCTTAAGCAATTAAAGCTTAATGATTTAACCGAATTTGTTTTCTTGCATTTGGCTCTGCAAAAGTTAGACGCAGACACAATTAAATTATTTGAAATTACCTATCGTAAAGATAAAATACCTTCTTACCATAATTTAATTGAGTTCATAAAGGAACAAAGTAAAGTATTGTCTCGTTCTACGAACCTTAGTAAATCTATAGATAATAATCATTCCCAGTCTAAACAGCAGCGTCAAACTAAGCACATCCCTAAACCGTCCAAGTCTTTTGTGAATACAGACATAGGGTGTGGTCCAAGTGTAAGCGATAACTGCGCTTTATGCAATGACAAACAACATGAACATTTATATTCTTGTTCATCGTTTAATAAATTAACCCCACGAGAAAGATATAATTTTATAAAACTTAATAATTTCTGTAACAATTGTTTAAGTATAAAACACAAGACTTTTTCTTGTACTTCGAAACATACTTGTTCTCATTGTTCAAAGCGACACCACACCTTGTTACATTTCAATCCAACTAATCAAGATAAAACAAATTGTAACGTTGGCTCCGTGGTGTCCAACACCGCAAATCCTATTCCCGCTACCGCTCATGACGCGCCGCGCCCTACCCCGGCCAGCAGTCATGCAGAGTCCGCTATGACTCATTCGCTCGCCGCTTCTAATGACCCTACAACTATCTGTACAGTTTCGTACGATCGAGCAGCTCGTTATCAAACGACTACGTTGTTAGGGACCGCAAAAGTAAAGTTTGTTGATTCTTTAAACCGCACTCACTTTTTGAGATGTCTAGTGGATCCTGGCTCTCAAAGTGATTATATTTCCGCATCTTGTTGTAAGCGACTATCGCTTCCTATTTATACTCAAACCCGCTATTCGGAAGTTCAAGGCATTGGAGGAGCTTCACAAAAAATTCTCGGTGTTACTTCAGTTAAATTCACCTCTCGCTTTGATAATAAGTGCGAATATGCTATAAGGCCGATGGTAGTAGGACAGATTACGTCACAGTTGCCGGACACCTGTGTTGATACCGCATCTATTGAATTTATTCGTAACCTACCGCTCGCTGATGACGAGTTTTCGCAACCGGGAACTATAGATATGCTTCTAGGTGTTAAACTTTATTGTGAAATTTTACTTTCTGGTCAAATTAAAACCTCACATGATGGTATGCCCTCTGCCCTTGAAACGACTTTAGGTTACCTAATCTTAGGTGACGCTCCTATTATTTCCCCGCAACCCGCTACCCGCACATTGTGTGCTTTTACTTCTGATTCGCTACACCAGATTGTCGAAAGATTTTGGGCAGTCGAGGAATTACCTTCGCAGTCATTTTTAAGTCCCGACGATCAGCAGTGTGAGAACATTTATACTTCAACCACTGTTCGTAACTCCGACGGCAGTTATTCCGTTGACCTTCCTTTTAAAGAAGACCCAAATAATCTAGGTAATTCTTATACTACTGCTAAAAAACGCTTTCTACTTTTAGAAAAGAAGTTTTCTAAGGATCCAAATTTAAAATTAAAATATGACGAGGTTATTCGTGATTACCTAAATAAAGGTATACTGTCCCGCACCGCACCTGAGGCATTAGCTGCTCCAGGCTTTTATCTACCGCACCATCCTGTAGTTCGCAACGACAAGGCGACAACCAAGGTTCGCCCTGTGCTGGATGGCAGTGCCAAGACCGATACAGGCTTATCACTAAATGATGTCCTTTATACGGGCTGCAATCTACAGGCTGATATATTTCAAATACTTCTGAATGTTCGTGTTTATTACATTGCCCTTTATGCAGATGTGAAACAAATGTATTTATGCATTTATACGAATGCTCCGCACCGCAAACATCAACGAATCTTATATAGATTTTCAGAAACCGACCCACTCGAGGTTTTTGAGTTCACTCGAATCACATTTGGGCTTCGTTCTTCACCATTTCTGGCGCTCCGCACGCTACGTCAACTCGCTAGCGATGAACGGCATAACTGGCCAACTGCGGCAGCCGTATTAGAGAGGGACATTTACATGGATGACGTAGCTTCATCTACTTCTTCTCTCGAGGAAGCAGTCAAGACAGCTACCGATCTGATCCAGATTTTCAAAACTGGCGGGTTTGATTTAGTTAAATGGACGTCAAACTCGCTGGAATTGCTCGAACATATTCCTGAGTCGCACCGTCAATCTGAATGCATTTCCTTCGACGATGGGAATACATTTAAGATATTAGGTTTGCGTTGGTTACCCGCTCAGGATACCTTTATTTTCGAAATATCAAGTCCCCCACCTGTTTGTACTAAACGCGCCATTTTATCCGCTACCGCTCGGTTATACGACATCTTAGGACTCGTCGGCCCTGTAATTCTTTTCGCTAAATTAATCATTAAAGAACTCTGGCTTTTAAATCTCGATTGGGACGATATACCCCCTTCTCGTTTTGTTAAAATATGGCAACAATACTTAACAGAACTACCGCACCTATCTAATTTATTATTTCCACGCCATCTAGGTATAGAAACCGGTTCTATGGTTTCCTTAGTCGCATTTTCAGATGCGAGTGAATCCGCATACGGCTGTGTCATTTATTTACACGTCGTAAATGGTGATCAACCGCCTATTATTTCACTCGTGTGCTCCAAATCGCGTGTGGCATCCGCTAAACCTAAAATCACTCTCGCACGTTTGGAATTAAACGGAATACTTTTAATGTCGCGACTTCTTAAAACCGTTTATGACACTTTATCTAAGCGACATAAAATCGAAGATATTTATGCTTTCTCGGACTCTGAAGTAGCACTCTGTTGGTCTGTTGCTTCGCCACACAGATTCAAAACTTATATTGCCAACCGCATTTCTCAAATTCAGGAAAATATTTCACCTGAAAACTTATATCATATCGCTGGCTTACATAACCCCGCAGACTGTGTATCTCGTGGGCTCACGCCTTCGCAGCTCATTCAACATGAGCTATGGTTTAAGGGTCCAGGCTGGCTTTCCTTGCCTAGACAAGACTGGCCTATACAGCGATTTTTATCCAACCGGCCTTCATTACCCGAAGTAAATAGCCGTCCTCTTTATGTTTTGAGCTCTGACCCATCAGAGCCATTAGCACTTACTCCCGCGCATTTTTTATCTACTTCTCCGCTAGAATGTTTACCCGCAGCCGACTTATCCGAAGAACGAACACATCTGTTGTCTCGTTTCTCCTTAATGGATTCGATAGTTCAATCATATTGGAAACGATTCAAGTCGGAATATTTACATAATTTGCAACAACGCGAAAAATGGAATACTCCGTGTAACCCGATCACAGTCGGGACCGTAGTGTTGTTAAATGTAGATAACGCTCCACCCTTGCAGTGGCCATTGGGAATTGTTACCAATGTATACCCTGGTAAGGATGGTGTTGTTCGGGTAGCGGAAGTAAAAACTAAGACCGGTACTTATAAACGACCAGTAGTGCGGTTATGCCCGCTTCCGACTCAATAGTCGATATATTTATATATACATATTTTCGCTCATAAGTATTAATTAGTTTACGATTATACAAGTTTAGTTTAGAAATTTCATTATATTTATTCGCTCTAGTTACTAAATACTCACTACTTGAGGTTGCTGAATATAGCGATTCTCTTACTTTTCTAACCTTTTTGAAGGGTTTCTTCAAAAGCCGGGAGGATGTTGGATTTCGTATTCTTTCATAATTTACATTGCAGGGTAGAAGTAAAATTGACTTGCAAAATGCGTCACTATCCTATCATGTCCCATCCTTTTCCCACATGCACACCTAGACTATTGCTGTTCTTGTCACCACCTACGGTGACGGTTTGAAGACCCTCAAACACAACTTCGAGAGTAGCGTTACTGAGAACATCTCCCCTTGTTAATTTGTTAATAACTTTACGGTTGCGAACTGCCGCAAGTCCATTTTGCGAACTATTGAAAAACACTACGAAAAGTGCGTGGTTATATGCTGAAGGGTGTCTGAGTGCTTCCTCGTGTGCTCCCCTGAATCCAGCAAGGACGCGAACCGCCTGCCGACCGACGCGAAGGCCAGACATTGAAGACGGCGAATTACAGGTCAGTGGTGCTGCATGTTTCCTGCCAAATTCCGTTGTCCATCTTCACAGGTTCGTCGTCCTAATTCGTGTCGCATTTGCAAAGTCAGACATACCGTCGTACTTTTCAACCCTCGCATAATACAGTCCACTATTTCAAACCAGCATCCCCGCGTCTGGGATAACCTCAAACAAATTTTATTTTTTCCGCTCACTTATTGGTGTTAGGCGCCACCAAATATTGTTCAATTCATGCGCCAGCGTTTACTTGATAGCATTGATAATAATGGGGGTTATACAAACAGAGTATTAAGTTATAAATTACAAATTGAGTTTAGTAATATTAAAATAATATTGTGTCATATCCGTAACAAGGATTATTTTGAGGTTTAGTTTCAATCTTCTTTTCATAATGAAAATGAATACTTAAGTTATAACCGCAATAAGTCCTAATAAATAGGATTTGTTAACTTTGACGTTTGAGATAGGCAACTAAATTTAAAATGAACGCACTGGCAGTATACTGAGTAATTTAATTGTATTGTGACAAGGAGTTCACACTTTTTTTATTTACGTCGGTAGATTTGCTAGTTGTGATTTCTTAGTTTACCCACACACATTAGTAGTTAAAGCACAGTATTATTATATTACTTAGACACAATATTTTAGGTCTATAATAAATTGTTCTTTATGAGAAAATAAACTGTTTTGACTAGAAGTTTATTTATTTATCTTGTTAGTTTATAAAATTATAACGAATAAATATTTTGAAATCACATAGAAAAAAAACATTTTTATTTTAACCCTGTTTAACAATAGCAATATAATAATGAAAATAAAATAATTATCATTCTTGTTTATTAATCTATAAAAAACGAATAACAAAATAACCGATAAAGATTATTGTTGGAAAAGAAAAATAAAAATCCCAACTCGAGATTGGAACCCAAACCTATGCGTTCATAAATCCAGTACGTAAGACTATCAGCTATCGGTACTTGAAGAAATGATTTCAATTTTAGCATTGGTATGAATCAACCAGGGTCATACGTAATTACGTAGCCTGTGTGGAAAAGCGACGGAATGTTTTTTGTTTCGTTCGACGCCAGCCAGTGTGTGAATTATGAGGTGAGCGTTCTGTGTTGATACATCACTTTATGCACACAGACGTAGGTACGGCCTTTACCGCACGTTCACAGCAATACAGTCCTTAAGGTGATAACTACATTAATAACCGCGACTGTACGGAACCCTAAAAAATACTTTAGTAGGTTTAAAGACCTTCTGCACTTGTCTGTAAATTATTTGACTCAAATGGAAATAGCAACCATGTAGGATTACGTTTTCGAAATTTGATCGGAAGCTTAAGATAGCCGCTCTTTAAAAATCGAATATGCAAACTCTTGGCTTAATACCTGTTATTTTCTGTATTATAAAATGATATTCAGTGTAAACGTGATTTTTCCAAAAGAATCTAAATATTAAATGATTAAATATCATCCGGAACATTTGTAAAGAGAAGTTAGCTCAGTGTACCTTGTCGTTCCTGCGCAGCGAGTCGCGCCAGCGCTCCGGCGCGGGCGCGGGAGGCAACTCGTCGCGGTATACTATCTTCTCGTTAGTAACAAAGCGCTCAGTGTACCTTGTCGTTCCTGCGCAGCGAGTCGCGCCAGCGCTCCGGCGCGGGCGCGGGAGGCAACTCGTCGCGGTATACTATCTTCTCGTTAGTAACAAAGCGCTCAGTGTACCTTGTCGTTCCTGCGCAGCGAGTCGCGCCAGCGCTCCGGCGCGGGCGCGGGAGGCAACTCGTCGCGGTATACTATCTTCTCGTTAGTAACAAAGCGCTCAGTGTACCTTGTCGTTCCTGCGCAGCGAGTCGCGCCAGCGCTCCGGCGCGGGCGCGGGAGGCAACTCGTCGCGGTATACTATCTTCTCGTTAGTAACAAAGCGCTCAGTGTACCTTGTCGTTCCTGCGCAGCGAGTCGCGCCAGCGCTCCGGCGCGGGCGCGGGAGGCAACTCGTCGCGGTATACTATCTTCTCGTTAGTAACAAAGCGCTCAGTGTACCTTGTCGTTCCTGCGCAGCGAGTCGCGCCAGCGCTCCGGCGCGGGCGCGGGAGGCAACTCGTCGCGGTATACTATCTTCTCGTTAGTAACAAAGCGCTCAGTGTACCTTGTCGTTCCTGCGCAGCGAGTCGCGCCAGCGCTCCGGCGCGGGCGCGGGAGGCAACTCGTCGCGGTATACTATCTTCTCGTTAGTAACAAAGCGCTCAGTGTACCTTGTCGTTCCTGCGCAGCGAGTCGCGCCAGCGCTCCGGCGCGGGCGCGGGAGGCAACTCGTCGCGGTATACTATCTTCTCGTTAGTAACAAAGCGCTCAGTGTACCTTGTCGTTCCTGCGCAGCGAGTCGCGCCAGCGCTCCGGCGCGGGCGCGGGAGGCAACTCGTCGCGGTATACTATCTTCTCGTTAGTAACAAAGCGCTCAGTGTACCTTGTCGTTCCTGCGCAGCGAGTCGCGCCAGCGCTCCGGCGCGGGCGCGGGAGGCAACTCGTCGCGGTATACTATCTTCTCGTTAGTAACAAAGCGCTCAGTGTACCTTGTCGTTCCTGCGCAGCGAGTCGCGCCAGCGCTCCGGCGCGGGCGCGGGAGGCAACTCGTCGCGGTATACTATCTTCTCGTTAGTAACAAAGCGCTCAGTGTACCTTGTCGTTCCTGCGCAGCGAGTCGCGCCAGCGCTCCGGCGCGGGCGCGGGAGGCAACTCGTCGCGGTATACTATCTTCTCGTTAGTAACAAAGCGCTCAGTGTACCTTGTCGTTCCTGCGCAGCGAGTCGCGCCAGCGCTCCGGCGCGGGCGCGGGAGGCAACTCGTCGCGGTATACTATCTTCTCGTTAGTAACAAAGCGCTCAGTGTACCTTGTCGTTCCTGCGCAGCGAGTCGCGCCAGCGCTCCGGCGCGGGCGCGGGAGGCAACTCGTCGCGGTATACTATCTTCTCGTTAGTAACAAAGCGCTCAGTGTACCTTGTCGTTCCTGCGCAGCGAGTCGCGCCAGCGCTCCGGCGCGGGCGCGGGAGGCAACTCGTCGCGGTATACTATCTTCTCGTTAGTAACAAAGCGCTCAGTGTACCTTGTCGTTCCTGCGCAGCGAGTCGCGCCAGCGCTCCGGCGCGGGCGCGGGAGGCAACTCGTCGCGGTATACTATCTTCTCGTTAGTAACAAAGCGCTCAGTGTACCTTGTCGTTCCTGCGCAGCGAGTCGCGCCAGCGCTCCGGCGCGGGCGCGGGAGGCAACTCGTCGCGGTATACTATCTTCTCGTTAGTAACAAAGCGCTCAGTGTACCTTGTCGTTCCTGCGCAGCGAGTCGCGCCAGCGCTCCGGCGCGGGCGCGGGAGGCAACTCGTCGCGGTATACTATCTTCTCGTTAGTAACAAAGCGCTCAGTGTACCTTGTCGTTCCTGCGCAGCGAGTCGCGCCAGCGCTCCGGCGCGGGCGCGGGAGGCAACTCGTCGCGGTATACTATCTTCTCGTTAGTAACAAAGCGCTCAGTGTACCTTGTCGTTCCTGCGCAGCGAGTCGCGCCAGCGCTCCGGCGCGGGCGCGGGAGGCAACTCGTCGCGGTATACTATCTTCTCGTTAGTAACAAAGCGCTCAGTGTACCTTGTCGTTCCTGCGCAGCGAGTCGCGCCAGCGCTCCGGCGCGGGCGCGGGAGGCAACTCGTCGCGGTATACTATCTTCTCGTTAGTAACAAAGCGCTCAGTGTACCTTGTCGTTCCTGCGCAGCGAGTCGCGCCAGCGCTCCGGCGCGGGCGCGGGAGGCAACTCGTCGCGGTATACTATCTTCTCGTTAGTAACAAAGCGCTCAGTGTACCTTGTCGTTCCTGCGCAGCGAGTCGCGCCAGCGCTCCGGCGCGGGCGCGGGAGGCAACTCGTCGCGGTATACTATCTTCTCGTTAGTAACAAAGCGCTCAGTGTACCTTGTCGTTCCTGCGCAGCGAGTCGCGCCAGCGCTCCGGCGCGGGCGCGGGAGGCAACTCGTCGCGGTATACTATCTTCTCGTTAGTAACAAAGCGCTCAGTGTACCTTGTCGTTCCTGCGCAGCGAGTCGCGCCAGCGCTCCGGCGCGGGCGCGGGAGGCAACTCGTCGCGGTATACTATCTTCTCGTTAGTAACAAAGCGCTCAGTGTACCTTGTCGTTCCTGCGCAGCGAGTCGCGCCAGCGCTCCGGCGCGGGCGCGGGAGGCAACTCGTCGCGGTATACTATCTTCTCGTTAGTAACAAAGCGCTCAGTGTACCTTGTCGTTCCTGCGCAGCGAGTCGCGCCAGCGCTCCGGCGCGGGCGCGGGAGGCAACTCGTCGCGGTATACTATCTTCTCGTTAGTAACAAAGCGCTCAGTGTACCTTGTCGTTCCTGCGCAGCGAGTCGCGCCAGCGCTCCGGCGCGGGCGCGGGAGGCAACTCGTCGCGGTATACTATCTTCTCGTTAGTAACAAAGCGCTCAGTGTACCTTGTCGTTCCTGCGCAGCGAGTCGCGCCAGCGCTCCGGCGCGGGCGCGGGAGGCAACTCGTCGCGGTATACTATCTTCTCGTTAGTAACAAAGCGCTCAGTGTACCTTGTCGTTCCTGCGCAGCGAGTCGCGCCAGCGCTCCGGCGCGGGCGCGGGAGGCAACTCGTCGCGGTATACTATCTTCTCGTTAGTAACAAAGCGCTCAGTGTACCTTGTCGTTCCTGCGCAGCGAGTCGCGCCAGCGCTCCGGCGCGGGCGCGGGAGGCAACTCGTCGCGGTATACTATCTTCTCGTTAGTAACAAAGCGCTCAGTGTACCTTGTCGTTCCTGCGCAGCGAGTCGCGCCAGCGCTCCGGCGCGGGCGCGGGAGGCAACTCGTCGCGGTATACTATCTTCTCGTTAGTAACAAAGCGCTCAGTGTACCTTGTCGTTCCTGCGCAGCGAGTCGCGCCAGCGCTCCGGCGCGGGCGCGGGAGGCAACTCGTCGCGGTATACTATCTTCTCGTTAGTAACAAAGCGCTCAGTGTACCTTGTCGTTCCTGCGCAGCGAGTCGCGCCAGCGCTCCGGCGCGGGCGCGGGAGGCAACTCGTCGCGGTATACTATCTTCTCGTTAGTAACAAAGCGCTCAGTGTACCTTGTCGTTCCTGCGCAGCGAGTCGCGCCAGCGCTCCGGCGCGGGCGCGGGAGGCAACTCGTCGCGGTATACTATCTTCTCGTTAGTAACAAAGCGCTCAGTGTACCTTGTCGTTCCTGCGCAGCGAGTCGCGCCAGCGCTCCGGCGCGGGCGCGGGAGGCAACTCGTCGCGGTATACTATCTTCTCGTTAGTAACAAAGCGCTCAGTGTACCTTGTCGTTCCTGCGCAGCGAGTCGCGCCAGCGCTCCGGCGCGGGCGCGGGAGGCAACTCGTCGCGGTATACTATCTTCTCGTTAGTAACAAAGCGCTCAGTGTACCTTGTCGTTCCTGCGCAGCGAGTCGCGCCAGCGCTCCGGCGCGGGCGCGGGAGGCAACTCGTCGCGGTATACTATCTTCTCGTTAGTAACAAAGCGCTCAGTGTACCTTGTCGTTCCTGCGCAGCGAGTCGCGCCAGCGCTCCGGCGCGGGCGCGGGAGGCAACTCGTCGCGGTATACTATCTTCTCGTTAGTAACAAAGCGCTCAGTGTACCTTGTCGTTCCTGCGCAGCGAGTCGCGCCAGCGCTCCGGCGCGGGCGCGGGAGGCAACTCGTCGCGGTATACTATCTTCTCGTTAGTAACAAAGCGCTCAGTGTACCTTGTCGTTCCTGCGCAGCGAGTCGCGCCAGCGCTCCGGCGCGGGCGCGGGAGGCAACTCGTCGCGGTATACTATCTTCTCGTTAGTAACAAAGCGCTCAGTGTACCTTGTCGTTCCTGCGCAGCGAGTCGCGCCAGCGCTCCGGCGCGGGCGCGGGAGGCAACTCGTCGCGGTATACTATCTTCTCGTTAGTAACAAAGCGCTCAGTGTACCTTGTCGTTCCTGCGCAGCGAGTCGCGCCAGCGCTCCGGCGCGGGCGCGGGAGGCAACTCGTCGCGGTATACTATCTTCTCGTTAGTAACAAAGCGCTCAGTGTACCTTGTCGTTCCTGCGCAGCGAGTCGCGCCAGCGCTCCGGCGCGGGCGCGGGAGGCAACTCGTCGCGGTATACTATCTTCTCGTTAGTAACAAAGCGCTCAGTGTACCTTGTCGTTCCTGCGCAGCGAGTCGCGCCAGCGCTCCGGCGCGGGCGCGGGAGGCAACTCGTCGCGGTATACTATCTTCTCGTTAGTAACAAAGCGCTCAGTGTACCTTGTCGTTCCTGCGCAGCGAGTCGCGCCAGCGCTCCGGCGCGGGCGCGGGAGGCAACTCGTCGCGGTATACTATCTTCTCGTTAGTAACAAAGCGCTCAGTGTACCTTGTCGTTCCTGCGCAGCGAGTCGCGCCAGCGCTCCGGCGCGGGCGCGGGAGGCAACTCGTCGCGGTATACTATCTTCTCGTTAGTAACAAAGCGCTCAGTGTACCTTGTCGTTCCTGCGCAGCGAGTCGCGCCAGCGCTCCGGCGCGGGCGCGGGAGGCAACTCGTCGCGGTATACTATCTTCTCGTTAGTAACAAAGCGCTCAGTGTACCTTGTCGTTCCTGCGCAGCGAGTCGCGCCAGCGCTCCGGCGCGGGCGCGGGAGGCAACTCGTCGCGGTATACTATCTTCTCGTTAGTAACAAAGCGCTCAGTGTACCTTGTCGTTCCTGCGCAGCGAGTCGCGCCAGCGCTCCGGCGCGGGCGCGGGAGGCAACTCGTCGCGGTATACTATCTTCTCGTTAGTAACAAAGCGCTCAGTGTACCTTGTCGTTCCTGCGCAGCGAGTCGCGCCAGCGCTCCGGCGCGGGCGCGGGAGGCAACTCGTCGCGGTATACTATCTTCTCGTTAGTAACAAAGCGCTCAGTGTACCTTGTCGTTCCTGCGCAGCGAGTCGCGCCAGCGCTCCGGCGCGGGCGCGGGAGGCAACTCGTCGCGGTATACTATCTTCTCGTTAGTAACAAAGCGCTCAGTGTACCTTGTCGTTCCTGCGCAGCGAGTCGCGCCAGCGCTCCGGCGCGGGCGCGGGAGGCAACTCGTCGCGGTATACTATCTTCTCGTTAGTAACAAAGCGCTCAGTGTACCTTGTCGTTCCTGCGCAGCGAGTCGCGCCAGCGCTCCGGCGCGGGCGGCGGCGAGCGGCGCGCGCGCGCACGCGCACTGGCGGCCGGCCCGGCGCGCGCGGGCGCAGGAGGCAACTCGTCGCGGTATACTATCTTCTCATACCTGCGACGTCACAGCAAGACCAATATCAATATCGAAGCCGAAACTCAAGTCGTGTCTTAAAACCTTGTCCAGATATTGCGCGTCAATGCTAATCTGTAAGGTTCGTTCGACCTGCAGACCGACCATTTCTCCGCACGAGATTTGTCATTTAGTTTATTGTTGTAATTATGTCGTTTTAATAAGTTGTGAGTGGAAATAACAAGGACTTCGATAAACATGCACTGACCCATCTTTCCCCCTGACAGAAATGGGTTTCCCGCCGCCCGTAGAGCTAGCAGTACTGCCACCCTCAGCCGCGCACACCTCACCGTAGATCACGTCTGGAACTGCACCGAACAATAAGGTTACATAATATACTCAGGCTTGAACAAATTACGAAGGAATGGCATCGTCAGTTGTACAATGCCACAGTACCACACACTCATGTGACACAGTATCGTACTCATGAGACAGTGAAGTCTTTTACATCTTCGTCAGTTTTCAA
Organism: Apamea sordens; assembly: GCA_945859715.1. Lineage (NCBI taxonomy): Eukaryota > Metazoa > Arthropoda > Insecta > Lepidoptera > Noctuidae > Apamea > Apamea sordens. The sequence continues at coordinate 396,043 of OX243990.1, read as the reverse complement.
ATTCTTTCCTTTATCAAGTCGGGAAACAAAATACCTTACGAAACTACGGCACTGAACAGACTATTGCACTGAAAACTATATTTAATTACTTGATAAAAAAGATCAAAATAGCAAACGCGTTTGACCAATGTCTAGTCGACATCTAACTATACCTTTTTAACAGCGTGGCCATTTTATGAATAGCGTGAAATAACACTTCGCTCGCGACTTCGTCCGCGTGGATTTCGTATTTTCCCCTACAAAGTTGAACACCCCTCCCACCTCGTTAAAAGGTAGTTTTTGATACTCAATTATTGCGATCTTTTTCATTTATTAATAAAAGTATCCCGCATACTTTTATCAACCACTCTACTCACTAGATTTTGACATATGACAGATCAGCTGACTCGTCGGGATGTTGCGAATTACGTACGTAGGTACTTTTGAAATGTTTGTATATATGTGAGCACCATGTACCTATCACATAGTCAATTTATGTCATGGTTTCATTCATTCATTTTAATTCTTTTACCTTTTGTGGTATAGTAATTTTATGTTTAGGTGCATCGTCTTATTTATTTATTTATTTTATTATGGTTAACCAACAATTGTTTACATCAGCACATTAACAGCTTATTATTTGCTTCACATAATACACATGTTACATGTTATGATTAATGTATGCAAAATATTGTAAAACATTTTAAAAGAGTAACGGTGGAGTTTCTTGCCCATTCTTCTCCATACGAAAACTACCTTTTGGAAGGGGCGACTAGAATCAATTTAATTTTAATTTTGACGTTCAAAAGTGCCTTTTTGAAAAAATTTGAAATAAATGATTTGACTTTGACTTTGACGTCATGAAATTCAGTAAATTACATCAACTTTCAGCATTTAAATTTATTAAGAAAAATATGTTTCCGCGCTTATTTTATACAATATATTTGTGGCAAATATCTTTAATTATTTGTTGAGGTCGATCAAACTTCGTTAGTCTACTACGAAAGTTGTATAAATTATATTGTATTATTATTTTATTATATTGTTGTATTACTACACCTATCCAAAAGGTAGGCACATTAAACTCGCTGGAAATATGCAAAAGGGAAAAATAAAGATAATTATTATCATTCTCTCCGCGTTCTTACTTTTACCATTTTTCTTACCTAAACTACTTATAAAACGCAATCAAGTCTTGATAAAAATTACAAAAAAATTGTGTTTCGACATGACACTTCTTAGTGTTGACCACGGAATAGATAAATAAGGTTGGAATGGTAATGTGGGCGGGGCAAGCGCGCCACACTAAACGCGGTGAATGAGTGAATCGGTCGAGTTATGATTTTCGAATCATAATCGAAAATCATAACTCGACCGATTCACTCATTCACCGCGTTCAGTGCGCGTCGGAATACTTCGGAGAACATAACTCTGCTTAATAATGCCGCGTTGTGTTGTGTTGTAATTTACCTACTCCTAGTAGGTAAATTAAATATTATATTAATCATTGAATGAATCCTACCGAATATTATAAAGGGACATAGACCTGTCATCTACTAGTATACTAATCTCTGATTTTTTATTTAAGTTTATGTGCAATGATATTATGTGTATTAATATTGTTATATTTAAATATTTACGTTTATATTCTTAAAACTTTTATTTACACCATTTAGTAAAATTAAATTGAGGAATTTGAATTATGCAATAAATTATAAATTTTATGTTTCCTAAAGAACCTAACGCCAGGGAACAATGGATTGACGTGACAGGTAGAGGAAACTGGATGCCGACAAAGACGAGTACTATTTGCTCTAAACATTTTAGTGAAAATGATTTTATCATTAAAAAATCAGGTTATATGTACACACGGCTACACGTCAAGCTATACAAAACCAGTTTGTCTTGGCCTCAGTTTGTATGATATTTTGTCATAATGAGCGGTCAGCCAATACTGGTTTTGCATAGCTTGATGTGTAGCCGTGTGTACTTAAAACCAGTTTGCAACCAACCTTTTTTTTTTGGGTGGGAAATCATCTATTGACCCCTCCCGCTCTGGGCCGAGCGGAAGGGAGTGTCAGACTTTTACTGACTAAAACCCACAAGTGTTCCTTCAGTTGCCTGTGCCAAGGGCCACGGTATCTCTTTCGAACAACCCGCAGCCCTGGCGGCATCCAGTTCGTACTGACATCTCTTTGAGGCGCGCGTGGAACACAACGCGCCGTCGACCTGGGCCTGGTCCTTACGGCGGCGAGCAATGGGCGGCGAGCTGCCCATTGCTCGCCGGCCGCAAGCCCGCGCCTACGGTGGCCGGGAGTCGGCTGTTGACTCCCGTCCAGGGCGTCTCCTACGGCAGCTAGGGGCGTGAGGGCGCAGCGATTGCCTCTCCCTCATGCGCTCCGCCTCCTCCTTTGCGAGCATTACTGCTTCGCAGAAGGAGGTGACGGCCTCCCATTCACTCTCGCTCCGTACCATGGCCTGGACCAGGGCCGGACGCGAGAAATCGCTGCCGCCGATCGCCGCCACGAAAACACGGCGGTGCCCCGCCCAAGCCGGGCAGACCTCCACCGTATGCTCCACCGTGTCCTCCGGGCGATCCACACAGTGGTGACACCCTGGCGTTTCCTCCCGCCTTATCCTGAACAGGAATCTCCCGAAACAACCGTGTCCGGTGAGGACCTGCGTCAGGCGGAAGGTGAGGGCGCCGTGGCGCCTCTCTAGCCACTTCTCAAAGAGGGGACTTATTATTTAATATTGCTTGATGCAGGTGGGACTCCACCATTCTTCTTCTGTCCAACCTTCGTTTGCAATTAATAGCAAGCGCCAATTACTTAATAAATATGTTTAATTCCAAGGACAGTGATTATTTGTAATTAATCAAAGTAAAATAAAATTATTTCTTAATATTTATTTAATGTTTCATTTTTCCCCATAAATTCATCAGATATATAATTTATCGACAAAGAATATCGGCTTTGTCAAGCACTAGCGTGTATGATTTTTATTGCATTTATGCTTGTTTGAGTGTCTATGCCTACGGGAGGTTATTGCTAGTGGGCGAACGAATATCTGCCCTGAAATTTATGTGTGTGTGATTTGGTTGTGTGCGAAATATTTGTAAACATAGTATTGCGTATGTGTAGAAATTAAAATAGTGGGAGTCAAGCGGCGACGCTGGTCCTAGTACAAAATTGCAGCGAGGGCCTTTCCAACCTTATTATCTGTTCCGTGGTGTTGACCATCCGTCCAGTTTTCTTATTTCGATTCAAAAATTGCATAAAGCCTAATCGATAATCGGAATTTGCAAAAAAAATAATTAAAAAGGTGTAGAAACTATATATATCCTCTTTGGTATATTTGTCATGAATTAATTAATTTTTTAAATTAATCATTTTAATTACCGTACGTGTATGTACACGTACACGTACGGTGTGGTTAGGTGTGTCATTTTTTATGGTTCCGTACGTCCAAATGAAAAAACGGAACCCTTGCAGGATCACTTGTGTCTGTGGGTCTTGTCTTTTCTTATTTGCTTCGAATCTACTGGACCGATTAAATTGAAATTTGGTACACATATGAATTTCTGTGACCCAAAGACGGACGTGTAACGTAAATAAATTAATTTTGAAAATGGGGTCACTCTTGGGGGGCAAACTAGAAAATAAAACAAAATCTTTGCTGTACCTCTGTGTGACATATCAAATGAAATGGCTTGTTGTGGGGGTTTTAAATGAATGTCAAGTTATGACATTCTCTGACATTTATCTCACAAATGACCCCAACGAAGCTTACGATTGTTTTTTCGAACTGTTCTTATGTTTTTACAACTTGTGCTTTCCCTACAAAATCTTAACAAAAACCTTACATAAAAAAACTAAATGGGTTTCAAAAGGTATCAAAACATGCAGCAAAATAAAAAGAAAATTACTATGGCAATATAGGACACACAGGACAAAAAGAAACAAACATATATTTACGCAATACACAGCTAAATTTAAAAAAATTATACGCCTAACACAGAAGGCACAAAATACAAATCACATAAACACAACACAAAACAAATCAAAAGCAACATGGTCAATTATAAATAACTCTAAATTTAAATATCCCAGAGAAACAATCAGTGAAATATTGAGAGACAATACGAACATTACAGATCCAACATCGATTGCTACTATTTTATCGACCAAATTGCAAAATCAATGCAAACAAATAAATGTGATAGTAAAGCACCCCCAAATCAAAATATTAACACTAACTTAAATTCAATTTTTCTTACCCCCACAACCCCAATGGAGATAGATAGAGAAATTAGACAGCTTAAAAACACCCAAAGCGAGGGTTATGATGGTATCTGTACCAAAGTAATAAAATACGTGTCGCATTCAATTGCTGCTCATTTAAGCTACATCATAAACTTATGCATTTCAGTTGGAATTTATCCCGAAAAACTCAAAACATCTGTTGTTATTCCTCTCCACAAAAAAGATAACAAACAAGATATGGGAAACTATAGCTTTACTACTAACTACCTATAGCTTTGATCCCCATCTTCTCTAAACTATTTGAAAAAGTCATGCATAGTCGTCTATACAGCTTTTTAGAAAAATATAATATCTTGGTTATCGAACAAAAAGGATTTCGCAAGGGTAAATCTATAAACGCTGCAATATATGAACTTGTAAACAGGGTATTGACTAGTATAGACAGTAGAAATCCAATATGTGCTATATTCATGGACATGAGTAAAATTGCTTTTGATTGTGTTGACCATAGCATACTGCTCCAAAAATTAAATATGTGCGGCATAAGAGGTACAGCACCTCATTCAATCATATCTGCATGAGCGAAAACAAATTACAGTAATTACTAGAATATGCCACAAAACGCGGTATGAGATGTCATTTAGATCCCACACTAGAACCATAAAACTGGGAGTTCCACAAGGTAGTGTTTTAGGCCCCCTACTCTTTCTAGTGTATATCAATGACCTCCCCAGACATATCAAGGAACCAATGGTACTGTTCGCAGATGACAGCACGGTAATAATACAATGTGACGAACAAAACGACTACGAAAATAAAATCAATGAAACATTAAGTATAATAATTAAGTGATTAATAAACAATAAATCTGAAAATAAATATGGGCAAAACAAATATAATGCACTTTCACCAAAGAACTCAACAAAAAAGTATTAATATACATTACAATGGGCAGAGAGTAGAACCGGTAACAAGCACAAGATTCCTGGGAATTTATACTGACCACAGACTGTCATGGACAACCCATTTAGACAACCTCTGTAAAAGAATTAACAAATCCTCATTCGCTTTATACAAACTCTCTAAGTTAGTAAAGAAGCCGTCTTAACAGCCTATCACGGACTTGTTGCACCATTACTCAGATATGGCTTAATATTCTGGGGAAATTCCGTAGACAAGGAAACTATATTTAAAGCACAAAAGTAATGCATCAGAGCAATGTGTCAAATAGATAGTACAACAAGCTGTCAACCTCACTTCAAAAATCTCAAAATTCTTACATTACCCTCCCTGTACATCTATGAAGCTAATATTTTTGTAAAATCGAATCCAGAGTACTATAAGACTGCATTCAAAAGCTATTATCGAAAGTTAAGAGACAAAAAAAGATTAGAGGTAGAAATACCCTATGGTAAAACGGCACTATTAAATAAAAGTATTTTATGCATGACATCGTTGATTTATAATAAATTGCCTGATGACATAAAACAATTACCTACTCTCCAATTTAAAAAGAAATTACAAACATCTATACTTATAATAAATCTGTAGAAGTGAAAATTCTGTACATTGAAAATATCAAAAAAATAATTTACAGGGGGTGTTACTAGACCGACACCGAACCCAAAAATGTGATTAAAAAAATTTTTGTCTGTCTGTCTGTCTGTCGGTCTGTCTGTCTGTCTGTCTGTCTGTCTGTTTGTTCAGGCATCACGCAAAAACTACCGGTTCGATTACGATGAAACTTGGTATAATTATTCTTTAATATCCTGGGCACCACACTGGGTACTTTTTATCCCGGAAAAGTATATACAATAAAAAACAAACTTAATTTTGCGGTTCGATCCCTATACCCGATTACCACTGTGTGTACTGTACCAACCGCAAATACTAAGTTTGTCGTAGGTTGGGTCACCCGCAGTGGAGTTCATTTTTATTCCTTTTAGTTTTTAGAGTTATTTAGGTTTATTTTTATATGAGTCGTAGGTATAGATTTTAATTTTAAAGTATAGGTAGTATATTTGATAGTGTACGTAGTGACGGTAGGTTATTTTATAATACTGTTAGGTAGGATTAGTCATTCGTATAGATATTAGTTTTTAGGGATTTTGCTTATTTATTGAGTTTAGATTAGTTATCATCAGAAATAGGTTTATTTAGATAGGTATTTAATTTTCTGTTATTGAGTTTTTTTTTTAATTAGGTAGGTACTTAGGTAAATATATCATATAGGTACCCTCTTAATCACCACTAATGAGACACAATTGGTTTTCTACTGTAATTAGCCACAAAGGGCCCGCGAGATAGATGGCATTCTGGGGAAGCACATACATTTTATCCTGTTAGCACGTTCCCGTGGGATAATTTCCGACATCCACGCGGGCGAAGCCGCGGGCAGAAGCTAGTTCTTAATAAATAAATGTTATTATGATGTCAAAGATGAAGACTTGGGGGACAAAAATATGTTATTTTAATGACAGCAAAGGTCTGGATAGTAAATAATGTAATGTATATATAGATATTGGACATAATTTCAAATTTAATTCATTGTAAATTTAATATAATATTGGACATACATAATTTTGATGATGAATAACATATAATTTTTGGACTGTATTTTATTTGCATGACATTATTATTTTTAATTCCTTATTCTGTTGACTGATCTGTATTAATGATAGTTTTTATTTTCAATGGCATTGTACTTTAATTTTTAAATTAACTGTAAAATTCTTGTATATATTTGCACACCTCATATGGTTATTAACAGTGTACCGCTCGACCTTCTGAAACATCCTCTGAACCTGTTTTAAGCAAATAAATGATTTGATTTGAACTTGCACATGGTATTTGTTGACCTCGAAAAGGCATACGACAGAGTGCCTTGTGAAATTTTGTGGTGGGCGCTGAAGGAGAAAGGCGTGCCAGGGAAGTATGTGCAGTTGATCAGAGCGATGTACAGTCGATGTAGTACCCAAGTCCGGTCTACAGTGGGCACTACTGACAGCTTCGATGTGGCTGTCGGCTTGCACCAGGGTTCAGCACTCAGCCCGTACCTCTTCGTACTGATAATGGATGCTCTTACATCGGATATCCAAGAGGAGGCTCCCTGGTGTATGCTGTTCGCCGATGACATTGTGCTGGTTTCCGAGAACGGCTTAGAGGTCCAGAGCAGATTAGAGGGGTGGTGGAAAAGACTCGAGACTGTTGGCGTGAGAGTAAGTCAGACCAAAACTGAGTAAGTATCTGTTTTGTGATTTTGGCGGTCTCTCCAGTCCTAGGCCCATATCACTCGCCGGAACGCCCTTATCGATCTGCTCCGACTTTCGGTACCTCAGGTCGCTTGTCCAAGGAGATGGCGAAGTAGACCGAGACGTAACGTACCGGATCAACTCAGGATGGATGAAATGGCGACAGGTCAGAGGAACAACTTGCGACCCACGGATGCCCCTCAAGTTAAAGGGGAAAATTTATAAGTCCGTGATAAGGCCTTCGTACTTTATCCATGCTGGGCTGTGAAGAAGACGGATGAAAAAAGATTGCGTGCAGCGGAGATGAGAATGTTGAGATGGATGTGTGGAGTGACGAGAATGGATAAAGTAAGAAATGAGTATATAAGAGGAAGTTTGAAAGTGGCGCCAGTGACAGAAAAGTTGAAAGGAAATCGCTTGGCTTGGTATGGGCATGTGATGAGAAGGGACGAAACGCATGTGACTAAAAGAGTGATGAATATACATGTTGATGGATGGAGAGGGAGAGGAAGGCCGAAGAAAAGATGGATGGATTGTGTGGGGAATGATATGAAAGAGAAGGGAGTGAATGATAGCGTGACGGCTGACAGAGGAGAATGGAAGAAGAAAACGTGTTGCGCCGACCCCAAGTAACATGGGATAAGGGCAGGAAGATGATGGGAAACTACCACAAAAAGTAAACAATTTTTATTACTCAAGTAAACTACTATAAATAAAAACTACCAAGCTCATACAGCTAACAAAACATGATGAAATGTAAAGTGTTTGCGGAATACTTAATTAATCTATCATCATTTCCCAAACTTTTGCTAAGCCTATCTAAAAATGTATACTGGGCATTCTGTAGCAAACTATTAGAAAGTATCAAAAATTAATAATTGCACAATAAATAAAAATAATTTTGAATTTCGCGCGCATTCAAATATAGAAACAATTCGGCGCGAAATTGAATAAATGACTATGGTCATAGGTCCTCTGTTATTGACTCAGTTTCAATATAATGTCCAAAAAACGATTAAAATTACATTGGGAAAGCATAAATCATTATTATAAAATAATGCTTGTTGTATTTAATGCTTAAAATAATTTTATTTCAATTTCTGAGAATCGATTTCTGACATTCGTCATATTAATTACTCGGGTCAATCGAAATTAAAAAAAAAATCGTTTAGCATAATCGCTTTCGCACATCATTACGATTAAAAAAAAAACAACAATGGTCGGCGATTATAATATTTGTGATAATATTTTTCACATTTTACATCTTATCTACATGTGTGTGTGTGTTTGACTTTTGTGAAAAGTAAAAATGTAAACACGCACGATTGGCGCGAAACTTCGACTTTAGATATCAAAAAACTACATTACCACTACTTATTTAACATGAACAATGGATGAATTCGTCAAATAATTTAATCATGTATTATTCATTGCCCCCAATTTTTATGTTTTTTAGCCTCGACCACCACTGTCATCAAAATGGCGATTATCGCATTTACAGACTTGAATTTAATAAGGGTAAATTAATAAACTTGCGCGCTAAATATCGAAGATTGAATGGCGATAACATATGAACTATACAGTTAATAAACTAGCTGTGCCCGCGACTTCGTTCGCGTGGATGACGAAACTTAGCAATGAGTTTTTTGTGTAAAGTGCTGTTTGTGTAGAACGGTATCTATCGAGTATACCGGTATTAATACTTCTGTCCCGGCGCGGGCCCTTTGTGGCTAATTACAATAGAAAACCAATTGTGTCTCATTAGCGCTGATTAAGACGGTATATGATATCTTTACCAAAGTACCTACCTAATTAAAAAAAATAAACTCAATAACAGAAAATAAAATACCTACCTACCTAAATAAACCTATTTCTGATGATAACTAATAAATAAGCAAAATCCCTAAAAACTAATATCTATACGAATGACTACTCCTACCTAACAGTATTATAAAATAACCTACGGCCACTACGTACAAATAAAAAAAAAAAAACAAACACTAAAACCAAAAAATACACTACCAAATAACTACCTAAACAAATATACTACCTATACCTACTTTAAAATTAAAATCTATACCTACGACTTATAAAAATAAACCTAAATAACTCTACCTTAAACTGTACTTAGTAAAAACTAAAAGGAATAAAAAGGTCGCACTGAAAAGCACGGTTTAGAATTACAAGTAGCAGTTAAAACATACAATTTATAGAATGCTAATAAGAACGAACGCTCGCCACTCGACACGTCCGACAGTGGTTCCGCCATAGGTCATATATCCATAAAACTCATATTCGAATTTCCAGAAAAAAGTTACATATTTCGATACACCATTAAACGAGCTATCCGGTGACAATAATAATAATAATTCGTCGCTCAGCTCCGCCTCGCAGCTGCCGGAACCTGCTCCAGACGTGAGTCCAGTGACATTGGCCGCTGCAGTTGCGTCGAGCTCGAGCGACGAATACTTTTCGCGTGCAGTGCGTTTCAGTGCTATGCAAGATTGAGGAGCGCTTTGGAGGATGCTTTCCGTGAGTACCGCTCTATTCCGCCTGGACTCAGACCACGTTTACCTCGTTTGCCCATGCACCAGAAAAACAAGGCGCTGCACTATGGAAAATATAGGTCGGTATCGGATTAAAAATCTGCAACTTCATGAATTTTTGTCGTATCGTGATGAAATTTGGCACAAATATGCAGTAAGGTTTGGAGATTCGAATGATGTGTAGTTTATAGTGTTTTCTTGTATATCTATGTATGTTTTTTTGCATAGAATGAAAGAAATGGGGAAAAAATCACGAAAAAAATAGTTAAACATTTATTTCAAGTGGAATACAAGTTTATAATGACCAAAAAGATAAAACTATGGTTAATTACAACAAGCAAAGTAAACAAAATATATAAATATATGAAAATAATTTACTAAATTAAAATCATATTACTAATAGATCCATCCTATACCAGAGTATAGGATTTGTAAAGGAAATATAAGTAATAACTAAATATAAATATTATTTTTAACTTATACCACTTCAGGATCAGGGTCAGTAAATGTGAGTTCACTTTCAGGGGCCACGTTTAAAAGACTTAGTGCCTCTTCTTCAAGATCTTTCACATTTCTTACGTACGGTTTTCTCAAACTTGTTTTATATGGATCTGACGTGTATAAAAGCGTTTTAAAGACATCTTCATTTGTAGCAGATCGGGAACATTTTCTGGCATGATGAAGTCGGTATGTTTCTGTAGTCTTTGTTGCGAGACTCTTGTGCGTCTTCCGATAGCTGTCGAATAGGAAGCACCGCAAAATGTTTGATAACGTTTTCTCCGTGTATGAGTATTTTATGAACGGAGGATGGCATATAATACCAATAGTAATTACTTACATAGATTCAGATTGCAGTTTCTATTGCATATTCCCCAAATTTTTCAGGGTCGATCATCATTCCAGAAGAAAGAACTTGCAAGATAATGTATAAGCGTTTAATCAATGCCTCATCTACACCTGTTATTTCCGATGAGCAAGTGCTATTATAGAAGAATCTTCGTGCGGTATCGCCACCGTTCGTATTCCCGCTAACTTGCCGAGGTTTGTCGACGATTAATCCCAACTCCTCCCTGAAACATTTTTTAACAAGTTCTTTCTTTTCTTTTTTTAATCTCTTATTTTCTTCAGTTGAAGCAGACCAAGTCTAAAACGAAAGATTATAGGAAATATGCAATATCATTTCCCTGCAGCGAATCCAGGCGTGTAAGGTGGACAATCCGTATTGGTAGGCGTTTTGGTTTTCAGGTCTGGCAGTTACTTTCGATAGGTCATTCATTAGCCGTGGAGTAGCCCCACATATCGTGCACGTGGAACCAGACGGAGTATCTGTAAGGACCTGAGCCACCTTTCCATCGATCATCATTAGAAATAGTTCATGCTTCACATTTACTACAACACCATCTTTGTTTATAAGTGATGCTTGTGCAGCCCTAATTTGTTGTTAATATCATCGACAACTGCCTTGGTTTTTTCTGGAGTTTCCTACAAAACTCAATAGAAATAGGTCTGCAAAAACGGTCAGATGAAGGTACCAGATTTTACCAAATAACGGATCCCGACCAATTTTCGGGTTCCGACTTTTATCAGTTTTTTTCTCATATCTTCTAAAACCGCAAATATCCGCAGCTGATTTTTTTTGCATTCTATTAATGAATAGTTAGACTACGATTCAACACAAAAAGTAGCGCTTGGGCAGACGTGGGTAACTTTCAAAACCTTCGACGAAAAAAAATATAAGTGAAAAATAAGGTATGTCACTTTATAAGTAAGTAATTACTGAAATATTTTTCTTTACTTTTAAAATCATTAAACTGTATCGCAAAAAGCATAAAATAACCTTTCTAAAAATTTACAATACTGCATATCTGTACCAAGTATTTTTTTCACAATATGGTATTGAAACGTATACGCAAAGACTTGAGTTTGGCACTTCTGTCTTCTATGTATTTCTATCTATGAAAAAAAAAAATTTCGCGCATTAAGTGAAAAAATCCTAATGAATATTATAATTTGACTGTTAGAAAACCTAATAAAATAGCCATATTAGCCAAATTATGATATTCGTAAAAAGCATTTTTGATATGCGCTTGTTCTACCATTTTCCATAGTGCGCTGGTGTGTGCTCTAGACTCGCAGCTGTCAAATTGCTTTAACGACAGCAAAGATCTCACCGATACCCATTCAATCTTGTACTGTGCAGCTGTTGCGGCATGTCGTGTAGCTCATGTCAAATTCCCGAAAAGTGACAGAGCCACATGACTAAAACCAGCTGTACCAGCTTGGCAGTGCAGGATTGAGCGTCGTATCGGAGAGACTAGAGCACTCATCGGCAAGCTAATCTGCTTCAGGGAGGGCAATACTCGCCCTAAAGTGATGCGCTTTGTGAAGCGGGCGTTCTCGGGGACTGATATTAGCTCTCCCACAGGACAGATATTATTGTCCCGCGTCACACAGCGTATCGACTTCCTGAAGCAGAAGATCTGTGCATGGGCAAACCGTATTCGTCGGTACAGGCGAAGAGTGGAGCGGTACACTCAGAATCGCACATTCCAGAGCGATGAAAGGTGGGTTTACAGGGATTGGGAGCGACCGGACCAAGGTGTGACTGACACGCACCTACCGGATGATGATGCCATGTGTTCATTCTGGCGAAACATCTGGTCGGTGCCTGTCAGTCACACCGAAGGTGATTGGACTGGGAAGATCGAGCGAGCGTGCAAACAAATACCAGAAATGGGGGCACTTATCATCAGCCCCCAAGATATTGCTTGTGCAGTCCGTCCGTTGCCTAACTGGAAATCCCCAGGACCGGACGGGCTGCACAACTTTTGGATAAATAAATGTAAATAAACTATATTAAAAATGTTTTGAATTTTCTTAAAAAATGCGAAGAAACTTTTTTCCCAACCTATTATTTAGTTGTCTTGTCTTTCTTTCTTCTTTTGTATCTTAAGATAAAATATTATAGTATCTTAGCCGTGTGCAGCACCCCATAGAGAATACACCCCCACATGACGAGTTTTGATTTATTGTCAAAAACGCTTCAGAACGACAAGCACACTAAATATTTTGATATTTATTTTATTATTCTTTTCATGTTAACAAATTATCAAATATATATCATTATGTATTAATTTACATATACACTAATTTATTATGAGTTTTTATTGCTACCTGAACCACTTCCCACGAAAAAAAAGCATTAAATAAGATTTTCAGTATTTATGACCGCCTTTGTTTGGCGGCGGTACCACTGGCGTCCGTTCAAAACAAAGTTCAAAAAATGTATGAATGTATGATGCGCGCGCTCAGACTCCGTCCTTATATACGATAGCGATCCGTGGCGGCCGCGCTCCACGCTCTGCTGCGAACGGTGCAAGCCAAATTCAACCTTCAGCACTGCATTTGCCATACTTAAGGTTGCTGCGGGTCTTCCCTTCCGATTTCCTACAGTCGACTTATACAAAAAATGGGATGTACTGTCTATAAGGCAAACTTTCGTTCTGCACACAGTCCTCAAAAAGCACTCGCAGCTAGCCTATGAACCGGATCTATTGAAAGGTAAACGAAGAAAGGGTACTGTGTGCAGTACAAAATTTTTCCGGTTACGTCAGACCCACAAGTTTTTCTGTTACTTAGGGGATTATTTGTATAATGTTATCAACAAGGGTCAAAGTATTTATTCACTGCACAAGCTCAGTTGTAAGCAAAAATTAACTGAATTCTTGAAAACTCTTTCCTATGAGGACACAGAGAAATTGCTCCACTCAATGAAATAACACTTGTATTCAAATAATTAACTACACATCCACCACCATTCATAGGGTTTGTAACACTGTGTCTCGTAGAACCGTAGCTGCTAGTCGACATTTCAAACACATAAGTTCAAAAATGTATAATAAATTGAACAAAAGCTTACACATCTACCCACTAACCAAGAGCAAATGCAAAATGAAACTTGACTCCTGGTTAAAATCGCAAAATTACGATGAAACAGAGACACTCGTGGAAGTGTAAAATACTGATCACTTCCTCATTATCCAACAAAACCACACATAACATAACACATACACACAAACAACCCTCGCACACCTCTTCAACACTCATCCACACACCCATTCACCTTACACTCAGCACATAAACTCATAGTTAAAATACATCCCAAATCACCAATGTCTTGTACTGTTTATTTTTATTTTTGTCTTGTTCTTTTTTACTTATTTTTTTGTTTTATTATTAACTACTAAGTCTAAATTAATTTAATTATTATATTTAAATATATTACCTTTTAAGCACTTTTTGCATGGAACATCATTCCATTCTGTTTCTGGAGAAGGGCGTTGTTAGCTGCGCTACAGTTTATACTTTTGCAGCTATCATCGTTTTACTTGTTACTTATTCTTGTATATTTTTTTGTTCCAAAATAAACTGTTATTTTTTTATTTTTTTTATTCACACACTCACCCGCCACCTTTCACCCTCACAGTAACCACCATTCTTCTACACATCCATCTCCACTCAACCTACATATTTACCACCATTTACCTACACACTAGGTGAGTGTGTAGGTAAATGGTGGTACACATAACACTCTTTGACTGCTTATATTGTCTTATTTTTTATTTTATTATTATTATTATTTTTCTCATTTATTTATTTTTTGTTTTAAGTGTTTAGTAGAAATACATGTTACCTACCTGTTTATTTGTATGATGCCACTAAGTGGGGCCTGGTGACCTGTAATACAGGTTTTTTTTCTAAAACCTACTTCAGGCACCACCTCTCACAATGTGAACTTATGTTGGTCAATTGTTAAGTACTACAAACCATTGTGAGAGAAAATAAATAAATTTATTATTATTATTTACAGCATAAATTAGGGGCGCTGCTCACGGCTAAGATACTATATTTTACTCGCCATACAAATTCTATTTTATTTTATTTATTGAGGGATAATAAACAGCTACAATATTAAATATGACATGTTATAAAAATAATATGAGGAGTGTTAACAATATTGTGGCCCACTACATTATCCACATATTACAAACAAAAATGGTAATAAGTGCCACTAAGTGAGCAATAAAATGAATTAATAATTATTACATCAAATAATACAATAAAAACAAGAAAAATAATAAGAAGACAATAAAAGACATCAGAATAACAATGAGCAAAAATAGAAATATCTATTAAAAATATAGGACTAACATTCATTAATATTACCATTATTATTACATAGAAGTTTCATTACATTCCATTTGAATTTAGATTTTGAGCATAATATCAATGAAATCTTGATTATAAGAATCTACCATACGACGAATAGGGCAGCGCAAACCAGAATTAGTGCGACATATGTTGACTGCAAACAAAGTACCTGCACGAACACAACGCTTATTAACGGTGCGAGGGACTGCATAACATAATTTGCTCGTGAGGTCAGTTGAGTCAAACCCACTATGGACAATAGCATGTAGTACAGTGACTTCCAACAGTTTACGTCTGGATTCTAGGGTAATCTGTTTGTATTTCTGCAACAACTGAGAATACGACAAGTATATACCGTGACACCTACAATGCAAGGCTCGAAGAAACTTACGCTGGACCTTCTCGATCTCATCTTTGTATTTTTGATAGAACGGGTTCCAGATTGGGGCGGCATATTCAAGCTGTGATCGTACAAGAGTCTTGTATAGGTAAAGATAAGTAGAAGCTCGCTTGAACTCGGTAGATGACCTCATGACGAACCCATACATCTTGAATTATTTACAATCTTTTCCACATGTAGATTTAATGATAGCTTATCGTCAAGTAATACACCTAGATCCCTCACAGTAAAAACATTAGTAAGCGCAGTATTACACAAATTATATTTGAAATTTGTGGAAGATCTGACATTTAGACAGACTAAGATGTAGCTTATTGTCAAGACAGTATCTCGCGAGCCTATCCAGGTCTTCTTGAAGTTAGAGGCTATCTTCTACCGTTTGTACAGTTGTATAAGCTTTGAGGTCATCGGCATATAAAAGAAACTTGGTATTTAAAAAACACTTATTTATATCATTTATATGTCGCATCCGGAAATTGACGTTTACAACAAAACAAGCCACGCCACCTAGCGGCAACTATCAGGACTAGGATTGGCGCGCTTTGACAGAGTCGGGGCGTTTCCGGTCGGTTACGAGGTTGAAGAGAACGCGCCAAGTTGGCATTCTTGATCCTGGTGATCGAGCAGTGAAGACGCTTCGGAACTGTCCTACGTTTTGTTGATCCATCATCCTTATTGCCTGCCATTGTCTCACAGCAGGGTAAAAGCCATAATAGTTGTTGATTGTGTTGTAGTGATTAATAATTAAAGTGATTATTTGCCTAAGTAATCGTTATTTATTTGCACGATACCCACATAAACCCGCCTGATGTCTGATCGTAGCTCAAACCATCCTGACGATCCGTCATCAGAACTGGGATTCAGTCGTGTAAATGAATGGACAAACGATGTGAGTAACAGTGATACACAATGGCGTCTACTTATCGAATTACAAAACTGTCCAAGTTCGACCCAGACAATGCCGATAATGATGCGCGAGCATGGGACATGTTATTTTGGGCATAGGCTGTATGCAGAAATACCTTTGCCGAGTGACGCGACTGTTGCGCCTACCGCCATGTTTGAGAAAAAAAGACTAACCGGCGTTTGAGTTCGCCGTTCCCATGTTTAGAACACACAATCTAAGGCGTGTGCAAACGTAACATAACATAACAGTGCACAACAGCTGATTTGTGTTTTGCCGAAAATTCACTGCTAGTTGACCACCTTTCAACTTGTTGTGACCATCAATAAGACGTATAAAGGAGCCGATAACGTGACTATCGCAAATAGCATACCAAGGAATGACATGGAGTGAGTTTAAGAATGGAGTCAAGGAGCCCCGCAGCCGTCAGCGAAGCCCTTCGTGTACTGCAAGTGAGGGAAACCAGGACATATCGCAGCCTGGTGCACGAGCAGTGGCAGCCAAGCCAAGCGGATGGTGGACAACGTGCTGGAAGTCGTGAACGGCGAGTGGACGTCGTACAACTACCCTCAGAGTTCAGACACATTGGAAAATGAAGGTGAGCTGTATTGTTTTGTTTACGATTCTGGTGCTGAATGCTCGTTAAAGCGAGTTGTGCAGCCAAATTAAGTGGCAAACGTTGTTGCATTGACTGGTATTGGTCAAACATGTGTATTCAGCACAGAACAAATCATATTTAGTGTTGTGATAAGCGAGCAACAACTTGAGATTTTATTACATTTCTACCCGACATTTACTTGCAAAGTAATATTATGATAGTACGTGAAATATCGAACCTAGACTTTTCAATTACCATGTCTGCGACAGAGCTTTTGTTGCATAAAGCTCCCGTAATAAATTCAGTTTTTAACGGTCAACAACAGAAAGCTAGATTTGAATCAGATTATAAGACTAAGTTAGATCCGAAGTTTTCTAACCTTACAAGTATGCTCACGATAGGTAAAGAAAGATGCCAGTAGGTCATGTACCAGTCGAAGTAGATAGTGATCACAGTGGTGATGAATAAGCCTACATTATGGGAAGCACGCGAGTAGGGATTCTCTATCGGCCGTAGTAAAGTTGTGTGGTGTCACAGGGTGATGCACACGGATCCATGCGCTGGATGTGTGAGAGCAATGCGATTGCTGGTCGGCTGGAGAGCCGTGGCGTTAGAGTGGTTTACTCGTGTGTGGGTTTCCAGGTGCCTAAGGCTCTTAGTGATAAAAATGATTGTTAATGGTGATAACTATGGTACATGGCTCTGGTTGATGATTTACGCTATGATTAGATAATCAAAATTTGTTTACATAGCTCTGGTTGATGATTTACGCTATGATTAGAAAATCAAAGTTTGTTTACATTACTCTGGTTGAATCTTTTGTTATCGATGATAGTTTGGATCAAAGTATTACTAACGAATTTGAGGATAGTGATAGTTTTGTTGATGAAACAGAGTAGAGATTTAGTTGTGTGTGTTGTGTGGGGTTTCGTGAGGAACCATAAAGTCGGAGTGACTTGGCGATCCGAGGTGGATGCGTAAATGAATTTGACGAGTTGAGTAACTGGAGGTTACTAAATAGTACGAGACACATGCATCTTAGTTGATTCTTTTGATTGTAATGTTGAGATTTGGGAATCAAATAGTGGGTAATACTCTGAACTCTGCTATTTTTAGTTTGTTCGAATTTTCATTGTGTTTTTGCCTGTACCAAATGTGGCCAGGAGTGACCGAGCTATGTGATACTTTCCGGGTATGTTTCTTTACAGAATTAACGCACGTGGACATGGAAGAATACTACAGCAGGCCGGTGCTTATCGAAAGTTTCGCATCAAGGAAGTGCATTGATGATAACCTTGGGCAAGATGTCCACGAAGCAATTATGGAGGCGCCTGCACGGCGAGTGGCCCAGGCGGTACCGGGCCAGCGCCTGCAGCAGCGGCTAATAGCGAGCGACACGCTTAAGTTTGCTATGTCAGCAATCCGAGCAGTGTACTGATGAATACTGGGTGAGTCATATCCAGTTTATTGCAATTCTGGCGTCAAAAGATTGTGTTAAGTCAAAGTGTACAAAGTACCCTACAATTTTTATCTGAGATTTTGATTAATAATCTGCGTTTAGAGATCTCATTTCATGTTATACCGGTTGTGTCTTAAAAAGATAATTTAACTGACCGTAAGATATTAGATCAAGGATTTAACGTTAGTATGACATCTGATAGTATTGTTTTGCGTAATCACAACAGGTTTGGTTGTTAGATTATGTAAAGTTTCAAACGCTTGTTTTCAAGTTAATTTCGATAAAGTGAACACTGACGTATACTGACGTTCGGGCTGAGTTCGTTCCCAGTTAATTGATCTTTTGTTAGAATACCATCTTATTTTTCTGGTGGTATGTCTAGATCCCGTGTTACATGAGGACAGTTGTAAATTCAACTTTTAGATCGTTGTATTACTGTTAATCGTCTGCCTTATAGGCTTAGTTTAGTGACGACTGATGACGATGTGACTGATATTAACATAGACGAGATAATAGAGTACGTGACACAGGAATGATAATAAAAAGGCCAAGTACATTGAGGTTGTTGAGGAAGACGAGATAGTAGAAGTAAAGTCAAATTGAATTGTTTGTGTTAGATGCACAGGTTCTCGATTCGTTGGGTCGGAGACCGTACCAGAGTATCGTAGCCATAGCCCGTTAGAAATCGGTATCTACATGCTAGACCGTGGGTACGTGGTACGCGGTAGCTCTGGGTAGTATGGTCGGGTCTAGCCTCGAAGCCAAGACCGTAGAGTCAAGGACGACTCGGCATTCCTGCGGGAAGTGCGTATGTGACAAATGTGATGCAGCTATGTTATAGCTGTGATTGTTGACCGCGAATGAGATACCTGGGGCTTTGTTAATTGGTTAATAACTTTGGGTCAATTCCTAAATTATCAGTGTACCTTATCCTCAATAGTACTTGGACTCTGAATGATTGTCATATTGCTTATTTAATTATTATCTCTGCCTACTACTTGACGTGTTACTTAATTGTTGAGCTATTGTTTTAAATTGATTTTGCTATTTGGGAAGTTAATAGAATAATGTTAGAAATGTGATGTAATTGTTAGTTAAATAAACAAACTTTACAGTCCAAATTTCATTAATTGAAAGCAAGCAGATAGCAACATAAACTTTGAATCGATGCCAGGCATAGCCGAACGTATACTGTGCTGTTGTAATATTGTTTCAGATTAACACACGAGGACGTGTGTCCTCGTAGGATGGCCGTGTCGCATCCGGAAATTGACGTTTACAACAAAACAAGGCACGCCACCTAGCGGCAACTATCAGGACTAGGATTGGCGCGCTTTGACAGAGTCGGGGCGTTTCCGGTCGGTTACGAGGTTGAAGAGAACGCGCCAAGTTGGCATTCTTGATCCTGGTGATCGAGCAGTGAAGACGCTTCGGAACTGTCCTACGTTTTGTTGATCCATCATCCTTATTGCCTGCCATTGTCTCACAGCAGGGTAAAAGCCATAATAGTTGTTGATTGTGTTGTAGTGATTAATAATTAAAGTGATTATTTGCCTAAGTAATCGTTATTTATTTGCACGATACCCACATAAACCCGCCTGATGTCTGATCGTAGCTCAAACCATCCTGACGATCCGTCATATATATATATATATATATAATGAATAATAAAGGTCCCAGGATTGAGCCTTGCGGAACGCCTGAGTTAATAGGCACGGTACCAGACTGATGGCCATTCACAACGATCTTTTGAGTTCTGTTTTTAATGTAGGATGAGAACCAGCGAAGCAGATTTCCCCGTATACCATTAAAAGCGATCTTATTCAACAAAATTTCATGGTCAACCTTGTCAAAAGCCTTCTTAAAATCTGTATAAACAGCGTCAACTTGCAGGCGCTTATCAGTGTTCTCAAAAAGATAATTAGAAAAGATAAGTAAGTTGGAAATAGTAGAACGCTGAACGAACCCATGTTGTTCTGGGATGATAGCGCTATGCAAGATCGGATAGATTTCATTGTGCACGAGTCTTTCAAAAAGTTTTGACATGGTCGACAGAATTGAGATAGGCCGATATTGCTCTACATCATCTTTTGAACCATTCTTGTGTACGGGCGTAATATTAGCCTGTTTCCATACATCAGGGAAAACACCATCGCTTAAGATTGAAATTCATCTTAAGATACGAAAATATGAAATATTATTTATTATCTTCGTCGTGTGTGATAGTACATTGAATTGTGTGGCGAGCGATATTGTATCTTAAGATAAAATATTATAGTATCTTAGCCGTGTGCAGCGCCCCTTAGTGAACTCCACTGCGGGTGACATAACCTACGACAAACTTATTATTTGCGGTTGGTACGGTAATCGGGTCTAGGGATGAAACCGCAAAATTAAGTTTGTTTTTTATTGTATATACTTTTCCGGGAGAAAAAGTACCCAGTGTGGTGCCCAGGATATTAAAGAATAATTATACCAAGTTTCATTGTAATCGAACCAGTAGTTTTTGCGTGATGCCTGAACAAACAGACAGAAAAAAAAAAATTAATCACATTTTTGGTTTCGGTGTCGGTCTAGTAACACCCCCTGCCATTAATTTTTTTGATATTTTCAATGTACAGAATTATCACTTCTACAGATTTATTGTAAGTATATATATAGATATAGAAGATGAAAAAGATCGCGATCAATTCGGCGGTTCTGATGCTCCACGCCCATCCGTACTCGTTTGTGTGCAATGACACAGTATCACACTCATGTGACTGTACATACCGATGTTGTCGAGCCTCTGCATCAGGTCGTGTTGCGCGGCGGCGCGGTTCTGATGCTCCACGCCCATCAGTACACGGTTGGTGTACAACTGTCGCCTCTCCTCCGCTTGCTTCTTCAGCATGAACTGCTCCAGGGTCACGAATCCCACCAGGTTCTCCGTCTGCAGGCATTTGACAGCAGACATTAGTGTTGAGTTGTAACTCTGTTATTCAACGTACGCTTCGCGCGCGGACCTAGCGCACGGTGAAGTGACTCGCGGTGTCCTAGTGGTCATCAAAGCGCACGGTGAAGTGACTCGCGGTGGCCTAGTGGTCGTCAAAGCGCACGGTGAAATGACTTCCGGTGTCCTAGTGGTCATCAAAGCGCACGGTGAAGTGACTCGCGGTGTCCTAGTGGTCATCAAAGCGCACGGTGATGTGACTCGCGGTGTCCTAGTAGTCATCAAAGACTGTATAAATGACTATAAAAACCTTCTTATCACATCCCGTCAACTCATTACTTACAATAGTGAGTCTGTTATGGTGTGGGGAAGAGTACAGTTAGGCGCATGCCTAGCGTGTTCGAGTCCTCGTGCTGGTTTTTGTGAGCATAAATCATTTAGTGATTGGCAGACTCCAGCCGGTCGATTCTGTAAAAATCTCACCTGAAAACTCAAGTGAAGTGAGCTTGATGTGACTTGTCAGTAGTGTCAATCCCTAGTATTATTTGGAATGACAGTTCACTCCACGCTCACTTCACCTAAGTTTTCACGATGAGATGGTTACAGAATCGCACTGCAGGTAAAAGCAAGGAAAAACTGTTTGAACTTTATGGACTAAAGCAACATAATAAATAATACAAGCTATGAAAGCTTGTATTATTTATTATGTTGCTTTATATATGCAATTGCAATTGCAATATGTTGCAAAATATTGAAAATCATTTATATTACTAGCAATAAATAATAAATATTGAAACAGGTAGGAAAAAACAGCGTAATACCGGATTTAATTTAGAGACTGTACATGGCCCTATCAACTCAGATGTAGAAATAGCTCAGGAATTTGAAATTCCTCACCCGCGCTTTCGTCTTATTTAAAGAATGTAGAATGTAGCACACGTGTAAGCACTATGGACCTAAACTATAAAGCTACCATTTACTGGGTACGTTTTTCACTAACTAGAATGTGCCCTGGCGGCTGAGTGTATGTCATGCTCACTCTAATGTGTAGCGGGTGGCGGCGTGTGAGTTGTTTAAAAATAATTGAGCTGAATGGTGCTGATCCATACGTCATTATCGTGAACGGGCGCATCAGTAGGGACTGGTCATCTGTTAGCTGCCACGGATTATTTTAATTTATTTTCATTTCTAAATTGCTTTTTTTGTTTTTTTTTTTAATACAGACGCTTTTAACGTGCGCGTTGGAGATTGACGAGCATCGTTCTTACATGTATTAATAATACATCAATTTTAACATGAATGATGTAACCAATATTTTGTATTCATTTTATGATTTAAAAGAGTGTCCGTGGAGTTTCTTGCCCCTTCTTCTCCATAGGTACCTACTTCGCTTTGGAATGGGCAACTAGCTTCTTCTTAGACTGAACAGACAGCTGTGCTGCTGGGGAATTTGTTGCGCCACTTCTTCTCCCCAGCGAAAGCATTAGGAAGTGGTGAAGGGCGGGCGTTTTCGGGGACTGTCTTTTGTAGTTTTGACATTCGAAAAGTGCTGATTCTCAGCCTAGTTTGAATAAATGACTTTTAATTTTGATTGATAATACAAAATGCCTGTAATTGGTTTATTTGACATAAATGCTTTGAATTTGAGTTTGCAAAGACATGCCCTTTGGAGTTTAGGTTTCAGCATATAAACCACCAGGCTGTTAAAAAACCTTTCCAGATGTTAAAATTAAATCAACAGAAGATCTCTGGGGAAGGTCTGTAAAAGTCTGTAGATCTATCATCGAAACCATTGCGTCCTATTTAGCTTTCATATTTAATACCAGGTGGAGCGAAATAAAAAAGTTACAAATTGAATATATAATGTAAAAAAATTAAAAACTAAATAAAAAACGGTTTAATAGGAAGACGAGAAATCAGCAGTGTATCAATTTAAGAGTATCTGCTAGGATAAAATTTGATAACTAATTTCAAGAACTAGCGAATCGATTTTTGGCTCGTTACTACTAAATTGCAAATATTTTAAAAGGAAGTCAATCTAAAATTGCTAAGTTGTCCTGAGATAAAAAAAGACGTCAGAGAGCTTAAGTGTTCACAATATTAGTTAGAAATCGTAGTTTCCTGGACACAGGTGAAGTTGGCCTCGAAGTTCAGCAACCTTCAAAAGAACTGCTGGTGATTTGACAGCCACACGACATGGAACAAAGTCGCGCTGGTCTCGAGGTACAGGAAAACTCTGCAGCTGGGTTGATGAATCCAACACCTTAGACACGCAAGCCTATTAGATGATTCGGTATCCGGAAAAAGAGCACAGAGAAGCCCTTTTTGACCGGCTCTATACCTACGACAAATAAAGTAGGGTGTTACACCAGAAGAAAAGGGGAAAGATTCGCTGAGAGAGATGAGGGCTGGAGATAATAAGAAGTACGTACCAGATTTGAAGAATAGAATAGAATACTCTTTATTGTACACCATACAAATTCGAAAGAAACCACCAGACCGATTCGTATACCAGTTATTGTGGTCAACTTATGATGCGAAGCTCAATATCAAGGACATCGCACGCTGATCAGTACATGCTTGTACAATATGCAGCAATCTATATACTTATAATAAATCTGTAGAAGTGAAAATTCTGTACATTAAAAATATCAAAAAAATAAATGGCAGGGGGCGTTACTAGATCGACACCGAACCCAAAAATGTGATAAAAAAAAATTTTGACTGACTGTCTGTCTGTCTGTTTTTTCAGGCATCACGCAAAAACTACCGGTTCGATTACGATGAAACTTGGTATAATTATTCTTTAATATCCTGGGCACCACACTGGGTACTTTTTATCCCGGAAAAGTATATACAATAAAAAACAAACTTAATTTTGCAGTTCGATCCCTAGACCCGATTACTGTACCAACCGCAAATAATAAGTTTGTCGTAGTGTTGTCTAAATGTAGTGCTGAAGGTTGAATTTGGCTTGCACCGTTCGCAGCACACGCGTGGCGCGCGGCCGCCACGGATCGCTACCTTATATAAGGACGGAGTCTGAGCGCTGAGCGCGCGCATTACATTTTTTGAACTTTGATTTGAACGGACGTGTCGAGTGGCGAGCGTTCCTTCTTATTTTAACTGCTACTTGCAATTCTAAACCGTGCTTTTCAGTGTGACCTTTTTATTCTTTTTAGTTTTTAGAGTTATATAGGTTTAATTTGTTAAGGCGTAGGTATAGATTTTAATTTTAAAGTATATGTTATAATAATACTGGTCTTTGTAGTGTCATTATGTATTCAAAATTCTTCTAATCATTCTATGTAACCTGGTTACCTGTTACTTCAATTATAAACAAACTATAATGTACACGTCTTTTCTTTTTAACTAATACAAAATTACAACAAAACGTTATCAGCACGAGGAATAGCTCGAGTACCTATTTGTATTCAAGAAAAGTAATGCGTGTATAGTTGTTTCGTAATAATTAGGAAGTGATATTTGTGTGAATTTTTTGGGTGTGAAACCAAATAGTTTTTCCGTGTACTCTTCTGAGATGGCGAACCCAAATGGAGACACAAATGAACGAGGTATGCGTAGTTCCTCTATTCCAACGTTCACCCTACACAATAGAGAAGGGTATAGTACAGTTCCTCGTCAATATTATCTGACCCACCCTAAAAACAAACGAATTTGGACCCTCTGGCTGTAACATTAAGGTTTATTCAATTTATATGAGCTTAACAGACAAGTGCACGAGGACTTACAATCAATACAGACACGCAAATTTCATCTTTATAACGTTAGCATTAGGTTATATGACATGTTATAACTACTTGTTATAATATAATTAGTGTAATAGCTTATTTTAATGATTGCGTTCAAGTAATTCTGGTCTCGTGGTCTGTGTATAAGACTGAGAAAATTAAGGTGCGAGATCAAATCCTGCGACGATGATATTGTTTTGCTTTCAATTTAGAATTTATTCCAAAACTATTTCTTGTATTATTATAAAGAACTATAGACGGATAATCTTCAAATATAAACTTTGTAAAATGGTAATATTTTCGCATAACTTGTAATAAGTGGGTAGTTGAAAAATAAATAATTATTATTTATTATAAAACTGGTATTCAAATGCTACTAAGGGTATGCAGTGACTACGCTCAAACATATTTGACCTTGTCTTACTAAATTACAAAAACAACGTCTCTTTACCATTTTTTATTTTCTATTTTGTAGGTAGATTTTTTTATTATCATGTCTCAATGGAGTGATTATTTAAAATACAAAATAATCTATTTGCACGAGGAAAAGGTTGGCTGCTTGTGCTGTGCAAGAATAAACTTTATGAAAGTATACTATATGGTTCAAATTCTTTATAATATTGCGTCTAGCATAACAACTAAGATCAAATTTCAATGCTACTTATAAGAGTTGAGTTGGTCTTGTGGTCACTAAGGTAGTGCGGTGTTCATCGTTGTCTACGTTCGAAACCGAGTTTAACCTAAATGTAGCTTTTTGCTCAGCTGTTTTTTTTATTACACTTTTTTTTTTACATTTCTTTAATGGACGACGTAGGATCTTGTTTTTTTAAACGGGCAGTTGGTATAGAAATAAAATTAAAAAGTTGCAAGTTTAAAATGTTTATTATTTCATTAAAACACTTAGGTAAGATAAAATAAGTAAATGCTCATATATATTTCCAAATTAATATACCTACATTTTATATTAATATGCCATAATCAAATCTAACCATTTATTAACATTAAACAAGGCATGCTTATGCTTAAAAGTTTGTTATCGAGAAAATTAATTCATGTGTGAAATGCTTTACAGATTTATAGCTGCCTATATGTAGTGAATAAACATGTTATTTAAATAGAAACAATCTATTTATAACAATAACATCACCACATAATCTGCAACATTTTAATGGTTTAACAATCAATCCATTGAGCATTTACTTACATGGTGTGTTTAAAAATAGAAAATAAAA
Organism: Apamea sordens; assembly: GCA_945859715.1. NCBI lineage: Eukaryota > Metazoa > Arthropoda > Insecta > Lepidoptera > Noctuidae > Apamea > Apamea sordens. Next base: position 369,514 of record OX243990.1, on the reverse strand, counting down.
AAAATAAAATTTAAATATTCCTGGGCAAAACGGACCCACCCTTTCTTCGCGATGAGCAGGTGTCAATGCAATTTTCTGTGCCGTTTTATAATTCCTTATCCCAGCAGCGTGTAAACGCCTTCTCACTGTTTCCACTGAAATATTGTGGTTTATTGCGGTTACACGAATGGGCAAAAAATGGATTTTCAACTTGACTTGAAACAACGGTGGCGTTCGAATTCGGGACTATACTTGATGGCTTTTGCTCCTGGACGAATCCGCTGAATATTTCCATTGTCTCCATAACGTCTTAGGCATAGACTGACCGTATTTCTCTAAAACAAAAAAAAACATTTTTGGAACCGTGTATGTAACTTGTAAGGAGTGAATGTAATGGTAAAATAGCCAACTACGCGTTCGTTAATCACAATCAATAAAATAAAATAGGTATAAAAAAACACTTACTGCTATATTAAGTCGATGACCAATCTCTCTAATTCCAACATTCTACTCATGTAAAAATATGATTTTATGTTTGGTAACACCAAATTGCTTAAATATACTTATCGAGTTATGTGAAACGATTTACAAATGTGTGAGCGCAGTCACTGCTATTAGGCGTAGTGTAACTTTTGTCACTTAGATGAATTTATTATCTACCTCACGAAGCAAATATATTTTTTACTTCGTTTCCAAACATTCTTGGTAAATATAAATTCTGTGAACTTAAAGTTTTTCAATTTACCCACCTGTCTACAAGATAAGTTATTAGGCGTAAATCATATTGGTCGTTCTTTAATAATGCAAGCAATATTGTAGAAATGAAAACAAATTAAAAAAGAAACTGATAATATAGGTGGACTGTATTTTCGAACCCACATGTTGTTCTTTGCCAATCCAGCATCAAACCGCTAAGCCACAAGAACTTGTTGGAAATACGCGAAATTAATGATTGGGTTGTAATTATGTAGTGTGACTTAAAAGCTTTTCAACTTTAATGTCAACGAGATAATGATTAAAATAGCTTAACAAAATGATATATAATACCGGTGGCTCCGACAATGTTGGGTGGGTTTACCTTAACCTTACGTGTTAAAGATCAAATTTGCGTGTCTGTATTTTTACTGTATTTGTCCTTGGAGTGCTCGAGCACTTGTCTGTTAAGCTCATATAAATTGAATAAACCTTAATGTTACATTCAGAGGGTCCAAATTCGTTTGTTTTTAGGGTGGGTCAGATAATTGTGATGACAGACTGTACGTGGAAATTTAAAATGCGTAACTACCTTATGCATGAGGAGTTGTGGGAAGCGATTAATGGCTACCCAACAGGGATGAATGTTTCAAATGTCATAAAGACGAAGAGCGATCAGAAGGCATTAACAAAAATTTGCCTTACCCTTGAAGCTTCTGCAATTACGTATGTTCGAAGTGCTACCACGGCAGCTGAAGCGTGGAAGGCGTTACAAAATGCATATGAGGACAAAGGCATGGGTCGGCGTTTACATTTAGAAAGGAAGTTATACAGATTGAGACTTTGATAATAATATTGAGTCGTATATCAATGCTGTTATTTCCACTGCCCAAGATTTGGCGGATATAGACAAAGTAATAGATGATGCGTCCATTGCTGCTATTCTATTGGGAGGTCTAACGTCGAGATATGACCCATTGATTATGGCTCTCGAAAATAGTAACGTTAACGTTACCACCGAACTGGTAAAGTCAAAATTACTCAACGAAATGTCCAAGGAAAGCTCGATAACACTGGAGACAGCTATGAGGTCAAAGGTTGATACCTCCTCTGTTGAGTCTAAGTCAAAGAAAATTGTGTGTTATGGTTGTGGAGAACCTGGTCACAAGAGACCAAACTGTCCTTTAAAGAAAAAGAAGATCATGAAAAGGAAGAATCCCACTGATAAGGACTCGACCTCTTCATCTGCTTTAGGAGTAACTAATGATTACGATATGGACAAATGGTATGTTGATTCAGGCGCTACCAAACATATGACTTCAAGACGAGATTGGTTTGTAGACTTAAAGCCTATGGATATGAAGGTAACAGTTGCAAATGGGACAAAGATTGACGCTAAAGGCATCGGTAAAATATCTTTAAATACCGAAAACGCCGTCGATACAATCAGTGATGTGATTTATGTACCTAACCTGAAAACAAATCTTCTATCTGTGAAAACAGCAGTAGAAAAAGGGTTTACTGTAATGTTTGATAAATCCGGTTGTAATTTATTTAATTCAAAAACCTTCTCCTTTACAGGTGATGCGGTTCTACATGGCTCGCCCTGTGGTGGATTGTACACACTTGATTGTGCGGTAAATACTCCCCAATTTAGAGCCTATGATGTGCACTCTGATTCTATCTCAAGATATCAGGTATGGCATAAGCGTTTAGGTCATTTATGTCGCATCGGTATGAATCTGTTGAAAAATATGGAGGTTATTGATTATAAGGATGTGGATAAAAATCCATGTGTTCCTTGTGTTCAAGCGAAACAAGCTCGAAAACCGTTTAAGACGATTTCTTATGAAAGAGCAACTTCAATATTAGAATTGATCCACTCTGACTTATGTGGACCAATGTCAGTTGACTCTTTTCAGGGTAATAAATACTTATTACTTTTTATAGATGATTTTTCCAGAACTATTTTTGTATATTTTATTTCTTCGAAGACAGAGGTGAAGGCTAAGTTTTGTCACTTCCAGTCTATGGTTGAAAGACAAACTGGGGCTCAAATTAAAACAATAAGGACGGATAATGGGAAGGAATTCGTAAATAGTGAATTTTCAAGTTACCTTAGATCTTGTGATATTCAACATCAAACTACGGTACCATATAGCCCTCAGCAGAATGGAGTTGCCGAGCGCACTAATCGCTCTATTATAGAAAAGGCACGCTCTCTTATGGCTGAAAGCGATCTATCTAAAGCTTTTTGGGAAGATGCTACTCGAACGGCTGTGTACCTGAAAAATAGATGTCCACACCGTGCCTTAAATAATAAAACTCCCTACGAGTTGTGGAATGGTTGCAAACCAGACCTTAGTAATCTCAGAGTTTTTGGGTGTAGAGCTCTTATACATACACCTTCTTGTCACCGTAAGAAATTGGATCTTAAAGCTGTAGAAGCTATATTTGTAGGCTATACAGAAGATCCTAATAGTTATCTTTTTAGAAATTCATCTTGCCCTAGAACTTTACAAAAGTCTAGAGACGTTACGTTTTTTGAAGATTGTTTTTCTACTTTAAATAATAGGAATGTTAACAATAATAAGACGTCTACTGAACCTTTAGTACTTTCTAATAGTCTGCCTATACAGGAAGAAACCAGTACAGTTAAAGAGTCTTTTGAACATGCTCCAGTGGTCACTGATGAACCAGCTCCAGGCCATACTATTGTCACTGAAGATCTAACTGCTGAAACGGAACAATTTTTTGAAGCAATTGAGGAAGCAGTAGTTTCTACTAGTCATACTGATGGACAACGTAGATATCCATCAAGAGACCGGAAACCTCCTAATTACTTCTCATACCAGGTTTCTAGTAAAGCGTCAGGTGAGCCTAGAACTTATAATGAGGCTACATTTTCTGATGATGTTGATAAGTGGCAGATGGCAATGTCAGATGAATATAATTCATTAATGAAGTTGAAGACATGGAAATTGGTTGACAGAGAAAACAGGAAAGTTATACCATGTAAATGGGTTTATAAATTGAAGACAGATCCAGCAGGAAATGTTCTGAAGTACAAAGCAAGATTAGTTGCCAAGGGATTTTCCCAGACGCCAGGTGTAGATTATTTTGAGTTCATTTTTGTATGTAATTTATTTGTGAGAATTTTGATTAAGGGGGTGTGTTATAATAATACTGGTCTTTGTAGTGTCATTATGTATTCAAAATTCTTCTAATCATTCTATGTAACCTGGTTACCTGTTACTTCAATTATAAACAAACTATAATGTACACGTCTTTTCTTTTTAACTAATACAAAATTACAACAGTATAGGTAGTATATTTGATAGTGTACGTAGTGACTGTTAACGCCTAGCCCTGCGATGCGCGGGGGGGGGGGTCACCCGCTCGACCCCTACTCTGCGACCCGAGCGTATAAAAACGCGTGCGCCGGCTCATTGAACGCGACCGACAACTAGTTTTGTATTCATTCCGCATAAAAAGGAAAAAGTTACTATTGTAAAAATTGAAAGTAATAAACCGTATACTATTTTGGCATCCCGAGTTTATTTTCAGCTCCGCACACATACCTGACACACCAAGGCATATGGTCTAGCCCTAGACATTTTGGTGCCGTGACCAGGATATCAGGTTATTGGAAATTATTGTGGAAATCAAAGAGGAACAAATTGAAGGACAAGTCCAAGGATATAAGGAAATTAAAGGATAAAGTGAAGAGAGAGTAGACCAAAGGAACATTTGTACGCCAACAATTGGTGAGCCCATTCCATTTTTTTCCTGACTACCTACTTACGTTCTTTCCTAGTGCCGATATTAACAGATTTGTGGTAAAGTTTCTGATATTCTGGTGTTTTTTGTTGTATAGAACCTGGGTATTGTTTATTTTAATTACACAACGTAAAATTTGTCATATTATACAATGTCTTTAGCGGCCAGAAAAAGTGCAGAGCCAATAAAACGGCGTAGTTACATAAAGGGTAGATTGACAATTTTTAAATCGTATTTAGAAGATATTAACGATTTAGAACAACTATCAGATCAGCAAATTTCAGAGCTACGATTAAGGTTAGCTAAATTAGAAGCATGTTTTTCAACTTTCGATGATTTACAGTCCGAGATTGAAATTGAATCTGAAGATCCAAGCGAACAAATGAAAATTCGTTCCGAGATCGAAGGCCAATTTTATTCGTTAATTTCTCAAGGTCAATGCATTTTAGAAAAATTTGAAGTTCATGCTAAACGAAAAAGTATTATAGCCCATCAATCTTTTAGACAATCTGGAAGTTTCGAAAGTGCCGATGCATTTACTAGTTCTATAAAATTACCCACTATTAAGTTACCCACATTTGATGGGACTTGTAGCAAATGGTTAGAGTATAGAGATAAATACGAGGCATTAATTCACAAAAACGAAAACATTGATCCGATAAATAAATTTCATTACTTGCGATCATCATTAGAGGGTAGCGCTTCATTAATAATTAACTCATTGTCGTTTTGTTCAGATAATTACCTCGTGGCGTATGACTTACTGTGTCAACGATTTAACAACAAAAGACTTTTAATAAGTAATTATATGAAAGCATTATTTAGTATGGAAGGTGTCACTAAGGAGTCTGAAGTATCATTGCGTTTTATGATTGACAATATAACTAAGAATTTAAGAGGCTTAAAGACTTTAGAACAACCGGTAGAACACTGGGATACCATAATAATCTATTTAGCCGTAATTAAACTAGACAATGTAACTTCTAGAAAGTGGGAGGAATATAAAAGTTCCTTAGTAGATGTACCTACCCTCGAAGAATTCTTTAAATTTTTACGTGATCGAGCTGACGTAATCGAATCTAGCAGGTCGTGTAAAGCAAGTGGAAATAGTAAACATGAAAAGACCTCGCATTTGGTTGCGTCTGCTCAAACTGGCAGTAATCGTCCCTTGAGTTGTGTGGTTTGTAATCAAGATCATCGCTTGTTTGAATGCACAAAGTTTATTTCTATGAGTTTGGCAGAAAGAAACGAAGTTGTTTCAAAAAATAAATTGTGTCTTAATTGTTTTAAACCGGGTCATCGCGCATATAATTGTAAATCACGTGGCTGTCAAACATGCAAATACAAACATAATTCTCTATTGCATAGAAGTAAATCTCAAACAGCTGATGCTAACGCAAATTCGATCAGCGGTGTACCACAGGCGAGGATCGATTCGGCAGCGACTTCAATGACCGCCGAGTCCATCACTGCGCCTAAGCAACATGCGTCCGCGCCGGCGCAACTCGCAGCGGAACCGGTTTCCTTATCTACGATTGCCGCTAAACACGTACTTCTTTCAACTGCGCTAGTTAAAGTATTTAGCAAAATAGATAATAAGCATTATGTAGCACGCTTATTGTTAGATTCTGGTAGCCAAATATCGATAGTAACTGTAGATTTATGTAATAAGTTAGGGTTGTCGCGCACAGTAACTAATCAAAATATGAATATTTATGGTATAGGAAGTAGTAAGATACAAGTAGCAAACAGCTGTAAGTTAGTAATTAACGCAATGCATAACGAGTTTTCGGTAGAAGTTAACTGCATGATCTTGCCAAAAATTACGAACAGGTTACCAAATGTAAAGGTAAATGTAAACGAATTGAATATTCCGGGTGACATATTCGTGGATTTGGCGGATAGTAGATTTTATGAACCTGCCGACGTAGATATGCTAATAGGGGCAGATTTGTTCTGGGATTTAGTGACCGGTCAACAAGTAAAGTTAGGTGAAGGTCTTCCTACACTGCAGAATTCTAAGTTAGGTTGGCTTGTCACTGGTCCAGTGTATAGTAGAAATGCTCCACACTATGAAGTTAAATGTAATCTAAGTAGAAATATTAGTGAACAATTGGAAAAATTTTGGAAGGTTGAGGATGTATTAAATATAAATGAAAAACAGTACAGCACTGAAGAAGAATTTTGTGAAAAACATTTTGTAGAAAATACCTGTAGAACGAGTGACGGTAGGTTTTGTGTGAAGATGCCATTTCACACATCTCCGTCTATATTAGGTGATTCCTTAGGAATAGCGAAATCACGTTTACTCAATTTAGAAAAAAGGTTTAAAAAACAACCTATTGTAAGAAGTTCCTATAAGGAGTTTATAAGGGAATATGAACTATTGAATCACTTGTCTGAGACTTGTAAGCCTGCCTTTGCATATTATTTACCGCATCATCCAGTTATTCGCGAAAAGAGTGAAACAACAAAACTTCGTGTAGTGTTTAACGCGTCACAGCAATCAAGTAATGGGTATTCGTTAAATGATATACAAATGGTAGGTCCAGTGATTCAAGATGATTTATTCACTATATTGGTCCGGTGGAGGCAACATAAATTTGTCATGACGTCAGACATTGAAAAAATGTATAGGCAAATATTAATATCTGACAGTCAAAGACATTTGCAAATGATAATATGGAGGGATAACGAGCACGACCCGTTTAAGTATTTGAGGTTAAATACGGTTACCTACGGAACCGCGTCCGCCCCGTTTTTAAGTACTCGTTGTCTTTTGCAGTTATCAAATGAGTGTGATGATGTAGAGATCAAAGAAATAATTAAGCGTGATTTTTTCATGGACGATTTAATTACCGGGCATCAGACTGAGGAAGGATTAAATCGAATTTGTAGAATTATTACTAGAACCTTAAGTTCAGCCGGATTTAGTTTACGAAAGTTTAGATCAAATGCTACTAAGTTATTTTGTGAAAACAAGTTAAATGAAGTGCAATCAATCACTGAATTCAAAACGGTTACTAGTACTTTGGGTTTAACTTGGTCCCCTCAGTCTGATGTATTCAAATTTTGTGTAAAAATAGACAACGATCAAAAAATTACCAAGCGAAGTATATTATCTTCTATTGCAAAGATTTTCGATCCTTTAGGTCTTTTAAGTATATTTGTGATCAAGGCTAAATTAATTTTACAAAAGTTGTGGTTATGTAAATTTGGGTGGGATGACCCCGTAACTGAAGAGATACAAACTTTGTGGCATAACTTTACTAAAAGCATGAATTCTCTTATCTGTGTTGAAGTACCTAGGCATGTCATGTGTGATGACGCCGTACACATTGAAATTCATATTTTCTCTGATGCTTCTATGTATGCATATGGGACGTGTGCCTATGTGCGGTCAATCAATCGGAACGGAGACATCCATGCACAATTACTCTGCGCTAAATCAAGGGTCGCTCCATTAAAGAATCTAACGATACCTAAACTTGAGTTATGCGGCGCGTTATTGTCCGCCGAGTTAGGAAAAAGGGTGACTCACTCCTTGCGTTGTGATGTGGTTCGTTGTGTTTACTGGACAGACTCGATGATTGTTCTCGGTTGGTTGCGTACTGATCGCGCAGTTTCAAAACAATTAAAAGTGTTTGTTGCGAACAGAGTAAATAAAATTAAAAATTTAACGAAAGATAGTGAATGGCGATACGTACCAACCGGTGTAAACCTAGCTGATTACATTTCACGAGGAGTAGATCAAATGAATGATTTAGTGCAGAAATTATGGTGGAGTGGGCCGTCCTTTCTATCGTTATCAGAGGCTGATTGGCCAATTGTAGATAAAAATAAGTTAATAAATGTGCAGTTACCAGAAGTGAAACTGGTAAGTACATTGGTAACAAATGTAAATATTAAAAATACTTTACTAGAATTCGAACGTTATTCTAAGTTGAAGAGATTACAAAATACAATAGCGTACGTACTTAGATTTGTTAAGAATTGTAGAATTAAGAACCGTGAAAATAGATTTACTTGTAGTTATTTAACCGTTGATGAACTAAATGATAGCATGTTTTATTTAGTTAAACTGTCGCAGTTAGATTCATTTAGTAATGAGTATAATCAGCTATTAAAAAATAAGCCTCTAAGTAATAAAAGTAGATTATTATCTCTTAGTCCGTTTTTGGATTCTGAACTTAAGGTAATGCGAGTAGGAGGTCGTATCCGTAATTCACCTCTTCCCTATGATAAAAAGCATCCCTTACTTTTGGATTCCAATCACCGATTGTCAAGGCTTATTTTTGATTACGAACACATTAGATTATTTCACGGTGGATGTCAATTAATGGTATCAGCTGTTCGAGAAAAATATTGGGTCATTAATGCCCGTAAAATAGCTAGGAGCGTAGCTAATAGTTGTATAGTATGTAAGCGATTTAGGTTTAAGTCAATAGTGCCCATTATGGGGAACTTACCCAAGCAGCGCTTGAATCCAGGGACGCCCTTTGAAACTTCTGGAGTCGACTTAGCTGGGCCTTATCTCATAACTGATAGAAAGGGTCGCGGTTGTAAGATCAGTAAATGTTACATGTGTTTATTTGTTTGTTTTACAACTAAGGCTCTGCATTTAGAAGTTGTCAGTGACTTAAGTACTGAAGCTTTTTTATTGGCACTCAGGCGCTTTATTTCGCGGCGTTCAAAACCTAATACACTATATTGCGATAATGCGACAAATTTTTTAGGTGCTAGTAATGAACTTAATAAATTTTTATTAGTAAATAAAGTAGACATAGATAAATTTTGTTCAGATGAAGGTATGAAGTTCGCCTTCATACCACCATATGCCCCAAATTTTGGAGGATTATGGGAGGCAGGAGTAAAATCTGCCAAATTTCATATAAAAAGAGTTTTAGGGAACAGGCACTTGACATATGAAGAACTTTCCACATTATTTGTTCAAGTAGAAGCCATATTGAATTCCAGGCCTTTATTTCCTATGTCATCCGATCCTAATGATTTCCAACCCCTGACTCCTGGGCATTTTCTCGTTGGTAAACCACTGATAGCTCTTCCCTCTCCTGACTTGTCAAATGTTAATTGCAATCGACTCCACAGATACGAACAATTAGAACAGATGAGACAATGTTTTTGGATGAGATGGCAGCATGATTACGTCACTGAGCTCCAGCATCGTACCAAATGGCGTACAGCCGATATTAAATTACAAATTGGAGATATGGTCATTATTAAGGATAACAACTTACCTCCTTTAAAATGGAAAATTGGACGAATACAGGCCCTGCACTTGGGCAATGATGAAGTGGCAAGAGTAGCAGACGTGAGGACAGCAAATGGCATCGTTCGTCGTGCAGTAAATCGCTTGTGCCCTTTGCTCGACACAGGCATATGTTTGAAGGAGATACCTTCAAGGGGGGAGGATGTTAACGCCTAGCCCTGCGATGCGCGGGGGGGGGGGTCACCCGCTCGACCCCTACTCTGCGACCCGAGCGTATAAAAACGCGTGCGCCGGCTCATTGAACGCGACCGACAACTAGTTTTGTATTCATTCCGCATAAAAAGGAAAAAGTTACTATTGTAAAAATTGAAAGTAATAAACCGTATACTATTTTGGCATCCCGAGTTTATTTTCAGCTCCGCACACATACCTGACACACCAAGGCATATGGTCTAGCCCTAGACAGTGACCGTAGGTTATTTTATAATACTGTTAGGTAGGATTAGTCAGATATGTATTAGTTTTTAGGAATTTTGCTTATTTATTGAGTTTAGATTAGTTATCATCAGAAATAGGTTTATTTAGGTAGGTAGGTATTTAATTTTCTGTTATTGAGTTTTTTTTTTTTAATTAGGTAGGTACTTAGGTAAAGATATCATATAGGTACCCTCTTAATCACCACTAATGAGACACAATTGGTTTTCTTTTGTAATTATTAGCCAAAAAGGGCCCGCGAGATAGATGGCATTCTGGGGAAGCACATACATTTTATCCTGTTAGCACGTTCCCGTGGGATAATTTCCGACATCCACGCGGGCGCAGCCGCGGGCAGAAGCTAGTTTGGAAATAAATTAGTACTAAGATTCCAGCAACTAAAGAAAATTTTCTATCTATCAAATATTATATTTGCTTGTCATGTCAAAAATACGAATTACATTTTAAAAAACATTAATGACGATATTATTTGGAAAAGGTCTTTCCAGATCTCACGAAACACGGAAAGAGAAAAAAAAAGAAGAACCATTGTTCAAATCCGGTGATAGTAAAGGAGCTAACAATAAATAACCCTGAGTCAATTCTGCCAATTCCCAATAAGGTGTTTGAAAAGTTGATGTTGATGAAATAACCGCGCGATTTTTTCACTAAAAATAAGTTCAAGTACATATTTAATATGACGAGTAGGATATATTGTGCTGTTTTTGGTTGCATGAATTTTTAATTAAGCTTTATATTAGAATGCGATGTATACTTTAAAATTTTAATAATAAAGCATTTCGTACGGCTCAGTCGAGGCGCAAATATTTTTCGGTCGCATATTTATAAGACCGATTTGTTATTCAAACATAAACATGGTTTTTTAATTCAATCTACCAATCAAAAAACCACACGCATTTTTATTGAACACTTCCTATTCAATTCACAAAGTATTTTATTTGTTTATATAAAAAAGTACGAGTATATTTACAATCACAAAACTAAATGGAAACAAATGCAATTAAAATGCTGGAGGCGGGCAGCCCTATCGCACGTTTACGTACCGCGCGGCTGTAGGCAATTATTTCAAAGATACGGCCGAGTTACAATACTGTATAGATAATAATTATTACCTTGCCATTGTGTTTTTAACCGACTTCTAAAAACGGAGGACGTTCTCAATTCGGATGTTTGTATTTTTTTTTATGTTTGTTCGCGCATAACTCCGTCGCTTGCCAACCGATTTGAAAAAATATTTTTTTGTTGGAAAGGGTATACTTCCCAAATGGTCCCATAGAAATTTCGACAAGATCTGATGATGAGTTTCGGAGACAGACAACGGAACTCTTCAATAAATGCCAGCAAATCAACGGCTATTGCTGCTATCGCTTATGTATGTATTGTTTACGCAATCACACAACATAACGTCACGCCTGTACGCTCTAAAGGGGTACGCAGATGTGTTCAGTACACCACGGTACACCCTTATTTCTGTCAAAGTTGTTATTGGGGTACCTCTAATCTTGTAAGTATATACGAATTTGTGTGGGGTAGGTACAACTAAAAAGAGAAAAATTAAAACTTTTTGAAAAAAAAACCACCGACTTCTAAAAACGACACTACAAAGTGAAAAATAACTTTAATTTCGGAAGTCGGTGTCGTTGGGTTCGCATTTTCGTTGTTTGACACCGACTTCCGAAATTAAAGTTATGTTTCACTTTGTAGTGTCGTTTTTGGAAGTCGGTTGTTTTTTGCTTTTTCAAAAAAGTTTTTCATTAAATGAAAATAAATAACACTACTAAGAACATTCAACATTTAGGTACTCGCCTTAGGTTTAGGTTTAGGCACGTGCAGCGTAGGTTTGGTGACGAAGTCGCTCTTATCGAAGTCTAGTAGGTTAGGGTTGGACGCGTGGATGTAGTTGATGGGCTTCGGCAGCCGGCGCGACTTGGGGCCCTCGTCCGCGCCCTCCACCGTGACGCGCGGCGGCGAGGGGCCCGGCGGCGAGGGGCCCGGCGGCGAGGGGCCCGGGGCCGCGGGTGGCGAGGCGGGCGGGTTCACGCGCCGGTAGCTGCGGTAGTGCTCCGTGGGCACGGGCACGCCGGCCTGCGCCTTCTGTGGGAAACGATTCCTTTACAGCAACTACAATTCTGCTATTCGAGCATTAGCGATGGCATTAGCATTGGATGTGTGCGAGGCTACGGCGGGCGCGCGGCCGAGCCGCTCACCTTGAGCTTGGCGTCGTCCTTGCTCTTGTTGCGGTAGAAGAAGCGCAGGTACTTGCGGTCGAGGCTGGTGGAGGAGTGCGGCACGTTCTCGTGCGACTCGCTGCGCTGCATGCGATGCGTCAGTTTCTTCAGCGACCCGAACTTGGACTTGTCCTTGTCCTTGTCGCGGTCACGGGAGCGCTCGCGCTCCTTGTGAGGACTCTCTGTGTCCGACTCTGTTTCGGAGTAGTCGGTCTCGGAGAATTGCTTCGATACGTCCGTCTGAAAGTATGAATATAAGTAAGTGTGGGACAAGACACCTTAGAGTATATAACACTGGAGAAGGCATAAGCCATATTTTGAACAAAAAAGTCCGTAATTTGTTGCGGAGGACGCTGTAGCTGCTACAAAAAAAAAACAAAAGCTGCTGCCCTGAAAGAGGAGCCCATGTCGATATTCATTCGGAATTTTAACTAAATCCATGAAATAAAACGGTTGATGCATAAAATAGTTTAATTTTAATATAACTACAATTTAATAAAAGTAACTGTTCGGAGGCAGCGAAATCATGGAAACAAAAAAGCTCGAAAAGTGTTTAGCTTTGTCACGTCGCAGGCCAGCTTCTTCGTTAAAATTTATAATAATCTCAATAATAAAATAAGTAAAACAAAAAAAAAAAATTTTCAAATTATAAAACCAAATACTTCGATTCTAATAATTAAAAAAAAAAATTTTTTAACCCTTTAACAGCCTACGTCGGATTAATCCGACAAATATTTTCGGGCCCATTTCGCCAGAGTCGTGTATTTACGACCAACATATCACTGCTCGTTTAATCAGCTTTTTTAATTAATTACGCTGTATTCTATCAAAAATATGTTTATATTAGGTAAACAGTTAACTAAGTAATCATTTACAGTTTAATAAACTTTAGTCTCTTAATTAGAAGTCCTAAAAATAATGTCCAAAGTTAGATGAATTACTAACATTATTTTTAGAAAATTGTATTGATGTGCAACGCCCATGAGGACAATATCCGACATGAGGGACGGGACATATGCCAAGATTTACCGATACAAAAATAAACATAAATTAAAATATTTCTCGTTATACTGACTAATTAACTTGAAAACAAATACAGCAATTGTTAATAAAAAAAAATTTTACAAATATTTATGAGTATTTCATTTAATTCCTTTAAAATTAAGTAAATTTACTTGTGAAATGTCAGCGACTGAATTGATGGTTCCCATCCCTAGCCTACATGTTCCGAAACTTACTTTGTTAGTACCCTTTGCGCCACAGTCGGATAAAGACGACCGCTTCCTACGTCATAAACGAGTACCGACTTCTGGAATTTTCCATCAGTGTTGTGCTTGTGCTGTGCATGTAGTTTTACTTTCGTATGTCGATAAATGTGAGAAGAAAAACTATTGAGTTCACAACTCCCTCAATATGGGTATCAAATGAAAGGGCTTGACTAGTAGAATACTATGTATAGTCCCCCGACGGGACAACATTTAATCAAAAAAATTCATATGTACTTACGTAGGGTCATAATTTCAAGGTTATTTTTTTCTTTAGGGTTTCAAGTTTATACTTTTTCTGTTCTATTTGTGGCTATTTTATCAATAGTTTTTTTAAAATTGTTTTAGGCTTTTTACATTCATGCTATTTTTATTATTATTTTGTGTCGGGGTTTTTAAATGTACAATTTAATTTTTATTGTGAATAGCCTAAGTACTAATTAATTTTGTTTTACTGGCTTACGAAAAATGCCGAATTGTTTCGTAAGGTAAGTAGTATTCAAGTAGGTACCTATATCTCCACCAAGCTAAGTTTGTCAGTATAATATAATAGTAAAAACAATATCTAAATGCAAAGTAAAATCTAACAAACATTTGTTTACTTTTTTAGTCATAGCGAATCCTTTTTTGCAGTCCGTACCTCAGCGTCAGTGTGACGTAATCGAGGTGCAAACTTAGCTTGGTCGAGTTGTAGTTGTTAGTTAACCACGCTCGCAAATGCAAATTGCGTTATTAAAACGAAATATCGACATCGAAAAGTTAAGTATTGCACATCCCTCTTTGTTGTAGGTATTTATTTTTCGATTCACTGTGCCGGGCGCTGGGGGCACGCCAACTGATATGAAGTCGGGCGGTTAAAAGGTTAACAACAAAAATAAGTAAAGGCTGATTTTTCCAACGCCAGATAATTTTAACAGAGGAATAATTTTGAATTCTTGACAGTTCTTGCATATAAAAACTGTCAGACGTCAATTTTATTTCAGGAATAAAAATTATCTGTTGATTGAAAAATCAGCCTTTATAGGAATTAGCTATTTTTGTTGTAAAAAAAAAAATATTATGTTTAAGAAATTATCGACATGTCAATTTTGGTTTCAAACATGACCTCAACCCTTCGGTAGTCTCGCTTGCGTTTTTACTAGAAAACATAATTGAATATGAAGTGCATGTCAATTTTGTTGATTTAACGTAAGAGAAAAATATTTTGAACTTTAATGAACATAAAAACGAGGTGTAACGAGACTCGATGAGGTCACAAAAGCAATGCGTAAGAAATGCTCGGTTCATGCCATGTTTTTTGTTGAATCATGGTTGAAAAATCGAAATGTATTATGAGGACAGGATTTTGAATTTTAATAAAAATATGACTAATTATTATAAAAAATATTTGAATGTAAAACGTTATTCCATCTTTATTTAATTTTGACGTATTTGAACGATTTTACAGGATATAACACATTTTCACAAAGTTCCGCGCGCCTTGAAAACTGTAGGGACTACAGGTAGCAGTAATGCTAGCAGTGCACAATGCACGTAGTGTAGTGCGCACTCACGTGCGTGGCCAGCGACGGCAGCAGCGTGGCGCGGTGGATGAGCTGGATCCAGGCGAGCTGCGCGTCGCGCGAGTCGGCCGCGAAGTAGAAGGCGGTGCCGGTGTGGTACACCTTGAAGGCGTGCGCGCGCGACTTCACCTCGCCGGCCGCCGCCACCGTGAAGCCCTCCAGGTAGATCATGCAGTCCGCCTTCGAGCACTGCGGGGGAACGAAAGTGGACATATGAACGAGTTTATAGAACAAACGTGTAGCCCGTTCGGCAATACCAGACCAGAAGGCGTGCGTGATAGTCATGGCCGTATATGGCACACACAAATTCTGCTCGACGTGTTGCCGTTTTCTACTATCGAAGACAGAAGAAATAAATCTAGAAATAAATTCAATTAAAATCTAGGTACAATAAGTTTGATGATAAGGACAAAGATTCTCCAAGGAGCCGACATCGCGTGGTCGCCCCGGGCCAAGTACCTAGCGGTAACCACCGACCGTCGGCTCCCAAAGGGCCGCCCGGCGCAGCTCGCCCGCCCCCGCTCCCGTCCCGCCTCCCGGCGCGCGTCAAGTTGGGCGTGTACAAGCTGTACATACGCCCGATACTGACGTACGCTGCCCCGGCATGGTTCGCCCTCACGAGCGAATCGAGCCGAAGGACGCTCCGCGCAACAACACTTATCGCTGCGGACAAGTGTTGACGCTCCTCGCTGCGTGAGGAACCATGTCATCCAGCGTGACTTCGGGATTGAGAGCCTGGGATGAGTTTGTGCGGCGCCTCGCGAAGGGAATGTTCGCGCGTGCCGGCGCATCGGCCTGGCCGCATGTCCAGGGCAGTGCGCCCCACCGCGCGCCCGACGCGAGCCCTCCCCGCGACCTGCTAGCGGACGACGCCCCCACTGCACCGGACTGACGCCTCTAGTGAGCCGCACCCAGGTTACACGCGGCTCACGAGAGGCTCACTCACAATTGAACTCCACACACATTACATACATTCGCTGCGTAGCGTGTCCTAAGTTAATATAGGCACGTTACGCAGCGAGCACAGACAACCATTACTATACAGACGCCCAAACTCACACGCGTAGGCGCAGCGCGGGCCGCGATACGCGTAGACACTGGGCAGTGTTACACAACACAATACCGCCCACACACACACGACTGCTCCTTAGCTCGGAACGTAACCGGCTGGCTCTGGAAACGGGACAGGCGGGAACAATACACCTATATTCTGTAGGCCGCCCGCGCGTTGCATACAGCTAATCGGTCTAGAGTCGGGGCCTCACCTCGGGCGTGCGGTAGGCGTACAGCAGGCTGTGCGTGAGCAGCAGGTGGCGCCGGGCCCAGCGCGGCTGCGCGGCCGTGCGCGCGCGCACACGCTGCCACACGCCGCCCGCGCGTTGCATACAGCTAATCGGTCTAGAGTCGGGGCCTCACCTCGGGCGTGCGGTAGGCGTACAGCAGGCTGTGCGTGAGCAGCAGGTGGCGCCGGGCCCAGCGCGGCTGCGCGGCCGTGCGCGCGCGCACACGCTGCCACACGCCGCCCGCGCGTTGCATACAGCTAATCGGTCTAGAGTCGGGGCCTCACCTCGGGCGTGCGGTAGGCGTACAGCAGGCTGTGCGTGAGCAGCAGGTGGCGCCGGGCCCAGCGCGGCTGCGCGGCCGTGCGCGCGCGCACACGCTGCCACACGCCGCCCGCGCGTTGCATACAGCTAATCGGTCTAGAGTCGGGGCCTCACCTCGGGCGTGCGGTAGGCGTACAGCAGGCTGTGCGTGAGCAGCAGGTGGCGCCGGGCCCAGCGCGGCTGCGCGGCCGTGCGCGCGCGCACACGCTGCCACACGCCGCCCGCGCGTTGCATACAGCTAATCGGTCTAGAGTCGGGGCCTCACCTCGGGCGTGCGGTAGGCGTACAGCAGGCTGTGCGTGAGCAGCAGGTGGCGCCGGGCCCAGCGCGGCTGCGCGGCCGTGCGCGCGCGCACACGCTGCCACACGCCGCCCGCGCGTTGCATACAGCTAATCGGTCTAGAGTCGGGGCCTCACCTCGGGCGTGCGGTAGGCGTACAGCAGGCTGTGCGTGAGCAGCAGGTGGCGCCGGGCCCAGCGCGGCTGCGCGGCCGTGCGCGCGCGCACACGCTGCCACACGCCGCCCGCGCGTTGCATACAGCTAATCGGTCTAGAGTCGGGGCCTCACCTCGGGCGTGCGGTAGGCGTACAGCAGGCTGTGCGTGAGCAGCAGGTGGCGCCGGGCCCAGCGCGGCTGCGCGGCCGTGCGCGCGCGCACACGCTGCCACACGCCGCCCGCGCGTTGCATACAGCTAATCGGTCTAGAGTCGGGGCCTCACCTCGGGCGTGCGGTAGGCGTACAGCAGGCTGTGCGTGAGCAGCAGGTGGCGCCGGGCCCAGCGCGGCTGCGCGGCCGTGCGCGCGCGCACACGCTGCCACACGCCGCCCGCGCGTTGCATACAGCTAATCGGTCTAGAGTCGGGGCCTCACCTCGGGCGTGCGGTAGGCGTACAGCAGGCTGTGCGTGAGCAGCAGGTGGCGCCGGGCCCAGCGCGGCTGCGCGGCCGTGCGCGCGCGCACACGCTGCCACACGCCGCCCGCGCGTTGCATACAGCTAATCGGTCTAGAGTCGGGGCCTCACCTCGGGCGTGCGGTAGGCGTACAGCAGGCTGTGCGTGAGCAGCAGGTGGCGCCGGGCCCAGCGCGGCTGCGCGGCCGTGCGCGCGCGCACACGCTGCCACACGCCGCCCGCGCGTTGCATACAGCTAATCGGTCTAGAGTCGGGGCCTCACCTCGGGCGTGCGGTAGGCGTACAGCAGGCTGTGCGTGAGCAGCAGGTGGCGCCGGGCCCAGCGCGGCTGCGCGGCCGTGCGCGCGCGCACACGCTGCCACACGCCGCCCGCGCGTTGCATACAGCTAATCGGTCTAGAGTCGGGGCCTCACCTCGGGCGTGCGGTAGGCGTACAGCAGGCTGTGCGTGAGCAGCAGGTGGCGCCGGGCCCAGCGCGGCTGCGCGGCCGTGCGCGCGCGCACACGCTGCCACACGCCGCCCGCGCGTTGCATACAGCTAATCGGTCTAGAGTCGGGGCCTCACCTCGGGCGTGCGGTAGGCGTACAGCAGGCTGTGCGTGAGCAGCAGGTGGCGCCGGGCCCAGCGCGGCTGCGCGGCCGTGCGCGCGCGCACACGCTGCCACACGCCGCCCGCGCGTTGCATACAGCTAATCGGTCTAGAGTCGGGGCCTCACCTCGGGCGTGCGGTAGGCGTACAGCAGGCTGTGCGTGAGCAGCAGGTGGCGCCGGGCCCAGCGCGGCTGCGCGGCCGTGCGCGCGCGCACACGCTGCCACACGCCGCCCGCGCGTTGCATACAGCTAATCGGTCTAGAGTCGGGGCCTCACCTCGGGCGTGCGGTAGGCGTACAGCAGGCTGTGCGTGAGCAGCAGGTGGCGCCGGGCCCAGCGCGGCTGCGCGGCCGTGCGCGCGCGCACACGCTGCCACACGCCGCCCGCGCGTTGCATACAGCTAATCGGTCTAGAGTCGGGGCCTCACCTCGGGCGTGCGGTAGGCGTACAGCAGGCTGTGCGTGAGCAGCAGGTGGCGCCGGGCCCAGCGCGGCTGCGCGGCCGTGCGCGCGCGCACACGCTGCCACACGCCGCCCGCGCGTTGCATACAGCTAATCGGTCTAGAGTCGGGGCCTCACCTCGGGCGTGCGGTAGGCGTACAGCAGGCTGTGCGTGAGCAGCAGGTGGCGCCGGGCCCAGCGCGGCTGCGCGGCCGTGCGCGCGCGCACACGCTGCCACACGCCGCCCGCGCGTTGCATACAGCTAATCGGTCTAGAGTCGGGGCCTCACCTCGGGCGTGCGGTAGGCGTACAGCAGGCTGTGCGTGAGCAGCAGGTGGCGCCGGGCCCAGCGCGGCTGCGCGGCCGTGCGCGCGCGCACACGCTGCCACACGCCGCCCGCGCGTTGCATACAGCTAATCGGTCTAGAGTCGGGGCCTCACCTCGGGCGTGCGGTAGGCGTACAGCAGGCTGTGCGTGAGCAGCAGGTGGCGCCGGGCCCAGCGCGGCTGCGCGGCCGTGCGCGCGCGCACACGCTGCCACACGCCGCCCGCGCGTTGCATACAGCTAATCGGTCTAGAGTCGGGGCCTCACCTCGGGCGTGCGGTAGGCGTACAGCAGGCTGTGCGTGAGCAGCAGGTGGCGCCGGGCCCAGCGCGGCTGCGCGGCCGTGCGCGCGCGCACACGCTGCCACACGCCGCCCGCGCGTTGCATACAGCTAATCGGTCTAGAGTCGGGGCCTCACCTCGGGCGTGCGGTAGGCGTACAGCAGGCTGTGCGTGAGCAGCAGGTGGCGCCGGGCCCAGCGCGGCTGCGCGGCCGTGCGCGCGCGCACACGCTGCCACACGCCGCCCGCGCGTTGCATACAGCTAATCGGTCTAGAGTCGGGGCCTCACCTCGGGCGTGCGGTAGGCGTACAGCAGGCTGTGCGTGAGCAGCAGGTGGCGCCGGGCCCAGCGCGGCTGCGCGGCCGTGCGCGCGCGCACACGCTGCCACACGCCGCCCGCGCGTTGCATACAGCTAATCGGTCTAGAGTCGGGGCCTCACCTCGGGCGTGCGGTAGGCGTACAGCAGGCTGTGCGTGAGCAGCAGGTGGCGCCGGGCCCAGCGCGGCTGCGCGGCCGTGCGCGCGCGCACACGCTGCCACACGCCGCCCGCGCGTTGCATACAGCTAATCGGTCTAGAGTCGGGGCCTCACCTCGGGCGTGCGGTAGGCGTACAGCAGGCTGTGCGTGAGCAGCAGGTGGCGCCGGGCCCAGCGCGGCTGCGCGGCCGTGCGCGCGCGCACACGCTGCCACACGCCGCCCGCGCGTTGCATACAGCTAATCGGTCTAGAGTCGGGGCCTCACCTCGGGCGTGCGGTAGGCGTACAGCAGGCTGTGCGTGAGCAGCAGGTGGCGCCGGGCCCAGCGCGGCTGCGCGGCCGTGCGCGCGCGCACACGCTGCCACACGCCGCCCGCGCGTTGCATACAGCTAATCGGTCTAGAGTCGGGGCCTCACCTCGGGCGTGCGGTAGGCGTACAGCAGGCTGTGCGTGAGCAGCAGGTGGCGCCGGGCCCAGCGCGGCTGCGCGGCCGTGCGCGCGCGCACACGCTGCCACACGCCGCCCGCGCGTTGCATACAGCTAATCGGTCTAGAGTCGGGGCCTCACCTCGGGCGTGCGGTAGGCGTACAGCAGGCTGTGCGTGAGCAGCAGGTGGCGCCGGGCCCAGCGCGGCTGCGCGGCCGTGCGCGCGCGCACACGCTGCCACACGCCGCCCGCGCGTTGCATACAGCTAATCGGTCTAGAGTCGGGGCCTCACCTCGGGCGTGCGGTAGGCGTACAGCAGGCTGTGCGTGAGCAGCAGGTGGCGCCGGGCCCAGCGCGGCTGCGCGGCCGTGCGCGCGCGCACACGCTGCCACACGCCGCCCGCGCGTTGCATACAGCTAATCGGTCTAGAGTCGGGGCCTCACCTCGGGCGTGCGGTAGGCGTACAGCAGGCTGTGCGTGAGCAGCAGGTGGCGCCGGGCCCAGCGCGGCTGCGCGGCCGTGCGCGCGCGCACACGCTGCCACACGCCGCCCGCGCGTTGCATACAGCTAATCGGTCTAGAGTCGGGGCCTCACCTCGGGCGTGCGGTAGGCGTACAGCAGGCTGTGCGTGAGCAGCAGGTGGCGCCGGGCCCAGCGCGGCTGCGCGGCCGTGCGCGCGCGCACACGCTGCCACACGCCGCCCGCGCGTTGCATACAGCTAATCGGTCTAGAGTCGGGGCCTCACCTCGGGCGTGCGGTAGGCGTACAGCAGGCTGTGCGTGAGCAGCAGGTGGCGCCGGGCCCAGCGCGGCTGCGCGGCCGTGCGCGCGCGCACACGCTGCCACACGCCGCCCGCGCGTTGCATACAGCTAATCGGTCTAGAGTCGGGGCCTCACCTCGGGCGTGCGGTAGGCGTACAGCAGGCTGTGCGTGAGCAGCAGGTGGCGCCGGGCCCAGCGCGGCTGCGCGGCCGTGCGCGCGCGCACACGCTGCCACACGCCGCCCGCGCGTTGCATACAGCTAATCGGTCTAGAGTCGGGGCCTCACCTCGGGCGTGCGGTAGGCGTACAGCAGGCTGTGCGTGAGCAGCAGGTGGCGCCGGGCCCAGCGCGGCTGCGCGGCCGTGCGCGCGCGCACACGCTGCCACACGCCGCCCGCGCGTTGCATACAGCTAATCGGTCTAGAGTCGGGGCCTCACCTCGGGCGTGCGGTAGGCGTACAGCAGGCTGTGCGTGAGCAGCAGGTGGCGCCGGGCCCAGCGCGGCTGCGCGGCCGTGCGCGCGCGCACACGCTGCCACACGCCGCCCGCGCGTTGCATACAGCTAATCGGTCTAGAGTCGGGGCCTCACCTCGGGCGTGCGGTAGGCGTACAGCAGGCTGTGCGTGAGCAGCAGGTGGCGCCGGGCCCAGCGCGGCTGCGCGGCCGTGCGCGCGCGCACACGCTGCCACACGCCGCCCGCGCGTTGCATACAGCTAATCGGTCTAGAGTCGGGGCCTCACCTCGGGCGTGCGGTAGGCGTACAGCAGGCTGTGCGTGAGCAGCAGGTGGCGCCGGGCCCAGCGCGGCTGCGCGGCCGTGCGCGCGCGCACACGCTGCCACACGCCGCCCGCGCGTTGCATACAGCTAATCGGTCTAGAGTCGGGGCCTCACCTCGGGCGTGCGGTAGGCGTACAGCAGGCTGTGCGTGAGCAGCAGGTGGCGCCGGGCCCAGCGCGGCTGCGCGGCCGTGCGCGCGCGCACACGCTGCCACACGCCGCCCGCGCGTTGCATACAGCTAATCGGTCTAGAGTCGGGGCCTCACCTCGGGCGTGCGGTAGGCGTACAGCAGGCTGTGCGTGAGCAGCAGGTGGCGCCGGGCCCAGCGCGGCTGCGCGGCCGTGCGCGCGCGCACACGCTGCCACACGCCGCCCGCGCGTTGCATACAGCTAATCGGTCTAGAGTCGGGGCCTCACCTCGGGCGTGCGGTAGGCGTACAGCAGGCTGTGCGTGAGCAGCAGGTGGCGCCGGGCCCAGCGCGGCTGCGCGGCCGTGCGCGCGCGCACACGCTGCCACACGCCGCCCGCGCGTTGCATACAGCTAATCGGTCTAGAGTCGGGGCCTCACCTCGGGCGTGCGGTAGGCGTACAGCAGGCTGTGCGTGAGCAGCAGGTGGCGCCGGGCCCAGCGCGGCTGCGCGGCCGTGCGCGCGCGCACACGCTGCCACACGCCGCCCGCGCGTTGCATACAGCTAATCGGTCTAGAGTCGGGGCCTCACCTCGGGCGTGCGGTAGGCGTACAGCAGGCTGTGCGTGAGCAGCAGGTGGCGCCGGGCCCAGCGCGGCTGCGCGGCCGTGCGCGCGCGCACACGCTGCCACACGCCGCCCGCGCGTTGCATACAGCTAATCGGTCTAGAGTCGGGGCCTCACCTCGGGCGTGCGGTAGGCGTACAGCAGGCTGTGCGTGAGCAGCAGGTGGCGCCGGGCCCAGCGCGGCTGCGCGGCCGTGCGCGCGCGCACACGCTGCCACACGCCGCCCGCCGCGCCGCGCGCCGCCAGCGCACGCGCCGGCACCGATCGCCGCTCTATACATATATAATGTTCTAATTACACGCAGTTTGGAACATTATGTGCTCATAAAAATGTTATTACTGACAAGATATCGCGATAATTTTTGACGTGACAACGTCTTATAATTCGATGGAGCCGGCTGCACGCACGAAAAAACAAGACTCATACGGCGTTACCTCGCTCTGAGGCGTTTCATTTAAGGCTTGAAGTGCAAGCGAGAGCGCGGAACGAGCGACAAAGAGGCACAATCGGCCTCCGCTTTCGGCAGCGTTCGACATCTATCTCTCTCCTAATTGAGTGAGCGATGCGTCCGCGTGTATCAGTATTTTCTTATGACGTTGTCACGTTCAACTATCGTCAGTAAACCGACTTTACAGACAACCGATTTTTTTTTTTCAACATGAATATCACAATACGAAAGTAAACTCACTAGCAAGAATGGAACTCTTCTTCTTCAAGCTCCTGGACTTGGAGGTGGGGAAGATGCCCCTGACGGCGCTGGTGGGCGAGAGCGCGTGGCCGCGCGTGGGCGTGGCGTCGCTGTGCGCCTGCGCACCCATCACGATGTCGCCCGCGCCCGCCCGGCCCGGCGGCGGCGAGCGGCGCCGCAGGGACCCGCCGGGCCCCGCGCCGGGCCCCACGCTGGGCCCCGCGGCCCCCGGCTCGCTGGCGGTACTGTTGATGGCAGGCATCTCGCGCCGCTCGCTCGGGATCACGCGGATGTCGTGCTTCGTGATGTGCCGAAGGGGAACGGATATCTGAAGTACAATGATTGAGTATGTTACTAGAGTTACAGTTAGATGTTACAGTCTACGTCGCCGCGAATCTCTTAGGGAACTATTTAAAAGGGTTAATATTATGACGGTACCTTGCCAATTCATTTATGAAAATATTATGTATGTAAGAAAAAATCAACATCTTTTTAATAAAATAAGTGATAAACATAATTTTAATACTAGAAATAAAGATAAATTAGATCAACCTTTTTTCAGATTATCTAAAGTACATACATCTTTTATGGGGTACTGTGTTAAATTTTACAACAAAATACCTTGTGAAATATTGCAATTAAATGAAAGAAAATTTAAAACTTACATTAAAATTACACTTTGTGAAACATGCTGGTCCTGCTCCACAGGACAATCTCTAGAGTCTAGACAAAATCAAACTGGTTGCTAATGTAATTGTATAATTTATTCTTCTTTTTTTTTAGTCTCTTTGACATCAGATTTACATTCTGTAATTACTTAAAGTCACACCCGGACTTATTACTCCTTATTTATTTATGAAAATAGTCTACTCTTGGAATGTTTGTAAATATGTGAGCACCATGTATCTATCACCTAGTCAA
Source organism: Apamea sordens (assembly GCA_945859715.1). Classification (NCBI taxonomy): domain Eukaryota; kingdom Metazoa; phylum Arthropoda; class Insecta; order Lepidoptera; family Noctuidae; genus Apamea; species Apamea sordens. The sequence goes on along the minus strand of OX243990.1, from coordinate 345,334 downwards.
TTTATATGTCATGGTTTCATAAATTCATTTTAATTCTTTTACCTATTGTGGTATAGTAATTTTATTTTTAGGTGCATCGTCTTAGAATAGAATAGAATAGAATAGGTCTTTATTTGCTTAGAATGTAGGTACAAAAAATAAGTTGTAAAATTATATAATAGGATCCATGTACATTCTGCCTTAATATAGCATGCAAATTTATACAAAATACGAGAAAATAATTACTACTACATAACTAAAGATTATCATTTAGGAAATCCTGTACAGAATAATAACATTTTTCTAATAGTAATTCTGTGAAGCGTTTTTTAAATTTATGCAACGGTAAATTTTTAATTTGGTCAGGTATTTTATTAAATATTACAGGAGCCATACAAATCACATTTCTTTTTAATAAGCTAGTTTTAAATACACCCGTGCATAGTAGATTCTGGTATTGAGATCTCATAGCTGTACTTCGTTTTCTAGTTTCGATCAAAGTTGGAAATAGACATCGATTGGTCATTACAAATATTGCTATTTCAAAGATGTAAAGGCATGGGAAAGTTAACAATTTGTGAGACTTAAATATAGGTACGCAACTGTCAGTTACTTTAAGACCAAATATTGCTCGCAGGCAGCGCTTTTGGGCTTTAAAAATGCTTTCGCGTTCACTACAGTGACCCCAAAATATTATACCAAATCTTAAGATAGAGATAACTAGACCATGGTAAGCCACTAGTATAGTTGGTAAATTTACTTTTTTTGCTAGGTTGTATAACATAAACGCAGCTGTGCTTAAACGGTCTTCACATATAATTATATAATTAATGTATGCAAAATATTGTAAAACATTTTAAAAGAGTAACGGTGGAGTTTCTTGCCCATTCTTCTCCATACGAAAACTACCTTTTGGAAGGGGCGATTAGAATCAATTTTATTTTAATCTTAATTTTGACGTTCAAAAGTGCCTTTAATGTGCCTATTTGAAATAAATGATTTGACTTTGACCATCTAGTAATGAGACGCGTAAACATTCCGCCCACCAAGAACCTTCTGTTCTTCTTAACACCACCCACCGTGCCAAAATCGTCTTCCCTTATGCGGTGTCTAGGCGGGGCAGTAATATGATCTTTGATAAAGGTCTGTTGAAGGTAGATCCTTTACCCTTCAGTCCAGCTACTCTAGCTTCTCCGTCTGGCCCTAGATGTACTGTGTAATACGAGCTAGTAACCACTTAGCTGGTGGTAAATTGTCATCTTTTACGGTCGACCGCGCTACGGTAGATTTCTACCGCTGACAGCCGACCGCTACAAGGTAGAATTCTACCATTTTAAACATAGTACGATATGATGTCATTAATGTCGAATTCTTTCTAACACAGGATGTTTCTAATACCCTTTCTCTTTTTTACTCGAATCTAAAGACGTTTCTTCATGCTAAAAATACGACAATAGTTCGAGAAAGGTTCATGCAAATTAAAAAAATAAATGTCAAACTTGTCAAAGTCAGTTGTTGGTTTTCGCGCGCTAAGCAGACTGTTATTGTGCGAAATAAAATATATGTTTACAGTTTTTTACGGATTTGAGTGATTATTTGTGAGTAAATTACAGATTTATTGGATAATAATTATAATATAGTTTATGTGTGTGCAATCGGATTTTAACCTGAGGATAAGTATATTAGCGATCTCATGGCGGCATGGAAGGAGCGACTATCGCAACCCAGCGCAGGGCACGCCACGATAGCGGCGGTAAGACCCCTCTTTGAGGAGTGGCTAGAGAGACGTCACGGCGTTCTCACTTACCGCCTGACGCAGGTCCTCTCCGGACACGGATGTTTCGGGAGGTTCCTGCACATCATCGGGCGGGAGGAGACGCCCGGGTGTCACCACTGTCAGGATCCCCCAGAGGACACGGTGGAGCATACGGTGGAGGTCTGCCCTGCTTGGGCAAAGCACCGCCGTGTCCTCGTAGAGGCGATCGGCAGCGGCGGCGACCTCTCGCGTCCGGCCCTGGTTCAAGCCATGGTCCGGGGCGAGAGGGAGTGGGAGGCAGTCACCTCCTTCTGCGAAGCAGTCATGCTAGCGAAGGAGGTGGCGGGGTGGGCGAGGGAACGCACCTTGCGCACCTCACGCCTCAGCCGCCGCGGGAGACGCTCCGGGCGTCGGGAGCCGCGTGACTCCCGGCCACCGTAGGCCCGGGCCTGCGGGCGGAGAGTAATGGGTAACTCTCCGTCCGATCAGGACCAGGCCTGTGCCGGACGGCGTGTACGTGTTCCACGCGCGCCTCAAAGAGATGTCAGCAAGATTGACGGGGCCCGATAGGGCCGAAGCCTGCCAGTGTAGCGGGAACATCCGAAAGGGTTATCGCTGCCCTGGAACATAAAGGGCTAAGAAAGGAACACGGGTGGGTTTTAGTCAGTAAGAGTCTGACACTCCCTTCTGCTCCACCCAGAGCGGGAGGAGTCATTTGATGATTTCCAATCCTGGAAAAAAAAGGGTAAGTATATTGTATAAATAAAAGTATACAAAAACCAGAAATGTTATATCCGTTTTTACGTAAGTGGAAATTCCTTCACTAAATCCCATATTTTTCTGTAATATATAAACCTATCCACATAATATTTAGACATAATATGTGACAATAGGAACCTAGCTTTCAAATAGTAACAACATTTTTAATTTACGTGAAAGGGTATAGTTGTAATATTATGTAAATTATTAAATTTGGGTGAAAAATTAGTCACCGTCAGCAAACGTTTCGTGAAGTACGTTTCTTTTATTTTATCGTACGTAGATAGAACCCGTCCACCATTAAAAGTCATAAAATATATATGTTACCGATTTGCTAATAAATCGTTCAACTGTCCTATGGGTCTTGAGTTGAGGCAAGCTTCGATTTAAGTCAGTAAAGTTGACATTTCTTCAAATGTTAAGGTTGAAGCACCAATTGTCTTTGTTTGTGTGTTTCTGCTCCTGTAGCAGCCGCCCCAGCACAGCCCACCGTGCTAGGAAGATGGGATGGTGCGAGGGTGTCAACACAGGTTGCTTCCCACACCAAAGGCCTACCCAACTTCCAAGGCATTATGGTCATTCCATCGGGCCTGTTTCCATCGTCGCGTGCCAAGCCATTGGGTTCTAAAACAGCTGGCACCAAGACACAAGACAAGACACAAGACACGGACGGAGACAAGATCCCGACGGACGATGTCGTTAATGCTGGCGTGCCTTGCCATCCGTCTAGCGCTCTTGCTGCAGGATAGTCCATGGTGTCTGCATTGACAGCGATGTGGAGCTCCGCAAGGAGCGCCCAGACGCAAACATGTAGCGAGCCGGAATGTGGTGTCATCCAGCATAGTGCCTATATTAGGTGACGGTAGCGCCTGAAGCCAGGTCCGACTCCCATTCACCCACAGCCAGCAGGCGGGCACGCTCAGCAGTATTGGTGGACGTATTAATAAGTTTATTCCCTACCAACCTGCAGAGCGGCTCATCCCACTGTCTCTGGGATGACGGGTTCTCGGGCTGAACCGTGTCCGGGTAAGCCAATTTCCAGGCGGTCACCGCGTCGGTCAAGCACGGCACTTCAGAGTCAACCTGAGCAGGAACCAAGATTCGTGTGATTAACTTTTCGTTGCGGCTTACACTAGAAATTTTGCGGACGCCGAGCCCAGCAAAACGAATAGTGTGGCTTGCAGCCACGCGCGGTCGTCCAAAGCCACATTAAAAATGGATGTAAGAGTGCTGCGAATAATATGATCGATTTTGTTCAAAAGGTGTGCTGCTGCTGGAAAACACATAAAATTTGGACCGAAACAACAGTATCTGATTACGGTGAATGCCGAATGTAAATTAATTTTAGAGTCTATCCGAAATATCGTTAAAATGTTTGATTTTTTCGACGACGAATGGTGAAAAACTGTCTTCAAAAATTGGGGAACCTAAGAGGTGCAATGAACCAATGAACTTTTTTCCAAGACTTTGATGTCAGGGGCTACCTACTAAATTAAAATGTTTGATTTTTCGACGACGAATGGTGAAAAACTGTCTTCAAAAATTGGGGAACCTAAGAGGTGCAATGAACCAATGAACTTTTTTCCAAGACTTTGATGTCAGGGGCTACCTACTAAATTAAAATGTTTGATTTTTTCGTCGACGAATGGTGAAAAACTGTCTTCAAAAATTGGGGAACCTAAGAGGTGCAATGAACCAATGAAGTTTTTTCCAAAACTTTGATGTCAGGGGCTACTAAATTAAAATGGTTAATTTTTTCGTCGACGAATGGTGAAAAACTGTCTTCAAAAATTGTAAGAGGTGCAATGAACTTTTTTCCAAAACTTTGATGTCAGGGGCTACTAAATTAAATTTCAGTATAGTCGGTTGTCTGTCAGTATTGTCACAAAATAATGTAAATTTCACATTTTGAGTTGTTGAGGTCAAGGCCGATGATTTGAAAAAAAAAATTGCCGATTTAAAATAGTATTTACAAATAAATAAAGAATCTTACCAACAGCAATAAATGTTGTTAAAGCTATTTAGTTTGTTTTATTTCGTTTGCTGACCCAAGTGATAACTTTGTCCTTAAGTACAGTTATTTTTTACTACTGCCCATGCTATGGCAACTTAGAACAAAACTAAAATTCCATTTTTTTATTGAAAACAGCGCCATCTATCAAAACGTTAGAGGAAACAAATTAAGGTGTTGCTATGGTAAAATATTTTATTTTTTGCTGGAAGTTACTTTATATTATTAATCGAGAAAAAAAAATACAATTTCATGATCTTCTTAGATAAAAATAATAGAATATATAAATCAGTACATAATTAGGTTTTTATTATGAGCTTAATAGCGGAAAGGTTATATTTTGGTATTTAAACGTGCAAAAGTTTGTTTTTGTATGGCCAAACTTGTTTTGAAAATGGGTGCGTGAGAGTGTAACTACTCTACTCGTGCGCATTTATTTTCCTTTTGCAATAACAATAAAGTTCTTGTTGTTTCGCTAATGCATCTGCATGTTGAGTTGAGCTCTCGTTCCTCTATGTTGTTGAGCCGCGTTACAATTCGTTCGTACGTTTGTGTTGAGTTGTGTATGCTCATCATCGAGAACTTGTGAAGTTACTGTGGAGTTGTGGACTTGCTTATTCACTCTAGAGTTTGGACCTGTAAATACAAACAGTGAACTTCAACCATGTCTCAAAATTCTTGCTTGGTAAGTCAAGTGGATTTTTCTATGGGAGCTGGCATAGCACCCCATCGCCGTTTTGATCACACGATGAAACTTAGAGGTCTAGGGTTGTACAATGTATCACACCAGTATAATCATTTATGTTTCCAGGTGTGCCTCTACACTGATTCCCGGATCCAGAGACAAGTGAAGAGAAATCTAAAACTTGGATCCTAAATATTGGTGGCTTTACAATACCTATTAATATAGATAAATACCTACAGTTTGACAATGATATTATAAGTGAAGAGTCTTTTTACTTACCTATGATATAATTGCATTTTGATGATAATTTCTGTGTATTTTTCTGTTATTATTTGGTAATTTCGGGATGAATATTTAATGTTTCCTTTTGAAATCTTGAAAAAATCGATTCAAAATTAATGAATTAAATTATATTGTTTTTTTTTTCTACAACAGCAAATCCTTAAAATTGTTCTCAAGTAGATTTTAACGAAGTGTTTATTATTTCACTCAGATTACAGCCGACAATTTGAACTAGAACAAAAAGCTCTTACTATACATATTTTATTATACAGATAAGATTTAAATATCAATCTAAATAAATCTTTAATCCTTAACAGCTTATTCATCATAATATCAGCTTATTTATCTTTTAGTGTTCAAGCAGTACGGTTATGGAATGGCTTGCCAGTGTCGGTAAGGCGTGCTCAATCTTTGTCCGCTTTCAAAATCATGATAAAAAAGCAATTCCTCTCTCCTTAAACATCATCATTATTATATTATTATTATTATTTTCTTTGCTCTTGTTTCATGTTTATTATTATATGTATATATTTATTTAGGTGAGTAACATTTAAAAATAAATACTTTATGTATTACTAGCTTCTGCCCGCGGCTTCGCCCGCGTGGATGTCGGAAATTTACCCACGGGAACGTGCTAACAGGATAAAATGTATGTGCTTCCCCAGAATGCCATCTATGTCGCGGGCCCTTTGTGGCTAATTACAATAGAAAACCAATTGTGTCTCATTAGTGGTGATTAAGAGGGTACCTATATGATATCTTTACCTAAGTACCTAACTAATTAAAAAAAAAAAACTCAATAACAGAAAATTAAATACCTACCAACCTAAATAAACCTATTTCTGATGATAACTAAGTAATCTAAACTCAATAAATAAGCAAAATCCCTAAAAACTAATATCTATACGAATGACTAAACCTACCTAACAGTATTATAAAATAACCTACGGTCACTACGTACACTATCAAATATACCTACTACCTATACTTTAAAATTAAAATCTATACCTACGACTCATATAAAAATAAACCTAAATAACTCTAAAAACTAAAAGGAATAAAAATGAACTCCACTGCGGGTGACCCAACCTACGACAAACTTAGTATTTGCGGTTGGTACAGTACAGACAGTGGTAATCGGGTATAGGGATCGAACCGCAAAATTAAGTTTGTTTTTTATTGTATATACTTTTCCGGGATAAAAAGTACCCAGTGTGGTGCCCAGGATATTAAAGAATAATTATACCAAGTTTCATCATAATCGAACCGGTAGTTTTTGCGTGATGCCTGAACAAACAGACAGACAGACAGACAGACAGACAAAAATTTTTTTAATCACATTTTTGGGTTCGGTGTCGGTCAAGTAACACCCCCTGCCATTTATTTTTTGGTTATTTTCAATGTACAGAATTTTCACTTCTACAGATTTATTATAAGTATAGAATAGATATAGATTTATTATAAGTATAGATATTAATAGTAGAATGTAAATGGTACACCACAGACTACCTACTATATTTGTCTCTCCTTAATTTTTAATCCATCCAAAGGTTGTCTTTAAAAGATCGCTCTTAGCGATAAGACCGCCCATTGTGTCACCCTTTATAAAATGTTTTATATTTATGTTCTGTAATTTGTATGGTGTACAATAAAGAGTATTCTATTCTATTCTATTCTTAAATGAACACAAACTAAAAATATACATTTCACTAGTAGATACCCAACATTTTATTTCAAGTTGAAATAGAGTGAGAGTGAAAGGGTTGAAATTTTCAACCCTTTCACTATCACTGCTGCCAACGCGCAAATTATTAATTACTTGATAAGCTTCTGAATTTTAAAGTGGCATAGGAACTAAATGAATGCTATATTTGCCAAAAAAAACTTGTCATAGGTAGGTTGCAATGCCGGCAACGTGCCTGTCGAGTTGATTAGAAAGATACCTTGTTCGTGAAATCTCGTTATATTTACAATCAAATCAAAGGTGTGATAAATTAATGGATAAAACGAATATTACAACAGTTAAAAGTATTACACCAAATACAAGTAACAACTGCAAAACATTTGAGATAATCCTAAGGTAATAAAATAAGGTAATAAAATTGGTTATCTTTTCGCCAACGTATGGCCGTAGGCCTTTGTATTAAGCCGTCCTATTGTTTAACCGGGTGTCCAGACATTGTCACTAAAAAACAATATACATTGAACAAAATGTTAAATACAAGAACCGGCTTTTTAGATTCGAGTTCGAACGAAGGTTGGAACTCTATTCGTAACGAGACTGATCAACTCGAAATCTTTCAAATCATACTCGTACGTTCGCGGGCGACGCGACCTATACGCAACAGCTGCCACTCGGGACGGTGGAGCGCTGCGACTAAGAAACTTACATGCGTTGCATCGACCGGGCGGACGGGCTTCAGCGGCGACGCGCCCGGCTCGTCCGTGCGGGCCACGGCCCGCAGCACCGGGTACTGCGCGGCCGGGCCGGGCGGGGCCGGGCCGGGCGGGGCCGGGCCGGGCGCGGCCGGGCCGGGCGCGGTCGGGCCGGGCGCGGCCAGGCCGGGCGGGCGCGGCGGCGGCGCGGGTCGCGGCGGCGGCGAGGGCGCGCGCGGCGGGGCCCTGGCGGTGCACACACTTGAAGGGGGGTGCGCTGAGGCAGCCCGCCTGATTCTACTTTTTTATTACGTTTTTACAATTTGCAGGCCAATGGCTAGTCGTATGTTGATCGAAATACGATTAGAAACCGTGACGAATAAGGTTTGTATAGGATTACGATCACGAGAATCATCCGTGCGCCTCTCTAAATTAGATTTCGAGTCTCGATTTCTATAGGGCGATGTGAACTTAAAAAAGTCGTATGGATGATTATAATTCTATTATTATATATTTGTTCCGGTCGCGAATCATATTTTGATCGACGTGCGACTTTATACTAACCTACAAATTGAAAAAACATAAAAGACTTTGAACTACGCGGACGAAGGCGGACCCTTCGTCGTGCCCTTCGTCCACCTTCGTCGTGCACATTATGAGAGAAAGAATGAAGGACATAATGATATGATATATATTCAGAATGTAACGGCAAGTCAAAATCGAGAAACAGCATTAAAAAATGGAGTTTCGTAGAGTTCACAAATTAAATGTACGAACGAGTATCCAAAAGAAATTCGTCACCTGGACTGCGTATGATCCGCGTGGTCGTGCGCAGCGGGCTGGTCGGAGCGACGCCGGTGCTCCATCATGGCGATGTTGATCGTCTCCAGGATCCTCTCCGTGCTGGTCTCGTCTCTCTCGGGAACCAGTCCCTCGTCCGCGCGAGTGTCGCCGTCGGAGGGCGCCTCCGCGTTACTGCGGCGACCGCGCTGCAGTATCGCCTCTCCGATCTGCGAGCTCGACTTCTTAAAGTCAAGGATTCTGTCAGCCTTATCGGCCTCGTGGAGCGCGAGCGGGCTGTCCGTGGGCGTCGTGGGAGACTCGGGGATGGTCTGCGCGGCCAGGGGCCCGGGCTCGTCGATGCTGGCGTCGAAGTCGTACGCGGGCGTGGAGTGCGCCTTGTCCAGCTTGCCGCGGCCCCGCCCGGGCGCGGGCGCGGCGGGCGCGCGCGCGGCCCGCGGCACGCCCAGGCACGTGCGCGGCCGCGGGGCCAGCTCCAGGCCCGTGCTGCACGAGACCGCCTGGTGGATTATATCAGCATGAATATGTGAAGCAAACGCGACCGACTTAAAAAAACTTTTCGGTTAACTCGACTCAACTCAGAACGCGCGAAGGTCGCGCGACCGACATGCGACAGTCAGAATTTCATACTACATACAGACAGAGGCGCGGTGCGCTCGGTCGGCTACGAGCTGAAGTACTATCTAAAGCAGGAGCAACAATGTTTCCCCGTCGGATTCCAATTTGAAATGAAGTGAGTTTACATATTATATGTGTGGGTGAAGTCACGGTTATGCGCACAAACACCAAATAAAACGAGCGAGCTCTATGTTTAGTAGTGTGCCACGGATTAGTGTGCGTATGGCATTATAGTAATCTTTCATTGATGTTACTGAATGGATATAATATTTCGCATCATATTACTATTATTAAGTTTGGTGTTTTTCCAGGGTTTTTGTTGTAAATTATACTCACGAAGACTAGTACATAAAAAAGTTTATTCATAGATACAAATTCAAATTCATGTATTGTTTGTGACAGGTGAAATATCAGTTCAAAGTCAAAGTCAAATCATTTATTTCAATTAGGCACATAAAAGGCACTTTTGAACGTCAAAATTTAAATTAAAATAAAATTGATTCTAGTCGCCCCTTCCAAAAGGTAGTTTTCGTATGGAGAAGAATGGGCAAGAAACTCCACCGTTAGTCTTTTAAAATGTTTTGCAATATTTTGCATACATTAATTATATAATTATATGTGAAGACGATGCACCTAAACATAAAATTACTATACCACAATAGGTAAAAGAATTAAAATGAATTGATGAAACCATGACATATAAATTGACTATGTGATAGGTACATGGTGCTCACATATTTACAAACATTCCAAAAGTAGACTATTTTCATAAATAAATAATAAGGAGTAATCATTCCGGGTGACTTAAGCAATTACAGAATGCAAATCAATGTCAAAGAGAATAAAAAAATTATACAATTACATTAGCAACCAGTTTGACTTTGTCTAGACTCTAGAGATTGTCCTATGGAGCAGGACCAGCATGTTTCCAAGCATTCTTATCTTGGATATAATCCTCTATCCTTGCTTACAAAGTGTAATTTTAATATAAGTTTTAAATTTTCTTTCATTTAATTGCAATATCTCACAAGGTATTTTGTTGTAACATTTAACACAGTACCCCATAAAAGATGTATGTACTTTTGATAATCTGAAAAAAGGTTGATCTAATTTATCTTTATTTCTAGTATTAAAATTGTGTCTATCACTTATTTTATTAAAAAGATGTCGATTTTTTCTTACATACATAATATTTTCATAAATGAATTGGCAAGGTACCGTCATAATATTAACCCTTTTAAATAGTTCCCTAAGAGATTCGCGGCGACGTAGATTGTAAATGGCTCTGATAGCTCTCTTTTGCAAAATAAAAATGGATTCAATGTCAGCAGCCCGACCCCACAGTAAAATGCCATATGACATAATACTGTGGAAGTAACTAAAATAGACCAAACGAGCGGTTTCTTCATCTGTTAGCTGTCTTATCTTTCTAACAGCATAAGCGGCCGAGCTTAGCCGCCCCGCTAATGCATAGATGTTATATGAGGTCCCCATTGTAATTTCTCGTCTAGCGTGATTCCCAGGAAAACTGTTTGATTAACAAATTCTAGTTTTTGGCCATTCAATATGATGTCACATTCGCTACTTCTAACATTAGGTAATTTAAATCTAATGCATTTGGTTTTTTTTTCATTAAGTACTAAATTATTTACCGTAAACCAATCTTGGACCTGAAGAATAGAGTTATTCACGTCGTCAAGATTTTGTGGCCGTCGGTCTATTTTAAAGATCAATGATGTGTCATCTGCAAATAACACCATCTTCGGTTGATTTTGAAGTAATTGGGGTAAATCATTAATATAAACCAAAAAGAGGAATGGACCCAATATCGAACCTTGAGGAACGCCCATTGTCATTTCAGACCCCAATGAGTTTACGCCATTTACTTGGACTTGGAGTTCATATAGTTATTATAAAGGATCGCTGTAACATACCTATAAGGTGTACAAAAGTCCAACATTGGTCATGCATTCATGTTAATTGAAATATTCATTGATCTTATTCTTATTTTATTCAAATAAATGACTCATTGATGTCATACAAATCAAATTAATCATTGATTTCATAAATTTCTCGGTAATGTCATACAAATTAAATTACTCATTGCTACTAATTATTAGTTATTTATACAAAAATCTATTGTTATTAATTACTCATTATATATAAAGGTGTACTGACAAGTATTTTTGTCATTAAAAATGTCATTGATTGAATAGTAGGCTTTACTTATCAAGAATTCCTTTAGTTTTTTTTTTTAACTATGTGAGGTTGCACTGTTTTTTACATAATTTGGAAGTTAGTTATAAATTTTTATTCCTATCCCAAATATACTCGTTATAAACTTAACTGTCCTACACTTAGGGTGAGTTGCATCAAAAGCTCCGTTATAGTTACGCCAAAGTGAATTTTAATTTTAACAATAAGCATGACCATAAAATCTAACTATCTGTTGTTGCACCAATTATCTAAAATGTAAAAAGTTAAAGTTAAAAGGGTGACAAGTGATAAGAGGTTTTATTTCCCCAAAATGTTCGTGGGTAATTTTTTTGACAGGAACAACACTTCAAGCTTGTTGTCATCACACTTTCAAAAATAACCAAGATCAAACTTATTTTCATTAAACGCAACGTGTTTTCAAATATGAAAACATATGTCACAGTCTGAGGTGGTGACCAAAACTGTTTTTAAGTAAGTAATAAAATAAATAATAGTAATATTACTGTCCATATTCATAATATATATATATTTTTTGTTAGCCTATGCTGTCACACAGCTGGGCAAAGGCCTCCCTCAAATCCTTCCAGGAACTCTTTTCGTTAAAGTTGGGTAATTTTTTTGACAAGGGCAACACTTCAAGTTTGTTTTCATCACGCTTTGTTTTGTTGGCTCTAGTGATGTTACTCAGTATTATGCACTCGATGTCTCAATTATGTAATTCGAAAACTCAATTCAAGTTGGTTGTTGCTTCGTACGTTTGAAACGTAACAAAAATAACTTCAAGAAAAGAATCGTAGCAATATCCAAAATACCGGTTACTGTATTTTGGATATTGCTACGATTCTTTTATTGAAGTTATTTTTCTGTATAACATACATACACATCGGTGTGACATTCGGCTAAGATTGTCTTTGTTCGACTTTGTAAAAAGCGTTATGTCCTACTCAGATTCCACTGATTATCATTAAAACATGCATTAAACGCACACTATGTAGACAAGCATTTTATAAGTAGGATGAGTATATCGTAGATAAAAATGCTTGGCTTAATGCTGGTCCTGCTCCACAGGCACTTGGGCTCACTAGTTGATTACAATTTCAATATTTGGAAGAGATGCTTCCCCTTTTTTTGTGTTTCTGACATTACGAACGTAATGTTTATTTTACTCAATCAAGATTTAATTCTTAATACTTAAATATTAAATACCTCTTCCTGATTATTCCTATAGTTTTGTATAAATTAGAAGCATTTTTTTAATTTTGTAAATGTAAGAACCATGGATCCGTTTTTTATGATATTTTGATGTTGACTTGAAAGAGCATGGCAGTTGAGAATATGTCATGCTCACTTAAATGTCTCACTGGTGGTGGCGCGTGTGTTGGATCATTCGGTTCCCTACAAAATGGTTGAGCTGGGTGGTGCTGATCCACGCGTCATGTTCGTGAACGGGCGCCGTCAGTTGAGACTGGTCATCTCTTAACTGCCAGGGCTTATTTTTAATTTTATATTTTAAATTGTTCTTTTTTCATTGTTCTCACATGTAGAAGCAATAAAAATGTACCCAGGATTTTGTAATAATATCTTGATTTAAAAGAGTGTCCTTGGAGTTTCTTGCCCGTTCTTCTCCAAAGAGATCTACGTTTTGGAATGGGCAATCTAGCTTCACTTTCTGACTAACTGACCGACTATTTAAAATGTTGACAATTCAAAAGTGCCTGAAATGGTTTAATTGAAATAAATGATTTGAGTTTGAGTTTATCAGGTTGATCTGATAATCAATGACGATTTTAATGACAAAATATTACACTTTATCAACTGACAGCACTAACCCACAGAACATGTATTTTCTCTTATTAAAACTCTGTGACTCTGTACATCACAGTATTTTGACGGTTTATTACACGAAATATATCTATTCCTACGTTTATTGTCGAAGAATGACAGTTAGGTAACTAGTGTGGCAGTGCTGGTGATATTTATCTAATCGCGACTACATCGAGTGGCACCTCGAGAGAAAATGGACTTTTATTTCCTCGAGTAACTAGGTAAATAAAATCGAGCCGCATCACTATCTGACACTGTCAGAAAGACAAGACGTGTCAAGTGACAATAAAATTCATTTTATTTTTCCGTTTCTTTTGAATTGCATGAAATTGATATTTCTGTTTTCCTGTCTGTAACTGAAGGATTGCGTTATTGGAAGATGCATTACAGCATTAGAGCATTTACTCCAGATGGATGTTGTGTTAATTTTATTGTTCAGTAAGATTTCAACGCAATGTGCGAAGACATTGCCCGAGACGGGAGTGATATGAAGATTCGAATGACGTTATTGCGACGCGCGCTATTTCGAAAAACTTTACGAGTGGTACGCCAGTTCGAAAACACATAGGGTCGAAAACTGTTATATCGAATGACGTTATAGCGACGCACGCTATTTCGAAAAACTTTACGAGTGGTACGCCAGTTCGAAAACACATTGGGTCGAAAACTGTTATATCGAATGACGTTATAGCGACGCACGCTATTTCGAAAAACTTTACGAGTGGTACGCCAGTTCGAAAACACATTGGGTCGAAAACTGTTATATCGAATGACGTTATAGCCACGCACGCTATTTCGAAAAACTTTACGAGTGGTACGCCAGTTCGAAAACACATAGGGTCGAAAACTGTTATATCGAATGACGTTATAGCGACGCACGCTATTTCTAAAAACTTTACGAGTGGTACGCCAGTTCGAAAACACATTGGGTCGAAAACTGTTATATCGAATGACGTTATAGCGACGCACGCTATTTCGGAAACAAGAGCCATGAGAAGTATTATGGTGGTACTCATTACTTTTGGTAATGAGTACCACCTATAATTTTGATTTGTTGATTTCTTTGTTATTATTATACTTAAGGAAATTAAAAAGTTGACTTAAAATAATACTCATACTTCTCATGGCTCTTGTTTGTATGTGGGCAGACGTGGGAGTGCCCTCCCACAGCCACTGCCTGTGTCAGAGCAGTGGAAACAATAAAGGCTGATTGTGCTTATGGAACAAATAGATTGCACTGAGGTGTTAATTTTAGCAACGTTGCTAGATTACAAATCTTTGCAGAAAAACACATTTTTGTTGTACAAAGAACAGACGAGATTAGCACAAAACACCAAAATAAAACAAGCATGGGACAACACTGAAAACGAATTCAATGCCAAACTCCAAAAAAATGGTGACACAAACCGTAACTATAGCCCTTAACCGCCCGAAGTTGGGCGATTAATGTTATAGTTCACACGAATGATGTAATCAAATATTTTGTAACAATTTTATGATTTAAAAGTGTCCACATATACTTCTAAAACACACTTTTTTGTACCCTAAAAGCATACTCTCTGTTAGTTGAATTTCCCCAAAAAAGAATACCATATCATATCGATACTGGAAATATGAAATAACGTAAGGGACAAAACTAAGGTTTTCAGGAGAGCAAAAATAAGATATTTTTCTTACAAAACTGGCTATAATTTTTTAACTATATGTTTTATGTAAAAAGTGTCTAGGACAAAGTTTCTTAGATTTCTTCATTCTTTGAAGCTAAAATAGTAAAAAAATCAATAAAGCCTACAGTTTCAAAGATAGCATGTCCCTTACGTTAAATAATAATGAATACGAGTGATATACGTTTACAAAATTTTAGATGTAAATAAACGGCATTGATGTATGGGACACTTAAGGAAATAAACATTTAGAGTTTTTCAAAGTAAAGGTCTTTAGAGGCATGAGGAACAGGGTGTAAAGTTCACTCAACCTCCATAGAAAAGGGAGGATCCTCCGACCAGACGGGTGTTGTGTCTGGCGGGCATTTGCCCAACGATTGATGTTGGGAAATTGTATCTATGCTCACTGCGCGGTAAACTCTGCTTGCGAGATGCAGGATTTGCGTGACGTCAGTATGACGCGTTGTTCGCATGTGGCGTTGTAGATACCGCTACAGGTCTCTTAATGGTACACTCTATATTGTTAATGCTGTTAACAGCTATAAAAAATAGAATTTTATACATTCGTGACCTACTATGCCTATGCCAGGGTTATTGTACATTCGCCACAAAGTAAATTCACCACGAAAAAAAGAATGTGTAAACTCGCCACAGCTCTATTTTCATGAAAAAAAATCCGCCATATTGTTTACTTCCGTACAGACAGCAGAAAAATTAAACAATAAAGAATAAATCGTTATTTCTTTATTTTTCATAATCACAGAAATTCACATAAAAATCACAGTTCTACTTACAGCTAAAATATACGCTAATATTGTCTGGTTTTGTCCGTTTTTAAGGCCGCGTTGTCCAGGACAGCGTGACCTGCGTGACACGCCTAATCCTAAGCAAAACCGTATACGTGTGTTAAATTAATGTCGCCATTAAAGCGCCACGCTGTATATACATATATCTGCAAATAGTACCATTTCCTGTTTTATAATTTTCGGTAGGTCGTTTATGTAGATGATAAACAAAAGAAGTCCAAGAATACTTCCTTGGGGTACTCCGTACAGAATAGGTCTAGGATCTGCCACTACCCATCTCATTTTGTTGCCCACTTTTCTATAAATCATGTCATTTCGGATTGCATAATTTTGAAATATGTCTTTAATGTCATTTTCGTTTTTCTACAGGATCTGCTTAACCGTCTTTAAATGTGGATCTGTCATTTGAACAGTATGGAGCCAGTCATTAGTCGTGATGTTAAGAACTTCTAATTCTTCTTGCTCCGGGGGACATACAGGATTGCGGCTAAGCGCATCTACATGCTGCATACTTTGGCCGGGTCTGTATTCAATTGAAAAGTTATACTCCTGAAGTATAAGCCACCACCTAGCAACTTTCGGTAGCAAATCTCGTTTTGATAACGTTGGCCGTAAAGCATTACAATCAGTGATGACTTTAAATTCTATACCTATAAGGTATACCCTAAAGAACATGGAACAAAACGTACCCACCTTGTAGCAAATTGAGACTAGTACCATTCGAAAGGTCTTTAAAAATACATGATTATTTTGTATGGTGACAACTTTGTAGCTCACGGGAGAAAAAAGTTATTCGACGTTGAAATATGCTGAAAACGCTTTGTGAATTCTCCCCACCCGCCATTCAACGATCGCGTTTTCGTAATTTTTCTATTTGTTATTCCAACTACTTATGCGCTTAAAGACCCGGGGAAGCAATAATAAGTAAAGACACAATCAGCAACTGTCAACCTCAGCCTTCACAACAGATTTCAGTTTATTGCTTGGATTTTGTGCTATTTTTTTTGTGCTAATGCACAAAATCCAAGCAATACACTGAAATTATTCATCTACTTATTTTATCCTGGACCGAGGTTTTAGAGATTCTATACCAGAGATAGAAAGAGCTGGTTATGAGCCCCATATGCCGCAAGTAAAGACAGGCGTGCCACACAGCTCACAAACACACAAGCAAATCAATCTCGAAAAATCACTATAGTGCGATGGGTTATAGAAGTCATCAACGGTGGGTTCAAAAGAGACTTCAAAATATTACACGCTTATTAATAAAACACGTATTTGAAGACTTTCGCATTGCAAGAGCACTCATTAATACATTTAGAGAGCCTCTGACGGACAATGTAAGTACATACATTATAGAGATAATATCTCAAAGAACGAATGTTTCGAATGAACTGGGCAATTAAGTAGTCGCAGAAAATATGAACAGACAACGGGCGGCGTTCACTACAATGACTGATGCTGAATTACCATTACCATTCCACAATTAACGGAAGAAGACGTTATTTTATTCAGTTTGGGAACATACCATCCAAAGCTCGCAAGATCGTATGTCGCCGAGCATTTACGAAGTGACGATGGCATATATAATATAGAGGTATATTTTAGTCCCAGCCCTAATACGAGTATGTCACAGTACGGGCTACCAACGGAAAACTGCTCCTTATCAAGAGGCCGTATTCTATCCACATTTCGAATAAAATATACTACACGTATCTTTTAATCCAAAGGAATGTCTAAGGCAGAGAAGCAATCAAAGCCTATTGCTGCTCCTGCATGACAGGTGTGAAAACTCTAGGTGCCTGTGCTCATACGTTTAGCATTATATGGTACTTAGGTTTTGGCCCGTTTTGGCCGGCACCTAGATAACTTCGTTGGTCCGGCAAATGCTTGGGATGAAATAATCATTGAGAGCAACAATACAATTTAGAAATGATGTTTATTTTGTGTACCTTAATAAATAAACAATCAACTCAGCCTACCGCAGTCCACTCCTAGACATAGGCCTCTCCCAGGCTGCGCCACAACACCCTGTCCTCCGCCTTCCGCATCCAGTTTGTCCCAGCAACCTTGTTAAGGTCGTCCGTCCATCTAGCTGGGGAGCGTCTCACACTACGCTTGCCGATACGTGCGTGGTCTCCACTCCAGGGGGTCTACTCCGAAGTAGAATCGGCCGAATGTTCGGCCGTTTCCTGCTACGAAGTTACTATTTGGTTCGGTCGGTTCCGATCCTACACTCCTACACTCTTTCGAATATTGACTATGGTCCCGACCCAACTGAGCCGTGTCAAACTTTTTTCGCATTTTTCAATAATATTCGGTTTGGCCATGTGTCGGTCCGATCCGAACATTCGCACTTTGCACTTCGGAGTAGGCCCCCAGGACTCGTCTGCTCCACCGGCCATCGGTCCTTCGACAGAGATGGCCAGCCCACTGCCACTTCAGTTTGCTTACTCTGCAAGCTATGTCGGTAAGTTCAGTTCTTTTCCGGATAATGTCATACCTGATTTTATTCTTCAAAGAAACTCCGAGCATAACTCGCTCCATAGCGCGCTGAGTGACCTTGAATTTGTGGACCAACCCAACCGTCAGTGTCTACGTTTCGGCGCTATATGTCGGGTTGAAGACCTTAGTCTTTAAACAATGTGGGATAGGCGACGAGAAGACTTGACGGAGTTTTCCAAATGCTGCCCAACCCAACTGAATCCTTCTGTCGGCTTCTTTCTCAAAGTTGTGTCTACCGAGCTGGATTATTTGTCCTAGGTAAACATAATCCTTCACAACTTCGAGAAGCGACTTCGATGTGGATCGGACTCGGCAAGACGTGCGAATTGTACGAGTACATGACTTTCGTAATGCAATAAATAAACAAACTGCACTTAATTGAATTGATGGCGTTTAAATTAATATTTTCCGTAGCAAAAAGCAAACCTTAGGAAGATGGGTCAGTCTCTGTCTATAAAACCGAACGACTGGTTAGCCATTAGGCCTATAAAATAATTATTATATCACTACATAGATGATTGAAAATGCAAAATAGAAGTGATCATAACTTCGGTCTCCCATTCATTCGTTCATTCATTTTTTAGTTGTTCACTTAAGCCTCTTCTAAATGACACATAATCAAAAATGCTACAAGGTGGGTACGGGTTCCAAACAAAATTACCCATTGTTCTTTCTTCAAAGACAGTACTACAGCCATTTTCTCTAATTCAAACGAGTGCCAAAACTCTTCTTCCCGTGTAGTTTGGCGGCTGAAATAAGCCACCGGCCGAAATGGCGTGTTATCATTGGGTCGTAGTAGTAATATTCCGCCTATACCCACCTTACTGGCGTCACAGTGAACTTCTGTAACATACTCGGCATTGTATAAAGCTAAAACAGGTCTCGTAACCAGTTTAGATTTAATGTTTTGAAATGCCGTTTCTTGTTCTTCGCTCCACATCAGTTTTGGTTAGTTTCGTCAGAGGCCTGGCTATAGACGCGAAGTTGGGAACGAAACGTCTGAAGAAACTGGCTAGTCCAATGAACTGTCGAACCTGGGAAACATTACTCGGGCGGGGAAATTCCGACACCGCCAGTATTTTCGCCTCGTGGCCCCAGCGCTGTTGTTTACTATTCCCCCCGCCTCTCGCACCCCCCCGTACCTTGTCCCTGGCGTACAGCGCGGTGTCGTCGGGCGCGGGCGACATGCTGGCGCTGCCTCCCTCGTGGCCCCAGCGCTGTTGTTTACTATTCCCCCCGCCTCTCGCACCCCCCCGTACCTTGTCCCTGGCGTACAGCGCGGTGTCGTCGGGCGCGGGCGACATGCTGGCGCTGCCTCCCTCGTGGCCCCAGCGCTGTTGTTTACTATTCCCCCCGCCTCTCGCACCCCCCCGTACCTTGTCCCTGGCGTACAGCGCGGTGTCGTCGGGCGCGGGCGACATGCTGGCGCTGCCTCCCTCGTGGCCCCAGCGCTGTTGTTTACTATTCCCCCCGCCTCTCGCACCCCCCCGTACCTTGTCCCTGGCGTACAGCGCGGTGTCGTCGGGCGCGGGCGACATGCTGGCGCTGCCTCCCTCGTGGCCCCAGCGCTGTTGTTTACTATTCCCCCCGCCTCTCGCACCCCCCCGTACCTTGTCCCTGGCGTACAGCGCGGTGTCGTCGGGCGCGGGCGACATGCTGGCGCTGCCTCCCTCGTGGCCCCAGCGCTGTTGTTTACTATTCCCCCCGCCTCTCGCACCCCCCCGTACCTTGTCCCTGGCGTACAGCGCGGTGTCGTCGGGCGCGGGCGACATGCTGGCGCTGCCTCCCTCGTGGCCCCAGCGCTGTTGTTTACTATTCCCCCCGCCTCTCGCACCCCCCCGTACCTTGTCCCTGGCGTACAGCGCGGTGTCGTCGGGCGCGGGCGACATGCTGGCGCTGCCTCCCTCGTGGCCCCAGCGCTGTTGTTTACTATTCCCCCCGCCTCTCGCACCCCCCCGTACCTTGTCCCTGGCGTACAGCGCGGTGTCGTCGGGCGCGGGCGACATGCTGGCGCTGCCTCCCTCGTGGCCCCAGCGCTGTTGTTTACTATTCCCCCCGCCTCTCGCACCCCCCCGTACCTTGTCCCTGGCGTACAGCGCGGTGTCGTCGGGCGCGGGCGACATGCTGGCGCTGCCTCCCTCGTGGCCCCAGCGCTGTTGTTTACTATTCCCCCCGCCTCTCGCACCCCCCCGTACCTTGTCCCTGGCGTACAGCGCGGTGTCGTCGGGCGCGGGCGACATGCTGGCGCTGCCTCCCTCGTGGCCCCAGCGCTGTTGTTTACTATTCCCCCCGCCTCTCGCACCCCCCCGTACCTTGTCCCTGGCGTACAGCGCGGTGTCGTCGGGCGCGGGCGACATGCTGGCGCTGCCTCCCTCGTGGCCCCAGCGCTGTTGTTTACTATTCCCCCCGCCTCTCGCACCCCCCCGTACCTTGTCCCTGGCGTACAGCGCGGTGTCGTCGGGCGCGGGCGACATGCTGGCGCTGCCTCCCTCGTGGCCCCAGCGCTGTTGTTTACTATTCCCCCCGCCTCTCGCACCCCCCCGTACCTTGTCCCTGGCGTACAGCGCGGTGTCGTCGGGCGCGGGCGACATGCTGGCGCTGCCTCCCTCGTGGCCCCAGCGCTGTTGTTTACTATTCCCCCCGCCTCTCGCACCCCCCCGTACCTTGTCCCTGGCGTACAGCGCGGTGTCGTCGGGCGCGGGCGACATGCTGGCGCTGCCTCCCTCGTGGCCCCAGCGCTGTTGTTTCAGCTCTTGCCAGAACTGGAATACATTGGTCATGTCAGTATACAGGATCAAATTAAATTAACCATCTAAACTTCGCAGACGTGATGGGTATCGATACCTTAACATGATAAATAAAAAAGTCTTATTAAATATTGCACTCCGCTGCATCTGCGCACATATGCAGTCACTGTTACCATAGTGATATTCGGTGACGGTGCCTGAAGCCTGAATAAGCAATGAGTTTTAAGATGGTTACCTGTTCTATGGTGTGGCTCGGTCGCTTGTACAGCGGACTGTCGCCGCTGATCGTGTGGCGTCTTTGAACGGCTGTCCTTGGCTTGGGTGGATACATTCTGAAAGTAATGGAGAATAATAAACAGATTTGCAAAAAAAAACCGGTTAAGTGCGAGTCGGACTCGCGCACCGAAGGTTTTGTACAAAATAACTACGTCGGGCTCGCGCGCGGGCGCGGGCCGGCCGGGCGGTACGTATGTACTGTACCTGGTGTGGTCGGGGTGCAGGTGCGTGGGCGAGGCGGGCGGCGACAGCGGCTCGCTGCCGTCGGACTCGTCGGGCTCGCGCGCGGGCGCGGGCGGCGGCGCGGGCGGCGCGCGCAGCTCGTAGCGCGGCGCCAGGCGGCGGCGCGCGCGCGCGTGCAGCTGCGGCGTGGCGAGCGCGGGCGGCGCGGGCCGGCCGGGCGGTACGTATGTACTGTACCTGGTGTGGTCGGGGTGCAGGTGCGTGGGCGAGGCGGGCGGCGACAGCGGCTCGCTGCCGTCGGACTCGTCGGGCTCGCGCGCGGGCGCGGGCGGCGGCGCGGGCGGCGCGCGCAGCTCGTAGCGCGGCGCCAGGCGGCGGCGCGCGCGCGCGTGCAGCTGCGGCGTGGCGAGCGCGGGCGGCGCGGGCCGGCCGGGCGGTACGTATGTACTGTACCTGGTGTGGTCGGGGTGCAGGTGCGTGGGCGAGGCGGGCGGCGACAGCGGCTCGCTGCCGTCGGACTCGTCGGGCTCGCGCGCGGGCGCGGGCGGCGGCGCGGGCGGCGCGCGCAGCTCGTAGCGCGGCGCCAGGCGGCGGCGCGCGCGCGCGTGCAGCTGCGGCGTGGCGAGCGCGGGCGGCGCGGGCCGGCCGGGCGGTACGTATGTACTGTACCTGGTGTGGTCGGGGTGCAGGTGCGTGGGCGAGGCGGGCGGCGACAGCGGCTCGCTGCCGTCGGACTCGTCGGGCTCGCGCGCGGGCGCGGGCGGCGGCGCGGGCGGCGCGCGCAGCTCGTAGCGCGGCGCCAGGCGGCGGCGCGCGCGCGCGTGCAGCTGCGGCGTGGCGAGCGCGGGCGGCGCGGGCCGGCCGGGCGGTACGTATGTACTGTACCTGGTGTGGTCGGGGTGCAGGTGCGTGGGCGAGGCGGGCGGCGACAGCGGCTCGCTGCCGTCGGACTCGTCGGGCTCGCGCGCGGGCGCGGGCGGCGGCGCGGGCGGCGCGCGCAGCTCGTAGCGCGGCGCCAGGCGGCGGCGCGCGCGCGCGTGCAGCTGCGGCGTGGCGAGCGCGGGCGGCGCGGGCCGGCCGGGCGGTACGTATGTACTGTACCTGGTGTGGTCGGGGTGCAGGTGCGTGGGCGAGGCGGGCGGCGACAGCGGCTCGCTGCCGTCGGACTCGTCGGGCTCGCGCGCGGGCGCGGGCGGCGGCGCGGGCGGCGCGCGCAGCTCGTAGCGCGGCGCCAGGCGGCGGCGCGCGCGCGCGTGCAGCTGCGGCGTGGCGAGCGCGGGCGGCGCGGGCCGGCCGGGCGGTACGTATGTACTGTACCTGGTGTGGTCGGGGTGCAGGTGCGTGGGCGAGGCGGGCGGCGACAGCGGCTCGCTGCCGTCGGACTCGTCGGGCTCGCGCGCGGGCGCGGGCGGCGGCGCGGGCGGCGCGCGCAGCTCGTAGCGCGGCGCCAGGCGGCGGCGCGCGCGCGCGTGCAGCTGCGGCGTGGCGAGCGCGGGCGGCGCGGGCCGGCCGGGCGGTACGTATGTACTGTACCTGGTGTGGTCGGGGTGCAGGTGCGTGGGCGAGGCGGGCGGCGACAGCGGCTCGCTGCCGTCGGACTCGTCGGGCTCGCGCGCGGGCGCGGGCGGCGGCGCGGGCGGCGCGCGCAGCTCGTAGCGCGGCGCCAGGCGGCGGCGCGCGCGCGCGTGCAGCTGCGGCGTGGCGAGCGCGGGCGGCGCGGGCCGGCCGGGCGGTACGTATGTACTGTACCTGGTGTGGTCGGGGTGCAGGTGCGTGGGCGAGGCGGGCGGCGACAGCGGCTCGCTGCCGTCGGACTCGTCGGGCTCGCGCGCGGGCGCGGGCGGCGGCGCGGGCGGCGCGCGCAGCTCGTAGCGCGGCGCCAGGCGGCGGCGCGCGCGCGCGTGCAGCTGCGGCGTGGCGAGCGCGGGCGGCGCGGGCCGGCCGGGCGGTACGTATGTACTGTACCTGGTGTGGTCGGGGTGCAGGTGCGTGGGCGAGGCGGGCGGCGACAGCGGCTCGCTGCCGTCGGACTCGTCGGGCTCGCGCGCGGGCGCGGGCGGCGGCGCGGGCGGCGCGCGCAGCTCGTAGCGCGGCGCCAGGCGGCGGCGCGCGCGCGCGTGCAGCTGCGGCGTGGCGAGCGCGGGCGGCGCGCGCGCGGCCCGGCGGCGCAGGCGCAGGGTGAGCTCGGCGCCGGCGCCGCCGCACGCGCGCACGACGGCGTCGCCGCTCCAGCCGATCACGCACTGGTTGCCGACCTGCAGAACCCGCTTATTAAGCATCGACGACGATACAGACGAATAAATGTTACCAAAAAGCCAGCAAACCTTACCAGATCAGTACAAATATTTATGGAGTAGTTTGAAGCTCTCACCCCACTACACCGTACCGTACCTTGACCTTGCTATGAACGGGAAGAAACATGCCAAGGACTTAGTCTTTTAACTTTAATTTTATCACTTATTAGTTAGTTTATCTCACGGAAGCTCTTCATATTTATTCTGTTGTAGCAGCTCATACTTACGACAAACAATAATAGACATACAAATTCTATACCTGTGTCTACCGATCGCACAGCGGTGACCAGGAGACGACTCGATTGTTTGACCACCTTAGTGAGGCCGCTGATAATGCTCTGCATCGGCACTCTGATGCGCAGCTCGTCGCTCTGGGGGACTTTAACGCCTGCCACCAAGACTGGCTTTTCCCATACCAGAGGACCGACCACGCTGGGAGAGAAGCGCGGAACTTTGCGCTTTCAATGGGCCTCTCCCAGTTGGTAAGGCAAGCGACTAGGGTGCCAGATGTAATTGGTCATACCGCCAATTGTCTGGACCTTCTGCTGACCACCGATCCGGACAGATGTTGTTCGCGCGCGAACGTGCCACAAGCGGGGAGGGGGGCGCGCGGGACGGCGACGCGACGCGCGCGCGCCACTGCCGGCCGGCCGCCGCCAGGGACCGTTAGACCAGAGATAAGCGAGCGGGTATTTTTATTGTGTAACCGATGCAGTTTTTATATTATTATAACATCATACATATACAGTCCACTAGTTTAATTCAAGTGCCCAAGACACCAGCCCAAACAGATGTGTTGTAACAGTTTCCTCACCATTAGGAACTTCAGATCACTGTCTGGTGAAGTCTGTGTCGTCCTTCTCCCCACCTGACTGCGACTCACGCGGTGAAAGGCGAATGTGGCGATACAAGTCAGCAGATTGGGATGAGATGCGTCACTTTTTTGCGTCTTATCCTTGGAAGCAGGTCTGCTTCTCTTCTGAAAATCCGTCGAGCTGTGCGGATGCTATATCCGATGGGGTGCGTCTAGCTATGAAGTATTTCATCCCCTATAGTGACGTACCCATCGGTGGCTCAGCTCACCCTTGGTTTAACGCCGATTGTGCTCAAGCTGAACAGCGTAAGCACTCGGCGTTTCTCAACTGGGTTGACGCTCGTGACCGCAAAGCTCCGGATCTGAGCTCAAAGAAGAGAGCCTTCAACCATGCTGCCAAGTCCTACAAAAAGGCGCTAAAGAAGGCTCGCTTCGACCGTATTACCCATATTGGCAAAAAGCTCTCTGCGCAGCCGTCCGGTAGCAGATCTTTCTGGTCCCTTGCCAAATCGGTCGAAGCGAATTTCTGTCGGCCTACACTGCCACCGCTGGTTAAACCAGATGGAACACTGGCTCATACGGCGGGAGAGAAAGCAAGTCTTTTTGCATCTCTCTTTGCCCACAATTCACGTCTTGATACTGGCAGTGCTACTCCACCGAATTTGCCTCACTGTGACACGTCGATGCACGAGGTTCGCATTAGGAATAAGGAGGTTCTGAGAGCACTGTGTCGTCTGGACGTGAATAAAGCTAGTGGACCAGATGGTATACCAGCGATTGTTGTCAAGGCTTGTGCGCCCGAGTTGTCTCCTGTATTGACACGCTTGTATCGCCTCTCATTTAGGACAGGTATAGTGCCAAAGTCCTGGAAGTTTGCCAACGTGCAGCCAGTGCCCAGAAAAGGCAGTCGTGCCGATCCTAGCAACTATCGGCCGATTTCAATAACCTCCATACTCTGCAAGATTATGGAGCGTGTGCTGAACTCGCGCCTCATGGCATACCTGGAAGATAACGATCTCCTCAGTGACCGACAGTACGGGTTTCGCCGTAATCGGTCTACTGGGGACCTACTAGTGTATGCCACTCACTTGTGGGGCGAGGCCCTCGAGAGGAATGGTGAAGCGATTGCGGTCTCCTTAGACGTCTCGAAGGCCTTCGACAGGGTATGGCACGCTAGCCTTATGAGTAAGCTTCCAGTGTACGGCATTTCCCCTGGTCTGACTGGCTGGGTAAAAGACTTCCTGAGTGATCGGTCTCTCCGAGTTATTGTCGACGGATGCTCATCGGAGCCTATGACGACTAATGCCGGTGTTCCTCAGGGGTCTGTTCTCTCTGCAACTCTCTTCCTGCTGCATATCAACGATCTGCTTATGCCCGGAATCTATGGGTATGCAGATGACAGCACAGTTGTAGAGAGATACCTGCCGAGTGCTCGGGCTAGTAAGGAAGTAATCCGGTCCGAAAGAGAGGCTATGGTAGAGCGTACGAATGTCGCACTTCAGGCAGTCTCCAAGTGGGGTGAAGCCAACCTTGTGGGATTCAACGCCGCCAAAACACAAGCGTGTCTGTTTACCGCCAAAAGGAGCCCGTTCACCTTGGCTCATGCTTTTCAGAATGTATCCTTGGAGTGCACCGACCGCCTTCAGCTCTTGGGAGTTGAAATTTCCTCAAACTTAAACTTTGGGCGGTTCATTGAGTCCAAAGCCAAGATGGCTGCTAGGAAACTTGGCGTTCTTGCAAAGGTCCGGCAGTACTTCACACCGGGACAGCTTCTAATGTTATAAAAAGCGCAGGTCCGATCGTGTGTGGAGTACTGCAGCCACATATGGGCTGGTGCTGCAAAATGCCATCTAGCAGCTTTGGACTCAGTGGAGAGGCGTGCGAAGAGGCTAATTGGTGATCCAGATTTGGTTAAGGCCAATCTACAAAGCCTGGAGCACAGGCGTAAGGTAGCCAGCCTTTCGGTATTCTACAGGATGCATTCTGGAGAGTGTGCGCGGGAATTACATGATTTAATTCCGCCGTCACCGTTCTATCATCGGACAACCCATCGTACGGCGAGTATCCACCCTTACGTTGTTGACACCGCCGCGATCCGGACGAAGCGTTTTGCCTCGTCGTTTATACCGCGTACATCAAAGGACTGGAACAATTTGCCTGCAGCGGTCTTCCCGTCCGATAATAATTTGGGTGTTTTCAAGGCTAGAGTGAATAGGCTCATAATAAATTAGTGCGCTTACCATCAACGATTGCATCTCTGCTTTCCATCAGGCGGGATCGCAGTCAAGCGCTAGTTTATAACATTTAAAAAAAAAAAAAAAAAAATTAGAGGAGCGCATACAGCCGTGCGCCACCGTGTGTTCGCGCGTACTAAGCGAGCCAAGGTTAAAGGAATGTGGTGTGCCGGCTGTATCATCGCGCTCGCTCAACGAAGGGAGCTCGGCACATTCTACCGACATTACCAAATTGTGTTAGTTATAAGTTTATTAATGTACCTGATTTATTTTGATTTTTATGGCTCGGTTCTGTATATAAGCAGCGCTTATTAATAAAATACACAGATCATTATTCGTCTTTTTGCTCGCAACACATAAAAGCTCCTAAAGTGGTGACCCCGCGTTCGAAATGGCTACGCCCGTATCGACAGAAGACAAGAGTACTACACCTGAAGGCGTCGAAGCAATTAGCGTCCAGTCACGCATACCTAAATTCTGGTGCGACAGACCTAAGCTTTGGTTCGCCCAATTTGAGGTTATCATCTACAACCAGAAGCTCGGCGATGAAGGCAAGTTTGCACTCGTTGTGGCTCAGCTGGAGATCAAGGACATCGACCAAATCAGCGATATCATCTTGTCACCGCCCAACTCCGGCCGATACGACGCTGTAAAAAGAAGACTGTTGGAGGTATATGAAGATAGCGAGGGTATTCAGCTACAAAAACTGCTGAACGACATGGAACTCGGCGACCAGCGCCCATCGCAGTTGCTCCGCCGAATGAGAAACTTAGCAGGGAAAAAGATGCCAGATGACACCCTGAAAATGTTGTGGCAAGGACACCTACCTGCTTCTACCCGCACAGTGTTGGCAGTGAGTGAAGAATCAAAGCTGGACTCGTTGGCCGCCATGGCAGACAGGATGCAAGAACAGCTGAAAGAGGTGAACGCCATGTGCTCCTGCCTGTGTAAACCTTCCACGTCAAGAGCCCCAGTGACAGCGGTGCCAGCCGAAATAGCGGCGACATCTGAACCTGCAGACCAGAAACTCTTCAGCATGATTGAAGCCCTGACCAAGGAAGTTGCAGCGCTGAAGACAAATCGATCCCGCAAATTTCAACGCCGATCCCATAATTTCAGAAGCCGTTCCCGCTCGAAATCACGGGACAGAAGAAATGCCGTGTGTTTTTTTCACAAGAAATTTGGCAAGGCAGCATACCGATGTAGAAGCCCGTGCAGTTTTTAAAGGAATTTCAAGCGAGAAGCCGGAAAACTGAAGAAGACTCAAGCCGTGGCGGTGGCCGAAGTCAACGATTTATCCACATACCGCCTATTTATACACGACAAATCATCCGACAAAAAATTCCTTGTCGACACGGGTGCAAACGTTTCTGTTTTACCCGCCACCGCACGCGATAAGCAACGAAGTCCAACCAACTACTTATATGCAGCGAATGGTTCACAAATACCCACATACGGCGAGCGAACCATAGTTCTCAACATCGGAATGCGGCGTGCCTACAATTGGCGATTTATGGTTGCAACAGTCAGTCGGCCGATATTAGGCGCTGATTTTTTGCACCACCACGCACCTATGGTGGATCTCCATGGGCGACGACTGGTGGATAAAAGAACCAATTTATCGGCACGTGGTTTCCTGTCACCCGCAGCTGAAGGAAGCATCAGAACCATCGATGACAAGCTTCCCTACCACGACCTGTTGGCCAAGTACCCAGACATTACGAGACCAAACTTAAAGAAACTGGGAAAAAGTGAAGTCGAACACTATATTGAAACTACCGGCCAGCCGATATTTACAAAAGCAAGACCAGTACCGCCGCATAAATACAACGCTGCCAAGCAAGAATTCCAACTCATGATGAGCGAAGGAATTTGTCGACCGTCTAATAGCCCATGGGCTAGTCCATTACACTTGGTTTTGAAAAAGGATGGTACCTACAGAACCTGTGGTGATTACCGTAGATTGAATGCAGTAACCACACCCGATCGATACCCGATACCACGACTGCATGACTTTACACATAACCTCCAAGGCAAGAAGATATTTTCAAAAATTGATCTGCAGAAGGCATATTATCAGATAAAAAATAGAGAAGATGATGTGAAGAAGACAGCCGTGATTACACCATTTGGCTTGTACGAGTTCACTAGGATGTGTTTTGGTTTCAAGAACGCAGGCCAGACATTCCAACGTCACATTGACAACGTGCTTCGCGGCCTACCTGTTTTTCCATTCGTCGATGATATTCTTGTTGCTTCTGAAAACCAAGAAGTACACAGAAGAGAGCTACAAGAAGTGTTTAATCGACTCAACGACAGTGGTTTAAAAATAAACGTCGTTAAGTGTATCTTCGGCCAGTCGAAACTAGATTTCCTGGGATACACAATAAGCCCTGAAGGCATTACACCGACGGAAGAAAAGGTACAAGCAATACAATCTTACCCGCTACCAAATACGGTCAACGATCTTCGTCGTTTCGTCGGAATGCTGAACTTTTATCGATCGAATATACCCCATGCGGCTGAACATCAAAAAGAATTAAGCAAATACTTTCACAACGCCAAAAAAAACGATAAAACATGCATACAGTGGACCGAAGAGGCAAAAGAAGCATTCAATCAATGCAAAGAAGATATCAAGAACTGCGCACTATTGTCCTATCCATCACTGAGCGAACCTTTCGCATTGATGACAGACGCCTCAAACACATGTGCCGGTGCCGTCATACAACAAAATATCAACGGCAAGTGGAGACCACTGGGATTCTTCTCCAAGAAGTTTAGTGACGCACAACGTAAATACAGCACGTATGACCGTGAGTTGCTGTCAATCTACATGGCAATACGTCATTTTCGCCGTGTGTTTGAAGGACGAGAGTTAATTGTTTACACGGATCACAAACCACTGTGTAATGCATTAACTTCAAACAGCAAGTCTGAGACACCCCGCCGAACTAGATACCTTGAATATATCGGACAATTCACGTCAAATATACAACACGTAACCGGCCAGGACAACAAAGTCGCAGATGCACTATCACGAGTCGAAACAATAACATGCCCGACACCACTGGATTACACCGAGTTAGCAAGAAAACAAGACCAAGACGAAGAATTGAAAATGCTAGCGAACAAAGGAAAATACCTATTCCAGAAAAAAACAATTCCCAACTCAACTGCCAAAGTTACCTGCGAGATGTCATCAAGAACTGCTCGTCCATATCTGCCTCCAGATTGTCGAAAAGCAGCATTTCAAGCTATTCACGACCTTAGTCACCCCGGCATAAGGGCAACAAAGAAGCTAGTCACTGCCCGCTACTGGTGGCCCTCCATGAATAGTAACATAAAGGAATGGACTCGATCGTGCGACGCGTGTCAGCGTGCTAAGGTGCAACAACACACGAAGACACCTATTGCTAGTTTCCAACAAGCAAACAGACTGGAACATGTGCATATGGATATTGTTGGTCCGTTGCCTATTTCTGACGGCTATCGATATCTATTGACCATGATAGACAGGGCTACCAAATGGCCTGAAGCCTGTCCATTGGAAAATATAACCGCAGAAAAGGTTGCAAATGCGTTCTATGATGGTTGGATTGCGAGATTCGGTTGCCCAGTAACCATAACCACCGACCAGGGGAGGCAATTTGAATCAGACCTATTTAATAAATTGATGCAACGAATGGGAATCCACCGCACCCGCACCACTGCCTACCACCCGCAGTGTAACGGCGTGATAGAAAGATGGCACCGCTCACTCAAGACGGCACTCACCGCAAGACTTAAATCTACGACATGGTCACATGAGCTACCTACAGTGCTACTGGGACTGCGCGCTTCGATAAAAGAAGACTTTGGTACAAGCACAGCTGAACTACTTTATGGCCAAACGCTACGATTACCAGGAGAATTCTATGAAGAATCTACAAGACATCGTGACACGGTTTCAAACTTCATGAATAAGTTGAACGGAGCGTTAAAGAAGGCCCAGGCGCAACGGAAATCTAATCAATCCCGAGCGATATTTATTCACAATGACCTACATAAATGCTCGCATGTTTACCTGCGCAATGACGCATCAAGAAAGCCTCTGACGCCGACCTATAATGGCCCGTACGAAGTGATCAGTCGTAATAACAAATATTTCACTATCCAGTTATGCAATAGACGCACCAACATCACTGTTGACAGACTAAAGCCTGCTTTCCGGATGGATACCGAGTCAGAGTCGCCAGTCACAGATACGTACGCATACGTCACAAAGTCAGGAAGAACATCGAAGCCCTGTGTACGTTTCACTAGCGGGGGAATGATGTAGCAGCTCATACTTACGACAAACAATAATAGACATACAAATTAGAGGAGCGCATACAGCCGTGCGCCACCGTGTGTTCGCGCGTACTAAGCGAGCCAAGGTTAAAGGAATGTGGTGTGCCAGCTGTATCATCGCGCTCGCTCAACGAAGGGAGCTCGGCACATTCTACCGACATTACCAAATTGTGTTAGTTATAAGTTTATTAATGTACCTGATTTATTTTGATTTTTATGGCTCGGTTCTGTATATAAGCAGCGCTTATTAATAAAATACACAGATCATTATTCGTCTCCTCTCCTCCTAAACTGTGTACAATTAGTTTGTCCAGATATTTTGTTTGGACCTTACACACCATAAACCATCCGGAACAAATATTCTAAATAATTATGAAAACAGCATGAAAACCTATGTTATGCTTTAGCAGATCTCAGCCGTCACACAGATAGAGAATAATAGCGACTTTAATCTATACCTACCTATCTATTCTTCTATCCATACATCGACACATTGACTGCATTCAAAGGGCTGTGGTAGAGAACCCCAGGTAGCAGTTCCCACCAGGCAAAATCGGAAGATTCTTCCTTTTCAATGGAGGAGTGGTTTAGCAGACACATTACTGTTTTCCGAAATGCACGCTAATGAAGTCGCGGGTACAGTTATAGCCCAACCGCTTAACTGAGACGTTGCTTGAGGTAGCAGGGCGGCGGGAGGGATGCGAGAGCTCAGTGATTCGTCAACTTGTAACAACAATCACCTCTCCCGCACCGCGCAGTTACCTTAAGCAACGTCTCAGTTAAGCGGTCGGCCTAATAATATGTATAGAAGATATATTTGGACATATTGTTACCTGCACGATCTCGTCCCCGATGTGCACGGCGCCGGACGCGTGCGCGGGCGAGCCGAAGCGGATGTCGGCCAGCTGGTGGTGGCCGCAGAACGACGGCACGACGTCGAAGCCGAGCGGCTTGCCCGCCTGGCGCAGCGTCACGCTGTCCAGCGAGGCCGGCTGCAGGATCATCGGGTCCGACACGTCCTGCCACATACATGTTGCTGTTATTGCACGTTCGGCCAGATAAAAACCGTCAACGACTGCCCAACTGTACAAAGTACACTGTGTCTATCAAGTTTGATAGTATAGCACGCACGTGAGATCTGTAGTACACACATGCATATTTAAGCGATACAATTCAAAATACCAATCATAAAGTAAAAACCACTTGAAAAATTACGAACCATGAAACGGGATTATGGTCTATTGGAATTATGAACATAAACCTAACCTCGTTTTTCTGAACCTCTTTGCTTTGGTAAACCTCTTTGCCAGCGGTTAACCACGCGACATTTTTTCGCAATTTCCATTGACGTAGCTAACGATTTTATGCCAATATACCTTTAACTACGAGCGCTCCTTACATTCGTCCCCGTCTAAAGCTGAAAACCTCAGCCTCCTTGCAGATGATACCTGTCTTATTTTTAAAGTTAACAGAAATAGACAAGATTTTGACGACGTAAACAGTGTACTCTCAGTACCTAATTCTTAATGCCAAGAAAGGTGGAGTTTCTTACTAAAACAAACTTCTTAGAAAACTACCTTTTGGAAGGGGCGACTAGAATCTATTCTATTTTAATGTAATTTTTGACGCTCAAAAGTGCCTTTTATATGCCTATTAGAAATAAATGCTTTGACTTTGAATATAAAATAGAATATAACATTAAAAAAAATCGTAACTTGAAAACTTCCACCTGCGCCGCGCTCCGACATAGGGCTCTCTCTCTTTCCTTCAATTCGCCTTCTCTTTGCTCGTTAATTATTTTAATTACATTGATGCGATGTTACAATCCGTGACCCCGGCAAATGACCCCTGCGCTACAGTTCTTTAAGTCAGGTTGCTCTAAGATGCTATTTTATAAAATTGTTAATAAATAAATAAATATTAATGTTTAATTAAATTAAAATACATTCATAAAACTACAACGCAAAACCGTACACGTGTGTTAAATTAATGTCGCCATTAAAGCGCCACGCTGTATACCGCTCGGTACTCCTGATCCTACATTATATATATTTTTTTTATGCATAACGTTTTACAGAGTAGTCCGATTTTGATAATTCTCTTCTCTGATTTTGATAAATCTATTAATTTGTGGATGCTGTTGCTAGTTTCTCGTACTCTGCTTAGTAGAGATGCAGTTTTTTTGCGAATCCCCTCATGAATGCTATCGGTTCGATTCTGCACAAACATTTCTGAAGCACTACAAAGACACAAACACGTGTAGTATCTACCTGTATGATGTAGTCGGCGGTGGTGGCGGTGGTAGCGGCAGCTGCGGCCACGGCTCGCGCGGGCTGTTCTGCGAAGCGATCCCGCTGCGCGCACGTGGCCGCCTCTAACGATAGCTTCAGTAGCGCCGCCTTGCGCTCGGCCAGCGACGCCGCCGCGCTGCCACTCGAGCACAGCGGCCATCTGCATAGCCGTCCATCGACAATGATCAAACATTCCAAAATGTAATGCTGGGACCACGTTTTTCTATTATTAACGCGATTATTAGTTAGTGTGGTTCAAGAATTGTCTCATAGGGCAGAGGAGTAAAATTAACATTTTCCTGCATGAAGAGTACTACTATCCAAAATATTTTAAAGCAAGCAAATGCACAATGTTATAGAAAGCCATTTTTGGCCTAGAGTCACCCTAAGTAGGCGGTCTTTTACAGTAACA
Source organism: Apamea sordens (assembly GCA_945859715.1). NCBI lineage: Eukaryota > Metazoa > Arthropoda > Insecta > Lepidoptera > Noctuidae > Apamea > Apamea sordens. The sequence goes on along the minus strand of OX243990.1, from coordinate 311,468 downwards.
TATGGACAAGAGAGGTCATCAAACTTTAAGTATGAATACTTGCTCATTCATATATAATATGTAAAATTTGTGTATACAATCACCATGTTATTGTAAATAATTTTGAAAGTTTTCTTGAATTGTTTGATGATGATTCTCTGATTTTATTACTTTACAGGCTACAATATCCGACTATCTATATATGAGATCAATTATGAGACTTCAATATCCCAACTATCACAAAATATACTGTAGATAAATAACCATTTACAGCCACTTTTAGATCGTCGCCGACTTGCAGATTGCACCTTTCTTTTAAAAATCTTAACCAACGAAATTGACTGTCCCGATCTCCTGCATCAATTGCATTTCAATGTCCCCCAGAGATCAGTTAGATTTAATCCACCTATCTCCATTCCTTTTTCCTCGTCCAACTATAAGCAAAACTCATACATGGTGCGAGCGAACAAGGACTATAATATTCTATGTAAGGAGTTCTCTTTTGACCCATTTACCCATTCTGCACGCACTCAGCTGAATGCCAACTTTTTTAATAGCGTGTAGTGTTTTAGTTTTTAGTTAAATTTTTCCCCATGTCGCTATTGCCTAACATGGCGTATCAATGTATTTGTTACTTATTACTTAATTTAATTCATTTTATTTGTATTTTTATCGTGCTTGCTACTTAGTTGTTAGTGATCCTAAGATTTCTACTACCTTCTCTGTGTCTACTCGTGAGAACCTGTAATTGGCTCTGTGTCGCTTATACAATTGTTATTAATTTGGTTTAGCTGTTGGTTCTCCTACTTATAAATAACAACATGCAACATTTATTATACCTGCAATGCAACACAATGTTTATAGGCAAATCATGGCAATCAAGGTTTAAACATTACCTCATTGTCTTTATTAATAAGTAGCGGATTCAACGTTGTCCTGTCCAATTTTCAACAAAAATCACATGGAAAAAAGGACAGTCAGCTTATCCCGAATTTGATTTTATTCCGGGATACTTTTAAAATTTTTATTTCCATTAAAACCTAATTCGGACTAAATCGGTCTAGCTGTTCTCAAGTGATGCACATACCAACAAACAGCAAATGAGATGGTTGGTAAATGCATGTGATATTTATATAAATGTCACGCATTTATTTAAGGATGAAAAACATACTTTTCTGACTTTGGAATAATTAATTAATTGAGAAACATGAGTACATGTATAATTTTATTGCTAGTTTATAACTAGACAAATAACTAGAACTCAATATATATAATCATTTTCATGTTAGAGAGCAAAGTATAGAACTAATAGTATCACTTTACCTGTCGAGCCAACACACTAGTGGTTTAACAGCATGCACAGTGCGAGCTACATCAGCCAGTGTCTGTGTCTCCAGCCGCGCATCCGGGTGGTGGCGAAGGGCGCGGGCCAGCGTGGTGGCAACCACTGACACACGCAACGCAAGCTGCTGCACACACTCCCGAGACACCTCATATTGCTAAACACGTCCACATCAGTGATATTACACACACATTACAGTGAAATACAATATGTCGCATAATAACTACAAACAAGGCCAGTTAAATCATTAATCATATAGAAATTACTGCTACAGCTCTACTATAAATAAACAGCAGAAACATAAGCATTAAATAGTTCAGTAGCAGCCTCACCAACAGATAACACTGTTGAGATAAGTGAAACAACATTGTGCTCTCCTGTGACTCATCCTGTCTCACTACAGACCAGACTAAATACATACCATCACATCATGTATATTAATGGGTGCAGTTCGATATGGCAGCTGAACACTTACAAAATTCCGGAGATGTTCCACGGCCTCCAGCAAGAGCTCCTGGTGTCCGATGACGTGCATTCCGAGGTACTCGAGGTCGTCGCAACGCAGCGTCAGCAGCTTGGCGCCGTCCAGGCCGCGCTCGCGCAGTGCCGGCACGTAGCGCGCCACCGTCGGGCCCAGCCCTGCGACAACAGCCGTGACTCACTCGCGTCCACCACACACACTGACCACTCGCTGCTTCGACACGTACCTGACAGCCAGTCCGCCACCTGGTCCGCCGACCACTCCGCAACGTTGAGGCTAGCCATCGGCATGAGGATGGCGCATCTTCTAGTGACCGCTGTATATTATTATAGTGCGGCGCAAATATAACAAACAACAGCCGGACGATGCGACTTCTTTTGATTTTGACAAGACAAATGACATTGACATTAAAAGTAATGCCACAGACTAGAGTAATAAAATAACGTTCCGATCTACAATCTTACGAAAATAATAAAAAGTATATCGATTACTACGTGATTAAATAATTGCCTCATAAAACTGCGTATATAATTTCATTTTGAAAATGACTTATTGAAAATACAATAGTTTTGCAGATTTTTCCAGATTAGTCCTGCAAAGTAACAATAGATGGCGTTGATAATCTGACCAACGAACGTTGTTAAATATTTTTGAACTAAGATGTTCAATTACTTCATAGATCCTACACCAATTATAGGATATATCTACATAGTAAACTTATCGAGGTTTCTTTATTCTGTTGCATCTGTTTGCATTATATGTCTCATCATCTGTGCTAAGATACGGCTTGATCATATGGGGCAATTCCACTAACAGCAATAAGGCATTTATTGTGCAAAAAAAGTGTTTACGAGCGGTGTTTGGTGTAGACCCATTACAATCCTGCAGACCTATTTTAAAAAAACATAAATTATTAACATTAGCATGCTTATACCTACATACTGGAAATGGGAGTACCTATTTGTAAAAAAACATCCTCACCTATTTCGTACAGCCGGTAGCGTCAATGTTTATAAAGATTAAAGTGGGCAAAATCTCAAGGGATCCAACAAAATTGGCAATGTCAAGATGTAGAACAGCGTACTGCCATAAAAACACTAGTCGAATGGCAATAGACATATAATATACCAAAGGTTATTAGAGAGCTGAGAACTAGCTTATTTCAAAAGCATCTCAGAGCATGGCTTATCGAAAATTGTTTTTATACTACTATGGAATTTATGAATTCTAGGACAAATGGTAAAGTTGCATGACATAAAATTAAATTGACATTTTAATTTTAAGCTATTTAACAATTTGTAACTTAGTTTCTTTGGTTGTCTTTTGAAAGCTATTTATTTATACACTTATTTTGTAATCTAATTAGTTTTATTTGACATTTTTGATTTGATTTGTAGACGATCCTTGATTTAATACATTTTTTTTTTGTCATTGGAATTCATTCATTTAGTTTAAATTGATTTAATTAATTAGAATTATTATTATTGTCACAATATTTGCATGCCGAATTTAGTAGGCGGAATATGAAGAACGTGTGTGTTATAAAATCTGTAAAATACCATATTTCAGGCAAATAAAGAATCTAATCTAATCTATAGGGTTCCGTACTTCCGGCTGCCCGCGACTTCACTCAAGTGACACCGCCCATGAATGGTTTGAAGGACAAACACTTACCTTTGAGTTGAAAAAACTTTTCATAAAGTGGAGAATGGACTAGATACCCAATATGGTGAAAACACAAGTATAAAATGTTTTTTTTTAATGATTTATAGAAAGCAGTGATGCAATCGTTGATGGTAAAGCACACTAATTTATTATGAGCCTATTCACTCTAGCCTTGAAAACACTTATAATCGGACTGGAAGACCGCTGCAGGCAAATTGTTCCATTCCTTCGATGTACGCGGTATAAACGACGAGGCAAAACGTTTCGTCCGGATCGCGACGGTGTCAACAACGTAAGGGTGGACACTCCCCGTACGACGGGTTGTCCGATGATAGAACGGTGATGGCGGAATTAAGTCATGTAATTCCTGCACACACTCTCCAGATTGCATCCTGTAGAATACCGAAAGGCTGGCTACCTTACGCCTGTGCTCCAGGCTTTGTAGATTGGTCTTAACCAAATCTGGATCACCAATTAGCCTCTTCGCATGCCTCTCCACTGAGTCCAAAGCTGCTAAATGGCATTTTGCAGCACCAGCCCATATGTGGCTGCAGTACTCCACACACGTGTGGCGGTAACTCAACGAGAAGTACCTACCCAAAGGGCATCTCTATAATGCCTAACGTGACGATATTATCGTGGACGTGCAAGGCATCACGATCACACAGGAAAATAAAATGTAAGTAGGTAAGGAATATGAAGAGGCTTTTAGATAACGTTATAACGTGCACGTATTCCCATACATTTTATAAATGTGGACGTGAACGTTCACGATAATATCGTCACCTTAGAAAATATAAAAGCGCACTATACAGGGCGATTTGTAATTTGACGTAATCGTTCCAGATAGTGTGATCCGCTTGCACCCCATAAAGCAGGCGAAAATTCATTTTTTATGTTTAAGTACCTACCTATACTATTTTGGAACCCAGAATTCTACTTTTCACTGAATGCCATCTGCTAAAATTTGCTAACCATTGTGTGAATATTTGCTATTCCATTGGGTACCTAATACTTAGGTACCTACTGCCAATCCAAAATCACTTTCAGTGTTTTCCGTATTTCCACTTTTCCGGTCAACTATTCTTTCCTTAATGAAAAAATGTTTAAATGTTCGTAATAGTCTGAATAAGGTTATTTCCATAATAACCGTATTCAGACTATGACGAACATTTTGATACAAATATACCTACTTAGCCTATTCTATCCAACCATCCTCAAGTGATGCGCTTACCAACAGCATTTCATTTTTATTTACATAGATAGGTATATACCTACCTAGGTATGTATAATATATTAAGTACCTAATTACCCATGTTTGCAAACTAATAAATGATTTGATATCACCTCTACCTGTTCCTGAGATTATGTCATGGCCGACGGACATCAAAGTGATCCTATAGATGGGGTTCCGTTTATTCCTTTTGAGGTACTAAAACTTAAAACAGGCAGTCCAATAACTTCTACCTACTATATATTTTATAATTTGTTGTTATAGCGGCACTGGAAATACACACTTTGTGAAATTGTCAACTGTATAAGTAGTTATTGCGGTTCATGATCGACATACAGCCCGCTGACAGACAGACGCAGAGATGGACGGACAGCGAAGGCTTAGTAATAGGATTCCGTTGGCACCCTTTGGGTACGGAACCCTAAGAATAATCACAAAAAAAACGGGTTGCACTCTGGGAGTGCCGGCAGAAGTCAAAACTTGAATATTAACGTTGTGCATTTTTGATATTTTTGAATGCGGTCTGCTCTCCCTTCGTGCACGTGCACGCGAGCTCCGTCTTATGAATTTTCGATCAGGTCACATGTCCTAACGCGAGTTTAAAATTTTTTACCCATCACAAAAGCTCTCCGTCTTACGAATTTTCGATCAGGTCACGTGTCCTGACGCGAGCTCCGTCTTACGAATTTTCTATCAGGTCACGTGTCCTGACGCGATTTTAACATTTTTTACCCATCACAAAAAAGTGCACAACGCCGCTAAAGAAGTTTTCACTTCAAAAACAAAAGTTGGGAATCGAATTATCGAACTTTTAACCACAGGTACGCAAAATAGTCGTTGAACCGCTACGCCAATTACTTTAGTCTCCGTTGACTAAAATAGCTGTTCCTGGATAAGTATGTCAGTAACCGTATCTAGATACGGTTACCTACTGACATACGTATCCAGGAACAGCTATTTTAGTCCACAAAGTTATAGCGAGATAATAATCATATAAAAGGTAAATTTGTAACTATCTGCAATATTTTAACTTTTTGGGTCGTTTTTATGGTTCCGTACTCCGTACCACAAACGGAACCCTTACGGGACCACTTCGTTGTCCGTCTGTCTATTCGTCCATCTAGATGGACGCGTTCCTGAGAAAAAGGGTCTTGACAGACGTCAATACCCTTTTTTCTTTAATTAATAACCTCCCTTGCAGCAGTGAAAAAATCAAACTTCTAGGTCGCGATCAAAAGATACGGCATTTTATGCTCCGTTTTTGCCGCATATTTTGACACTCGCATGGGAATCAAAACCTGATGCTTCCCGTTGACCTAGAATCATGAAATTTGGCATGATGCAATGTCAGTTAGCACAAGTAAAGGAAAAAATCAGAAAATCGTAAATTTGTAGTTGCATCAAAAAAATATAATTTATTTTTGCGATTACAAACTTATTTGCTGTTGGTATACTAACTGCGACCTCTATGTCGATGTATGGGGACAACAGTTTTCCAACGGAAAAGTTAAGTTTGTATGTACCTACGTTTTGGGGACTGATTTATTGGGAAAATCTTCGAAACTCGATTCGATGAACGAACTATTCACTTAGTTAAGTTTGTACGGAATGATAAAATAAACTCTAGCAAGTCCGACTCGCACTTGAGTTTTTATTTTATCATTTGCGGTGAACTATAGAAGAATACGAACATAATGCAATATTACTGATCCCCAGTAGCAAATAGCGAGATAACTGACGTAAGTAAGTATCGTAAGTATAGAATATTGTTACGAGCTTCGGGTTCGTGACAATTAAAATGCCGATAAAAATCACCAAAAGTTACACTTTAATTAAGCAACACTAACAACAACTCGAAATACACTAATTATAAAACACAATCGCTATTAAGTCGCACTTGAAGATCGCTTTCGATGTATTCGCATCCGTAGCAGAACTAAGTCTCATTGCTCGCGGCTAATCCCGGCCTTATATAGTGCCGCAGATAGTTCCAGAACCTTCTATCGTAGAAACATCTAGAATGTTCGAGTACATACCGGCCCCGATTGACCAGATGTTGATAGTTCTAGTTAGTTCTAGCTTCGACATATCTACTCGTCAATAGATGGCGCTGACAGAGCGAGTTCGAAACCGAGCACAGTTGGAACTTCTGTGAGTTTTTTTTTTTTTCTTTTGTTTTTACCACATACAACATGGATTTTGAAAATATAACTCTACGAAGACATAAAACATTAATTAGCTCTCCTAATTCTTCTTTCGATTCCACAAATTCGGATTATCTTTCGAAGAGTCTACCACAAACTTCAACTGGCTTAAGTTGCGAAACGTTTGAAAGACTAAACGAAGAAATTGAACAGTTGAGAATGCAATTAAATACCGCTAACAACGAAATAGATAACCTAATCATGGAAAACAGCACTTTGAAAAAACAAACAGTTGAACAACTAAATACCATAGCGCAATTAAAAAACCTATGTAGCGGACCAACTAGTAGTTCAAAAAAGTATTCAACTTCAAAAAGGAAGAACTGTAAGGTACGAAATCTTAATCTTACTTACAAAAAGAAACTTGAGACAAGTTTAATTGATCTCGAGACAAAATCGGGTGAAGTTGTAGAAAACATAACAGAGGGCGCTGCAAGTAACACGAGCCCGAGCGGGTCACCACAACACAACATTAACTTAAACAAGTGCGATCAGGGCATAACAGATGGCGCTTTACGAAATCAGCACAGAGAAACAGAAGTAAACAATATCCAACATCAACTATCTAACACCACAGAAAATAAATCAAAATCCCAGCTAACTATAATTGGAGGTCAACAATTCACAGGGCTTGCTTCACTTCTCATACAATCTAGAAAAGACACAAAGTGCAAGAATTATCACATCTCTTCCACTACAAAACCATATGCCACCACAGAGGAAATTCTTAAACCTATTAATGAACTGGAAGATTCCGAAGATAATTATATAATTATATGTATAGGAGAAAACGATACCAACCCCAGTAAAGTAATAATAGAATTAGTAACCATCCTGAAATCCTTCCAAAAAAATAACTTGTTAGTGTTTAGTGTTTTACAGAACAGATATTTAAATCAAAGTATGTTAAATAACAACTTAAAAACTATATGTGACAACTTTAAAAATTGCTCATTTATTAATTTAAAATGTAATTACCCGTACAATAAATACTATTATTTATTAGATGTATGTAAATTAATTAACTTCAGGATTGACTCACATTATTATGACAAAACATTTCTGAGTTATAAAAATCTTATGTTATTCAGGAACAAGGCTAAAGTAGAAAGCACAAACATTCATAAGAAGGGCACAATTCCATTCTATTTTAAGTCGTGTAAAAATATACACCCAGGGTGTAATAATAATACTGCCTCTTTGAGCAAACTGGAGGTGATAACCACCGAAACTTACAAGAAAGGAACCATACCCTATTATTTTAAAAAAACTACACCATGTACACAATCTGATGCACTGTTGCCGTCACAAGCGAATAAATGTTTTCGCCGCTAATCCGGAATTTAATTTTAGAATATTTCACCAGAACATTGCCGGCGCCATAAATAAAACTGAGGAATTAACATTTGCAATCGACGAGCTGTCGCAAAATGGTACAAGAATAGATGTGGTGTGTTTGACTGAAACTTTCATGAAAAAAGGTACAGAAATGCTTTTGAAAATTTCCGGTTATAAATTAGTTGCATCATATTCACGAGACACTAAACGAGGAGGGGTATGCATATTGATAAAAAATAATATAAAATATAAAACTTTGACTAATATTAATGACTTGGCAAGTAAATTTCATTTTGAGTGTTGTGGCGTAGAAATTAATAAAATTATGATTATTTGTTTATATAGAACACCTAATAGTAACCCACAAATGTTTCTAGAGAAACTTGAACAGTTACTAGTAAGTCTTACAAGGAAACATAGAAAAATTATTCTTTGTGGTGACTGGAACTTGGATATTTTAAAGCCAAACAAGAGTAGCGAAGAGTTGAAGAGTATGCTTAAAAATTTTAAAATCGAAATGCATATTAAAACACCAACGAGACAATTGTCATGTCTTGATCAGTTAGCAAGCAACATCGGGCAGGTTAAAGCGGAGGTGCATCACCTAGCTTTGTCTGACCATGAAACAGGACAAACGCTATCGCTGAAAACGAATAAATCAACCGAAATATACAGCTGGTATGAGAATGTCAGAGATTTTAGTAAAGAAAACATGGACAAGTTCCATAATTGTATGTCATCTCTTACCTTCACAGACGTATACGAAAAAAAAAACCTACAAGAAGCGTTTACCGAATTTCATGCTCTGTTTAAATTGTTCTTCAATCTGTGTTTCCCAATAAACACAATAAAGAAGACAAATAAAAAAGGGAACTATAAATGGTTGACGAAGGGCATAAGAAGATCCTGTATAAGAAAACGGTATCTCTATCTAACCCAGCAACACAATAAAACAAACAGAAAAAATTCAAATAAACAATATAAATCGTACAGCGACATACTCAAAAAGTGCATATATAAAGCTAGACAACTACAAAGTAAAAAATATATTGACACTAATAAAAATAAATGTAAAGCCACATGGGCAGTGATTAATGAAAACATTGCTGACATTAGTATGATAACACAAATTGACAAAATAATCAAAAATAATCGGACATATGAAGACCCTAAGGAGATAAGTGACAAATTTAATGAGTTTTATATACAATTGACAAATAGCAAAAAATTTAAATATAATATAGACGAAATAAATAAAACTATCGATACTAATAACGAACATACAATATTCCTTAAACCTACTGATGCGATGGAAATATTTCGAACAATTAAAAATCTTAATAACACAAACGCAGCAGGAGTAGATGACATAACAACCAATGTAATTAAACTATGCGCACCATATATAAGTCAACCGCTGTGTTATTTAATAAACTTGTCATTTGAGGAAGGTACGTTTCCACACATATTGAAAAAATCTGTCATTAAGCCACTTTTTAAAAAAGGAGAAAAAACTGACATGAATAATTACAGGCCAGTGACACTGATACCAATCATGTCAAAAATCCTTGAGAAAATTATGCTGAAAAGGCTTCAAGACTTTACAACACATCTTCAGGTACTTAAAGATGAGCAATTTGGGTTTAGACAGAATAGTACCACTTCATTGGCATGTTTCAATTTGATCAAAATTGTCACCCAGGCTATAAATGATGGCTTACCAATTACTGCGATTTTCCTAGACATGAGTAAGGCATTCGATTTTGTGGACCATAAATTGCTCTTGCACAAACTGGAAAAATATGGAATAAGAGGTAAAGCGAACGACTGGTTGAGAGACTACCTATATGACAGAAAACAATGTGTAGAAATCTCTAAAATTCATAATAACAAAAAGGTTTTATATAGAAGTGACTATCGACTAAATAATTTTGGAGTGCCACAGGGCAGTGTATTGGGGCCTTTCTTATTCCTCATATATATTAATGATCTCCCAAATATCACTTGCCATAACACAATCTTGTTTGCCGATGACACAACTCTCATTGTGAAACGTGAAAATGCAGACACATATGAACAAGATATAAACAAAGCAGTAGACGACATAATACACTGGTTACATTCTAACAACTTACAAATTAATATGGAGAAAACTAAAATGATTCAATTCCAAACCCATAAAAGAAAGCCATTGACGTTAAATGTTAAATATAATGATACTATTATCGAACAAGTTGCAAGTACTAAATTTCTCGGTATAATGTTGGATCAGAATTGCGACTGGAAAACACACGTCGATTACGTTTGTGATAAACTCGACAGATTTGTCTACGCAATAAAAAGATTAAGAGTCACGGTATCAACAGAAGCGGCTCTTTGTGCATATCACGGGTACGTTTCGTCCGTACTCGCTTATGGGCTCTTGTTGTGGGGTAATTCGGTGGATCTTACAAAAGCATTTAGAGTACAAAAAAAATGTGTACGTGCAATCTGTGGAGCCTGGTATACGGATAGTTGTAAGCCCTTGTTTAAAAAGTACAATATTCTGCCATTGCCGTGTATGTACATCAGAGAATTATGCCTATTTGTAAAACAACATCCAGAATTTTTCATTAAACACAAAGATGTAACCAAACGAAATGTAGCTCCTAGAAATAAAAATAAATTTAACCATGAGCTCTGTTTACCGCAATGCAGGCTCGAATTGTATAAGAGGAACTCGTACGTAAATGCTGTAAAGGTATACAACAAATTACCGGACGCTTTTAAAGATTTACCTTTGACCATGTTTAAAAAAAAGGTAATACAATGGTTAAAGGAAAAATGCTTTTATAACCTTAATGAATACATGTCAGATCGCGGACAAGAAAACCGAAATGAATAATATTGGGACCTTGTAATAATTGATTGATGTTGGAATTTCACTACTAAAAATTCAAACTTTGAATTTTTAATAGTTATGACATTAGCAATTACAATTTGCAATTATTTATGTTTCTTAATCTGACATTTTATTAAAACTCTTTATTAATCTCTTGAACTGACATATGTATAACTTTGACATCAATTAATTAATTTGTTCATATAAATCCGTAAGCATGATATCTTATTGTTCTTGCCGTCTATTTTGATTTGATTTTTTTAAATTATATTAACAAGATTGTACAGGCTAAAATTAAATATTTGCATACCATATGTAATGGTAGAATGTAAATGGGCCATTATAGTTTTAAGATACATTGTAAACCTACATTCTGGCAAATAAATGGATTTGATTTGATTTGATTTGATGGCGTGACTATTAGTTCTTCCACTCCACAATAGATGGCGCCAGTGGTAACTAATGTCACCATGTATCAGGCATTAATTGTGGCGCGTAACACTGCCCCCTCCTAAGACATGCTCGTCCCGAGCATTATCGGTTCCATAATAACGCGCCAATCGATCCACATGGACGATCTTAGGAGTACCTCTTGCACCTTTCTGTATCCGGTAGGTTACGTCATTGATCTTTGTCACAATCCGGTACGGTCCATCCCATTTAGCTTGAAGCTTAGGAGATTTCCCCTTGCTGCGGACTGGATTGTGCAACCACACTAGTGAACCTTCGTCGAACCCTTTACTGTTCATTTTGCGGTCATAACGGGTTTTCATCTTTTCAGACATTTGCTGGCCCGATTGTCTGACGTGCTCACAGATGTCATTAATTTTGTTCCGCAAGTTGTTCGCATAATCGGTTATACTGCGTGGGGCATCAGGTGGTATTCCGGTGATCAGGTCTGCAGGCAGCCGTAATTCTCTTCCAAAGTTTGCGAAAGCTGGTGTCACCGATGTACTTTCATGAACAGCGCTTCGATATGACATCAAAAACGGTTGTATGTGCTTGTCCCAATCTCGTTGCCGCTTCTCCACAACTTTTGCTAGGTACCTCTCCAGTGTCTGATTAAATCGTTCCACCATTCCATCCGATTGTGGGTGGTAAGAAGTTGTTCTTGTTTTATGAGTACCCATAACTCGACAAGTTTCCTGGAATATTTGGGACTCAAAATTCCTTCCTTGATCACTGTGAATCTCTAAAGGAACTCCAAAACGACAGAAGACTTCATAAACTAATTTATCTGCAACTGTCGAAGCTTCTTGATTTGGAATGGCGAAGACTTCCGGCCACTTAGTGAAGTAATCCATCACAACCATGAAATACTTGTTACCACTTTCACTTTCCGGAAACGGCCCCGCAACGTCAAGGGCTATCCTCTCCCATGGTGCACCAACATTGTACAATTTCAATGCACCTCTGCTACGAGTCTGAGGTCCCTTTACAGCTGCACAACTTGTGCATTTCCGACACCAGTCCTCGACATCGTCCCGACAGTGGATCCAGTAAAACCGTTCTCGTATCTTCAGTAGAGTTCGTTTTACTCCCAGATGACCTCCTGAACAGCCATTATGGTACAGCTTTAGAACATCCGGTACTTGAGCTTTAGGGACAACCATTTGCAAATGACAGCTGTCTCCCCGAGCATTTTCCCATTTACGGCACAGGACTCCATCCTGAATCACCAAGCTGTCTCATTGGGCCCAATAGCTTTTTGTGATCGAACTCATCGCTGAGACGTCGCTCCACCTGGGCTTAGGAGCTCTGGCCTTCATCCACTCCAGAATCGGCTTGATGTCCGAATCTTCCTGCTGTGCACGTTGTACGCTTTCCTTCCACTCGTTGCTGAGGTCTGTCTTGAGCATCCTCACAGGTACGACTTCTTTACTCTCTTGCCTAGTGTTCAAGGCGGCCATCTCATCCTTCGGCTGGTTGACATCAGTACGGTCCTGTTCGGACTGCGCATGCGCGTCGCGTCGCACTCGCTCCAACTTGTTCTGTCCCATGTCCAACGTGCGCTTCAATTCTTCTAAGCGTTCTAGAAGGGCTTGCTGTTTCTGGTGAGCCATAAGCAACGCTTTCTGTTGGTGTTGGGCGGTGCTGTTAGCTGCTCTGCCCTCTGGAGATCGGCCGTCTTCCCTTTCTGCAGTTCGCTTAGGGCAACTGGATCGAAGGTGGCCCTTTTCCCCACAGCCGTAGCATCTAGGGCTGTATCCTTTATTGCGGTCGCGAACTGCAGCCGCTGCAACCTCCCTGACGCGATGGGAACGATGATCCTGTCGCACGGCTTCCACCTCCAGTGCATGGGCCAAGGCGTCCTTAAGCGTCCCGTGGTGCCCGAGTCTCACAGCAGCTCTAACTTCAAGGTCGCGGATGCCGTCGATGAATGCCTGCACCAGGTTCCCATCAATAAGCGCCGGTACGGACTGGTAAGCTTTACGCACCAGCTTCTCCACTTCAAGGGCCCACTGCTGCAGGTTTTCATTACTGCGTTGCACGCGATCCTTGAGCTGCGCACGAAACACGTGTTCCAGGTGAGCGTCGCCATACCGAGCCTCCAATGCCTCAAGGAGCTGCTCGTAAGTCACTTCCTTACCGAGAGCTTCCAGAACAGTTAAGGCCTGGTCGCGCAGGCCTAGGGTGAGGGCAGTCATGGCCTGACTTTTATTCCAACCGTTCGCCTTCATGACAGCCTCAAACTGGATTTTGTAGGCCGACCAGGAAGAAGTTCCATCGAACGGTGGCACTTTGAATCCACGTAGCGAAGGTGTTGTAGCTACGGGAGCTGCGATTCCATCCCCAAGTTTAAGGTAATCCAGCGTTTTCTTTACGTCAGCCATCACGGTTTTCTTCACGTCAGCCACCACGTTGTCAACCCGATCATTCACTTGGTCGATCCGGATTTCAGCTTCCGTCAGGCGGTTGTCACATTGAGCAACCTTATCCTTCATCTCCTTCATGTCTTTCCCGAAGGTAGCGTGAAGATCCTTCATAAGGAGCATCTGCTCTTCCTGGCGACGCGCTTGCTCCTCCTGGCGACGCGCTTGCTCCTCCTTATCGTGTTGGAGCTGTTCTTCCAACCGACGAGCCTGTTCCTCCTGTCGGCGGGCCTGTTCCTCCTGTCGGCGGGCCTGTTCCTCCTTGTCCCGCTGGAGCTGTTCTTCTAACCGACGAGCCTGTTCCTCCTGTCGGCGAGCCTGTTCCTCCTGTCGGCGAGCCTGTTCCTCCTGTCGGCGAGCCTGTTCCTGCAGCATCATCATCAGGGCAGTAAAGTCTGGTGCTGCTGATGCTGGGGCTGCTGCGGACGGGTCGGCCTCCGTGGTTGGTAGCTGGCCCTCCGACCTCTGCGGCATAGCTCCACCAAAACGTCTCTGGTCCGTCTCCTGTTGGCGTTGACTCCGGGTACGGATACCCTCCGTGTCGTCTTTAGGTAAAATCGGCATGATTTTAATCCTTGCTTCTGACACCAATTGTTACGAGCTTCGGGTTCGTGACAATTAAAATGCCGATAAAAATCACCAAAAGTTACACTTTAATTAATCAACACTAACAACAACTCGAAATACACTAATTATAAAACACAATCGCTATTAAGTCGCACTTGAAGATCGCTTTCGATGTATTCGCATCCGTAGCAGAACTAAGTCTCATTGCTCGCGGCTAATCCCGGCCTTATATAGTGCCGCAGATAGTTCCAGAACCTTCTATCGTAGAAACATCTAGAATGTTCGAGTACATACCGGCCCCGACTGACCAGATGTCGATAGTTCTAGTTAGTTCTAGCTTCGACATATCTACTCTAGTTCTTCCACTCCACAATAGATGGCGCCAGTGGTAACTAATGTCACCATGTATCAGGCATTAATTGTGGCGCGTAACAATATGTATGCAAAATTTGAACAGAATCTATCCGGAAGTATTTTCGTAAAAAATAAATCTAAAAAATATACTTTCCATTTACTTTTCCTTTTACTATCTTTCTTTCTTTCGGATTTTTCCCAGATCTCGTCGTCATAATGACTTATTTTCAGAAATGTCCAGGTTTGACTTCGCTACGATGTAGATAGATTGGTAAATATAGGTATCTAGATCCGTTTACTTACAAAGCTTTCCAGTAAAAGACACTAACTTGTGGTCTCATCATTCATCATCATCTGCCTAGCCTTTTCCCAACTATGTTGGGGTCGGCTTCCAGTCTAACCGGATGCAGCTGAATACCAGTATTTTACATGGAGCGACTGCCTATCTGACCTCCACAACCCAGTTACTGGGTAATACGATACCCAGTGGCCTGGTGTCATGTGGTCTCATCATTCATGGCTAGAAAATTAATTAATTAATAGGGTTCGTTTTTACCTCATTAATATTTATGACGGATACTTTTATGGATAAGATGCGTATCACTGACAGGTAGGTGGCCGGAGTAGAACTCGAAATAAGTAGGCACCTAAAACTTATCACTTGGGCCTAGGTGGAATAAAACATTTCTATGTCTCATTACATAAGTATCTACTTAGGTATCAACGTACTGCTCGTAGGATGAAAATATGGGATTAGGTTTGTAGACCTAGGAACTTACTACAGTTTAGATCCAAATCTAAGGTTTAGGTAAAAGCGGACTACGATCAATTAAAACTGGCCAAATGTGAGTAGGTCTCGCACACTTAGGGCTCCGTACCTACTAGCAAAACATTTATAATTTTCCTTTTTTCTGTATGATCGTGGCCATATGGGAAAAAATTCCACTGGCTACCTGTTATAGTAAGGACACCTCTTGTACACTTGTCTAGAATTAGTATTCTAGCTAGCGCTATTAGTTACGTTACGGTACTTAGATAAGTCGTGTGACAGACTGACAGTTGGCGTCCTACCTCTGCCTCTGAGTACGAAACCCTTCAAATTATCTAGTACAGTGGACTATAGTAAGTAGATACCTATCCGTTGTGATTTGATTACTTAGTACTTACGTACCCAGAACTAATGACCCGTTATCAGTAGTTACCTTTGCCGAATAGATTAGGTACCTAGACCTCT
This sequence comes from Apamea sordens, assembly GCA_945859715.1. Classification (NCBI taxonomy): domain Eukaryota; kingdom Metazoa; phylum Arthropoda; class Insecta; order Lepidoptera; family Noctuidae; genus Apamea; species Apamea sordens. The sequence goes on along the minus strand of OX243990.1, from coordinate 295,316 downwards.
CTCGTTACCGCTTGAGGCGCTGAGTTTTGATAAAGAGACTAGGAATGTCAGACAAACACATTCTAATTTATGTGTCTGCATTATAGATAGATATGTAGGTACCAGTTATCTACCAGCTACCAGTCAGTAGGTAAAGTATGCATGCCTGTTATCTACAGACATGTGTATAAAATTCAGGACGTATCTAATTAATTTTTAATTCGATGGATACCGATTAAAAAACCTTTAAAAATAATTGGGTAGATCTCAATGAGGTAGGTAGCTCTATCATTGTAAAAACACATACCAAGGATCTTATGCCCACACGCCGCCGAGCTATAAAACACACATCAAGGAAAAAATGTTTACTTAAACTGCCATAAAATACTCATTTAATCTGTCCACCTGCGAGATTGGCACCTTCGTTATCAGGACACATTCTAGACGCGCGGGAGGAGGGGTTCGGGGGCGGTGTGTCGTGCTCATGTTATTAGCATTTTAAGGTTTTGTCCACGACATTCCTCGGCGAGGCTTTCATTAAGAGCGGTAGAATCGACGGCGGCTCCATTCACAGGTTATCTGATGGGATCTTTTGTATATTTATTGGGGCATCAAAGCGAGGGCTCGGGGCCGCAGGCGACTGGCGAGGCCGTGTAGCTCGGTAGCGCTCTTAAATTTAACAATTTAATACCTCTCATAAAGCGGTCAGCACCCGCCGCGCGCCGCTACCAATAATTTCTCTTATTGTCCCGATAAATTAGCTTAATTAGGGTGTAAAAAACGCGGCGGGCGTGGAATCTAGTGTGGCCGCGGTGGGTGGGCCCGGGGCTCCCGACTCGGCACTCACGTAATTAGTGCTCCTACCTGCCTGCACCGCACTGCGCGCCGCCCGGGCCCAAGGGCCGCACTGGCCCTAGTGGCCCAGCCATCACCGCACGCAATGAACATCGTGAACACCGCGTTGTCTTAATAACTCTGCGGAAAAAATCTGTAGTTACACGCATTCCTGTTCTGTAAGCCATAAGGTTCTATTGTACTTAATGTAACAACGTGATATTTATCTACAGAGATACTTTTACGCTCTGTTCGGTATATGAGCGTGTTAGATTTTTTTATATACACTAGAAGTATATCTACCCATATATTATCCAAATTACAAGCTTTAAATATCAGAATGGTTATTAGTTAGTTATTTACTGTGTATGAAGGTCATTATTGAATATGGTTTGTAGGGAAAGGGTTTTATGAAGTAAAGCACAAATGGACATTAAGGCTAAGCATTTATTTTAATTTGACCTTGTCAGTAATTATTCAGAAAACTAGGTCATCATGGAGAAGAAGGACAAGAAACTCCATGGAAACAGTATTAAAGTATTCTATCAATACATTTCTTACGTTGTCATAAATTAAGTACCGTTATTTTTTAAAACAATTAATTCTGTCTCTTGGACAACGGTCCAAGATAATTCTAAATAATAGTAACATAATAACAATAGCTAGGAATGTTGGCCATAATATGACTTACAGAACAAAATAGTCATAATAAACAATAATTAAGGTTTAATATAAAATTAGTTAACTTACGTGACATCTGGTCGATCTATTCCACATAATAACGGCACTAGAACTAATGAACTGAACATCTACCAAGCAACTGTCCTGATAACGTCGTTACAATCCTTTTTATACACTACCAACGTCTTTTACCTACGTAAAACATTGTAGCGGTATCTACAACGCCACATGCGAACAACGCGTCATACTGACGTCACGCATATCCTGCATCTCGCAAGCAGAGTTTACCGCGCAATTAGCATAGATACAATTTCCCAACATCGTTGGGCAAATGCCCGCCAGACACAACACCCGTCTGGTCGGAACCAATCATAGATCATCACATATTTTGGCTTAATATCTTCTAACGCAGGTAATAATAAAAAAGTCTTATATAGTGAAACCATTTTGAAACATTATAAGGTAATTAATCAATTTAATAAGAGTTGATTCTTAATTCTTAGACATCATCAAATAGTATATCAACATCAACTGACAGTATTGTACCAATCATCTGAAACAACCTATTATATATTACTACCTATTATTTACTTATTATTATTATGTCCTTTATTACATTTAATATACATACAAATTACATTTTTAATTATTTTTGTAAACAAAAAGATAAAAAAACATTTATAAATATAAAAAAAAGTAGCCCACCGGTATCGGGAACAGGGTCCAAGCTACCGGCGGTCAGGGCTCCAGAGAGAGGAACCTCCTGACAATGCGAGCCGTGTCCAGAAGTACCGCTTTCTGAATCAAGCCCTTGATCCAGCTGCCCAACGAGAGCCTCCTCAGGTGTTGGTCGAGGCTCTTGGCTATTAAGCCACATTACCTATTATATATGTTGTTTCAGATGATTTTATATCTATATACTATAATAATATTATAAAGAGGAAAACTTTGTTTGTTTGTTTGTAATGAATAGGCTCAAAAACTACTGGACCGATTTAAAAAATTCTTTCACCATTCGAAAGCTACATTATCCACGAGTAACATAGGCTAAATTTTATTTTGGATAAAAATAGGGTTCCGTAAGATATTTGGGTTTTTCGGACACAAGGTGTAAAAAATCAACCAGAAAAGTTATTTTGTATCTTTATGGGTTATTTTGATTTCCTTTTGAGATTCGCAATCCTGTCACAAATCCGAAATCCACACGGACGAAGTCGCGGGCAGAAGCTAGTATTATATAAAATTCAAAGTCCTGACTGACTGACTGACTGATAGATCAAGGCACAGCCTAAACCGCTGGTCCTAGAGACATGAAATTTGGAGGGTGTGTGTGTGTTCTTCGTGAAGAGTAGGCATCCACTAAGAAAGGATTTTTCGAAATTCCACCCCTAAGAGGGTGAAAAGGGGGGAATTCGTTTGTATGAAAAATCTTATTCCTTGAGTTAATAAACTTGAAACTTGGCACGAATACTTATCTAAATAAATTATGAAGATTGTCAGCTTTTTTTCTTCTAAACTACCCCCTAATAAGGGATTGGGGGGTTTCAAAGTTTGTATGGAAGAATTTTAGCGCGCCGTCCGATTTACTCGAAACTCAGTATTTATACCTAATATTGAAATTAAAGAATAATGTGTATCAGGGTTTTTTGAAAATCTATCCCTGACGGGCTGAAATGGGGTAGTCAATTTTTCAGGGGAGTATTTTACTGCATGGCTTGATTAACTCGAAAATTAGTATAAATAATCTTGAGTCAAGTTAGAATACATCCCAAACGATTTTTTTAAAATTTCACCCCTGTGGGGGTGAAAAGCGGGGATACAGTTTATATGAAAAATCTTCTTCATTAGGTTAATAAACTTGAAACTTTTCAAGAATAGGTACTCGCCTAAGCAAGTAATAAAGTTTATCATTATAAGTTTTTCAAAACTACCCCTCAAAGGGGGATATAGGGGTGTTAAGTTTGTGTGGAAGAAATTGAATGCGCGGTCCGAGTAACTCGAAACTCAGTATTGATACTTTTGACAGAAAATAATCTATACTTATAATAATCTATACTTATAATAAATCTGTAGAAGTGAAAATTCTGTACATTGAAAATATCAAAAAAATAAATGACAGGGGGTGTTACTAGACCGACACCGAACCCAAAAATGTGATTAAAAAAATTTTTGTCTGTCTGTCTGTCTGTCGGTCTGTCTGTCTGTCTGCCTGTCTGTCTGTTTGTTCAGGCATCACGAAAAAACTACCGGTTCGATTACGATGAAACTTGGTATAATTATTCTTTAATATCCTGGGCACCACACTGGGTACTTTTTATGCCGGAAAAGTATATACAATAAAAAACAAACTTAATTTTGCGGTTCGATCCCTAGACCCGATTACTGTTCCAACCGCAAATAATAAGTTTGTCGTAGGTTACGTCACCCGCCATGCACAGCTATTAATAATAAGTACCAAAGTTGTCGAAAATTTACCACTGACGGGACAAAAAAGGGTAATTCAGTTTTTAAGGGGAGGATTTGAACTTGAAACTGTATGTTACATGTTCACGCCTAAACCACTGAACTTCTGATCCTGGGGAAGCACATACATTTTATGTTAGCCTGTTAGCACGTTCCCGTGGGATAATTTCCGACATCCACGCGGGCGAAGCCGCGGGCAGAAGCTAGTTAATAATAAGTATGTAAAGTTGTCGAAAATTTACCACTGATGGGACAAAAAGGGGTAATTTAGTTTTTAAGGGGAGGATTTGAACTTGAAACTGTATGTTACATTTTCACGCCTAAACCACTGAACTTCTGATTTGGCATAGAGATAGATGGCACCCTGGGGAAGCACGTACATTTTATCCTTTTAGCACGTTCCCGTGGGATAATTTCCGACATCCACGCGGGCGAAGCCGCGGTCAGATGCTAGTCTAAGATAAACTACAAGGATAATCAAATATTACTTAATCATTTATAGTACCTAATACATTTAAGTGTTTTTTTTACAAGTTAAGACAGTTGTTTTTGTAAACACAATATCTTGTCAAATTAGGTACTTCTACGTTGGTCCCAAGCTTCGTAAATGTGACAGATGCACTTATCCAACAAACAATATTCTAATATTATAATTATATCAAAATGAAATATATCTAACAAGCGCACAGAACATGGAATCTATAATATCTAAATATCTACATGTTTATTTAAGAATACATTAAATTAATTGCCTGTAGCAATGGCAGTCTCGTCCAATACAGGTCTATGGCAGTAGGTCTAGGTACTACTGCCATAGACCGTATAACGTTAACCCTTTAAGGATTTGTCACACTGGATACGTTCTGCGGACTGCGGTCAGGTCAAAGCGAACGCAGCCCGCATCATGTATGAACAACATTGTCGGTATCAATATATTTTGTATAGAATGCGATCTGACCGTGCGAGCACAACCAAAGAACGCACGTTGGCCCGACGGGGCGGTGGGGAGGGAAGGACGCGTACGGACCGGTTGGCTGCGGGCACGCGGGCTGCGGGCTGTCGTCGCACTAAATTCAAATCGTGTACCCACACTCGTTTGACCGCTGACCGGTTGCTCTGCCCGGATCGCTGACCGATTGCTCTGCCCTGACCGCAGACCGATTGTCCCGACCGACAGCGTTGTTCATACATGATGCGGGCTGAGTTCACTTTGACCTGACCGCAGGCCGCAGAACGCATCCAGTGTGACAAATCCTTTAGTATTAGTTTTATTTAAATAAACGTTGTTATATTCACCATCAGCCACTCTTGCTGGCCTTTTGGCCACGTCTCCCGTTGATAGTGAAGGACGAATTATTTAATGCTCTTAATCTATACCTAAGCGTTTCTCAATTGGGAATTAAGAACCGGTGTGTGCCTAGATCTACTTACTCGTCAGCCAGTCAGTGCCTAATTTTAGGATTGCGGTATCTAGTCAGGTACCTATCAGTTTGATTCTGCGGCATTCGATGCTGATGTGTGTGCCACGTTTGTACATGGTAACCATTGAACAAATCAGGTCGTAAGCTATGCAAACTGTAGGCCTGGAGCAACAGGTACTTAGTTAATACCTAAAGACCATAAGAATGTCATAGAGTTAATAAAATAATGCCTAATGTTTCACATTAAGGTCAGGGCTTGCCTCCTAGCCTAGCGGAGCCGCTGAGCTGCCAGTGCGCACTGATATCGAAGAGCCGCTAACATGTCCGCCGCACACTTGGCGCTGCGTTTGTGTGTAATTGTTATTGCTTCCATAACTCGCCTGCATTCCCGGTGGGACCTAATGCCTGTAGATAATGCAGCAATGCGCCATCAATCAAACTCGTCGTCGCCGTCACATAAATATCTGTGCGCGGCCGCGGCAGTAAGCCGACCCGCCGCCGCCGCCGCCGCCGCCGCGCCGTTGCTCACCACTATCTACCGCAGATAACGCGCTGCACAGGCGCAACACTATCTCCCTATCGCCTACCTATGTACTGCCACGGTTTTATGACTGACAAATTGTATAAATTATGTGAACTAGGTGTCAAATTTTACGGTCATAAACAATGGTGAAATGATCAACCGAACGGGGCCAAGAGAACGTTCTGGTATTCTTTATGCTCAATAAAGATATCCCAGGTATTTTAATGCGTGTTTTTCATGGACAGTGTGAAAATAAAACCACAGCGTTAAGTGCGCTGTAATCTGTAATCAACGACTACACACAATAAGCACATTTGTTATAATTATAATTTAACGAAAACAATTTGGTATTTTAACTAATTATCTTGATAAATTCATGTTGTAGTAAATAAATTATAATAAGCTTAAAGCTATGCAATTATAATAATTAATTACTCCTAAAAATAACAGTTAGTCAAGATTTATTTAAATGTAGGTTCCTTTTCTTTGTACTGACTTACATACTTACCTTCAGTCAGTTCTGATAAACTGGTTGCCTAAGGACTTATTTATAATAGTTAGCCAGCTATCTACCCATCCAGGTAATTGCACCTAGGAACTTTCCAAGTAATTGGAAGCTACTAGTGTAGTACGAACTGGGTGCTGCAGCCAGTCCGTGAAGCAACATTGTCTCTTATGGGCTCTCGCACGCATTACCCATTCGGGATGATGAACGGGGATCCGGAAATCTAAATTCATCTTGTATGGTAGATTTACAAAAACATATCTATTTTCCTGATTTAATGACATATTTGAGTTGAATAGGTACTGGCACGTAGTAACACTAGTTTTTCCTTCAAGTCAGGATTGGCAAGTAGAAGACATTGCGATGTTCGTTAATAAAAATGAGTACCTGAACCTAGAGGAAGAGATTTGTTTCAATTTGTAGCCATTTTCTTCCTGCACCGATTAATCTTTATTACTGGAACAAATTGTGTGGCGATAAGTAGAAATTGAGCTTTTTATAGCTCACGTGAAAAAGAGGATAATTAATTTACATAATGGTGATTTGAAACCCGCATCAAAACCCATTGTGCAGTTTAAAAGATCTAATAAGCGGTCACACAGGCAGACACGACAAGCGACTTTGTCTTGCACTACTTATGTATAGTTAAATAGATATAGGTTCCTAGAAACCTGATGCTAATTGTGACGAATAAAGACATCATGTATTTCCTTGAACACTCCCCAATGCAAAGTATAATAGCAAAACATAAGTAGCTACATTTTCTAACATTACCCTTCATATACTCATTGTCACCATCGAATTTAATTAGAGCAAAAAACTGACGTCACACTTTCGACTTTCTTGTAGGTAATGGATAGGCAGCGGAGCACGTTGTGCGGCACAGTGTACGTGTGTCAGTGTCAATACATTCAGTACCCACTTAATTATTGTCAGCGCGAGGATGTGTGAGCGGCCGCGATGGTCACGCTGAGAACACTTGCCGTAGGCCCACTGCACAGAACAGATTATCTGTTCTGTGGCCCACTGAGTGTCGCCAAGTAACACGAGGAGCCATTGCATTCGCCATGGATGAATAAAACTTGCTACTCACTGATGAAGAATGATGATAAATGAGTAACGAGCAGGGACTTTTCGTTATTTGTCGTACTGTGTGTTGTAACAATTAGTCTAAGAGTTCAAGTGTCTTTAAAATATACTGTTTTTTATTGTTTTTATAATATTAGCGTAACTGTCACGCATGAACAGTTCACCTCCTAGTGACTAAGGTTTTATTTATTAATGATAATCTGTGAACTGCGCTATGGGTTACATTATTACTTATTAATTTATGTTTTTTTCTGTTTATAATATTGCAAAAAGTAAGTGTTTGTTGTTCCTATTAAATAAAATAAAATATACCTATGTACCTACTTATAGTACTTCCTAACCTTCGTACTTGCTTGCTTTCAGGTAAGTACTACGACGAGACGACTACTACGACGATCACATTTTGTTTATCTAATACAAGTAGGTATGTAGCAGTGCAGAACCCGGTTGTATTTTCATTGAAGCGGATTCAATAGGTAGTGTTAGTTCAATAGGTAGTGTTAGTTCAATAGGTAGTGTTAGTTCAATAGGTAGTGTTAGTTCAATAGGTAGTGTTAGTTCAATAGGTAGTGTTAGTTCAAGAGGTAGTGTTAGTTCAATAGGTAGTGTTAGTTCAATAGGTAGTGTTAGTTCAAGAGGTAGTGTTAGTTCAATAGGTAGTGTTAGTTCAATAGGTAGTGTTAGTTCAAGAGGTAGTGTTAGTTCAATAGGTAGTGTTAGTTCAATAGGTAGTGTTAGTTCAAGAGGTAGTGTTAGTTCAATAGGTAGTGTTAGTTCAATAGGTAGTGTTAGTTCAATAGGTAGTGTTAGTTCAATAGGTAGTGTTAGTTCAATAGGTAGTGTTAGTTCAAGAGGTAGTGTTAGTTCGTTCTAATTTGTAGACTGTATGCCCGACGGTGAAGTGGACATTCTGTTAGTGTATGTGGCTGGTGACTAGAGCGCAGGTGCGAGGGCGCGATGCCTCACGACTCATTAAACAGAGGCGAGTGGATCAGCCATCGATACCTCATTACCCGCCACTCAGTGATGCACACGCACTCAATGTGCTGATAGTACCTGCTTCATATTCATGTCGTTTACGCGTAACTACGATATATCATATATAACACGTTTTTATTAGTGCTCATTACCTAAGTATCTGCTTACTCTACTACTTTGATGGTTGATAAAGTAGATACCTTTTTATTCCTGTGTCTTTTTAGCGAACGAGTACTGTAACTCATCAACTATGCCGAATCGGCGCAATAAATGTGTAGTGCGTTTGTTTAAACTCGGAAAGCAAAGGTTAAACAAACGAACTTAGATTTGAGTCACAAATACATTGAACACCGTGTGGCAGCATGGGCAGTCGGGCACTCGTGTCAAGAACTAACGAGCACACAAACATAGTTGATCGATTCATTTACTTATTTAACATAGTTGATCGATTCATTTACTTATTTAACATAGTTGATCGATTCATTTACTTATTTAACATAGTTGATCGATTCATTTACTTATTTAAAAACATAAATTAAAGTAACTACAAAACAATACTTACGATCGTATCACTTATATTTTAATGAACACTATAAGAAAAAAACGGTACTAGAACCAATGACTAATAGTTTTTGACCATATCAAAGGAAAGCTGTGCGATATAAAGGTGAAAATCACCTACTAACACAACTACATAACTTCTTTACTAATTAGCTGCACATTTGTTGCACATTTCAAACGTGTTTGTTCAAAAGTTTAAATATATCTGGAACAGAGCTGTATCGAGCGCGTCTCTGAAGGAATGCTCCTAAACGGCGCTCGGCTGAACGCACAGCGCCTGAAGCGCTATAAATCTTTTGTAATGTCGCCGTGAGCTGCTCATCTGTTCCGAGGGTAGCGCGGAGTGACACCTGAGACATGACACGGTACTAAACTACAATATATGCACTAAGTAGTTAACCGAAAATAAATACGTACTCGTATTTATATTACCTACTGTTAAGTTGATAAGCAATCAAAATCAAAAGTCATTTATTCAAATTAAGCTGAGAATCAGCACTGCACACAGCAATTTTCGAACGTCAAAATTACAAAATACAGTCCCCCAAAAACGCCCGCCCTTAATGGTGGAGAAAAGGCTGTTTTGAAAGTGCTTTTCACTTTCAAGATCAATGAGGCGTTTCTGATAATAGTACATAAGTAGGTTGATACAGTCAGCAATGATGGACGATTTAAACAGTTCAAGTTTTAAAATACGACACGTGTTTCTCCAGTTTGAGTCGCATGTTGCATCTTAATAACCGCATCCTGTGCATGTGCATGTTCCGGCTGGCGGGAGGGCGCTGAGGGCGGGGACGCACTCTGCATCCAAGCCTGGATCTAGTGATAGCGGAATTAAAACTAAATAAATGATTAAATTTACTAATTAAATTTTGCATACCATTTTACTTCCATGGATTTCCGCAAAGTAACGCGTGGTCCCATAAGTTGTCTTAATTCAAGATAAACTATTCCGTGTATGTCCCAAGCACAGCCCCATCTGCAGTAGGTACACCCACATGATGTTAACATAGCTGCGGGCAAGCCAAGCGCAGGCCTGTGGGAGCGGTGGGAAACCAACGAAACGAATTAATTCCGAGTGTCCTCGAACTAATGATCCGCATCGAACGACTCTACTCTATTAAGTACTTCAAGAATCTATAAATTACTCGTTTGTGTGAAGAGGCATCGGAGACACTTTTGTTGTTTTTTAAATTACTTACTTGCTTATTGAAACCGTGTTCAATGGCCTTTGCCCTATAAGGTACAGGGTCAAGTATCCGATAGGTACCTATATGTATAGGGCATAGTATGAATGTGGATAGTTATACGAATAAAGAAAGAACCAAAGAAACGATGGATGGACTGTGTGAAAGATGATATGGCTAGAAAGGGATGACTATCGAGAAGACTACTAATAGAGAAGTATGGAAAAAAATTGTAACGCCGACTCCAAATAAATTGGGATAAGCGCAGGAGAATTTTGATGAAGTAAAGGGGATAGGCCAAGGATGGCGAAGCTCTATCTATATATACGTGTAATGTACGAGTCATTTCTTCCAAATAAATATTTAAGGTGGCCATGATGTGCCAGCGAACAATCTTGAATAGAAAATACTTGAACATGATCAAATAATTTCGACATAATATCTCTTTATTTGCAAACAGAAATAGGTCTTTACTAATAAACAGTTATCTTACAGTTTTATATTTATGTAAATGAAAGAACGAATTAGTGCTACTTCTGCAGTCGCAAACTCAAACAACTCAAATCGTTTATTTCAAATAAACCAATTACAGGCACTTTTGAATTGTCAAAGGGTCGGTCAGTCAGAAAGATTAAGCTAGTTGCCCATTCCAAAGCGTAAGTAGGTACATATGGAGAAGAACGGGCAAGAAACTCCACGGACACTCTTTTAAATCATAAAATTGTTACAAATTATTAGATTACATCATTTGTGTTGGAATTATCCATGTGAGAGCGATGTAAAAAGACGTGCACGTTAAAAGCGTCCGTTATAGCAAACACAAAAACAATTCAGAAATTAAAATAGGTAAACCGTGGCAGCTTAGAGATAAGCAGTCCCTACTGACGGCGCCCGTTCACGAACATGACGTATGGATCAGCACTTAATGTTCCAACACACACGCCGCCACTAGCGAGACATGAGAGTGAGCATGACATACTCACAGCCGCCAGGGCACATTCAAGTCAATGAAAGACGTACCCAGTAAATGGTAGCTTTATAGCCAGTACATAGTACTACATAGTGCTATGCAATTATACAATATTAAGAAATTGAATTTATACAATGCAAAGATAGTTTTTTCCAATGTTCAGCAGCTCCAACAATGTTTCCGAATGCTAATTGGTTTATGCGCCCCCGGTTTCGTGATTGACCCAGTCAAATGCCTTGGAGAGGTTACAAAAGATTATATATGGCATCTTAGGCCTCCTCCCACGCTGTAAATATGTGCTTTAATAAGGTGACACCGGCGTCAGTCGTACAACGTCCTTTGGTTAAACCATATTGCTGATCGTGTAAGATTTGTTGGTGTTAAAATAATTAAGCATTTGATTGAGCATCACCTTTTCGTATACCTTGCTGAATACGGGTACCTAACACGGATTGGTGTCTTTGCTGTCCCCAGATTTAAAAAGCGGTATAACCTTACTGTATTTAATTAAATCCGGGTAGACCCCTTGATCTACACACAAATTAAATATCAGAGCTAAGTATGGTGCTATAGTCTCGATTATGGATGTACAAACTGTAATAGACATTCCCCTTAAATCATCGATCAATTTGATTTTGATTTGCTGAAAAGCTTTTATAACTATCATAGGGTTTTAAATTGAAATTTAACCGAACAGCTTGGAACTGTACTGTACTGTTTTTATTTTGTTATCTGGTGTTTTGATCTTGCTACTTAGCCATCTTGCTAAACTACTTAGATGCATAATAATTGATATCAGGTTCATATTTCATTACTTTTAACAGAATGCAAGCTGAACTGGAATCATATCATTGGACAAACGGCTCCAAAGCGCGTATTTAATTTTATTCTTTCTGGAAATAATGACTCCCCGGTGCTTCAGGTAGATAGATGAAAATACCGCGCTCAGATTTCTGTTTGGTAAACTTTTATCTCGGATTACCTTATACATATAATAATTGTATTGTATTTTTAATGAATCTGATAGTATTATTTCTAACGTAGTACTTAATGTCTTCATGTTTTCAATCTTTTAATACTCGTAGAATGTCATAATTTGCATGAAATATGGTAACAACAGATGAAGGTTTTCTGTTTAGATGTGTCAAGCTAGCAAGCGAGCGAGCTAGCTGGCCGTGTACTGGCCGTGCCCCCGCGTGCCTGCGCCGGCATAGTGTAGCCAACGCCGACACGTAGCGTTGCTGCAGCTGCAACATTAATACGCATGTAATATTTATGGTCTAATAAATGATAATAGAAGTGCGATCTATTTTGACGAGCGAGTTTAGAATGACAATGACTGTGCACAGTGTGCACTTAGGTATAATTACGACTATATATTAAATTGCCATTGTAATATTAAGTACCTACCAGTGCTAGTGACTCTCGCCAGCTCTACAACCATTTATGAAATCACCAGCTGACCAGTAACTTGAACCTTTACTGCGGCCATTTGTTCCGTGGATCAGGTCCAATTCGAGCCCCACTGAAGCTATCCGACCATAACGCTAACTCGGACTAATTGTAGAAACATGGCGGCAGCACAACACACGTAAATCTTGCGCTATCACCACTAAATGACGTATCAGAACAAATAATGATCTGTGCGCAACCATTGTTCTGCGAAGCTGTTCCGTGCTATACATGCGTAGCTACGTAGGCAGAGCGGCATTGTTGGCGGGGGCGTGGCGCGGCGAGATCACACGCCGCCCCGCCCCCGCACCGCCCCGCACGGCACCTCACCGCCCCGCACCACCCCGCAACGCCCCGCACAGCCCTGGCACGCACGCCGACAAAGGCTCCGCATCGCCAGCGACGTCAGACGTGGACAAAGACAACTGTAGGACATACCGATACCACGATGTTATGGACGGTATAGCTATCGCTGTAAATACGTAACTGACAAGCGGATCACATTGCTCACCGGTGACCGCGCGCTGAAGCGCGGACGACGCTGAAACATCAAAAACATCACAATGCAATGTTATTAATCTTCGAAAATATGAATCTGCTACGTGGTGCTACGCGGCGCTACGCCGGGCTACGTAGTGCTACGGGGCGTAGCAATTAGTTATTACTTCATACTGTTACATGCTCACTTGAACACATTACTTACTTTAATATTATAATGCTGGCTAAACCAATTAATTATAATCATACTTTAATTTTAATATAGTCCATTAAAAACTTTATTGAGTACGTAAATCAGCTTTCGTCATGAAATTTGGAGGCTCTCGTGCGTAGAGCCTGTATGAATATGTTTACAATGTAAGTGCCACATCATAATAAGTACATATTTTCAGTTTGAATATCATATCATGGCCTAGGCCGAAAGCCGAACCCAAAGTTAATGTAGGAACGGCAGGTTTTCTTTCATGAAACAGCCATAATAGGAAAGAGAGAAATAAAATAAAATAACATAAAAATCAATTCAATTCATAATGCGAACAGTCTGGACTATGTTATAAGGAATGGCCAGAAGTAAACTTTTTGTTTTGCTCGATTCTACAGCACGAACTAGTAACTTCCCAAACTGAATCTGTCCAGATTCTCTGAGGCCACGTATTCCAACTAAATGATATCGAGTTACTATAGCTGAGTTCCAAACACAGTGGGTTATTGGCGGCAGGCTAGTGCTAGTAGGGTAAATACCTAGTACAACGAGGCGCCCCGCGGCGCACCTCGTACGTACCTTGCCAGCCCAACGACGTGTGCACGGTAGGCACACTGCACCCACACCATGACAAGATATATCTGAACAGGCAACGTAACGACATGTTAAACAGTTTACACAAGTTCATGGTGTTGCATTCACTTTATTATGCAAGCTGTTTGTACGCAGGTACTTACCTATTCATCATAAAGATAAAAGAATAACTTCTATCAGATCTACTTACCTGTATTTCGTCTGTTCAGATACCACTCATACAAGTTTATTATCTGGCTACACCGCGAGTGACACGCCGTGAACATACACGCGGCGGCAAGCGGGTAATTAGTGGCGTTAGTGGCGTATGCTAATACTTGATATGAAAGCCTCTAGCCGGCCGTTAACATAATTATATGGCTTCGAGATTAAATTAATAAAATTAAGTGGTCATAATTTGTCAGTTTTGGGATTCCTGTTCAGTCCGTTAAGAGAAACGTCGAGCTCGAGTTCAGTCGGCGGCAGCGTCGCCGCGTCGCTCGACGCTCGCACACATTCATCTTGTAGGTATACTCGTACTATAATTATAAGTAATTCTAGATATTTGCAGATTGTGCTTAGAGTTAAGAGCCGCTAGAGCACCTTCAGGCCTAGCTGTACGAGCTTTACGCCGAACTGGAACATCGCCGTCGCTAAAGCAATAAGTAATGCCGGGAATCACATGAGGCATATGTGCCAATGCACATTATAATTTACTATGCGATATCCGCGCGATTGCTTAGGTACAATATTTTCCATCGCGCTAAAAGTGTTTCGAGTAGTGCGAGCTCCGTCGGCGCACTTCAAAGCTCTCGCAACAATCAGCGCTGAACGACATAACAATTACGATGAAGACTTCACACTAAACTGACATTAGCACTAGAAGCCGCAACCCTCGCTAAATTACTAGTACCAGGTAATCGCGAGTGATAGCAGCAGAACGTTTTACGTAATTCCTGGGTTGCGTGCTAACATCGAGTGTAGCCTAATACCAGCAAGAAATAGTTAAAGAAAGAGCCGACAAAAATAGTTATCATTTTCATGTTAATCTACGTTAACTAAGTTTTATCAATGCAGTCATTGACGGCTTGCTGGCTTCGTGGTCACAAGTGAGCTTACCATGATTCGCAATCGTATTTTTTTATAATTTCCAAAAGTTCGCATTGTGGTTGTGAAAACAAAATCCTCAACGAAAACGTTTAAATAGATACCGCGAATGAAAAACGCTTAAATAGATACCGCAAATGAAAAACGTTTAAATAAATACAGCAAATGAAAAACGTTTAAATAGATACCGCAAATGAAAAACGTTTAAATAGATACCGCAAATGAAAAACGTTTAAATAGATACCGCAAGTGAAAAACGTTTAAATAGATACCGCAAATGAAAAACGTTTAAATAGATACCGCAAATGGCTCATTGAGCGCGCACAGTTTAAATAGATACCGCAAATGAAAAACGTTTAAATAGATACCGCAAATGAAAAACGTTTAAATAGATACCGCAAATGGCTCATTGTGTGCGCACAGTTTAAATAGATACCACAAGTGGCTCATTGAGTGCGCACAGCTCGACTAACAATTGTAAGGTAATCTGTTCCGAACAGTTCCAGCGAGTGAACAATAAAGAGGGAAGGTAATTGTCGCTGAGGGAGTCGCACAATGAGCTGTTTGTATGATAATAACAGACGAAGTTCGCGGGTTCATCCATCGAGAGCGCCGCCGCCGCGCCGCGCCCCGACGGGACGGCCCGGTGCGCGTGACGTGGGGAAATCGCGGGAAGTGAGCCGCGTGAGTCTGCACCAGCGATTAAGATCGCATTAGCAAGTATTTTAATTAACTGTAATTAGTCATAGGTGGAATGTCGTATTACGCAACTGCAGTCGCCCCGTACCTACCATATACGCGTAACTAGAGGAAATCACATAATTCAACCCGCAACGCTGGAGGAATTTTATCAAAAATGTTAATGACCTGATTTTACAACACAATAATTAAATATAACTTTGGAATAATAGATTGCCACAGAGCCGCATGTTTCAGGTAATTTCGAGTGATTGTTGACGCAAACAATGCAGAGCTCGGCCAAACTTCAGGATGATGAAACGTTACGTAAATCTAAACATGCTCATACCCGGCTTGGAAGTAATAGTGTCTGTGGTGCAAGGTCTCTGAAACAGCTTCATTGCTTTATGAGTGCTGAAGAAACAACGCACTGATGTTATTTTAAAGTAATTTAGAAGAAGGTAAAACTGGAGGGTGCTGACTTCGCGTGAACTTTTCTCGGTCGTCATCCCCTTCATGCTAACACGAAAGTTGAGCGCTTCAAGTGGTACGTCTCGGGCTCTTATTAAAAACGTACGTGATAGGCAGGTGTGTAATGAACACTGCTCTTCGAACTCTTCAGTTAATCTCACACTCCATTAGCGAAGTTCGCTCTCACCCCGACGCGGCGGCGGCGGCGCGTACCCACTCCACAATATTACACATGGACTTACACGTGATATCATGTTATCCACCCACTCTGGCTATAAGTTTCCACTGAGGGGTCATATGATCTCGCTATAAGTAGACATTTCTAATTTAAACCCGGGTTCGCCTTAATTACATAAAGGGTTCAGTTTTCACTGTGCGTACTTACGCATCACGTAACAATTTACGTACAGGCGAGCGAACATTTTTTGAAGAGAAAAAAAATATTTTTACAAGCTTGCTTCGTTCATGCCTATGTGTTTCTGGTTACTCTGTTTGTCATCCATTTGTCAAGCATTTCCGGGCCTCCGACTTTCCTCGAGTTGTTGCCCAACCAATTACTCATATGAATAATTATGTAGTAGATAGGTACGTACTTATAGTATGTATTATACAATGTGTAGGTAGGTACACTTAATTGTAAACCAGGAAACAAAACGTTTTTATTAGTTGAGTTGAAGGGTGGGTAACGTATGCAATACTTATTGTTATTAAGGTAAGCATGACGTTTGTATGGAGTCCACGGCGGCCGCATGTGTCCGCACATGTCCAGTGTCCAGCGACGTCAGTCAGCTGGCGCGGGCGCCGCCAGGTCTGCGCGCGCCGGAACCGGAACCCTATTGTTTTAAGTGGAGCGACAGATGCTGCCGTCCCGCAACCGTTCCGCTGTCCCGCTGCCGCAAAACACTGCAATACAGTGGATGCGAACTGATATACTAAGATTAAGACAGTAAAATGTGCCGAAACGAGCTCGGCTGAACTAACAGGAATGAAGGACAAATATGGTTTTGAGAGTGCAGTGCCTCGAGCGTGGGCCTCGTAACTTACTGTAGAGACTGGTTCCTAAGGGAATTCTTGATTGGTTGAGTGGGCCTTCTGCGCCGGGTCCTGCGCCGCCAGCCAGCGTGTCGCGTATGCGCCCGCGCGCTCATGTGGCGATATTTATGCGCATCATCCACCTGCCGGCCACAAGCGCCCGGCCTGCCGGCCCGCCGGCTTGCTCGGTGACACACTTTATACTCACTCCCTACAATTTCGATTATAATTGTTCAACGTATTTATTTACAAGATGAAACAATGAACCCCGCGCATACCGGCCGCGACCGCTCCGCGCAATCCGTCGACATCTCAACTGCGCGTGCCGTGTCATTTCAAAAAGCGCTAATTTAATTTTCATGCGGAGTGCCTGGCGCGCCATTATGCGAGCTCCCTCAGCTGTCACCGCTATACATACCTACCTAGTCAATTTGCGACGGCCGCGCAGTAGGAACATAACTATAGATATTTTTGTCACGAATCGCACGGTGACAGATTTTTATGCGCGAGGTTTTGTCTAGTCAACACTTATTAAGAGCTTTGTGTCGCAACAGACAGCGGATGGTTAATGGCGACAACCGCGCCGACAGCTGCGCCACTAAATAAGCGCGAGAGTAGCGCCAGTGGCCGGTCACTTAGCGCTGGAACTACACACTACGACACCGCTACAGAGTACAGACTACAGCGCTACTACATGACGGCTGCGTTGTACACGTCACGCTACTTTTTGCTCGTTTCAAATGTTCGCTCGGTGTTAGGTGTGTTCGCAGTTTGGCTGTATTAGCATACAATAGCCGACAGCTGGCCCGCACTTATCAGATCAGCGCCGCGGTGTGAGCGGTGTGACCGCGCGGCCGGCGCGGCACACGTTTTCATTACGATCGGTCCAACTAATCTTATTTATTGTACGGGCAACTAATAAATAACGCTAATAATGTCAGCATTAACTAACAAATCAAAACTAGTTGAGTTACGTCACGCCGCAGCCCGCATACCCACCGCTCTGTACTGCTGACTGTTTATGGTTAGCCTAAAAGTCTAGCTGTCTAGTTAGAACAAAGTTATTGGTAATTGTGCGGGTAGTTATATACCTACTAGGGTAAGCAGGTATGTCTCCCTCTACCAGTAACCTAAATCTCAATGCGTTGCGTTACGTTGAGGTAGTGTTCACTCTCTATGGTGTTCACTGTCGGTGCAAGCCGCCCGGGCCGCTCGCGTGCTGCTGTCCATCAAGCAACGATTTCGAATCAATTGTGCGTATCTACATAATGTTTAATGATAGGATATCGATATTGATGGTCAGTAGTAACATATTTGCACGGAAATGATTCCCACAGCGAGTGGTGAGCACTTGAGCACGTGGGCACGCGGCACGGCGCGGTGTCTTTCCGGCAGCGGGCAGTTTTTGTGCGTCTCGCCTCGCGCTACTTGCGAATCCCTGAATACATGAATTTCTATAACGTTTAACGTCACCCTTCGATCCACGATGTCACTCAAGTGTCCGACAATTTTTTCAAATTGTTGAACTGGCCTGTTTCTGTAGTCGACTGTAATATCATTATGTTAACCTGGTTCTCACCCTCATTACAAACACGTTGCGAATGTACTCGCCGTGCCCGTCGCACAGGTCGTGTCCACCGCGCGGCCGCCGGCCGGTCGCCGCGCGGCCGCAGTGAGGCGCGACGTTCGCTCGCGTGCGGCCCCGTCTCCCGCCAATGATTATGAAGTATGAACGGATCAATTTCACAGCCGCCGCTCAAAGCCGCCGCCCACACCCCCGCGCACCTCCCCGTCGCCCCGCGATACATGCACAGAATACAGCACCGCGCGACGCTACTTTCACCACAGACTACAAATTTTCTTTTGCAATCCCGGCAGTATTATCCAGCCTGTCAAAATGTATATGCTATAAAATATCAGACTGTGGTGAAATATGCGCGGAAGGTACAATGTAGGTACCTACCTACGTATCATAATATAATAGCAGGTATCGCTTCACTCATTGACGTGGCATTTCATATTCCCGGCTGTATTATGGCAAGTTGGAGCGCAGGTTCGAGGTTACTACACTCAATTTGCGCCGTTAGCGGCGCGTTCTCCATTTTTCACAGTTATCGAACAATTTCCCGGAGCCCCGCGAAACGACGCTAAATTATAAGAGTTCGTTCAATTTTCTTTTTTCCTCTTTGTGTGTACGTTTTTTGCTTGCGATGCTTTAAATCAGTTCACAACGAGCGCCTCAAAATGGAATTCCTCTCCTTTTGATTCCTTTGATCATTTCGATGCTGTGGAACATGATTGTGAACGTTGGCAGTTGGCACGACGGGGGCGCGGCTTCCTGGCTGGCACTTTCTATGACAAGCGGCACTCGTCCGCCTCGAGCATGTAAATAAGATATCCAGCGCGGAGCGGTCGGTGATTACCCTAACTAATGACATGCGTATATGGTGTTTGTACGAGCAACATCGCTAACATGGCAACGCGACATGTTATGAGTGACTGGCTCTCCTCGCGCGCCGCGTACGGGCACAGCTATGCGGCCGCTCGGTCGCGCGCGCTATCCGTATCGTGGCTTATGTTAATGACCCGCCGCAAATACATGCAGTTGCACATCTAGCCTTCCGACAGCTTTGATTATTATGATGGCGAGGTGCGACATTGCAGCGGGATTCGTCAGACACCTTCGTTAAGCTACAAAGTGAATCATCAATCTGAAAAGAGTAATCCACGTACAGTTTAGCTGAGACGGTGTACAACAACGACTCTTCCGGCTGCTGGTACTTTAATTAAACGGGCATAAATTACGGAGTGGTCGTAAATCAATCGGCGGTGGTCGACGGTGGCATGCGGCCGGCGGGCGGCAGCGGGCGGCGTGCGGGCGGCGTGCGGGCGGCGTGCGGGCGGCGAGCGGGACCGCTGCGGGCGCGGAACGACCCGGCTATTATTACGCTGCTGCTCAATGGACGCGCGCACCGACGGACCACTTCAAACACGCGTCGCTGAGATTCTAGTGCGCGATGCTCGGCGATCATTGTCTTCTTGGTACATTTCGCGCGGCACATGACGCCCGTGTGATTGATGTCCGCACTCGACGACAACTGCGGATAGCCAGCGGACGATATGGCGTGAATCACCATCACGCTGGATTTGCCTCCAAACACCATGTAAGTAACCTAGGTAACGAATTACCTACA
The DNA here is from genome assembly GCA_945859715.1 of Apamea sordens. NCBI lineage: Eukaryota > Metazoa > Arthropoda > Insecta > Lepidoptera > Noctuidae > Apamea > Apamea sordens. The sequence goes on along the minus strand of OX243990.1, from coordinate 274,918 downwards.
TCACAATCGGAAATGTTTAATTGATCCAAAAACTTATTGATCTCTTAATGGTGATTTTTTGAATCTTCTATAAACTTTTTGGTATCTAGGTATTCTGATGATGTTCGCCTTAATTCATAAATGAGCTTAGGAAATCAAAATGAGAATTATTTCGGGATCACAAAAAGACTCACTTAGCGTACTTAAGTATGATGTTGTGGTAAAATGTATAGGATTTTTAAAAAAAAACATCGTACCTACTATAGAAAAAATCTTTTGGAAGGGGCGACTAGAATCAATTTTATTTTAATTTTAATTTTGACGTTCAAAAGTGCCTTTTATGTGCCTATTTGAAATTTTGAAATAAATGATTTGACTTTGACTTATGTAAAACTACGTTCATACAAATAAATACGTAAATTCTAATTCCGATTCTTATCAAAACGGGAATTATTTGTAGATCGACTAAATACTTACATACAATATACATGCGTTAAAAATACTATTTCCTTGAATAGGATAGGTAGGTACTATCGAGCCTACATAAATTATCTATACTTATAATAAATCTGTAGAAGTGAAAATTCTGTACATTGAAAATATCAAAAATATTAATGGTGTTACTAGACCGACACCGAACCCAAAAATGTGATTAAAATTTTTTTTGTCTGTCTGTCTGTCTGTTTGTTCAGGCATCACGCAAAAACTACCGGTTCGATTACGATGAAACTTGGTACTTTTTATGCCGGAAAAGCATCTTCTAAATAAATAAAACTCAAAGGTGACTGACTGACTGACTGACATAGTGATCTATCAATGCACAGCCCAAACCACTGGAGGGATCGGGCTGAAATTTGGCATGCAGGTAGATGTTATGACGTAGGCATCTGCTAAGAAAGGATTTTGATAAATTCAACCCCCAAGGGGATAAAATAGGGGATGAAAGTTTGTATGAAAAATCTTTTTCCTTGAGTTAATAAACTTGAAACTTAGCACGAATACTTATCTAAATAAATTATGAAGATTGTCAGTTATTTTTCTTCTAAACTACCCCCTAATAAGGGATTGGGGGGTTTCAAAGTTTGTATGGAAGAATTTTAGCGCGCAGTCCGGTTGACTCGAAACTCAGCATTTATGCCTAATATTGAAAGTAAAGAATAATGTGTATCAGAGTTTTTTAAAAATCTACCCCTGACGTGCTGAAATGGGGTAGTCAATTTTTCAGGGGAGGATTTTACTGCATGGCTTGATTAACTCGAAAATTAGTATAAATAATCTTTGAGTCAAGTTATGAATACATCCCAAACGATTTTTTTTATATTCCACCCCTGTGGGGATGAAAAGCGGGGATACAGTTTATATGAAAAATCTTATTCATTTAGTTAATAGACTTGTTTGCCTAAGTAAGTAATAAAGTTTATCATTATAAGTTTTTCAAAACTACCCCTCAAAGGGGGATATAGGGGTGTTAAGTTTATGTCGAAGAAATTGAATGCGCGGTCTGATTAACTCGAAACTCAGTATTGATACTTTTGACAGAAAATAATCTATTCTATACTTATAATAAATCTGTAGTATAAATAAATTATGCAGATTTGTCAGTTTTTTTTTCTTCTAAACTACCCCCTAATAAGGGATTGGGGGTTTCAAAGTTTGTATGGAAGAACTTTAGCGCGCAGTCCGGTTGACTCGAAACTTAGTATTTATACCTAATATTGAAAGTAAAGAATAATGTGTATCAGGGTTTTTTGAAAATCTACCTCTGACAGGCTGAAATGGGGTAGTCAATTTTTCAGGGGAGGATTTTACAGCATGGCTTGATTAACTCGAAAATGAGTATAAATAATCTTTGAGTCAAGTTATGAATACATCCCAAACGATTTTTTTTTAATTCCACCCCTGTGGGGTTGAGAAGCGTGGATACGGTTTATATGAAAAATCTTATTCATTTAATTAATAAACTTGAAATTTGCCTAAGTAAGTAATAAAGTTTATCATTATAAGTTTTTCAAAACTACCCCTCAAAGGGGGATATAGGGGTGTTAAGTTTATGTCGAAGAAATTGAATGCGCGGTCTGAGTAACTCGAAACTCAGTATTGATACTTTTGACAGAAAATAATTATTAATAAGTATGTAAAGTTGTCGAAAATTTACCACTGACGGGACAAAAACGGGTAATTCGGTTTTTAAGGGGAGGATTTGAACTTGAAACTGTATGTTACATTTTCTCGCCTATACCACTGAACTTCTGATTTGGCATAGATATAGATGGTATCCTGGGGAAGCACATATTTTTTATCCTGTTAGCACGTTCCCGTGGGATAACTTCCGACATCCACGCGGGCGAAGCCGCGGGCAGAAGCTAGTTAATAATAAATATGTAAAGTTGTCGAAAATTTACCACTGACGGGACAAAAACGGGTAATTCGGTTTTTAAGGGGAGGATTTGAACTTGTAACAGTATGTTACATTTTCACGCCTAAACCACTGAACTTCTGATTTGGCATAGATATAGATGGCATCCTGGGGAAGCACATAGTTTTTATCCTGTTAGCACGTTCCCGTGGGATAATTTCCGACATCCACGCGGGCGAAGCCGCATGCAGAAGCTAGTAAGGCATAAATACGTGGGACTGCGATTTCAATACCGATTAAATATTGTACCGTCGGTGTTCGACCACTATTAGGCCTAGGTAAGTCTCCTACTTTATAATGCTCTCACAACCAGCTCGTTTACGTTTTGGGATCACCTTTAGAGGCACGGTTACAGGGCTGCATCTGATGAGTGCATGCAGTTTGAATCAAACTCCCACAATCAGATTTACGACCCTCTCGGGAGAACACGTGATCACCGGAAACAACGCGCCAGCGTGCAGGCGTGCAGCGGGGAGACGCGAGAGAGATGCGAGGGAGACAAGTGACGATCCGAACTAAACCGTCCTAAGTTGTGTGTAATGGAATGTTTTCAAATATTTACTTATTTTTCTTGCCTCAGTTGATTATTATACATCTTATTGAAGACGAATAATCGACGCAACACTTATTTCCGTGTCTATGAAACTCATCACAGATCCATCAAGTGAAGCGTGTTGCAAGTGTGAGTGGCCGGGGGCGGCGCGCGGCGCTGTCTCTGCACAACACCGTAGCCGTGTACTAGTACAGCGTGCCACGTGTGCATACGATACCGAGCAGTTTGACGTTCGGCAGACATTCATTGGCTGCGGATGATATCGTGTCATAATCTAAAAGCACATCAATGCAGCACTCTATCAAAGTCACCTGTTTTAGATACAAATAGAATTTGGCAAATTACTGCACACACTATTAATACACGAGTACCTCCCGCCGGTAGCTGTAGGTACTCGTGTATTAATATCAGCTAACATCATGTGGGTACTGGACCCGACAGATTGTTATCAGCGCCGGCGGCGGTGGAGCTGGCTTCGGTACCCGCTACCGCCGCATTGATGACCACTGACCAATAAAATCGACATTATTGCCAAGAAAATAAAATTTATCTTCAACATCTTATTGCTTATAAAAGGGTTTATGAGTTTTATATCTGAATACTGGTTACGATTAAATAACAAGTTAGAGGCAGTCTACAGCGTATGTTAGAACACAGCGGACTGAGTGGGCTAAGTTTTATGAGGATTAGTCGCAGCTTGCTAACTTGTGACTCGGGCACAGTTGCGAATGTGGTACGATTACAAATGAATATAACGTGTGTTTCGATGACAACGACGTCGCGCGTTGCGGCAACGTGACGGCGGCGGCGTGACGGCGGCGTGACGCGTGACGCAGCGCACACACATCACGCGGAGAGACGCGCCACGATTAAGTAGACGTGTGTCGTCCTCGACGAGCCGTTACACTATTAGTTGCCAACACGTTACGTGCGTCCGTCCCGCCGCCACTGACATATTGATGAACTGCGCACTTCATTTACAATAACGCATTGCCAATTATTTATAGATCTACGCGTTGCATACGCTCTCCCGATAGTCTCCGCGTGAGTACGTCGCCATACATTGTATCTTAGACGTTCCCAGAACGACTTTGAAATAAAATTGATATGAGTAAAAGCTCTAATAAACTAGAGAGAACAAAGCTCGCCCCTCGGGCCAACGAACTGTGATTTCAATTTGTGACAGATTTATCGAGGAGCTAACTGATGCTAACTGCTATCGAGGCGGTAGTATCTCATGCCCTTCGCGGAACTGCGCAGCCTCGAAGCAGTCGCAGCTCACAGCGACCGGTCCACTAGTATATACGACTATATCGGATTAGGTAGATCTTTCGGCGGAATTCAACACTAGAACAGTGTCTCGTCGGTTTAATACAGAGCGCGGGAGTGACTTACGATATATTATTATAAGATAGCGCGGCGGGGACAGGCGTCGGGTTCTTGGAACCGGAGCCGCGTAAGATGAACCATTTTAATTTGTAAAGTGGCCAGTTCCCACACAGCCGTCGCCGCCGTCACCGCCGTCACCCCGCCGGCAGCTGATTGTACGTCCATGGATTATGAATGCAGCTGCAGCGACTCAGCTACATGGTCACCGCTCCCGCAGAGAGGTTTTCAGCAGTGCGTGTATGTGAGGAGCGAGCTGGACGCGCGCCAACAATGCCATTGCGCGGCGACGCGCGACGCCCTGCGCCACTACATCACGTGACGTCACACACTAACCATCTCAAATATTCACCGTTTCAATTAGAAATTTGCCAAACAGCCGAATAACAACGTTAATTGAGAGCATTCGTCGGATGCCATCGCCGACATTCCGCCATCGACTGTAACGCTACGGATTAGTCGGTATTAGCTCGTTTGTAGTTTAATTTGTAACGTAAAGAATATAAGTAATAGAGAAAGGGATGCGCAGCCGAGAGGAAGATGAATGACAAGAAAGGCGCGCGATTGTCTCCGTGCGGCGAGGGCGCGCCCCGGCCGCTCGGCGCATCATCAAAGCAAATATGCGCATCGTCGGAGGATCGCTGTCGCCGCGAAAAAACTAATAAAAGAATATTACACGCGCAGATATATCGCTCGAGACGAGTGAGGGTCGCACGACCCAGCCCCCGCCACCCCGCGTGCCTCCCCTACGCGTGACACGCGGAACCCGCTCCACTTTGATGCTCCACTGAATTTCAGCAGCCGCCATACACCCTTTATAAACAAATTTTGCTAGACTGTTATACGTACCTGCGTACAGATGCCTCTACCTCGAGTTTCATTTGCGTTGCGTTTGAGTAACCAGCCACATACGCGTAGACAGACTGTAGCCGGCAGAGTCGCCGGTGCCGTGACTACAGTGTCACGCCGCGCGCCGCCCGCGCCGGGGGAGATCCACACTCGAGCGAGTCAATAAGCGCATTCCACTTGCACCGAGCCGAATTAAAAATCAAATAATGTTGTGTATAGCGAATTAGGAGAGGAGCACCCGCCGATTGTGTGGGTAGGGTTGAACCCGAGGGTCGAACTAAATAATATTTTCGTCATTCACTTTCTTTAACGAAAAGCCCACAAGCATCGGGAACATAATATATTATTGCGATAATAATTTATAACAAAATCAATTACACATGTTATTGGAAATGTACTTGTATTTTTATAATGAACAACAACATTTTCTCGATACGAAGGTATTAATTAATTATTTATACCTACATTAAACGGGAAGATATGATCTATTAGCAATGGAATTAATCACATAAGTATTCCATGAATGCACAGTTGGAATGGGCTACAAACAAAGTACTGCTTACCAGGTACTATGTAGCAGGTATACCTATATAAGGCATGAAGTACTACTACTTGTGCGTATCTAACATCAAAACAAAGCAGGTAGCGAACCCTACGTAATGAAAAGGCGGTCCGGGTGGCAGCCCTAACTCATAGTTGAACAAGTGCAAGGGTCAGAGCGGGGCCCGGGCCCCGGGCCCCGGGTCGTGCCGGTGCGCGGAGATATGTCCGCGCGGCTAATGAAAAGTTTAATAACGGCGAGCACGTGTGCCCACTCGCCCCATTCGCCCCTCGCCGCATTATCTCTCAATGCACAATTTATTGAGAGCAATTTCGCATGTCATAAAACCGAATTAATATTGTCCCGGAGAGTGGGGACTACTTGACAAGTGCGAGCGATGTATTCATGTGCGATGTTCGGCACGCTACGTCGCCGGCTGGTGCCATCGTCGACGGCTCTGCTAATTCATTCGCGGCGCTCAACACGTGGACGCGGGCTCTAACGGTAAACAAAAGCGATAGTGCTTGTCCACTTGACAATATACAGCACTGCAGGAAATGCGAAACATATCTGATGAGATGAATAATTCTACTCCTACTAATCTATACTTATACTTATAATAAATCTGTAGAAGTGAAAATTCTGTACATTGAAAATATCAAAAAAATAAATGGCAGGGGGTGTTACTAGATCGACACCGAACCCAAAAATGTGATTTAAAAAATTTTTGTCTGTCTGTCTGTCGGTCTGTCTGTCTGTCTGTCCGTCTGTCTGTTTGTTCAGGCATCACGCAAAAACTACCGGTTCGATTACGATGAAACTTGGTATAATTATTCTTTAATATCCTGGACACCACACTGGGTACTTTTTATCCCGGAAAAGTATATACAATAAAAAACAAACTTAATTTTGCGGTTCGATCCCTAGACCCGATTACTGTGCCAACCGCAAATAATAAGTTTGTCGCAGGTTACGTCACCCTCAGTGGATTTTAGAGTTATTTAGGTTTATTTTTATAAGTCGTAGGTACCTATAGATTTTAATTCTAAAGTATTGGTAGTATATTTGATAGTGTACGTAGTGACCGTAGGTTATTTTATAATACTGTTAGGTAGGATTAGTCATTCGTATAGATATTAGTTTTTAGGGATTTTGCTTATTTATTGAGTTTAGATTAGTTATCATCAGAAATAGGTTTATTTAGGTGGGTAGGTATTTAATTTTCTGTTATTGAGTTTTTTTTTTTTTAATTAGGTAGGTAGGTACTTAGGTAAAGATATCATATAGGTAGCCTCTTAATCACCACTAATGAGACACAATTGGTTTTCTATTGTAATTATCCACAAAGGGCCCGCGAGAAAGATGGCATTCTGGGGAAGCACATACATTTTATCCTGTTAGCACGTTCCCGTGGGATAATTTCCGACATCCACGCGGGCGAAGCCGCGGGCAGAAGCTAGTATATTATAAACGTGAAAGTTTGTATTGTTGTTACTCTTTTACGCAAAAACTACTGGACAGATTTGGATAAAATTTGGCACCCAGGTGGTTTATAACTAGGATTAACATATAGGATACTTTTTATCCCGATATTCCAACGGGATAGAAACCTATGCGGGTGAAACCGCGGGACGCAGCTAGTACAAAATAAGTAGGTATATCAAAGATAACTTTGTAATAAATTGTAATGATTCATGTGGACTACCTGCGCCATATCTAACTGGTTTCTTTATTACGAAAGCTATAAGTATAATATCTATTTTATAGTTTATTCTTGAGATGTTAAACGTAAGTTTTTTCTGAATGGCTATCCCAACTTTGAAATCCTTTCAATAATGCGGCAATCCACCCTTCAATATCACTGTTGACAGCTTCCTGCTTGTAATGGAGCATCGCTGATGTGACATTATTAGGTAATGAGCAGCGACAATGAGAGCACCTCCCGTGTGCACCAGACAAGGGCGACTCTAAACAGTGACACCGTGTAGAGGGGTGTCACTCTGTTCGCACGCTGTAAGGGAGTCCGACACGGTGTGCCGCTAGCTGGAACACGCGGCCGCGGCGCGGGGCGTCGTCGCCAGCTCACTGAGCGTGAAAAGGAGCGCGACCCGCCAATTGTATTAATGAAAAGCGTCTTGAGGACATTATCGGGCTCGTGACGTCGCACACTGAGCCAGGACGATGTCTCCGGAGGGTGAGCACTGACAGGTCGCGCGCCCGACTATTATCTATTGAGTGTGGCCCGTATGGCGGACGTGACACAACCGAACCTTAACATTTTATTTTTACTATTGTTCGACCAATAAGTTTGGAAAGTATGTCATTAATAATATTATGTCACTTAGGCCTGTACCTCTACCGAGGCCACTTATAGTGTGCGTAGAGGCGGCTTTGACGCCGCGTATAGGCTGCATAAACTGCTAATGCTGCTGCTGTGCTAATTAAGGGCACATACCCAATTATCAGCACTTTCAGAAGTCCTTTAATTTTCATTATTTCTTTTTATATATAAAAATATATTGTTGCCTAAAATGTATCCATAAGACTTCTTGTTTAATGATGTTTAATATTTTAAATATATTTTATCGGATTTTGCAGCTAATGAAATAGCATTTAAACTACAATTGAAAAGTGAACCTACCTCCAATTGTTGCGACACTTGCTGCCAGTTATTGGCACCATCATCTGCCTAGCCTTTTCCCAACTATGTTGGGGTCGGCTTCCAGTCTACCCGGATGCAGCTGAATACCAGTATTTTATATTATCATTATCACCAAATTACCCAATTATCAGCACTTAAACTATGGACAAAATAAAATACGCGGAAAATCAATAATTCGGTCGTCGTCATCAGGTAAAATGAACAGGACTCGATAGGTTTACTAGCAGTTATTCAAGAGTTCCGTTGTCTAGCGTCCAAGTGTATCACCTGACCAGCTCGATGGTACCATATTATTTTGTTATCATCGGAGTTCATTCACTAGCGAATATTCAAACTAAGACCGCTTGTAGTGATTTACTATTCAAGTATTCCGTTATCTACCGTCCAAATACGTTCTACGGAACATCACCATAACTTTTTTCACACAGCGATCTGAAATGAACCGCCATAGTAGTTATTGCTCTATATTAAAATGCCTATTTAATGTAATATGTTTGGTTGTTATGGTCGCGGGCACCATGTCGTCCGGTGTTCCCATTTCTTGTTATGGTCGCGGGCACCATGTCGTCCGGTGTTCCCATTTCTTGTTATTGGTGGTGGGCACCATGTCGTCCGGTGTTCCCATTTCTTGTTATTGTAGCGGGCACCATGTCGTCCGGTGTTCCCATTTCTTGTTATTGGTGGTGGGCACCATGTCGTCCGGTGTTCCCATTTCTTGTTATGGTCGCGGGCACCATGTCGTCCGGTGTTCCCATTTCTTGTTATTGGTGGTGGGCACCATGTCGTCCGGTGTTCCCATTTCTTGTTATTGTAGCGGGCACCATGTCGTCCGGTGTTCCCATTTCTTGTTATTGGTGGTGGGCACCATGTCGTCCGGTGTTCCCATTTCTTGTTATTGGTGGCTCGCACCATGTCGTCCGGTGTTCCCATTTCTTGTTATTGGTGGTGGGCACCATGTCGTCCGGTGTTCCCATTTCTTGTTATTGGTGGTGGGCACCATGTCGTCCGGTGTTCCCATTTCTTGTTATTGGTGGCTCGCACCATGTCGTCCGGTGTTCCCATTTCTTGTTATTGGTGGTGGGCACCATGTCGTCCGGTGTTCCCATTTCTTGTTATTGTAGCGGGCACCATGTCGTCCGGTGTTCCCATTTCTTGTTATTGGTGGTGGGCACCATGTCGTCCGGTGTTCCCATTTCTTGTTATGGTCGCGGGCACCATGTCGTCCGGTGTTCCCATTTCTTGTTATTGGTGGTGGGCACCATGTCGTCCGGTGTTCCCATTTCTTGTTATTGTAGCGGGCACCATGTCGTAGGGTGTTCCCATTTCTTGTTATTGGTGGTGGGCACCATGTCGTCCGGTGTTCCCATTTCTTGTTATTGGTGGCTCGCACCATGTCGTCCGGTGTTCCCATTTCTTGTTATTGGTGGCTCGCACCATGTCGTCCGGTGTTCCCATTTCTTGTTATTGGTGGTGGGCACCATGTCGTCCGGTGTTCCCATTTCTTGTTATTGGTGGCTCGCACCATGTCGTCCGGTGTTCCCATTTCTTGTTATTGGTGGTGGGCACCATGTCGTCCGGTGTTCCCATTTCTTGTTATTGGTGGTGGGCACCATGTCGTCCGGTGTTCCCATTTCTTGTTATTGGCGGTGGGCACCATGTCGTCCGGTGTTCCCATTTCTTGTTATTGGTGGTGGGCACCATGTCGTCCGGTGTTCCCATTTCTTGTTATGGTCGCGGGCACCATGTCGTCCGGTGTTCCCATTTCTCTTTCTTACTACATTAGAAAGAAAGAAAGAAAGAAAAAACATTTATTTAGCACAGACCAAAAGACACACAATACATTACATCAGATAACACAAATAAAAAGAACAAATAGAAAACTAGTTTATAGATCGATGTAAGAAATTAGCAGGAAAGTTATGTTTGGTTATTATGTTTGGTTGTTATGGTCGCGGGCACCATGTCGTCCAGTGTTCCCGTTTCTCTTTCTTACTACATTATGTTTGGTTGTTATGGTCGCGGGCACCATGTCGTCCGGTGTTCCCATTTCTCTTTCTTACTACATCATCGGCCCCAGATCACCATCTATCTGTCGCAGCGAATTAGCCTTTCAGTTAACTGCCTAGCCTTTTAACTAAACGGCGCCCTTTAACTAGCGGCCTGAATCATATTCAGCCAATGCGTATGCGTGCGTATGCTTTTTATTGTTATTACAATATAAGAAATTTCTTAGAAAAATATTAAAAAAAAAACATAAAAAACAACCGACTTCCAAAAAAAACAATACACAGTGAAAAGTAACTTTAATTTCGGAAGTCAGTGGCAAAAACACAAACGTGGAGCCAACGACAACGTAAAAAAGTTTTTATATTTCACATTTTAGTTGTACTTATCTACCTACCCCACACCAATTCATATAACACTACTTGCTAAGCTAAGTATCTAATTATATCAGGGACAGGAGGTTATTCTTTTCTTTTTTTATATTAACGCTGCCCCACACTAGGAATTACTCCTGTATCGTGGGTGCGTTTACAAACATTTAAATTGACCTGTAGGCAATACAAATATTTTTTCCGTGCGGGAATCGAACCCGCGACACGCAGCGCAGCAGTCGATCGCTCAGCCACTGCGCCAACTGTGTCGTCAAACGTAACGTAACCGTATTAAAACATCATCAATATAAACGAAGTGGAAAATAATTCGTATTATTGAAGCAAACTCAAAAACTACCCAATCAAAGTTAATAAAGTTTATATGGGACTATTACTCCTGAAGTATACCTTATCCATTAAAGAAATGAATTTCGAAATCGATCCACAATTGCTGAAGATATCGCGTAACATACATACAAAAAATTGAGAACTTCCTCCTTTTTGAAGTCGGTTAATAACGAAAATTGTTGACACTAAGCCTTTTCAAAAAATAATATTTAAAAATGTTAAAATCTAACAATATAGGTTAAATTCAAATAATACAGTCAAAAATCAGAGATCGCGAGGATTCAATTCCCTAGTACTACCTACCTAGCGTAGCTACACTTGTTTCCTAAAATAGGCCCAAGTTATACCTATCTAGGTCATGGCACAGCAGGAGGCACATTTCTAGTAACTTCTAAAGGTACTTCGTTAAGACACTAATCATTTTATTATGAACAACCTGGCAGCTCGACAGAGAGAGGTGGAAAGACTGCAGGAGGACATTATGGGTAGTAAAATATTTAAAAAATATTAACATTTTTTAAGATTTATTTTCAAGTATCCTATTCATCATTGAGTATATTTACCAATTCATCGTCAGATTAATATTTTTTTATTTTATTTTTGTATTTTGATTGCATTGAAAATTTTTCATTGGATGTCCGAGAATGTCCTTTTATTTCTTTCTCTGGTGTTTTTTTTTTTTATTACTTTACTGTTGATCTTCAAAAGTTCAAACTAGGTATTGAAATTATATAAATCTAATTATCGGCATAAAAGTTAACCAAGTATCTATCAGCACAATGCTGATAAAAGGTCGAATATCGTTTCAGCATGGTGTTGGACATTTGGAAAATAAGGTAACATCATATTTTTTTACTATTTCCTAACAAAGACTAAAATAGAAAAAAACTGTAAATTAGTCTACACCTAAGTTATACAATTTTCAGCATTGATGCCGATAAATTCAAGAGGGAGTGGGCTGTAATCTGCCACACGGGCCCAGTGCGGTTTGGTAGATGTCACATGTCTTCGAGTTTTTGATTCTAGGACATGCCGATTTCCTTACGATGTTTTCCTTCACCGTTTTGAGATCAGTGGTGATGGAATAATTTAGACAAAGTAAAGCCCCTGCCTGGGTTCGACCCCACGACCTACAACTCGTAAGTCGCGGCCGTACCTCTGCCCCTCTGCGCCAGCGCTGCTCTCGAGCTGCCGATCGACTTTTTTCATTACGACGCTGCCGTCATTTTTTATATTCACATATTAAGATAAGAAAAAAAAAAAAAAAAAAATGTGGAAAATGTTTCCATTGTATATATGGTAAGACATTCCTAGTATATTTCTTTACTTTGCAAGACAAAAACCATTAGGAGAAACTTTATTTTTAACTTATGTATTCGCCGTGGTGCTGATAATTGGTGGAGTGCTATCCCTACTGCCAACTGGAAATACGTATACCTACTAAAGCAGTTTTGTTAATTCGCTTGAAGATAGATTGTTATTCATTAATAATGTTTGTCATACCGGTGCCGCGGTGGCTAGATAAATGTAGATTATTTTCTTTGAGTTTGTTATCTAATTCAGTTTCCTTCCCGTGTACATACATCATTATGCAACTTTGTACGCCATTACTTATTGTTTAAACTTAACACAAACTGGAATTTGTAATGTTACTCATGTTTTTAAAAATAAACTAGCTGAACCCCGCGGTTTCACCCGCATAAGTTTCGATCCCGGGGGAGTATCGGGATAAAAAGTACCTATCCTATATGGTAATCCTAGTTATAAACCATCTGTGTGCCAAATTTCATCTAAATCCGTTTAGTTGTTTTTGCGTGAAAGAGTAACAAACATCCATCCATCCGTCCATCCAAACTTTCACGATTATAATATTAGAAGGATAGTAGGAAATAAATTATGTTTTACCTTTTGAGGGTCCCGTATTTCAAATCAAATCAAGGCCCCCAGGGTTCACAGGGCACTACTACCTACGTAGGGTGTGTACTTGCCGTTGACCTAGAATCATGAAATTTAGCAAAAAGCAAGGTCTCACAGCGCAAGTAAAGGTAATTTGTAGTTTTATCACATAAAAATCGAGATTACTAACTTACAAGAGTAGTTGGTGAATTGACCGTGACGTAAATTGATGTATCTTGGGAAAAATTCATCCCAACCCTACAGTGCGTGGTCTGAGTCTGACACGCACTTGGCCGGTCTTTTGTATCTTTTATGAATTATATTCATGAATAAAACGAAATACGAATTCAAAGCATTACTGTACTTTTTGATTAAACATTTTGTTCATCAAAGATTAGTATTCAAAGATAGTACTCCAACTGAATGAAACGAAATTTAAATCTTGTATTAAACGCACACTATGTAGCCAAGCATATTATAAGTTAGGGGTCATCGCTGACAAAAATGCTTGGCTCAATGCTGGTCCTGCTCCACAGAGGCGCATAAACTAATTAGCATTCGGAAACATTGTTGGAGCTGCTGAACATTGGAAAAAAAATTATCTTTGCATTGTATAAACTCAATTGCTTAGTATTGTATAATTGCATAGCACACGTGTGAGCACTATGTACTTTCTATAAAGCTACCATTTACTGGGTACGTCTTTCATTGACTTGAATGTGCCCTAGCGGCTGTGAGTATGTCATGCTCACTCAAATGTCTCGCTGGTGGTGGCGTGTGTGTTGGATCATTATGTTCTCTCCAAAATGGTTGAGCTGAATGGTGCTGATCCATACGTTATGTTCGTGAACGGGCGCCGTCAGTAGGGACTGGTCATCTCTTAGCTGCCTCGGCTTATTTTAATTTTTAATTTCTGAATTGTTTTTGTTTTCTATAACGGACGCTTTTAACGTGCACGTATTTCTACATCGTTCTCACATGGTTAATTTCAACACGAATGATGTACAGTCAACAGCAAAAGTAGATGATCAAAATCAGAAATTCAATATTAATTATGAACGGAGTTCGCGTCAGAACTGTGTGGCGTTGAAGTGATTCAAAAGTATGTGATTGTAAATTATACCAAACATTTACTACTAGTACAGCTGCCATATAGCTGCGAACTCCGTTCATAAGTATTGAATTTCTGATTATGATCATCTACTTTTGCTGTTGACTGTACCTAATCAAATATTTTGTAACAATTTTATGATTTAAAAGAGTGTGCATGGAGTTTCTTGCCCGTTCTTCTCCATAGGTACCTACGCTTTGGAATGGGCAAGTAGCTTCATCTTTCTGACTGACCGACCCTTTGACAATTCAAAAGTACCTGTAATCGGTTTAGTTGAATTAAATGATTTGAGTTTGAGTTTTGAGTTTGAATAAATTCGTAGAGGCGTAGGGTACCCCTACACACACACAAACACACCCCACACACACACACACACACCCCCATACCCCCACACACACACACACCAACAGACTAATGATAATCTTTTATTTATTTTTCTTTATTAACATGTTGCACTAATTGTATAAGATATAAAAGAGCGGCGCCTCCTGGCACAGGCATCTATATGCTTAAAAGGAGACGCCACCAACTGTATAATTTATAACGTGTAATAATGAAATAAAACCTTTTTGTCACGAGCTTATGTATGTATATACACTTGGATTTATTCAAAAGCGATTTACTCCTTTATTTTTTAACTAGCTTCTGCCCGCGGCTTCGCCCGCATGGATGTCGGAAGTTATCCCACGGGAACGTGCTAACAGGATAAAATGTATGTGCTTCCCCAGAATGCCATCTATCTCGCGGGCCCTTTGTGGCTAATTACAGTAGAAAACCAATTGTGTCTCATTAGTGGTGATTAAGAGGGTACCTAAATGATATCTTTACCTAAGTACCTACCTAATTAAAAAAAAACTCAATAACAGAAAATTAAATACCTACCTAAATAAACCTATTTCTGATGATAACTAATCTAAACTCAATAAATAAGCAAAATCCCTAAAAACTAATATCTATACGAATGACTAATCCTACCTAACAGTATTATAAAATAACCTACGGTCACTACGTACACTATCAAATATACTACCTATACTTTAAAATTAAAATCTATACCTACGACTCATATAAAAATAAACCTAAATAACTCTAAAAACTAAAAGGAATAAAAATGAACTCCACTGCGGGTGACCCAACCTACGACAAACTTAGTATTTGCGGTTGGTACAGTACAGACAGTGGTAATCGGGTATAGGGATCGAACCGCAAAATTAAGTTTGTTTTTTATTGTATATACTTTTCCGGGATAAAAAGTACCCAGTGTGGTGCCCAGGATATTAAAGAATAATTATACCAAGTTTCATCGTAATCGAACCGGTAGTTTTTGCGTGATGCCTGAACAAACAGACAGACAGACAGACAGACAGACAGACAGACAGACAGACCGACAGACAGACAGACAGACAAAAATTTTTTGACGTGACAACGTCTTATAAATTGGTTTGCCGGGTGACACTTCAAGAAACTGCGTTACGCTCCGCTCACGTTATGCGCTCACAATGAGAGCGAGTGAGAGGCACGCGTCCCTTCCACTCGGGCATGGTTAGCCCGCCTAAGAGCGAGAGAGACAGACATAAAAAGTGAAAGGCACGCGTCCCTTCCACTCGAAGTCGTTGTCACGTAAAACTTTCGCCCGTATACCGACTTTACAGGCAACCATTTTTTTTAATCACATTTTTGGGTTCGGTGTCGGTCTAGTAACACCCCCTGTAAATTATTTTTTTGATATTTTCAATGTACAGAATTTTCACTTCTACAGATTTATTATAATTTTTTAATGAAATTTTATCTTGCTACGAACTTAGTATTTTTGAACATAAAGGTTTTTGCAATTAGATTAGATTTCTTTATTTGTTTAAACATTGTGTCATGTTCAGCTTTAACTATCGGCATGCAAATATTTCCATAACATTGAAAATAATTAATATTAAGAAAAAAAAAGTAAACCATTACCTAGAACAGATGACACGCGCCTGATAATCGTCGGCGACTGCAACAGCGATGCTAGTCGACCGGCTCACCCTAATTTTTGTATTAACACTACTCGGCAAAGTCAAGGGAACAGGGCAACTAAACCAACTTTTTGGCCACAACAATTTGTAAATGTTTGTTGAACCTGCATTCAATCTATACTAATATTATAAAGAGGAAAGATTTGTATTTTTGTTTTTGTGTGTGTGTATGTTTGTAATGAATAAACTCAAAACCTACTGTGCCGATTTCAAAATTTTTCACCATTGGAATTCACCCTGAGTGACATAGGCTATATTTATTGCTAGAAAAGATTAGAGACCCTTACTAAAACTTAAGTAACGTAACCCAAGGTTTAAAAAACCGGCCAAGTGCAAGTCGGACTCGCGCTCGAAGGGTTCCATACCATTATCTATATAAAATAAATGTCTCTTTTTATATTTTTGAGTTGATTGAGTGAAAGGTAAATTGCGATTTACGATTTATGACGTATTAAAAAAAAACTACTTACTAGATCTCTTTCAAACCAATTTTCGGTGGAAGTTTACATGGTAATAATGTACATCATGATTATATTTTTTTTTTATCATTCTCATAATTTAGAAGTTACAGGGGGGGAGGGGGGGACACATTTTACCACTTTGGAAGTGTCTCTCGCGCAAACTATTCAGTTTAGAAAAAAATGATATTAGAAACCTCAATATCATTTTTGAAGACCTATCCATAGATACTCCACACGTAAGGGTTTAATGAAAAAAAAATTTTTGAGTTTCAGTTCTGTTCCAACCAAGTTTCAACAGTATAGTTCTTATAGTTTCGGAAAAAAGTGGCTGTGACATACGGACGGACAGACAGACAGACAGACATGACGAATCCATAAGGGTTCCGTTTTTGCCATTTGGTTACGGAACCCTAAAAAAGTGCCCTAAAACGTCTTTCGTCGCATGCGCTGCGGAAACTATTGATTATAGAACAAAATTATGTTCTACAATATTAAAGAACATATCAATATCTACAAAAAAGTTCGCGATACCATAATTATGTCCAACTATTATCGTTATGTCACAATAACCACTTTTTACATTAAAAAAATTGATAGAAATACCGACAAAAATTAGACCACACCATTCATATTTCTGTTTAAATTAAGGGTTTTGAATCGACAACTTACATATTATTCACATTACTCGGATTATCTAGGTTTAGTAGGTTATAAGTAGGGTAGGAGTAGGGTAGGAGTAGGGTAGAAGTAGGGTAGGAGTAGGGTAGGAATAAGGTAAGAGTAGGGTAGGAGTGGGTATGAGTAGGGTAAGAGTAGGGTAGGAGTATGATAGGGGTAGGGTAGGAGTAGGGTAGGAGTAGTGTAGGAGTAGAGTAGGATAGGAGTAGGGTAGGAGTAGGGTAGGGGTAGGCTAGCGGGTAGGACACCACGACGAACGACGCCGGGCAGCTAGAAATAATTTATATGGCAAAACAATGTTTGCCGGGTCAGCTCAGCTAGTAATTGATAGAGAGATAGATGCTGAAGGCTGTGGGTATGCTGGCAGCGCGGCGAAGTCGACCTGACACTGCCGACGCTGTCAACACGCAGTCGACGTGACACTGCCGACGCTGTCAACACACAGTCGACGTGACACTGCCGACGCTGTCAACACACAGTCGACGTGACACTGCCGACGCTGTCAACACACAGTCGACGTGACACTGCCGACGATGCCAACATGCAGTCAACGTGACACTGCCGACGCTGTCAACACGCAGCGAAGCGTAATTTGCCGATTATGGGTTCACAGCCCTAAGTGGTCATCAGTGACCAAACCGCCATCGCCAGGAGGAGATTGCAGAAAGTTAATCTTCATGCTCGCAGACTGCTTAGATTTCCAGTTGTACTAAGCGGACATTGAGGGCTTCGATTGTTGTGGGTTTGCACTGGTCCGGCACTCAGTGGGCTGGGGTCAGTTTACTAAACTTTTATTAAACACTCTCTAAACACATTTCAGCAAACAAAATACATAGTACCTGGCAGGTAAGTTCCTACTAGGTATTCCTGCGCTGAGCTGTTCAGGTGTATACTACCAATCGAGCTAGCAGGTAACTAGGTAAGTAACCTGTGGCCTAGTGGTGCATTGCTCAACATTACAAGTACGTCGATGTGCCATGAGTGTGCATGATGCGGGCTCAGGCGAGCGCCGTATAGAGGCAAAATATTATAATGTGCCGCGGTGTCCGTCGGCGATATTAACTTATGCACTAAGTTGATATCGCCGACGGACACCGCGGCACAGCGGCGGCGCGGCGCGGTGGCGCGGCGGCGGCGCCCGCCACTGAGACATCACACACGTCATAATCTGATCACTAGGTAGTCACTTCTTTACGACAGCGAACCAATTGCTAGTAATTGGAAAGTAAAGTAAATACCTATTACAGATTTACGATACGACGTAGCTAGTTGCCTACCTAAGTCATTAGGCCTGTAACTGTAGGTACCTAACGAACGAGCGCAGTTTAAAACGTGCGTTCAAAAGAATATGCTAAGAACAGATTTTGTTAATGTTCGTTATGCTCAAAATATCGCGGTTTAAACACGGCTGGTCCTTTGTTCTCTTTTAGAAGCCCGTTAAAAAAGCGCTCGTGCAATCGGGTTTAATTCTTATTCAGTGAACGCTTGCTACTTTCATAAGAACTGAGACTAACCTTAATTCCTCATCGGGCTTTTGGTTGCACGAATTTAATCGTTTGAAACGGGCGAAGCGACACTTTTAGATAATATAATTTTTCTGTAGGCGATTCGCACGAAGTTAATTTATTTTTCGCCAAATCGTCAACTCCAGAAATAGGTATGCATTAAACAATTGGCACATTTTGAATTTTATGCAATAAAGTTTTAAGAAAAACCGGCCAAGTGCGAGTCGGACTCGCGCACGAAGGGTTCCGTACCATTATCTATAAAAATCAATCATGAGTTGATTGAATGAAAGGTAAATTACGGTTTACGATTTAAGACAGTATTTAAAAAAAACCATTTACTAGATCTCGTTCAAACCAATTTTCGGTGGAAATTTACATGGTAATGTATGTACATCACATATTTTTTTAGTTTTATCATTCTCTTATTTTATAAGTTACAGGGGGGGAGACACACATTTTACCACTTTGGAAGTGTCTCTCGCGCAAACTATTCAGTTTAGAAAAAAATGATTAGAAACCTCAATATCATTTTTGAAGACCTATCCACAGATACCCCACACGTATGGGTTTGATGGTTTGATGATACCCCCAAAAATTGTTTTTTTTCTATTTTTGTGTGAAAATCTTAATGCGGTTCACAAAATACATCTACTTACCAAGTTTCAACAGTATAGCTCTTATAGTTTTGGAAAAAAGTGGCTGTGACATACGGACTTACAGACAGACAGATATGACGAATCCATAAGGTTCCGTTTTTTGCCATTTGGCTACGGAACCCTAAAAAGTACAGTGGCGCACAGAAGTGATATGAGTAAAATATTTTTAAATAATACCGTACTTAGTTCGAAAAATTCATATTTTTTTCTTAAATTAAGTATAGACTTTTTGAGCATTTACACTTTACAGCATTACAAACTTCTAAATCTGAAACATTAAAAATAATGGCTGCTTCTTTTTATTCGTACATTCTGATGCCTTCAGTATCAGTTGTCCCATGGGACTAGTGGGACATATAATCCCACTTGTCCCATCATGGGACAGAGTCAATGGGACTAGTGGGACAGACCCTTCCTTTCTTTCCTCGTAACATTCAAAGCATTTATATTTCGATTGTTCTCGGCTGGTCTCATTGCCGTTCTGTAAATACCTAGTATTAGTTTTTTCTATGACATCAACTCATGGTCGACGAGGGTGTACGCTTGTCTACGACTACGAATAAACTTGTCTATTTTATATTTCTTGTAGAATAACTCTTTGCTTTTCTATTCAAGTATAGTTTCAGTGTAGGTAGTTCCGAGCACCTGCCGGTCGATTCTGTAAAAATCTCACCGTGAAAACTCAAGTGAAGTGAGCTTGATGTAAGTTGTCAGTAGTGTCAATCCCTAGCATTAGTTGGAATGACAGCTCACTCCACGCTCACTTCACCTAAGTTTTCACGGTGAGATGGTTACAAAATCGCACTGCAGGTCCTTTTCATAAACAAATACTGTAAGACATAAAACATGAACCGAATCATGGCCAACTCTTTAGCGATTGTTCAAACATAATAAATGTAAATAGTGGTTCGTACAGCACGTGGTGAGGCAGCTAATTGTCGTGCAAACGTAGGGGAGCATCCTCGCGAGTGCGCACAGCGTACTTGTCAGGGGGGATCCCGTATTCATTACATTCACCACTTATTGGAACTTATTAATATCATCGCTTGATTTATTGTTGTGCCGTGATGCATGCTCTAATGCCGACATTATTGAATTTTATTAACTTTAGGACAAAGGGGTCGCCTGTCACAAGCGCGCGGAGCATCGCTTTGAACTTTCACTTGTCCACTTACTAATGCGCTGCGCCGGTGCTTATTGAGACATATCATTTGTGTGCGTAATATTTTCTGGCATCATCATCGATTTCGCCAAAAACTGTTCCCTGACTAACATTGAGGTCTTACATTCTTAGACAGGATCAGGGCCCCAAGTCTGCTATTTTTATAAATTCGCCATTCCAACACGATCCCATTGTCATTTTGTTAAAAGTTCGTAATTTGCTAAATTCTTAATGGTCGATCATTGGCCGGTCAATGGTCTCGTAATAGAATTGTGTCATAATGACATTGTCGTATTGCCATTATTATAAAACCCGTTAGTAGAAATGATTTTCGAAAAACTACTACTAAATTTGAACACTTATTCCTGCCTTCATTTATATATATTTTTACATATTATTTATTAGTGTTTTATGCAATATGAAGTAGTAAGAAGTTCGTAAATAGCAAAAAACATTAAATAGCAGATTACCGTCTAAGTCAGTCATTCATTTGTCATTCATTGTGTACCAGATTACCATTCTATGCCATTTCTTTTAATGGAGTGTCAGTGGTTGACCACTGGAAAGTCATAATAACGCCATTATATTGGTAGATTACCAAACTTGCCAAAATCAACAATTATTACTATGAAAATCAATGATCGACCATTCTGACACTATTGTAATAGCAGACTTGAGGCCCAGGATTTTTTGTAAGTCAACAGTAACAAATCTTTTTTACAAATAGAAACACTACAAAGTGAAAAATAACTTTAATTTCGGAAGTCGGTGTCAAAAAACGTAAATACGGAACCAGCGACACCGACTTCCAAAATAAAAGTTTTTTTTTATGGAAGTAGGTTGTTTTTTTTTTTTTGTAAGAAAGTTTAGATACCTACCCCACTCAAATACATATAAAACTACTTGCTATGTGACATGAAGTGAAAAGTCGTATTATTGAAGCTAACTCAAAAGCTAACCAAGCAAATTTAATAACATGTATATGGGGCACACCCACACGCCTGAGGCATACATACCTTATCCATAAAAAAAATATAAGTATATAAGAATTTTGCAAATCCGTTTATATGTATATGACGGAGTTACGCCCGAACATAGGTACTTAAAAAATATGTACCTATCTATATGTATAAACATCCAAGAACCTCCTCCTTTTTTGAAGTCGGCTAAAAAGACAGGATTTAAAGGGCCCACCCTTCACAACTTCCTGTTTTTATATCAGAAGAAGAAATGGCAAAACAAAACTCCCCAGCATCACGTCAGCCTGTTGTTTACTACTACACTTGACCCTGTGGTCGCATGTGAAGGTGCATGGCGACTGGCGTGGCCGCGTGGTGACGGTGAGACAGCTTGTTCGTTTTTGTGTGTTCTTGTGATTTCGGTGGACGTGGTGACAGTGTAAGACGAATGCAGTGAGCGCGGCGCCCCGCGGTGCGGCCGGCGCGCGCGCATGGGAACCGACCCCGCCACAAAAACACCTAGATCTGTATCTACCAGCTACACATCAATCTTCAGTTGTAACCCCCCCGTCCCCGCACCCTCGCACCCCCTGGTAGTACCGAGACAAGCGATCGTTTGTCATTTGCGCATATAAATAATGATTGAATAATGACAACAAACACGGCGGATCCTCCAAACAGCGGATTGCTTCATCACGCTGGACAGGACAGCCGCTGCGCTGGGAGCACACTGCTACATTCATTAATTGACATGCCTCGGAGCAGCAGTGGACGCGTACCTGGCAGCTCAATGGATCGACGGTAGGTAGCAGGTATCTTCTTTAGTTAGTGGACTCAGGGATCACCTTTCTCTTGCCCTTATCCCAATGATACCATAATAATAATCGATATTGTAGCTCCCTTGTAACACATACATGACAGGACACCAGGGCGGCACATACAAATAATTCAGTGAGTGTCGAACTGTCGAATACGGAAATATCAGTAACGGGGCGCTGCAACAATGTTGATCTCGATCCCTTCGCCTGATTGCCGGATCACCTGATCGCCTGCGAGCGGAGTGTTAAGATATCAGAGAACAAAGGAGTGTCTCCAGCGAGCGATGCGCTCACTGACACACGTGACGTCACCAGTTTTTGTCGCAATTTGTTCAATTGTTCAGCTGTCCGCACGGTATCGCTTTATTTCGCAGCACGAATTCGTTTTCCGTGTAATTTAACCGGAGCATCGCAACGGTAAGTTCTCACAGAAATCCACAATTTTAAAAATGTCCGCGGGTAAGCTTTCGCGTTCGATTCCCATCGGGTCGTGTGAGATGTCCACAGATAAGCTCGATAAATTTAATTAAATGTCTCGGAGTGGTCTCACGGGTGAGGGCGGCGGGGCGGTGCGGCCCGGGGGCGGGGGAGTGAGCTGGTACTCGCTCGGGTCGGACGTCGGACAGGAGTGCCGAGGGCAGGCAAATTTGTTTGGTGCTGAGTTCGGTCCACTTGTATTAATTAAGTGCGGCGGCTCCTCAAAGACGTCGCGTCGCATCTACACAAGGAGCGCAAAAAATAAGTCTCCCTCGGCGACACGACAGCCGGGCTGGCGGGCACTGGGCTGCCCGGTGCCCGCTGCTACCGATTGTTTTATAAACAACTACACGACGCTCCTCAGCTAACAATGTATACATCGTCGTCGCCAGTTCACTGGGAAATGCACTTTGATTCCGTTCCATTTACCAAATTCTTTAAATTGTTTGAGTTTCAAAATTCAACAATGTTGGCAATTTTAAAAATCATTTGCGTCAGCTCGTAGTGTGTGTGATATGTGGCTGACGACTGAGTGAGCGTCTATTATAGCAATAACGGAACACTATTGACTGAAGCTCATGAACTAGGTATCACATGTCACTTGTCTCTGGCTTCGCCTTTCCATTTGGTAAACTAGGTTACGGCTCGATATAAGTGCGGTATTTGCATGAAAGTGACCGCTCGATTAGCCAGACCTGAGCCGGTGTGCGCCGGTGTGCGCTGGTGTCCGGCACCAGGGCATGCGTTACATGGAAAACAGCATGTCTGTACTCCCCGGCGCGCGGCGCGCACACCGTGGCTCGATGTCGCGCCACTCACTCCCGCGCATCATTTATCATCTCTCTAGCTGGGACATCTTCTCGGTTGAACTGACACGAAAACAAAGCCTCTGCTAACGAAGACAGCCCAGTGCACGATCCTAGACCGGGGTCATTGCTCGATGGACATGCTGCCGTGCAATTAATCTATTCTATACTTATAATAAATCTGTAGAAGTGAAAATTCTGTACATTGAAAATATCAAAAAAATAATTTACAGGGGGTGTTACTAGACCGACACCGAACCCAAAAATGTGATTAAAAAAATTTTTGTCTGTCTGTCTGTCTGTCGGTCTGTCTGTCTGTCTGTCTGTTTGTTCAGGCATCACGCAAAAACTACCGGTTCGATTACGATGAAACTTGGTATAATTATTCTTTAATATCCTGGGCACCACACTGGGTACTTTTTATCCCGGAAAAGTATATACAATAAAAAACAAACTTAATTTTGCGGTTCGATCCCTGTTGAATAAGTTGGGTTATTGCGGCTGTCGAAGGACCAATAAGCGTTGTGTAATTAGTTGGGAACGAATGTCATGTCGCCTGCACACAAGGGGGTAGGAAACAATTAAGGACTTACTTGGTGGTTTTGCATGTGCCGTGCTGATATGCAGACCGGCGTCCGGTAGCTTTTGTTTCTCTGCTTCTTCCTGGTTCTGTGTCGGCCGACACTCGTGAATTGGTTTATTTTATTTAAAGCGGTTTGGTATATTTCGCGGCGCGCGCGCGTCGCGAAGCTTAGCGGTTTGCTTGCGGTGCGATTAACGGTTCGATTACAAGTGAAGTTGAATCTCTGTCTCTCTCCTGGTGTTTGGTTCCACGTAGTCCGGAAACGGTAGTCGGTTGGCGCTTTCTCTTTCTGTCGCGTATGGACGTAATGATAGGGAGAGGGATAGATGGATAGGCACTTGGCGACATGACAGAATAAAGCGGGTTGACGTTTTCGTTCGGATATTTAATAGAGAGAAACTTGTAATATAGAAACTTGCGTAAGCATCCTGCCCGGGTTTGAGGATATGTAGTATTCTCAAAAAAAGGGAAAGGAATTGCGTTAAAGCGGATTAAAAGAAAGAGAGAAAAGAAAACAATTGAAATATATTAATTACGACTAAAATTACGTGATATTAATTACGCGGTGAAATCATTGGGAAGGCAACGGGCAGAGTTTAACAATGGGTCGCTTGAAAGAGCCACTGCATGTCTTCACCATAGCAACGCGGGTTGTCCCATCTTTGCCGGGGAAAACCTCGGTGATTATGCCCATTGGCCAACGTAAAGGAGGGACATCATCTTGATGCATGAGAACCACTGCACCAATCCTAACATTGTCCACGGCATCCAACCATTTTTGCCTAACTTGTAAGTTATGTAAATATTCTATCCGCCATCTTCTCCAAAAGCTGCAAACCATTTGGTCAAGCAATTTTTTGCGGCAAGTTAGAGACTTCGTTGTTTCGGGAACGTTCACGACAGGCAACGAAGTCAACGGAGAAGCCATTATAAAATGAGCGGGAGTAAGCGGTTCTGGGTAAGGATCCTCAGTCAGGACACAGAGCGGTCTCGAATTCAGAACTGCCTCAATTTCAGTGAGAACAGTCGAGAGTTCCTCATAGGTAAGAAGCTGAGAACCGATAACACGGTATAAATGAGTTTTAATAGATTTAATATTAGATTCCCACAACCCTCCAAAGTGGGGGGCGCGGGGTGGAATCATTTTCCACTCTATGCGGTAGCGGTTAGCAAGTAGTTCTTGCAATTGAGCCTTGGCTCCAACGAAATTTGTTCCATTATCGGAGTATAAATTGGAAACAGGTCCCCTTCGGGAAATGAATCTTTTAAAAGCGGAAATGAAAGTGTCCGATGACACGTCAGTAACCAACTCAATATGAACTGCTTTGGTAACGAAACAAATAAATAAGCAAATGTAAGCCTTCTGACTTCTTTGACCTCTGCGTCTACATAACGTGACTTTAATGGGACCAGCGTAATCCACACCCGTGTGCACAAAAGCTTTAGTCTCTTGTACGCGACAAGCGGGTAAATCAGCCATCTTTGGGCTGGGG
Source organism: Apamea sordens (assembly GCA_945859715.1). NCBI lineage: Eukaryota > Metazoa > Arthropoda > Insecta > Lepidoptera > Noctuidae > Apamea > Apamea sordens. The sequence continues at coordinate 249,189 of OX243990.1, read as the reverse complement.
TGAGAAGGTGACACTTTAAAGCAAAAGTTACAAGCGTGTACTCTTTGTCTGATGACACCTCTAGAAGAGAGGATCCAATATTTTTGTCGTAGCAGACTGCTAAGAAGGCTTACACCAGCATGACAATAAATGCGATGGTAATAGTCTATTAAGACATGTGTAAAATTATCATGTTTAGGTAAAAGAGCGGGATGCTGAGCTTCATAAGGAAGGTTCGCATTTGACAACCAGCCACCGATTCTTATTATGTCATGCTCGTCTATAAAGAGATCTAGTTTTTTAAACTGCGAGCGAAGTTTTTTACTTTTAATTTCGACGTAAATATCTAAAAAGTGAAATTGTTGAATGCAACGAATTAAATAAATTTCAGCGGTACCTAGTTCCCGGACAGTAATTGTCTTATTTAACTTGTCATAAGGAATAAAATGCAAAAATCTTAAGATGTAAACAATTATGCGCAGTATCTTATTTAATGATGTAAATTTTTGACTAACACTATATATTAAGTTAGGTTCTGATACAGTAGATACTAAGGTTAGCGATTTATTATTAAACTCAGGCAACTGCTCGCTACATGAGGAAACAAACGGACTGATAGGCCACTCAGCAGTTGGGCGTAGAAGCCACTCAGGTCCATGCCACCACAAATTGTGATTTAGTAGCTGCTCAGGTAGAAGACCTCGAGACAAACAGTCACTAGGGTTTTCTTTTCCGTTAATATGGAAAAAATGCTTAGGATCAAGGTTTTCTTGACATTTAGCGACGCGGTTGCTAACAAAAATATTCCATTTGTGCGGTGAGGAATGAATCCATGAAAGAGTAATTGTAGAATCGGAAAATGCGAATATTTTATTAATAGCGGTACGAGAGCGGTAAGTGTCATAAACTAGCTTAATTAAGCTTGACAAGAGTACAGCGGCGCAAAGCTCTAGACGAGCCAGAGATACGACCTTGACAGGTGCAACCTTGGATTTAGCACACACCAAAGTTACGTGTGCGTTGCCATTTGTGTCAATAACATGTAAGTATATGACGCAGCCATACGCATTCAAGCTGGCATCAGCAAAACCTACTATATTTGTCACGCAACCCATAGTAACGGCTACATGACGCGGCAGTTTTAAAGAGGAAAGTAAAGGCAGTTGCTCTTTAAACTTTTGAAAGAGAAGTACAATAGAATCGGGTGGAGTTTCATCCCAATCTGTGTTTAATTTCCATAATTCCTTTATGAGTAATTTCGCGAATAAAACCACGGGAGCCACTAGACCCAGAACATCCCACAGACGGGCAACAGTGGAAAGAATGGAACGTTTAGTACAACTTTTATCCCAGTTAGATGTAGTAAAGGTGAAACAATCCTCGGAAGGAATCCATTTGAGTCCAAGAATCTTTAAGTTATCCCCGTCAGAAAAGTTAATAGAAGAGCGGTTGGAGTGTGGAATAGAATCTAGTAGTTCCAAGGAATTACTTGCCCACTTAGTAAGGTCAAAGCCCCCAGCCTTAAATAAGGCGATAAGTTCAGCGGAGAGAATCTTGGCTTCCTCCAGAGTGGAGGTCGAGTTAGCCAAGTCATCCATGTATAACTCATGCGAAGCGACAATGGATGCGCGCGGGAATCGATGTTTTTCATCCTCTGATAGTTGACGGACTGTCCGCATTGCTAAATATGGGCTGGGCTTAAGGCCAAACGCCACTCGGTTAAATTGAAATTCGCGAACAGGTTCAGCGGTATTAAACCGAAACAATATTTTCTGATATTTTCGATGCTCATCGATAACAGCAATTCGGAGATACATCTGTTTTATATCAGCTGTGACTGCAATAGGGAATAATCGGAAATTTAAAAGTAATAAAAATATGTCAGCCTGTAGATTAGGCCCTGTGTGTAACAAATCGTTCAATGACACGCCATTATGAGACTTGGCGCTCGCGTCAAGGACGATGCGAACTTTAGTAGTTTGTTTATCATTCCTAATAACAGGGTGATGCGGTATATAATAACCTACAGTCTGATCAGCAGACCTAGGTGTAGTTTCAGTTAAATAATTTTGATTAAGGTATTCTTGGATTATTTCGTTATAACTAGCGCGCAAAGCAGGGTCGCGAAGCTTAGTTTTTTCCAAGTGAATAAAACGTCGATAAGCGACAGCATAAGAATTTCCGAGTGAATCTGGATTCTTACAAAATGGTAACGCAGTACAGTACCTACCGCTGGAGTCACGTGACACCGTAGAAACGTACAGCTGTTCACGTTCCCGTTCAGCGGGACTCATAAAAGATTTTGAGGGTATTTCTTCAATGTTCCAGAATTTATGTAAAGATTCGTCTAACGACAGAAAACAATGAGAATCATCTATATTCAACGCGGTAGAAAAATATGAAGCGGTATTTAAATCAGCGATATTATTTTTATTATTAAACGAACTAGTGGGTACTTCGTTTTTATTATTAAATAAACTAGCGGGTACTTCACCCATAAGAATATAACCGAACACGGTTTCAATAGCGGATGGCGCGGTAGGTGAAATAATTTTATTGTTGAGTAATAAATATGGGAACAGCTTTGCCCCTAGAAGTAGTTCAACATCACCAGGCATATGCCACAGGGGGTCGGCTAGCGGCAATTTGAACAAATGTTGCACTGCAGAGGTATCAACAGAGTGAGATGGTAATTTGTCAGTTATGCAGTCAACCACAAGAGCGGTTATTTTAAAGGAATTATTTTTATTTTTAGCAGTAACTGTTATCTCAACGTAACCTATAATAGGCCGCGAAGAGGTTCCTACGCCTTTTATAAATGAATTTGAAAGCGGTATAATATTTAATTGAAGTCTCTTACAACAAGCTGACGTAATTATGTTGTTTTGCGAAGCGTTATCGATCAAACATCTTACAGAAACATATCTATTATATCTGTTGTCAACGTATACTTGTGCGGTCGACAGTAATACGGTTGTGCGCGGTAAATCTGTACCTACGCGTGAACATGCACACAGCGCCACCTGTTGTGAATACGCGGAACTAGGCACAGCGTCGCTCGATCCCGACCGTTGAGTAGTTTGCTCCAGATGTAAAAGCGAATGATGTTTCTTGTTACATGTCCTGCAAGTATGTATTGACTTACACTGTGAAGCCGTGTGTGTTGAGCTAAGACAGTTTACACATCCACGTTTGTTTTTAATAAAGTCCAAACGTGAATTGGCTGATAGTGCTTGAAATGTTGGACACATATAAAGCTTCCAATGATCACTTCCATTACAGTGTGAACAAGTTTGGTTATTGTCACAAGCAACAAAGGTATGCACCGTACTATCACGTGACTGATTACGATAATTATTTTTGTTCACTGATACAGTTCGAGACGAAACAGTTCTATCCAATATTTTAACTTGCGATTTTATGAATTCAACGAAATCCGTATAAGTTGGAATCTCCTCCTCTCTCATATGCATCTCAAATAAATGTAAGGTAGCGGGGTCCAATTTTTTCAAGGCTAAATTTAATAGTATGAAATCCTTTAAGTCGTTAATTTTTAATTGTTCTAGTGCCGAAACAGACGCGTGAAAACTTTCAATAAAACTATTTAAAGAGGTGGAATTATTACTTGCAGGTTTAATGTTTAATATGTTAGACATGTAATGTGACCCTAGTGTTCGTTTATCTTGATACTTTTGAACCAAACTGTTCCAAATGGATTTATAATTTTCGCCCGATGGAATAATTCCGGCAGTAATTTGTAATGCGTTTCCTTTCAGATTACCCATTAAGTATTGCACTCGTTGAGAATCTGTAAGATTTATATTACTATGGATGTTTGACTTAAATGATTCGTAGAAAACAGGCCAGTTTTCAATCCTACCATCAAAAAATGGGATCTGAATTGGGGGTAGTTTGATCGAGTATTTAGATTGTTTCACGATATCACAAGTTGAGTCATCCGATGACCTTGCAGACCTCGCGGCGACAAGTGAACGAACTCTTTCGACACGGGTGTAAACGCCGTCAAATGATATTTGACTGTTATAATCGATTGTATAATCAGGATTTATTTGTAAAGAATATGTATTTATTTTATCTAAGTTAGCACTAAATTCCTGACGAGTGATCGAGAGTATTTGAGTGTCCGCCATGAACGTTTCCGACGAACGAAGCTCAATATTAATCGTATTTATTTTCTTTGAAGTTTCATACAATGACGATAAACGCTCAAAGATTGCTTGATTTTTAGCTTGAAGTAATTTGATCTTCATTTTTAGTTCTTCCATAATGGGTTATTGTTGAAAATACAACGGATAAAAATTATTAAGTATAGCGGGTAGACTTACAACAAATATTTTTATTGTAAGTGAGTAAGAAGTAATTGGTTATAAATAAGTTAGTAGGCAAGTTTGCCGAACTAACTCACGATAATAAGCGGTTTTTTAATATTGACCTATGCTATTGTAATGCAGTAGGAGCAATATTAAGTTGGCACAATGGTTCTCAATGAAATATGTACCTAGCGGAATGAACGAACGTTAGTACGCGTTCGTTTAATATGGCGGTTTTACGAACTTAGGTATTTGCCTAAATTCTTAGGTATGGGACCTATGAATGCTGATTTTTTGAATCCGACTCGAATGGACCAAAAAACTTATGTTGAATAAGTTGGGTTATTGCGGCTGTCGAAGGACCAATAAGCGTTGTGTAATTAGTTGGGAACGAATGTCATGTCGCCTGCACACAAGGGGGTAGGAAACAATTAAGGACTTACTTGGTGGTTTTGCATGTGCCGTGCTGATATGCAGACCGGCGTCCGGTAGCTTTTGTTTCTCTGCTTCTTCCTGGTTCTGTGTCGGCCGACACTCGTGAATTGGTTTATTTTATTTAAAGCGGTTTGGTATATTTCGCGGCGCGCGCGCGTCGCGAAGCTTAGCGGTTTGCTTGCGGTGCGATTAACGGTTCGATTACAAGTGAAGTTGAATCTCTGTCTCTCTCCTGGTGTTTGGTTCCACGTAGTCCGGAAACGGTAGTCGGTTGGCGCTTTCTCTTTCTGTCGCGTATGGACGTAATGATAGGGAGAGGGATAGATGGATAGGCACTTGGCGACATGACAGAATAAAGCGGGTTGACGTTTTCGTTCGGATATTTAATAGAGAGAAACTTGTAATATAGAAACTTGCGTAAGCAATCCCTATACCCGATTACCACTGTCTGTACTGTACCAACCGCAAATACTAAGTTTGTCGTAGGTTGGGTCACCCGCAGTGGAGTTCATTTTTATTCCTTTTAGTTTTTAGAGTTATTTAGGTTTATTTTTATATGAGTCGTAGGTATAGATTTTAATTTTAAAGTATAGGTAGGTAGTATATTTGATAGTGTACGTAGTGACCGTATGTTATTTTATAATACTGTTATGTAGGATTAGTCATTCGTATAGATATTAGTTTTTAGGGATTTTGCTTATTTATTGAGTTTAGATTAGTTATCATCAGAAATAGGTTTATTTAGGTAGGTATTTAATTTTCTGTTATTGAGTTTTTTTTTAAATTAGGTAGTTACTTAGGTAAAGATATCATATAGGTACCCTCTTAATCACCACTAATGAGACACAATTGGTTTTCTACTGTAATTAGCCACAAAGGGCCCGCGAGATAGATGGCATTCTGGGGAAGCACATACATTTTATCCTGTTAGCACGTTCCCGTGGGATAATTTCCGACATCCACGCGGGCGAAGCCGCGGGCAGAAGCTAGTATAAAATATATATTTATTCAAAAATATAATCCTACTAATATTATAAAAGCGAAAGTTTGTATAGATGGATGTTTGTTACCCGTTCACGCAAAAAATACTTAACGGATTTGGATGAAATTTGGCACACAGATAGGACCAATCAGGATTAACACAGGCCACTTTTTATTTCGATATTCCCACGGGATAGAAACTTATGCGGGTGAAACCGCGGTGCGCAGCTAGTATAATATATTTATTAATAAACGCAGTAAGTAACAATTTGATTAAAATAAAGTTTTCGTTATCACCAAAATATGTTAGAACTCTTCATCATCTGCCTAGCCTTTTCCCAACTATGTTGGGGTCGGCTTCCAGTCTAACCGGATGCAGCTGAATACCAGTATTTTACATGGAGCGACTGCCTATCTGACCTCCACAACCCAGTTACTGGGTAATACGATACCCCTTGGTAAGACTGGTTGTCAGACTTAAAGAATTAAAGACTTCTTTTTTTCAATAACGGTATATTGAAAAAAGCAGCCCGAAGAACGAATATCTAAAAACATAAACGACATTAGTTTGTAATGTCCCCTAAACATAAGCCCAGTGTGGTTGCGAGGAGCTTTCCTTACTAAACTAAAGAATTGCTTTGAAAAAATACTTAGTTTATTTGTAGTAAGACAAGATAATGTATTTTTAAAAGAATCTTCTTTGTGATGCTGATAGGTATCGTATAATATTACTGCAGTAAGAAGTAATGTGAATATTTAATTTCAAGTTTTAAATTTTTTGCAATTTATACATCCAGAGACCAGCCAACTTTGTCCAGCGGCGTATGTGCCAATGTTGTCTACATACTCGTACATGGACTAAAGCAGAGTTATCCTACGAGCAACAGCTTAGATGCTCATAAAATACCCGTTACCTACTTACAATTTAATTTACGTTCCTAAAGATCTTTAAAAAGACATCTCTGGCATAATTTATTGAATACCCAAGTCAGTTTTAAACTAACCTAATGTGACGTGACGCAGTTACAAACCAACAACTTGAGAAGCCACTTGGTACCTATCTACTCGCATTAGCCCACAATCTACATAATAATAGTTTTAGTTTGTTCACTAATTGTGTATACATTTTGTTTATTTTGATACCAGTATAAGTATTCAAGAGGATGAAGTATTTCCAAATTACTACATTTTTAATAATGAACATTTTTTAAACTCTTTTTTAACATCAACGATTATTCTAGTGATTTTAATCATAAATGCAGTATCAAACAATTTTATTGCGCAACATAAGTCTGCTCCTACAGTCAGAAGGCAACAATGCAGTTAGCTAAGTATCGTAATGATCGTACTTATGAATTCAGGAAGTGACATAGTTACTGTGAGCATGGACTGCATGAACCTGTCGCGTACAATTTGTAGTGCTTGGAATAAAATGGTACTTTTCATAGAAGAGAATGAACACGATGTTCAGAAATGGCGTCTCTTTCTCTTTAGTCTAAAGCAGGGCTGCACCCGGCTTGAGGTGGTGCGGCCCGCGACATAGTAGGACGGACATGTGACATGTTTAGTTAATCGATGTCTTTTGGCTATTAAGGTTGATACACCTAAGCCATTTTATTGGAAGTGCACTGTTTAAGACGTTCTATAGAAATTCAGGGGACGGGATTCAATGAACTCTTGAAAGGACTTCGTTATCGACACAGCGGTTCGGATTTGACCCCTGTAAAAATGTATCTAAATTCTGATTTTTTATAAAAGTAAGTTGATGTAAAGTCGAGCGAATACGATGGGTGACAGAGAGAATCAATAAAAGTCAATGGCTTTCCAGGCAGTCCACTCCTTCTAAAGGAAATCCGCTTGTCAAACACCGCATGAAGGACCAAAATCATAAATGCTTCAACTGGAAGCTCTTCGTCACCCACCACACTCGTCAGACCTAGCGCCAACTAACTTCCAATTTTTTTGAAAATTGTACTATTAAAAAATACAAAATTCTTAAGATATAAAAAAAAACACTTTTCATGAGTTCATCGATTTTCGTCCCCAAGACGTCTTTAGCGCAAGCTAAGCATCAATGCACTTCCTTTAATGGTAAAGGTGCATATCGTCGCTGATACTGCAATACCGCGTAACTAACAGTGGATAATACCGCGGAAGTACAAAAGTATCAAATTTTAGATTTCGCGGCAGTGAGCTAACGACGCCGATTGGCCGAGTTTTTTCGCTCTCCTGTAAAATTTGGTGAACGATGAGGTACCTGGGTCTCGTCCTCGACAGCCGGTGGAACTTCGTCGAGCATTTCCGACGTTTGGCCCCCAAATTGGAACGGGCCGGGGCCGCCCTAAAGCGGCTCTTGCCCAACCTGAGGGGGCCAAACGCCTCCTGCCGGAGGCTTTACGCGGGGGTCGTGTTGTCCTTGGCCCTACACGGGGCCCCGGTATGGGCGCGTTCACTGCGGCTGCGAGCTGCCCACAATCTGAACGCGCCCCAAAAGGTGGTAGCCGTAAGGCTGATCCGGGGATACCGCACGATCTCGGGCGAGGCGGCAAGCCTCCTTGCCGGACTGCCGCCATGGGATCTGGAGGCGATAGTCCTCGCGCGCCTGTATTATTGGCGCGCGGAGGCACTACGCCGGGGAGAAACTCCGCATCCGCGGCAAACCGCGGCGGAGCGGACGAACCTCCGGCGCGATCTCATGGTGAAATGGAAGGCGCGACTATCGCAACCCAGCGCAGGGCACGCCACGATAGCGGCGGTAAGACCCCTCTTTGAGGAGTGGCTAGGGAGGCGTCACGGCGTTCTCACCTACCGCCTGACGCAGGTCCTCTCCGGACACGGATGTTTCGGGAGGTTCCTGCACATTATCGTGCGGGAGGAGACGCCCGGGTGTCACCACTGTCAGGATCGCCCAGAGGACACGGTGAAGCATACGGTGGAGGTCTGCCCCGCTTGGGCAGAGCACCGCCGTGTCCTCGTAGAGGCGATTGGCAGCGGCGGCGACCTCTCGCGTCCGGCCCTGGTTCAAGCCATGGTCCGGGGCGAGACGGAGTGGGAGGCAGTCACCTCCGAAGCAGTCATGCTAGCGAAGGAGGTGGCGGGGTGGATGAGGGAAAGGCTCACGCCTCAGCCGCCGCGGGAGACGCTCCGGGCGTCGGGAGCCGCGTGACGACTCCCGGCCACCGTAGGCGCGGGCCTGCGGGCGGAGAGTAATGGGTAACTCACCGTCCGATCAGGACCAGGCCCGTGCCGGACGGCGCGTATGTGTTCCACGCGCGCCTCAAAGAGATGTCAGCACGATTGACGGGGCCCGATAGGGCCGAAGCCTGCCAGGGTAGCGGGATCGTCCGAAAGGGTTACCGCTGCCCTGGAACATAAAGGGCTAAGGAAGGAACACGGGTGGGTTTTAGTCAGAAAGAGTCTGACACTCCCTTCCGCTCCACCCAGAGCGGGAGGACAATAGATGATTTCCCACCCTGAAAAAAAAAAAAGCTTAAGGAGACAAGAGTAGTAGTGCGCTAAACACACACAACTGTGTATATTATGCGACTGCGTTTATTACTTGCGCGGTAGTGCAGCCATAGCCATATATGCCCTTCGAATTGGCCTCAACTGTCATGATTTCATAAAGTAGTCATACAATAGGGCAATGTGATTATTTTGATATACCTACCTAAATAAATATTAGTTACGGCCGCGAAACATATTTAGATTAAACATATATACAATCTACAAATAGCAAAAACGTTATAAAATTGAATTTCGCGGGCTACCCTGACGCTTTCGCCTTAAACATAACTTGCACAATGTATACATAGCTATGTAACGACCTGACCCTTCGGATAACACAGGCGTGATGTTCCTTATGTTGTACTAACTCAGTTTAGTTATGGTTTAGATTTTCAAAAACGGCTGGTTGTATGAAATGCCTCTGTCACCCAATATATCCGCTCGGTGAATATAACAATTTCCTCAAAAGTGTAGGGGTAGCAATAAAATGAGTTATGCTAATCAGTTCGCGACTTGCAGCAGATGACACATCTATTGTGCGCGCTCGGGCGCAGCCGGGAATGCGGCGCGGGCGCTGCGGACCGGCCGCTGGCACAGTGGCGCTCACTGCAGAAGCCCTACTTTACACAACACGCGCCAACGTACTCCTAGTAGTTAGCGAGACAGATCAACTTTGACCACCAGCAGTCTTTGATGGCACACGCATAGCGATATTGTAAGAAGGCGGTCGTCCGTGCGCACGTGGCACAATACACCGCGTCCTGGCGCGTGTAGTCCTTCTGGCCGAGCCGCGCATGCGCACGGTGCAGCGCGCACTCTGCGCTACTGATATGTTTATTAGCGCACGCCGCGCCGCGCCGCCGGGAGCCGGCAGATGTCCCTCCAACACTTCCCCATATCTGGCATATCTGAATAGATAGCTCTCTAATTTTATTACTCCCCACTTGTAAACATTTTTCGATGTTTCCGAGAACTTGCCGTCCGTTTGGTCGACAACTAAAGCTCATTAGTTAAGTGCGGTGCGTGTATCGATTCGACGAACGAATTCCATTTCCAATACGAGATAATAATCTAACTGACGTAATAAACGCGTAGGTACCAGAAGTACTCAAGACTAGATAGACAGGGCCAACTCGGAAAATTATTGGATTAAAGAGACAAGTGTTACCTATTCATATTGCCTATAGCGGTTCTCAGTAACTCGCTATCTGATACTCCCACTCCTGCGATATAAGGAAGGAAACCGTCTCGTGTGGTGGCGGCGGCGGCTAGAAGCGGCTAGAGGCGGCTAGAGGCGGCTAGAGGCGGCTAGAGGCGGCTAGCGGCGGCTAGCGGCGGCGCGCGGCGCGGCGGGTAGGTACTACCTGCGCGGCGGTTGACCACCAAAACAAACGACAAGAAGCGCGGCCTACTGAGAATGTCTCACAACACAAAACCAATATAAACGTTTATCGCGCCACCGATCAACAGCCGAAACAAGCAATATTTATTGATATTAAACCCATGATTCATTTAACTTTTATTAAAACGCCATCCAAAGTGACCTTAATCGTTTCCCGACTTCTGGAGACAGTCACGTTGTAATATTCGGAAGTAAATTATGTCTCTATCAGTATCAGTCGATCGCTGGACATTTATCTAGGATTTATGAGGCGATGTGCGGTGGGACGGTGGGAGCGGCCGGGACTGGCGGGGTGGCGCCCCGGGAGCCGCCCGGACATAAATAATGACGTTTAATAATTGATTAATCGCGGTGCTCCCGTCGCCGGCGATAGTATCGCACATACCTGCCCGCTCCGCTATAAAGATGAGTCGCTATTTAATTTAAATGAGTAGAGACCGCCTGGCGGACACAAAAAGTGGCGGCGGGTCGCTTACTATCGCGACATCGCCGCCGGCGCACGGTGCTCCAGCGGCTGCGCGCACGAATTAAGGTCATGGCACATTATACCGGCACCGCAACAGCACCGCTCCAAACCAGCAATTAACTTGTCATTCAATTTAGAGCATTAAATCGTGTGTAGTATAATATATTTCATAATGTCAATATGAAAAAGCCAACGGCGGGCAGTCAGCGCGCATGCCGCTACCACACAACTCGACTCGCAGCCCGCGTGCTGCAAGCGAGCGGACCTTGTGCGCACAGCGCGCCGACGGCATGCTTATTACGCGCCGACTCCGAGTCGGCTGCGAAACGTCAACCGTACGTAAACGACACAACGTAAACCGAGACATTATGAAAACGTGCAAGTCCTAGGCGTGTTCAATCATAAATGCCATATAACAATATTGAGTTCGCGGTGACAGCAAGCTTGCACCTCGCGGCCACCGCGCGGACTGTGAGCTTACACGTCGCGGCCGGCGCGCGGACTGCGAGCTTGCACCTTGCGGACAACGCGTAGTTAGCGCGCTGGCAGCTAGCCGTAGTCTAAATTCGAGGCGACGCCGTGCTGCAGCTGCGCAGTTGCGGTGCCGGTATAATGTGCCATGACCTTAACACTTGATTTAGATGATATCGAGCGCAGAGCGATCTGTCGGCCGCCGCACCGTGCGCCGCGGCGCAGCGCCCCACATGTCTTGGTCGCAGGCTGCTTACAAACTTGATTTGGTACACGCAAGATAGATTTTTATAACAGGATTGTTATTTCGATATGTTACCACCATTCATTATGCGTACCTAGGTACATACCTACCGCCAAAAAGTGGAGTTCCTTTCCTTCCTGATAGCTAAGGTATAAATATCTTCTTTTTCTTCTTCTTATAGCTTCTTGTGTTTTAAAAGGACCCCTATGTAAGGTAGGTACCCGTATAACCTTCTTCTAAACAAGCGTTTATGTCATCTACAATCGCGTTAGATCATTTCTTTGAGATATTATACATATTGAGGTTGTTTGTATGTTTGTAAAAGGTAATTAATAACAACAAATGTGCTTTAATTGTTCAGCTTTAAGTAATCGATATATTATATAACTGTGGAGGCTTGTTATTAGCAACTTGATAATGTGTTGTTGTTACTTACCTATTATTTGTAATTAGTCTGTAAGCCTTCTTAAAAGTAATAAATAAAACAATAGTAATAAAAAAAACTACTTTCATCGAGTGACATACAATACTGTCGTACCAGAAAAACGCACGTTTTCTATCTCCGTCCGGTTGAAACTTTACTGGCATCATTCTTCTGCCATTATCTTAATTTATTCTTGGTCGGCGCAACGTGTCTTATTCTTCCATACTTCGTCATTAATCGACATTTCAGTAGCCACCCCCTTCCTTACCATATCATCATTCACACAGTCCATCCATCGTTTCTTTGATCTTCCCCTACTCTTATAGCCATCGACATTCTTTATAAAAACTTTTCTCAAAGGTGAATCTTTACTGTGTAAGGTAGATACAAATATATATTTGTTTTCCTCCGGCCCGGCGCCCGGCCACCTCGGTTCCCTTTGGTTGATCCCTCTATCCCATGTGTAAGAATTAATAAATACAAAAACCAAAACAATAATTTGTCCGCAAGTACCAAGTCAGGTCGGTCAGAGTATACCGACTAAGCATAGGTAATACACAAGATTTGAGATGAAAGGAAAAAACAACAGAACCCTTTATTGATTTACAACTGTCGATGTCGATCGATAACCCTGTGTAGCCGACGAGGCCGGCCGTGTCAGTACGTACCCCGCGCTTGCGCCAGTGCCGACTCACAAGCACTTTACTAGCCAATAGCCACCACATTTGCTAGTCATTAGGACTAACAAATGTGGTTTTATAACTGAACACTGATGTACCAGTATTACCTAGTGAAGTAAGTTAAATTCTCGTCAAGCGGGGCTACCTTGACGAAGCGGCAGCACGGTGCTGTCGTTTTGTCGTATCGCACACCATTCAGCTCCATCAGTCCCGTCCTGCCGCCTGCCCTGGGTGCCTCAGAATCTCCAATTAAGCTGAGCTTGTCATCTGAGATTATGCTGAGCTGATGCCCTTTTGGCATTATAACCATTGTTTTCTGTTTTATGTAGTTTTAAGGTGTATTTTTTGCTGTACCTACTGCCAATAAACACATTTTTGTTTCTTTCTCTGGACGTGGTGTGCCGTGGTTATGGCGAAGGTTTGGGCCTACAATAATAATAATAATAATACATACGTATTATAGATAGAAAAACACCCAGACTCGGAACAAATACATGTAGGTCATACAAATGCGTAAACAATCAAACAATCAACCAGCCATACCTTCAAGAGATTGCGTCTTGTGCGCAGCCACAATGACGCGCGCGAACATTCGCAGCTATCAGTAAGTTGTTTAGGGACAGTTGCAAGCCGTGCTCCGCAACATAATTATGGATAATTATCCTGAATTTAAAAATACCTGATACATTATACTCATAGGACACTCACAATGCATTGAAGATCAGCAGTCTACATACTCGCCAGAATAAATCTAACAGCAACTGCCACCTCGCCTCGTTTACATTCACAGTCTTCACAGACTTGCTCAGCAGCTCAGCTACGCGCGCGGCGTGCACGCATGAGAACTGCCACTGTATTATTGTATAGCTTGATACAGGTAGGTGGAATGAGACAGTTGCTATTAGTGCATACTCCGCGTGACTTAAAAATACAATTAAAAAGTTAATTACCGCGCGGCTAATAAATTTGTCTGAAACATTCGGCTGATGCATAATGAGGTGCGCTGGCAACCGTGAGCACGGTGTCTGTCTGTCTGTGTGCTTGTGTGTCGCCTGTGACGGATGTGTCTCCGCCACTCTTGGCTAATGACTGCTAATTGAAAGCTCGTAGATCAGCGCAGGCGCACCCGGTCACACTCGCTATAAATCCGTGTGCTTCATATATTTTTCGCCTGTAAATAGAAAGCCATTATCGTTCTCTTTGTATGCGACGGTGAGAGCTGCTGATGGCCTTTCGGCTCCTAGAGGCTGACGTGTTCGTAATTAATTGAGTATTGTGTAGGGATATGTGGAAAGCCACTCGCATTTACCTCATTACTACAGAAACAGAATATAAAGTTTGAACGTTATTAAATAGGCAATAGAATAGATTCCACTTTATTGCTCAGACAGTGTAATAATAGAGAACACCCGCGGAGGGCGATCTCTTTCAGCTATCGTCAACTAACCGAGCCGACCTCCGCGAGTTTGTTCATGCAGATGCCATAAATACGCGACAAACATTGATTTATATTTAGAAGGGAAGAAAGAAGAAGAAAGCGTAGGTACTTACTTATGTCACATGCTCGTGATAAAATAATGTATGAATGGATTTAAATATCCTAATAACTACGCGATATATTATCAGGCTTCTTATTGACTTCGGTACTGTTAGCATCCCTCCGATGGTAACAATACCGACGAGGTGCAAAAAGAACTATCACAATTTGTAGTGCGACTTCGTTTGCGTGGAAGTCGCAAGACGTGGTCTCATTATTATTTAATTCATAATCATTTTAAAATGAATATTATCTTTAGCATATTGTACAAGTACGCATAGGTATTACTCATTAATAATGCCGTGCTCTCCTATGTACTCGTAGATACATGCGAGATCAGTCATTATGACTCAGATTGTAGGTCAAGTAATGCTGCTATGTATTTAGGTAGGTAGCTAAGCGTTTACATCTATATACTTATAATAAAACTGTAGAAGTGAAAATTCTGTACATTGAAAATAAAAAAATAAAAATGGCAGGGGGTGTTACTAGACAGACACCGAACCCAAAAATGTGATTAAAAAAATTTTTGTCTGTCTGTCTATCTGTTTGTTCAGGCATCACGCAAAAACTACCGGTTCGATTACGATGAAACTTGGTATAATTATTCTTTAATATCCTGGGCACCACACTGGGTACTTTTTATGCCAGAAAAGTATCTTCTAAATATATAAAACTCGAAGGTGACTGACTGACTGACTGACATAGTGATCTATCAACGCACAGCCCAAACCACTGGAGGGATCGGGCTGAAATTTGGCATGCAGGTAGATGTTATGAATGACGTAGGCATCCGCCAAGAAAGGATTTTGATAAATTCTACCTCCAAGGGGATAAAATAGGGGATGAAAGTTTGTATGAAAAATCTTATTCCTTGAGTTAATAAACTTGAAACTTAGCATGAATACATATCTAAATAAATTATGAAGATTGTCAGTTTTTTTTCTTCTAAACTAGGTACCTCCTAATAAGGGATTGGGGGGTTTCAAAGTTTGTATGGAAGAATTTTAGCGCGCAGTTCGGTTGACTCGAAACTCAGTATTTATACCTAATATTGAAAGTAAAGAATAATGTGTATCAGGGTTTTTCGAAAATCTACCCCTGACGGTCTGAAAAGGGGTAGTTAATTTTTCAGGGGAGGATTTTACTGCATGGCTTGATTAACTCGAAAATTTGTATAAATAATCTTTGAGTCAAGTTATGAATACATCCCAAACGATTTTTTTTAAATTCCACCCCTGTGAGGGTGAAAAGCGGGGATACAGTTTATATGAAAACTTCTTCATTTAGTTAATAAACTTGAAATTTACCTAAGTAAGTAATAAAGTTTATCATTATAAGTTTTTCAAAACTACCCCTCAAAGGGGGATATAGGGGTGTTAAGTTTATGTCGAAGAAATTGAATGCGCGGTCTGAGTAACTAATAATTTCCGACATCCACGCGGGCGAAGCCGCGGGCAGAAGCTAGTATCTAAATAATTCATTAGCTACTTATTGATAAAATGATAAATAATAATACAATTAAGTGTTCATTTGGAAACCTCGGACTTTTGGAAAAATGGAACTCAAAGGATCAGAGAAAAATGACTCTCTGTCTACCTAGAGCTTTACAGTCGCATACATACCCTGGGTAGCCCACGCTTGTCTGAATCATTGCACTGTTCCTGCAGATCACATAGTCTAACATAGTCGTGAGGTAAATGTACATGTTACGAATTGTACTGTCACTACTTTGTTCATTAACCTGTTCTGTTAATATTGTTACGTACAGTGATCGCTATGTCAATGGCTTGGTTTTGGACAAGTTCAGGACATTATCTACCTTAACGATGCAGACGATGTTAGGTATGCATTACTGGTACACTAAAAGTGATAATTAGACTGTGATTTATGTACTTAGATTAAGAAAGCTATTTTTTTTATATCAGCAAATTCATACATTTTGGTCGAGTAGGTACGGGAACTTTTGTAAGAAACAGCAGATTATTTTTTCGTGATTTCAGAGATGATCCCATAGTGAGTTTTTCATATTCATGGGTAGAACACCATGTGAAAATTTCCGCACTGAATAAAAACTTATCCTGTATAGATAATGAAAGTTACTTTTTAGAAGAATTATTTACTGTAAAACTATAATTGTGCTGATTTATAATATATTTACACTAATAGTACCTAATGTTTACACTGTGATTTATATTGTAGATTAAGAAAGATAGGTACCTACTTATTTGAGAAGACTAATACAACAAATAATAAAACACTTACAACACTTACTTACTAGCTTTTAAAATTTGTACCCTGACTGTACCTTTTAACCAAACTCGACGTAGCGGTAATAGAAAGCGTAAAATTGAAATATTTTGTAAGAACAATAGACTTCAGACTCGACGTAAAGGGACTCGACATAAAGGGAACCATTCTTCAGGGAATTTCAGGGATTTTTTTCCGGTAGCAGGCAGCGCATAACAGATGAATACATGAATATATTCGGACCGGGAAGCCCCAAGTCCGTGCGGCTCCGGGCGGCACTCTCGGCTCGGCGGCCGCCGCGTTCTCGCCGACTGAATGTAATTCACGGCAGTCTAATTAGTGCTAACTTATTGTACAACGATCTGCCCTCTTTGTGCTATGTATAAAGTACTAGCGATGATTCCAAATAACTTTGTCTGCGTATACAAAGCCAAGTTTTTAGCCGGACCAGGCCATTAAGTGGTTGGTGGACACCGAACACCGTCAGATGTGTATCATGTCTCTGAGATTTGTTCGGTGCCATGCTACTTTTTGAAGTCAGTACATCTGAGGTGGGTAAAGTATTGTAATTGCATCTAATTTATTTTAGGGAGCATGATCCTAAGATTTCGATTAACAAGAGGTAGTAACAATGACGATTAACAGACAAGTGCGTGTAGACGCAGCCGATGAGTATCGCGAGCTACCGGCGGTTACCGACGACTCCGCACCTCAGTTATCTTATCTATGACATTAAAAGCAGCTCTTTAATGTCCACACGTCCTCAGGAGCCAGGACAAAGTAAAGAGCTACGTTCACACTCAACTCTAACCCGACTCCAGAAGGTTGGTATTCGACTGTCAGGGTGTTGAGATTACGCTTCCTCCCGCGCACTTTGTAAAAACAAACGGCTGGGTATCGACGGCTCCTCGAAACCATTAAGCGTTATCGAAGTGTCCACTCAATAACAGGTCCTAACTAATTAGGCGGCAACCCGTCTGACGAGCGACGCGCGGCAGTGCGCACGACCCGGGGCTAGGGGCGAGGGGGGAGGGGGGGGGGGGGTCACGCCTAATTTCTTTGGTCGGTAATAATATGTATAAGAAATTGGCGGAGAATTAATTGAGTAATAAAGCCTTTTAAAAGCCTTTATTTCATATTAAGTATGGTCTCGCGGGAAACTAATCAGGAATGTCATGAAAACGAAAGACGTCGGCTGGTACAGTCCGTAGTCACTGCAGTCTGCAGTACCTACATGGCGAACAAATTGAATGCAATATCGAAGCATTTAGCAGACCGGACGTTTAATTCTCGTGTTGGCAGGCAAACGCTGGCGGCGCAGTGTGGGTACTTAGTTAAGGAGCGCGCGGCCATTACCGAAACATCATGAGCTATTAGCTAACTCAGCGTCGCACTGGAACTGGTCGCTAATTGTGGTGTCGGCGGCTTGATGCGGCGCGAGTGGTCTCCGCGCTTTATGTTAATTGCCGATAATTGTCCGAGCGGAGGGCGCGGCGCGGCGCGGCGCGGTGGCGCGGCGGCGGTGGTGCGGAGACAAGATGGCCGCAGCGGATGCGGTAATTGCTTTCGTGGAAACCGCCCGCCGCGGGCCGCATACAGATTGAAGCGCGGCGCCCGCAAAAACAACGGCGCGGTGCAATTAGACGCCCCCGCCAGCCCGCGCCCCGCTCGCGCCCGCCGCCTGCCCCGCGGGTATAGCCGCCGACCCGCCTCCCGTCCGCCGCGATTAGCTCCTAACCTTGTGATGGACGGAAGATTTATAGCGAACACACGTGTAACTATGTGTACTCAGAACCCTCACCACCGGTAGCCTCCCTCGTGGAAGTTAGGAAAAACCACTACGATAGCAACTTTGATCGATGTGCCAAGCTTGCTCTGCACTGCACTTTTTACTCACATAAGTATACATACAAAGGTATGTAACTCTTTCAGGAGCTCCATTATACTGCGCCGCTATGAAACGTATCGGAGCTCCATGAAACGATCCCTGATTCGGACAAAGCAGAAATGCTATCTCTTATCTACTTCCTGTGAAAGTCCCGGATTGGAACTATGCAAGATTGACGGTGATAGGCGCGTCTTTATTAAGTAGATAAACTTAACTTTATTTCAATAAAGTTAAGTTTATGAAATTGAAATTATGGAACCTTATTATTTGCATCACAATTATGGAAATAAGTAGGTACACTGTGCAAGCATTATCTTCACCAAAACTGAACAATCAAACTGGAAAAAAAAACAGTGAAAATGAAACGGAACAATGTGTTCGGTCAAAATAAACGTTTGCCACTTAGATACAAATAGTAATGTATTGGCAGACTTTGCGTTAAATTTTTGCGTCACCGGCGTCGTTTCGTCGAATACATTGTGCTTTCAATGTAGAATGATTGCCCGCGCAGCATTTACTGAACCCGCCAGTTGAGATATTGCGCTTTGCGGATAATAGCGTAGTCAGCGAGTGCATTGCATGCCGCACCGCACCGCCGAACCGCACCGCCGCACCACACCGCCGCACCTCCGCACCGCGCCTGCACTGCGTCGCACACTGTGTCATGTTTGCGTCCAGTTTGTCTCTGGCCCGGAATGTTAACGTCGCCGGGCGTGTCTACGTAGTAGAAGAGTACACCTATGTATCCACACGTATCTACGTACGTTCCTACTGGGAGCAACCCTGAAGATGACCGTCACATAGTACACCTATGTATCCACACGTATCTACGTACGTTCCTACTGGGAGCAACCCTGAAGATGACCGTCACATAGTACACCTATGTATCCACACGTATCTACGTACGTTCCTACTGGGAGCAACCCTGAAGATGACCGTCACATAGTACACCTATGTATCCACACGTATCTACGTACGTTCCTACTGGGAGCAACCCTGAAGATGACCGTCACATAGTACATCTATGTATCCACACGTATCTACGTACGTTCCTACTGGGAGCAACCCTGAAGATGACCGTCACATAGTCGCATAAAAAATGTGCCTTTGAAGCGGTATTCTGTTTCTAACAATCTAATTTGGTGACGAATCTTTCTGAAATGCTGAAAGTGATTATTGTTGGTAGGAAGGTATGGGGACTACATTATTGTTCAACAAATGATGGGTGATACCTAAGCACCACTTACCACAGGCTACCAGGCAGTACCAGGCTACCACTACCTAACGAGGACAGCTTGAATAAACTACCCTTCGGAATTTCGGATTAACAAATACGCGACTGTTAATAAATATTTCTTTCTAATCTTGAAGCAAGTTAGGTAATTTATTTTCGGTTTTTTGGATCGCTCGTCGAACGACGGCGGCGGCACCTTGAGCTGCATGTTGCGTGCGCACCTTGCGTTGCGGCGCGCTCCTGACGAGTGACGACACTGACGACTTACGGCAATCTGACTTGTGACAGTTGTTCCACAGAAACAACCGCGAATGCATTGCTAATATCTTGTCTGTTCGGGTCAATCACCGAACAATAATAAACATGTCAGCGTAATTGCGACATCGACACCGCGCTCTATGCCTTGAATATTTTATGTATTACAGTAAAATAGTCAGTACGCTTTCGGATAGCATATCGGGCGCCACTCGATCTCCTCTCTTTCGGATAGCATATCGGGCGCCACTCGATCTCCTCTCTTTCGGATAGCATATCGGGCGCCACTCGATCTCCTCTCTTTCGGATAACATATCGGGCGCCACTCGATCTCCTCTCTTTCGGATAGCATATCGGGCGCCACTCGATCTCCTCTCTTTCGGATAACATATCGGGCGCCACTCGATCTCCTCTCTTTCGGATAGCATATCGGGCGCCACTCGATCTCCTCTCTTTCGGATAACATATCGGGCGCCACTCGATCTCCTCTCTTTCGGATAGCATATCGGGCGCCACTCGATCTCCTCTCTTTCGGATAGCATATCGGGCGCCACTCGATCTCCTCTCTTTCGGATAACATATCGGGCGCCACTCGATCTCCTCTCTTTCGGATAGCATATCGGGCGCCACTCGATCTCCTCTCTTTCGGATAACATATCGGGCGCCACTCGATCTCCTCTCTTTCGGATAGCATATCGGGCGCCACTCGATCTCCTCTCTTTCGGATAGCATATCGGGCGCCACTCGATCTCCTCTCTTTCGGATAGCATATCGGGCGCCACTCGATCTCCTCTCTTTCGGATAGCATATCGGGCGCCACTCGATCTCCTCTCTTTCGGATAGCATATCGGGCGCCACTCGATCTCCTCTCTTTCGGATAGCATATCGGGCGCCACTCGATCTCCTCTCTTTCGGATAGCATATCGGGCGCCACTCGATCTCCTCTCTTTCGGATAGCATATCGGGCGCCACTCGATCTTCTCTCTTTCGGATAGCATATCGGGCGCCACTTAATCTCCTCTCTTTCGGATAGCATATCGGGCGCCACTCGATCTCCTCTCTTTCGGATAGCATATCGGGCGCCACTCGATCTTCTCTCTTTCGGATAGCATATCGGGCGCCACTTAATCTCCTCTCTTTCGGATAGCATATCGGGCGCCACTCGATCTCCTCTCTTTCACCTCATTACTTTTAATCGTTATCCCATTTGTATTACTGAAATATCTAATCTCATCTTTTATCTTTAATCTTAATTTATCTTAATCTCACCCCAACCCCGAACATTATCCAAAAGTAAGTTCTGTAGGTAGTGTCCTAATGAGCAACCACGAAGGAAAAACTAAATGAATGATAAACTAGCCTTATTACAAGCATGAGCACAATCATCCTAACATCCTTATTACAAGCATGAGCACAATCATCCTAACATCCTTATTACAAGCATGAGCACAATCATCCTAACGTCCCCACAGCTGGGACACAGGCCTGCTTTGTGTGAAAGGCAGTGGCCGAGTGCCCTCAGGGGCTCAGTGCGGGTCGGTTGATGTCAAAAGTCTTTGATTTTTTTATTCTAGGACATACCGGTTTCCTTAGGGCTGATTTTTCAATCGACAGATAGTTTTTATTCGTGGAATAAAAATTGACGTCTGACAGATAGAAGAACGGTCAAAAATTCAAAATTATTCATGCGATAATATTATCTGGCGTTGGAAAAATCGTTTATCGTTTTTAGAAGGTGAAACAAACAAACAATGAAACAAATTAGGTACCCAATACAAAGGGCTGCCTGGAGTCGCAACTCGTAAGCTTGGGCCGCTATCACCGTTTAAGGCGCAGATTTCTCGAAAACGGTCAAAAAGTTGTTTTTTAAAGCAGTGTATCTCTTAAACCGTAAATAATTAGGACCTAAAAAAAAAGTATGATATTTTCAAGTCTTATTTTAATACAGTGATCGAGCCCAAATCATAATTATACATACATTAATGCATCAAAAAAATCTTCAAACAAACCTCTTCTTTGTTTTTAAAAGCAGTTTATCTCTTTATTAACAACAATAATTATAATAAAAAAATATACCATAAAATTTCTAATGCCAAACTGCATCCAGTGATCGAGTAGTTTTTAATAAATAGTTAATATCTAATTTTATACGATTTTATAAACGTTTTTACGACATACGCTTGCTCATTTCCTTGCTGCCTGCACCGCGCCAGTGTTCCTTGGAACGTTGTTGAGGACGGACCTGTGTCGCTTTGCTCCGCAGTGGAATTTTTACGTTTTGTACCGTGAAAATAAAAATGGGAAATAAATATAATAGTGGGAAGAGATGGAAAGCTGCTCGTCGAAAGCGTTTACTCCAGAGTGTGCAGAATATAGCACAAAGACTGTAAGAAACTTTATTATATGTACCTACCTAAATAAAGAATGATAAAAATAAATATATTTCTCGTGAATTTAATACTTCTAACTTAGTAATTAATAATGCCTATAGATATAGAGTACACTATATTATAGGCATTGTTACTAAGTTGAAATTGATTTTCCGAATCATATCACCTGAGTGACTTGAGTGAGACTCACCGAAGGCCACAGAGTAAGTACCTACAGTAGGGTCAGCTGTGCTTCCAATTGTATTTCAATGATTTTATTATTTTAGATTGCCGAATAAGCAAATTGCTACTCAAGAACTGGATGATACTGCTTCTCGATTGGATGATGAGTAAGTACCTACCTACTCATTACAATAGAATGCTTCCTTGGTTTAGTGGTGAAAGGGATATCTTCTCGATCGCGGGTTCGATTCCCACGGGGAATAACAACTTTAGGTGTTGTTTCTAGTTGGGCTAGGACTTTTTTGGGGTCATCCACCGTCGGTAGTGTAGTCAATTAAAATATCCGTTTTTTTTTTGTATACTTTACAGACGGGTGTCACTGTCGATATCTCAACACGATAAAACAGATTTTATCAACTTACACTTCAAGTAACAACAATAACAGCGGTCTCAGGTCAGTGGGGTCAATGACCCCAAAAATCATTATTTTTTTTATTTTGTCTCAAGACATGATGGGTATCGATATCTACTAAACACGACAAAAAAAAATGTTTTGTTTGGGGTCAATGACCGCTGTTATTGTTGTTACTTGAAGTGTAAGTTGATCTCTCACCTACCGCCTGACGCAGGTCCTCTCCGGACACGGATGTTTCGGGAGGTTCCTGCACATCATCAGGCGGGAGGAGACGCCCGGGTGTCACCACTGTCAGGATCGCCCAGAGGACACGGTGGAGCATACGGTGGAGGTCTGCCCTGCTTGGGCAGAGCACCGCCGTGTCCTCGTAGAGGCGATTGGCAGCGGCGGCGACCTCTCGCGCCCGGCCCTGGTTCAAGCCATGGTCCGGGGTGAGAGGGAGTGGGAGGCAGTCACCTCCTTCTGCGAAGCAGTCATGCTAGCGAAGGAGGTGGCGGGGTGGGCGAGGGAACGCGCCTTGCGCACCTCACGCCTCAACCGCCGCGGGAGACGCTCCGGGCGTCGGGAGCCGCGTGACGACTCCCGGCCACCGTAGGCGCGGGCCTGCGGGCGGAGAGTAATGGGTAGCTCTCCGTCCGATCAGGACTAGGCCCGTGCCGGACGGCGTGTTCGTGTTCCACGCGCGCCTCAAAGAGATGTCAGCAAGTGACGGGGCCCCACAGGGCCGAAGCCTGCCAGGGTAGCGGGACCATCCGAAAGGGTTTACCGCTGCCCTGGAACATAAAGGGCTAAGGAAGGAACACGGGTGGGTTTTAGTCAGTAAAAGTCTGACACTCCCTTCTGCTCCACCCAGAGCGGGAGGAGTCATTTGATGATTTCCCATCCTCAAAAAAAAAAAAAAAAAAAGTGTAAGTTGATAAAATCTGTTTTATCGTGTTGAAATATTATATAGTTTCGCTAGCTAATTTAATTTCACTCTGTATTATTGTTTTATTACTCATAACTACCAGACTGTTAAATACGGGGTAATAATATTAGGCCGGCCACATACAGTCGGAATTCCGTTTCGAAATATCGGTTCGGAATTGAATTTTTTTTTTTGACTTACCTACGTATACCTTTTATACGTTCACGTGGATGAATTCGCGGGCATAAGCTAGTGTATATTAAATCAATATTGTCTTTTTCCAGTTCTACTATTGAAAAGCCATCATCATCTATTGTTCACAATATTCAAGCAAATCAAAAGGCATTTCAAGAAGAAAACGGAATTTTTCGAATTTCGTATTATTGTTATAGTCCTGTGGGATTTAGTGATCTATCACTACAACATCTTTATTAAGACATTATAGGGTTTAATGAAATATTTAGTGATCAATCTATTGAATAAAATCTGAACTTAGTATCCGACAACAAATGACAAAGTAATAGATATAAACATACCTATCATAGAATACATTGTATTATTTTCAAAAATAATTGTTGTTTTTTTGCAGTCCTCCTACTGAAAAGCCATCATTATTTATTGAATTCGATGTCATCATCAAAGTAAAGTGTTCATCAAGTAAAATTCAACCTTTGTTCAAAGGCTTACTATTCCATCAACGACTACTTACACGATAAGAATAGTTGGTCGCCCTAATTAACTCAAGACAATGTTCATGTTCTTTCTCCAGAATTGGCTTACTGACAGGTTATTGTTATTAGTATTAACTTATTTATTTATTTTACTTCGATGGTCCTAGTTTATCATCTGTGACTTCAAGTGACAGCTATGTGACCAGAACCCAGCAATGCGTAAATATGTAAGCAGTCACGCCCTTTATACCTGGAGGCTTTTATTTAGGTAGTAAGTTTTTATTTACATTTTAATTTTAATTAATTATTTTATGAGTACCTATGTATAGTTTTTATTATATTTGTTGGTATATTGGCATGGCTAGCTGACATATGGCAAATAATTTAATTTTATGTTCTGTGCCTTATAATGTTTATTACTTAACACCCAGTATTGTATACAATCAAGTATCAAGTATTTTCTAACTGAACAGACAGCTGTGCTGCTGGGGGTTTGTTGCGCCACTTCTTCTTCCCAGCGATAGTACTAGGAGTAGGAAGTGGTGAAGGGCGGGCGTTTTTGGGGGACTGTCTTTTGTAATTTTGACGTTCGAAAAGTGCTGATTCTCAGCCTAATTTGAATAAATGACTTTTGATTGTGATTTTGATTTCGATGTAAATTTACACGAAGAACTAGATCAAACGACCTATGAAGCTGAAAGGTAGTTTTCAACATTGTGGATTTTGTTTGATCAAAACCTGCCTGTTTGAATATTATATATATTTCTAAGCCGTCAGTACTTCAACTGAATTTTATATTTTACTTTGTTTTAGGGAAACTGAAAAATTATCGATTGGTGGACGTAAAGTAAACATCAGTAATTTTTTTAAATCACTCCAAGAAATATCAAGCCGGACCTTTAGACTGCGGTTTAAAGTCAATTGAAATCGTATCTGCACGTTTGTCAGGTTGATGACTAAATTCGAATCGGGAATCGGCGCCAATGTTCGCTTACCTGAACAAAATTAATCCCTACATCAATCTTAGTATAGTTTTTAGTATCTTTGATGGTATATTGGCGTGGCTAACTGACATGTGGCAAATAATTTATTTTAATGTTCTGTGTCTTGTAATGTTAATTTATTTAACATACCTATTATTGTATAAGTATTTTTTAACTGAACAGACAGCTGTGCGTGAAGAAATGGCGCAACAATCTCCCCAGCAGAGTTTGTTGCGCCACTTCTTCTTCCCAGCGATAGCACTAGCAAGTGGTGAAGGGCGGGCGTTTTTGGGGGACTGTCTTTTGTAATTTTGGCATTCGAAAAGTGCTGATTCTCAGACTAATTTGAATAAATGACTTTCATTTTGATTTTTTTTCTTTCTCACTTTCACAATTTTTTTCACTTTCTCTCTCACTCTCGCTCTCTTTCTCTTTTTCTTTCATTACAAACTAAAAATTGGACCCTGTATAGCCTTTACTCGGCTGGCAAAATCGGAATTCCGTTCAGAAATATCGATTCGGATTTTCAAAGGCAGCAAATCCATACAAAATAATTTCGAAGGCAGAAAATTTCGAATGGAGAACTATTGTAAGTACGTGTGAGTTAGTTCCTTGATTTTGTATGAATTCGTTGCCTTCGAAAATGCCGAATCGATATTTTGAAACGGAATTCCGTCCGTATGTGGCCGGCCTTATTGAACTAAAAAGTTTCGAGCCCACGACCGCTTGTGGCTTCTAGATAAACTTCTGGATAATAAATTAAATTGGGGGTCACGGGTTATACACGGGTCCCACAAACTATAATTCCATACATCGGGGCTCAAAGGGCGTATATATAGCACATTTTGGCCAATTAGAGTTATTTACACCATCTTATTCAGTTTTTCTTTCTGTATCGATTTATTGGATTTCGTGAAAAGTCGTGTTCATCCTTTGAGCCCCGAGGTATCGATATAGGGCGCATTGTGGTTCATGGGCTCCATGAACCCAATATGGCATTTGATCTTCGGCCGGCAGATATGTATATTGCTCAGAATTTCCAGTCGATCTATTCTGCGTTAAAAAAAAAAGTAAGTAGGTACTAACTTATTCACTTTTATTTGTGAGCGAAATTGTAGGGAAAAGCTAATTTAATAATAACTGTCTAAATTCTGCCGCCCGGTTACATTGAGAATATTTTCTATTTTTATTAATATTATGAGTTCTTTGTTTGTAAAAAAATATAAATATACACCACTGCTCTGCAATAAATGCTGTTAGCTACCTATATGTGAGCGTCGCGCGTCTGACACTATGGCAGCTAGCCCTACAAAATAGAAACTTCGTGTCCGCTTCGCGCGTAAGTACGATGAGGGGCGCGCGGGGCATTTTCAGCGGTAACGCCCATTTGAGCAAGGTCAACGGCATAATACCGGGCCTTAACAGTAATGAGGACCTATAATGATTCAAAAATATTAGGCTCGTGCATAATGGCGCCGATTCCCTTGTTCGCAAACTAAACTAAAATTAAGTTCAGTGCATCTTTATCTTTCTATTTCAATAAGAAAAGGACAGAAGATAGATATTAGTTTAGTCCTGTCAAATTAGTCAGCGCCTGACGTAAATTGACGTATTTTTAGTAGCCATGTTTTTAATCACGTCTAATTTGTCTATGGAGTATCTTAATTTTAATTAATTAATTGACAGGACTAAAATATTTATCTTCTGTCCTTTTCTTAATGAAATAGAAAGAGAAAGATGCACTGAACTTAAATTTAGTTTACTTTGTGAACAGGGAATCGGCGCCATTAACAACCTTTTACTATTACTTTTCGGTACCGAAAAATCCTTTGTCTTATACATTTTCAACACATCGGATGACTTCGCTTTACCGTCTGGGAAATATACCTTTACTAGCTACGTCCCGCGGTTTCACCCGCGTAAGTTTCGATCCCCGCGTAAGTGGGGATATCGGGATAAAAAGTATCCTATGTGTTAATCCAGGGGATCAGCTACGTTCATACCAAATTTCATCAAAATTGCTCCAGCCGTTTGAGCCAATTACAATTAAAAGAATGACAATTGATTTTGATTTTGACTTCTTCACGAAGTCAAATTAATCAATTGTCATTATGTATGTAAGAAAAAATCAACATCTTTTTAATAAAATAAGTGATAGACATAATTTTAATACTAGAAATAAAGATAAATTAGATCAACCTTTTTTCAGATTATCTAAAGTACAGTAGCGGTCCAAAGCGGCGCGCCAGTTTCACGAAGCAATAGATTGACACTTCTGTTTAACTTACGACCTTCTTCTAATGAGTAATTCCTATACTTTATAGTATACACACACACACTCTATTCACACACTCAACACACACATTGAATACTTAATCACGCTATTGACTACAGTTACTTATTCGTAAAATTTTAGGATTATACCCACAGAAATCAAAATAAATAAATTATAAGGTAGATGGATGCAGTTAACTTAAAGAGTCATTCAATCGCGACTAAATAGAACGTTGTTCATTGTGGGTTAGCGACGTGTGTTCTATATCTATATATTAGCGGTGTTGTAGTTCCTTTTAAAATGCAAGCAAATTTGAACATTGAAATGAAAGCGAATATTATTGGGCTGCGTAAAATTGGACTTAATATAACACAAATATCTGATGAAACCGGACTGAGTGTAAGTGTAATGATTAAATTATTTTATTAAACAATTTATCTTATTAAAGTAGAACTGCTGATCCTTAATTTTTTAAAACGTTTTATAAAGTCTAAATAGAAGAAAATATAATTCCGAAGTAAATTTATTTACCTAGATTATTGAATGATGGATTAATATAACTATATTAATTCTATAAATATATGTAACATATCTATTGTCATTATAATTTTGTTTCTAAATCGTAGGTAATATTAGTATTTTGCTTAGTAGCCTAACAGTACTCCTTTTTTTATTTTAGAGAAGTAATTCCATGGCCGGCACGACCTCCTGATGACCTCAACCCTATAGAAAATCTATGGGGTTTAATCACACAGCGATGGGACGCAAGGAATGAGAGGACTGATGAGCAATTGAAGCTGCATTGCCTAGAAATCTGGGAAAATATAAGAGGAATAGACATATGTAGTAATATTGTAGGGTCGATGCGCCAGCGTTTATTTGATTGCATTGCTAATAATGGGGGTTATACGAAGTATTAAATTATAAGTTGATTATAGCAATACTAAAATTATATTGTGATATCCGTAATAAGGATTATTTTGAGGTTTAGCTTCAATCTTCTTTTCATAATGAAAATGAATACTTAAGCTATAACCGCAATAAGTCCTAATAAATACGATTTGTTAACTTTGACATTTGAGATAGGCAACTTAGGTAGGCTACTACTACTGAGTAATTTAATTGTATTGTGACAAGGAGTCCGCACTTTTTTTATTTACGTGGGTAGATTTGCTAGTTGTAGTTTGTTAAAGTACTCTAACAAACTACAACTAGCAAATCTACCCACATAGTGGTAATTAAAGGACAATATTATTATATTAAATTGAATCTTTGCGACAAACACACTTCTATTATTTCTAGTCCTTTAAACCAAATACAACCTTATTGCATTAAACGTATGGTCTTAAATCGAACTGGATTCAAGTCAAAGTGAGAACAAAAGCATTCCTGAGCGATAAGGATTTTTTCTAAGTGGTTACGGACTAATGAGTGAATACAAATAAAATAGACTATATTACGTGCAACGAATTTACAAAACGCATAATTACGGTGAACCGCTATTACCTGCTTAACTTCAATAAATTGTTCTTTATGAGAAAATAAACTGTTTTAACTAGACGTTTATTTATTTCTAGTTTATAAAATTATAACGAATAAACAATTTGAAATTACTTATAAAACATTTTTATTTTTAACCCCATATTACAATAACAATATAATAATAACAATATAATAACTTATTATTATCGTTTATTAATCTATCGAATAATAAAAAAAACCGATAAAGATTATTGTTGGAAAAGAAAAATTAAAAGTCCCATCTCGAGATTGGAACCCAGACCTATGCGTTCGACAATCTAACACGTAAGACTACCAGCTATCGGTACTTGATGAAATGACTTCAATTTTAGCAATGGTATGAACCAACCAAAGTCATGCGTAATTACGTAGCCTATGTGCAAAAGCGACGGTATGTTTTTTGTTTCGTTCGACGCCAGCCAGTGTGCGAATTCTGAGATGTGCGTTCTGTGTTGTACATCACTACACACAGACGTAGGTACAGACTTTACTGCGCGTTCACAGCAATACAGTCCTTAAGCTGGTAATCAATTAATGACTCTTGACTGTACATACATCTTTTATGAGGTACTGTGTTAAATGTTACAACAAAATACCTTGTGAAATATTGCAATTAAATGAAAGAAAATTTTAAACTTATATTAAAATTACACTTTGTAAGCAAGGATATTAAAATTTAGAGGATTATATCCAAGATAACAATGCTTGGAAACATGCTGGTGCTGCTCCATAGGACAATCTCTAGAGTCTAGAAAAAATCAAACTGGTTGCTAATGTAATTGTATAATTTATTCTTTTTTTTATTCTTTTTGATATTGATTTACATTCTGTACTTACTTAAAGTCACACCCGGACTTATTACTCCTTTTATATTTTGAAAATAGTCTACTTTTGGAATGTTTGTAAATATGTGAGCACCATGTATCTATCACATAGTCAATTTATATGTCATGGTTTCATGAATTCATTTTAATTCTCTTACCTATTGTGGTATAGTAATTTTATTTTTAGGTGCATCGTCTTCACATATAATTATATAATTAATGTATGCAAAATATTGTAAAACATTTTAAAAGAGTAACGGTGGAGTTTCTTGCCCATTCTTCTCCATACGAAAACTACCTTTTGGAAGGTGCGACTATAGAATCAATTTTATTTTAATTTTAACGTTCAAAAGTGCCTTTATTGTGCCTATTTGAAATAAATGATTTGACTTTGACTTTGACATTTATTCAAATTAGGCTGAGAATCAGCACTTTTCGAACGTCAAAATTACAAAAGACAGTCCCCCAAAAACGCCCGCCCTTCACCACTTCCTAGTGCTATCGCTGGGAAGAAGAAGTGGCACAACAAACTCCCCAGCAGCACAGCTGTCTGTTCAGTTAGAAAATACTTGATTGTATACAATAATAGGTATGTTAAGTAATTAACATTACAAGACTCAGAACATTAAATTAAATTATTTGCCATAATTATGTCAGCTAGCCACGCCAATATACCATCAAATATAATAAAAACTATACGTACTCAAGCTAAAAAAAAAAATAATTAAAATGTAAATAAATACTTACTACCTACCTAAATAAAAGCCTCCAGGTATAAAGAGCTTACAAACATACAATGGGCGTGTAACAATCGTACAAACACACACACATACCTACGCACACACTCACCAACTTTCGCCTTTATAATTTAGTTTGATTAGTATTAGTATTGAACGGAGTAGGTATCTACTAAGCGTTTGGCATAGAAATAAGTATACCTGTCTATCGATTTCGATAGCGGCCAGTCCTTCAAAATGTATTTTCTAGCTGGCGAGTTTATTGCGCAGCTAGCGAGTCCTACAATATTAGGGCAATAAGTAAGTATGACTAGTCAGACCGAATTTCATTTCAAATACGATTCAGTAGTGAGAGTACCCAACACCTAAATGATAAATGATTTTATTTTTGTAAGTAGGTTTGTACAAACACTTTTACACGTCAATCATATTTTAAAACTAGATGAGGTCGGCGTTTCCTATCTGACTAGTCTGAGAAGAAAGGCCGAAACAAACTCAGACGTCACAGTCTCTTTTAAAGTCCAGACATAATCTTGGTCAGACCATGTGAAGACCATGTAGATTTATGTCTGAGATGGTTTTTTTGAAGAAAGAACCAAACAGTTTGAGAGGACCTGTCCAGTCAGTGCACGCATTTGTCAGATATCGTGCAGCTCAACTCAAAACTTAGGGAGCTCAACGATCCGACGAACAATACCAAAGAAAGGACATTTGGGTAGGCCACATTAATTACTCAAACTGCCAGACCACGCCAAAAACTAAGAGAACAGAGAGAAAAATAATATAAATACAATGACCCACATAGTCTTCACATTCACAATAATTAAAATAATAGAATACTTTACAAAGTAAGCAAATGTCATAGTATATATCAAATTCATCAATGTCAAAGTGTATATAAAAAAAAAAAAACATCAACAAAACAAAAATAAAAAATAAACACATTCATTATGTAAAAATTGGAAGCAGCTTAATCCCAAGCCTTTTTGTCCTCGATATAAGCCTTAACGGTATAAAATGCTTTCTCGCACAACTTACGTTTAATGTATGATTTGAATTTATTAAGGCTTAGATCTTGAACGGGGCCTACCTATCATATTGTACGCTATTATTGATATTTGTTTAATGCAGCGCCATCTAGTGAGTAGTAACTGAGCTGGGCCAGTAAATAACTCGTAGGTGGCGGGCCATCCGGGCTACTCGGGCCAGCCGGAATGCGGCTTGATTCGGCGCAGCGCGGAGAGCAGTGGAGTGTGGACCAGCGGTTCGTAGAACTGTCCGTTCCCAGAACTTCTGCAGCCGCTTGATATACGTAACTGGTCACATACCTGTGTAACTACGACTGCTAATGAGCCACCTGTGACACCCCTGGCTCGCCTACTGGCCACTGGCGAGTTCAGCAGTAGGTAAGTCGTGGTGGCATGTGTGAACTAGGACTGCTATTATGGAAGTATACTATATGTATAATATACTATTACATATTTTCTTAATTGAAGGGGCTTGTGGCTAAGTAATAACAGACCCACGGGTCGATCGATCAGGTTAAGCTACGCTTGCCGCGGTTGGTTCGTGGATGGGTGACCATCTTTACATACCAAGACCTCTCCGTGCCTTGGAAAGCACGTTAAGCCGCTGGTCCCGGCTGTCATTCGTGGATCTTTAACAGTCGTTACGGGTCGTCAGTAGCCCGAAAGTCTGACAACCAGTCTTACCAAGGGGTATCGTATTACCCAGTCACTGGGTTGTGGAGGTCAGATAGGCAGTCGCTCCATGTAAAATACTGGTATTCAGCTGCATCCGGTGACTGGAAGCCGACCCCAACATAGTTGGGAAAAGGCTAGGCAGATGATGACATATTTCCTTAGTTCGGCATTTTTAATGCCTAGTGAAGGAACAGCGAATAACGTCGCGCGATTCAGCTAAATACGTAAACGCACGTTACCGCTGTTATTCTCTCATTCAGCTCCGCACCGCGTTCACGTTTATTATTGCACCGATATGACGCTAGTCAGTCGGCGGCACTTACATCACATAGTTTAGAGGAAGCATAATGAATGAAACCCAAATGTAATATATCAACCAGGAATGCGGGGACTGCGGGGCCTGCGCGTGCAGGGGCCCGCCGCGCCCGCCAGCCGCCATCTATTTTTTAATGAGCTCGGTAAATGATTCATTTGCTAGTGAGACTGTCAAAAATTAAATATTTCATTACTGATATCGTTAAACCACAAATTATAATAATAATACTAGCGACCCGCCCCTGCTTATCACGGTTTTTACGACTTGATTAGACACGGGGATTTCTTTATTATATTATGATAGTTTAATACTAATGTATTATATACCGATAAACCATCCAGAATAAATGCTCTAATGATGGTGAAAACTGTATTATAATGTATCGCGTTGTTTAGAAGATCACGTTTTCAAGTCACACAGACACATGAAAGCGGCTTTGTTTTACACTATAAGTACTCGTATATTCAAAAAAAAAAAAAAAACCATAAAAAAATTCAAAATTGTTTATTTCTTCAACCAGATTACAACAATTAGTTTGTGATTGGAGCCTTCTTTTTAAACAAACAATGCCTGTATTAGAAGACTCCGCTCTTCCATAATAATTTCGCTTTCCAAATATAGATTTCACAATTTCTGAAATCTGCATACACTCACAATCAAACGCTGCTGTTATGGCGCAACTATCTGATGCCAAAAGACTGCCCAAGTTAGTATTGATACCTCTATGTGAACATGGAACGGACAGTCAAAAGTTGCATTAATGTGCATTCTGTCGCACAACGACGTGTGTGTCGTCATAACACACATTGTGACAATCATTAGCTATCTTGTTGAAGCCCTTCTAACAACCAACATCATGGATGGATCAAACCAAAATCGTGGAATTTAAACAATGAGTGAGGTTGTAGTTTAAACAATGAGTGAGGCTGTAGTTTCAGTGTGTGCAGTGTGCACAGCTGCTGCATGATGTCACCGAAGCGTTGCCGCCAACATGCCGCGTACTGCTGAGTACTTCGGTAGCTGCTCCCTGTTCACAGCAGGAACACCACAACTCGCCCAAAAAGGAATCTCAGCCAAACAAGCCTAGACAAGCTCTGTAAGCAGCTCCTGAGTCAGGATAGGTATGTTACGAGCTTGCCAATAAGCCATCTTACCAGCAGTTAACACAGTATGGTAAATGACTACATTTCGCAGCCGACTATATTTAGGTATCTGAATAAACCAATCAGTTGCAGGGAGGCGATATTAGGAAAGCGATCGCGAATCGGTGCTGCGCCCCTACTAGGCGATGTTTCACAATCCGGCCGAGCTATGGCGGCCACATGTACACGTCGGGCTTGTGCACGAGTACACCATGTTATATAATGTCTCAACACTCTTAAGTGGATTTTGTACAAAGCGATATGGTATAGTTCTATGAAGCAGCCTCGTGCCCCAGCTGAAGTACGATAATTAAGGATATACTCGTCCGTAATGTAATGGTAATGACACAATAAGTTTGACGCCACTTATTACTTCATCACTGCCACTTCTATGAACAGTCCCGTGCCCGCCGCGCCCGCCGCGGTCACACACGTCCTCTCATTAGGCGAGCTCATTATCTCGCGCGTTCATCTCGCTGTAAATGCTCACGCGGTACGTGACGATCTTTATGACTATTTTCTCGAAGACGATACTGGTGCGTTTTCAATTGTTGTGTATGTCCTTGTGTAAGTATTCGAGGCAAGTATGATCTCGGTAGTTTGCACTACTCGGCAGCCTGGGGGCGTGGCGAGTGCGCACCGCCCACTCGTGCACGCACACATGCACACGTGCAGGCACTGACATGCCGTGCACGAGTGTGTGGAACTTAAAAAACTCATGTAAATCAGCTGCTGTTTGATGCGAGATAAAGTGAAGCTAAGCGACTACGTCTAAGTACCGCGCAACACGGAACCTGCTACGCCGTAGCACCGTAGACCCTCTGTATTGTCGTAGCAACGGAATCATCGTAATATTGATATATTTTTCAGGACATCAGTACACGATACAGGTGCTGGTCAGGACTATGGACTAAAACTTATTGGTTGAATTGCCGGTACACCAATATTATATATTTGCGTTCTTGCAAAGGTCCGGCTGTACTTCACACCGGGACAGCTTCTAATGTTACACAAAGCGCAGGTCCGATGGTGTGTGGAGTACTGCAGCCACATATGGGCTGGTGCTGCAAAATGCCTTCTAGCAGCTTGGGACTCAGTGGAGAGGCGTGCGAAGAGGCTAATTGGTGATCCAGATTTGGTTGGGGATCCTGCAAAGCATAGAGCACAGGCGTAAGGTAGCCAGCCTTTCGGTATTCGATAGGATGCATTCTGGAGAGCGTGCACGGGAATTACATGACTAATTCCGCCACCACCATTCCATCATCGGACAACCTGTCGTACGGCGAGTGTCCGCCCTTACGTTGTTGACACCGCTACGATCCGGACGAAGCATTTCGCCTCGTCGCGTCGTTTATACCGCGTACATCGAACAATTTGCCTGCAGCGGTCTTCCCGTCCGATTTTAATTTAGGTGTCTTCAAAGCTAGAGTGAATAGGCTCATAATAAATTAGTGCGCTTTACCGTCAACGATTGCATCACTGCTTTCCATCAGGCGGGATCGCAGTCAAGCACTAGTTTATATCATTTAAAAAAATATATGTCGGAGTTATTCGTTTATTCGGAACGCCAGCGCCATCTCGTGGCGCTAGACAGAGTCTAGCCCGAGTTCGTGGAGGTGGACAGAGAGCTACAGCGACAAGAACGGTGTGAGCAGAGCTGTCTGTGCAGGGATCATCGAAACAATGGACATCGTACGAACAACATGTGTTTAGAAACTGTCTCGCGTTCCGTATCGTTGAGTGTGTGATTCGCTAGTGTGACTGATTTGTTCGTGAATTGTAATCTGATTTGAACTGCAAATCGTTTTACTATTGCGCATAACCAATACTACCCATAGTACGCCCACAGTAATTAAAATATACCTGATGTTAACGAGAGACAGACATACCATCTCCGACATATATATATACTCGTATACAGTGTTTTTCGTTAATCATAAATCATCAGTATTCAAGAGATACCTACTGATTGGTTCGTGATAGATACATAACTACGTATAGTTGCATTTTGTGGAGCATGCTGGTGGTGCGGTCACGACTCAAACCATTTAATTCAACTACGCCAATTACAGGCACTTTTGAATTGTCAAAGGGTCGGTCAGTCAGAAAGATGAAGCTAGTTGCCCATTCCAAAACGAAGGTACCTATGGAGAAGAACGGGCAAGAAACTCCATGGACACTCTTTTAAATCATAAAATTGTTACAAAATATTTGATTACATCATTCGTGTTGAAATTAACTATGTGAGAACGATATAGAAATACGTGCACGTTAAAAGCGTCCGTTATAGAAAACAAAAAAAAATCAGAAATTAAAAATTAAAATAAGCCGAGGCAGCTAAGAGATGACCAGTCCCTACTGACGGCGCCCGTTCACGAACATGACGTATGGATCAGCACCATTCAGCTCAACCATTTTGGAGGGAACTTAATGATCCAACACACACGCCACCACCAGCGAGACATTAGAGTGAGCATGACATACTCACAGCCGCCAGGGCACATTCAAGTCAATGAAAGACGTACCCAGTAAATGGTAGCTTTATAGAAAGTACATAGTGCTCACACGTGTGCTATGCAATTATACAATAAGCTAAGCAATTGAGTTTATACAATGCAAAGATAGTTTTTTTTCCAATGTTCAGCAGCTCCAACAAGGTTTCCGAATGCTAATTAGTTTATACGCCTCTGTGGAGCAGGACCATTGAGCCAAGCATTTATGTCAGCGACGTAATCCGCATAGCGGTGGGATATGTATCGGCAAGTGATGCATGTAAATAAATAATAAATAAATAAATATCCCTGGACATTTCACACAGCGCCATCTAGTCCCAAGCTAAGCAACCTAATGCTTGTGTTATGGTAACAAGATGGCTGATAAACTACTTATATACATTTTTTTTTGTAAATACGTACATATTATAGATAGAAAAACACCCAGACCCGGAACAAATACATGTAGGTCATACAAATATTTGTTCCGTGCGGGAATCGAACCCGCGACACGCAGCGCAGCAGTCAATCGCTTAACCACTGCGCCAACCGTGCCGTCCGTGCCGCATGTGACAGTGTCGTCATTAGCATGCCAGTAATTCGGTTGCGCTGTGCAGTTCGCGCGGGCGGATGCGGGCGCATCGCAAACTAGTCGCGATATGCAGATGAGCACTAAACTGTCGCGTGTCTGAATCACTCAACAGGCTCACACACATACTCATAACTTTATTCGCATTCCATAATGTTTACAAGATGTTTGAGTGGTTTGATGACGACACTTGCCATGACGTCGGTTGTTCAATATTGGTAACGGGACGACACTGTAGCCGCCTGCTAACAGTTTGTAGTACCTGCTATAGTACTCGTAGCTCTATACTAGGTACTAGTACCTACTGAAATAATTGTTCTTCTATAATTAAGCTAAAATATAGCCTGCATAGTTACTCGTGTCGCTTCTCCTTCTTCCAGCTGGGCGGATGCCTGAAATTAGCTCTACGAAACACAAACACAGTGATGTTTCAACTCTTTGACTAATTCTGTTTACAAAATCTGGGTTGCTGAGCTCTTGAGAACTCTTCGGGAACCACTAATGAATTGTATTTGTGAAGTGGCTGAGAGTCTCCTCACGCGCGTGATCGCTGCCCATCAACATTGAACGTGTTCGCGTTATGTTTTCGAGTCAGTTCATGTCGCCGCTCTCGGACTCATAAAATTAAATTAACATCCGGCTACAGCTATGAAAAGCTTTATATACCTATAGACATGAAGTCTACTTTTGTAGCTTATTGTTTACGAGAAGTTTAAATAAATAAATATTCTAAAGACTATGTCTAAATATTATTAACTGGAAAACGAAATAAACGATTTACGAATTATTATTTCTTGATTTAATAAAAACTTGTTTACAAAATATTTGTTTCTTTTTCACTTTATAGTTGCTATTTAAATATCAGTGAAATACATCAACATACACTAAGTGGAACCTAAATCCTACCCAAGTAAAGTTAATAACATTTATATAAGACCACCGCGTTAGCTCCTCTACCAAATGAAAAATGAATTTACAAAATCGCTCCACAATGACGAAAATATTATCTAATCTATCGATAATAGCAGTTACAGACGAATTAAGAACACCCTTCATTTTTAAAGAAGTCAGTTAAAAATATAAAATATTGTAATTTTGCAAAAATATTTCATCTAAGTATCTACTCGTATAATCGTTTTAAAAAATCAAAAAAAGAAGATTAGTGGTCGGTTGCCTACTAATATAGGTACTTACGAGTACGAGTATTCAACGTTTCATACATTTGAATATACCTAATTACATTGAAATATCACCAGCTAGTTAGCCCTCGCGTAATGATACCTACGAAACTGATTATAGAGGTATAAATATTTATGCTGCGCACTTGGCTATTTAATTTTTATGAGCTATTCATAATGAAAACTCATTAGGAACAAATATTTTTATTGTTGGGCGCGTATGCGCGGTATTCGTGGGTGAAACGCGCTCATACATTGTGTGCCTGCGCAGTGTGCATAGTGGGGCGCCGGTCGCTGTCGGGGCCACGCAATTAAGAGCTCGTTGTAAATGAACAAGCTAATTGTATCGGGCTGCTAATTAGCAGTGTGTGGAGCAGTGGAGCGCGAAGTACCCCACCCCGCGCGCCCCCACGTCCCCGCGCCCCGACCGTGGCGGCGGTGGTCGCCGTCACTAGCCACTATCGACCCCCGACAAGATACTCATCTGCGTGTTGGGGCTGATGAACTTTGGAGAAGTATGAAGTCCCACAGTACGGACATACACTCCGGACGTAGACTCCACATTATGACAGCATTAAAGAAATATTTTTGAAAATCAGAGACAACTGGCAACTAACAGGCCGCACTGAGAGAAGTCGTGCTTAAGATAACAGTGCCGAGACATACCTAAAGCTTTGGTTGCCTAGGGAAGCGGTTCTGTCACATTACAACGACTGGCATGAAAATTTGTCATTTTCCCCAGTATTTGACATTAGGGTCTCAGCAAACGGCGACTATAAACTTTATATTCACAATATTATACAATTTAATCAATCTAAACATAAACCCTAATTGCCAAGCTTGGAAGAATTGGTATAAGAGGCACTCAACTATCCCTTTTTAGTAGTTACCTCACAGGCAGACGACAATGTCTCAGGATAGGAGATTGGACCAGCGATGAACTCCCAATAACATACGGAGTTCCCCAGGGCAGTATTATCGGTCCCACGCTTTTTCTCATTTATATAAATGACCTTTGCCAGCTAAAGCTTCCTAATGCTTCCATCTTTACCTATGCCGATGATACTGCTCTAATATTCTCCGGGGATACGTGGGATCTGGTGTTCCAATATGCACAGTCTGGACTTGCCTTTGTCACCAGCTGGTTGGGAAAGAACCGGCTCACTCTGAACGTTGATAAAACGAAGTACCTTCTCGCTTTCAGCCGCTGGAAAGCCTCCTTCCTCTTCTCTAGCTTTAATTGCTCACTCCTGCATTTCAACTCACAATACAGACTGCGATTGCCCCCACCTAACTCGGGTAAGTTGCATTAAGTATCTAGGAGTGCAGATAGACGACTGTCTAACATTTGGTACTCACATTGATATACTTACTACACGGTTGCGCAGGTTAATTTATGTTTTTAAGAACCTCCGTTACGTTGCTGATATCAAGGTGATTAAACTGGTGTATCTGGCTCTCTGCCAATCCCTCATTCAATATTGTGTAGTTACTTGGGTTGGTTCATGTAGGTCCCACATGTTGAAAGTAGAACGCACCCAAAGGGCACTGCACTGCTGAAAGTTGGTTGGCAGTTACCCTATCGCTTTCCTACCACAGACCTTTATAAAACTTGCAAGGTTCTGTCTGTTCGTAAATTATATATACATAATCTTTTAATGACAACTCACGGCCACACTCCCTACGATCCTTCCTTAATCTCCCAACGACGTAAGCATTCGGTCTGTCCCTCTATTCGTACAAATTGTGCTTTGGCCCAACGCTTCTTCCGCTTCCTAAGCAGTCATGTGTATAATAACACTAACAAAATTTTAAACATATACCCCTTGTGCAAATCTAAATGTAAAGCAAATATAGTAAATTGGCTTCTTAATTTAGATTATTCTGAGACGGAAAATATTTTAGCTGTTATAAAATAAAATAGATAGTAAATTTGTAGACCACACACACACACACAACACACACACCATATACTTCACACTCACAGACACACCATTCACTACACACTCACAGATTTTTTGTTATTTAGTTTTAAATATTCCTCTCTGTACGTGAAGGCCTTGATGTGTTCAAATTAGAACTAAATAGTATTGTTTAAGAGGGTGAGAACCTGGAGATCTGTCATACAGGTCCCGAACCCACTATAGACTCCAGCTCTCACAAAGGTTATAAATTTGATTTGACATAATATGACATGAACCAAAGTTTGTACCTTTTTGAGAGAAATAAATCATTATTTTATTTATTTTAAAAAACAGAGACAGTGGGCTGAGCCGCTCTGCAGATTGGTCCGGAATAACAAGAGCGGTCGACTGCCTCACTGCATTGACGGTGACGTGGGGCCACGCAAGGAGCGCCAGACGCACACTTGTTGCGAGCCTGCTGGCTGTGCGGTAATGGGGGCCGGTGTCTGGCTTCAGGCGCTACCGTCACCCAACCACACACCACTTTCCGGCTCGGGACAAGCCTGCGTCTTGGCCACCATGATACACTAGGGCCGTGGGATCCGAGTGCTTATCGAGTATTTCGGGACATTGCCAAGCGCTTGGTCGTGTTCACGTGAACACAGGACTGGCCTATTTTTAGGTCAAAGAATCAGCATTGCCATCCAACCTGGCAACTCTTCCAGCCTATTGCGCACTTTTCCCGCTGTCAGCAATGCGGATGAATTGTTTGATGCTCAATGAGTTCTTTCCTTTTTTCCCTTTATACAGAATGACATTGAATAGGTGCGACAAATTAAAATACCTAATTCAACGTGTTATAAAATAAATAATAGACCATGTCATTAAGGAAAGGGATGCACAACGTGCCTTACCGAACTTTAGAAATCTAGGACCAAACGTCATCTTAGATAAAGAAGTGCTTAAAACTGTGGGCTCGGCAGGCTTCCTAGGAATAACAGTAGGTAGATGCCAAACTTCAGTGGGGACCTCATATATCAAGTCTAGCAGGAAAGCTCAGTTCAGCTGCCTACGCCGACAGGAAAGTAATACACTGACGTTGATACAGCTCGTTTAGTCTATTTTAGTTATTTTCACAGCGTTATGTCCTACGGTATTCTGCTGTGGGTAAATGCCGCTGATATACAAAATATATTTGTCCTTCAAAAACGAGCTGT
The DNA here is from genome assembly GCA_945859715.1 of Apamea sordens. Taxonomy (NCBI): domain Eukaryota; kingdom Metazoa; phylum Arthropoda; class Insecta; order Lepidoptera; family Noctuidae; genus Apamea; species Apamea sordens. The sequence continues at coordinate 207,679 of OX243990.1, read as the reverse complement.
TCGAGCAATTTACCAGCTAGGTGCCCGAGTTTCTCTAAGAGATTTTTTTAAGGATAGGGCTGCATCACAATTCATCTTCTCCAACATCTTATACAGGATGACAGGGAAACTCGACGTATTCCTTGAAAGGGGTTATACTAGAGGTCATTAACAATAAATTAAGTCCAGTGAACTAGGGGTCAAAACTGGATGGTTAAAAATTAAAAAAATTGCTATTAAAGACTTCTTTCTGAGATTATGTAAGTTTTGCAACCGTTTTTTTCTTAATGACCATTATTTTTCAACTTTCAGAAAAATATTTTCTTTCAATTAAATGTTTGGAGTGGAGTAGTTTTTTACTCATAATTAATTATTTTTATTAACAAGGCAGAACATTTCTAACAAATCGAAGAACCTACACAGCTCGGTAACCATCCAGTTTTGATCCCTAGTTCAGTGGACTGATGCTAATAACCTCTAGTATAACGCCTTTCAAGGAATATGTCGAGTTTCCCTGTCATTAGGCAAAATTTACACTTGTACACTAAAAACAGTGATTTATTTATCTATTTATTCATTCTCACACTGGAACGCCATACGGCAATTACACCAACGGAGCAAACAATCACTTCATGTGCTGCTTTCCATCCATCCTGTGCGTGGTGGACATCGAACGAGTGGCGATGGATATTCACAATGTTAACACTAGAAATAAGGACAAACTACGTGCCCCCTTTCACCGGCTTCATAAGGTTCTCTAACTCATTTGTTGGGCTTGGTATAACCTTTTATAAAACAAGATACATCTTCTTTGCTAGACTTGCCTTTTAATGCGTTTAAAGCTCAAGAACTCAAACTCAAATCATTTATTTCAATTAAACCATTTACAGGCACTTTTGAATTGTCAAAATTAAATAGTCGGTCAGTTAGTCAGAAAGTTGAAGCTAGTTGCCCATTCCAAAGCGTAGATCTCTATGGAGAAGAACGGGCAAGAAATTCCACGGACACTCTTTTAAATCAAGACATTTTTACAAAATCCTGGTTACATTATTCTTATTGCTTCTATATGTGAGAACAATGTAAAGAAACAAATTAAAATATAAAATTAAAAATATAAAATTAAAAATAAGCCCTGGCAGTTAAGAGATGACCAGTCTCAACAGATGGCGCCCGTTCACGAACATGACGCGTGGATCAGCACCACCCAGCTCAACCATTTTGTAGGGAACCGAATGATCCAACACACGCGCCACCACCAGTGAGACATTTAAGTGAGCATGACATATTCTCAACTGCCATGCTCTTTCAAGTCAACATCAAAATATCATAAAAAAAACGGATCTATGGTTCTTACATTTACAAAATTTTCAAAAATGCTTCTAAATTATACAAAACTATAGTTTGCAATTTAATTAAGAGATGAGAGAAAAAAAAAATTACTACCAATCATGAAGAGTATCCAATATTTAATACTGAAGTATTAAAAAGTAAAATTAAAAACACAAAGTACCCTATGTTCAAAGGCATATCAACGACTACTTACACGATAAGAATAGTTGGTCGCCCTGATTAACTCAAGACAATGTTTATGTTCTTTCTCCAGAATTAGCTTACTGACAGAATTTTTTTTATTTGACTGTATAAGTCAATTCAGTTTAATTTTATTTTAATCTATTATTGACATAATCTACTCATTTAAATATTTTTTAACGAGTGGATTGCAATGTGGTTAGCTAGCGACCTTGACGATTGATCATATTACTCTTGCCTGAGCAACCGGCAGCAAGATGTCACTGCTTGCGGTAGCGTCGGGGGTCGGGTTGCTCCTGGTCGTCTTGCTGACCATGGTCGTATATCATTTGTCACCTCAAGTGACAGCTATGTGAACAGAACCCAGCAATCTATATCTATTTATTATTATAAATATTACTAGCTTCTGCCCGCGGCTTCGCCCGCGTGGATGTCGGAAATTATCCCACGGGAATTTTGAAAGTAAAGAATAATGTGTAGGTATCAGGGTTTTTTGAAAATCTACCCCTGACGGGCTGAAATGGGGTAGTCAATTTTTCAGGCGAGGATTTTACTGCATGGCTTGATTAACTCGAAAATTAGTATAAATAATCTTTGAGTCAAGTTATGAATACATCCCAAACGATTTTTTTTATATTCCACCCCTGTGGGGGTGAAAAGCGGAGATACAGTTTATATGAAAAATCTTATTCATTTAGTTAATAAACTTGAAATTTGCCTAAGTAATAAGTTTTTTTAGTAGTAAGTTTATCATTATAAGTTTTTCAAAACTACCCCTCAAATATAGGGTTGTTAAGTTTATGTCGAAGAAATTGAATGCGCGGTCTGAGTAACTCGAAACTCAGTATTGATACTTTTGACAGAAAATAATTAATAATAAATATGTAAAGTTGTCGAAAATTTACCACTGACGGGACAAAAACGGGTAAATCGGTTTTTAAGGGGAGGATTTGAACTTGAAACTGTATGTTACATTTTCACGCCTAAACCACTGAACTTCTGATTTGACATAGATATAGATGGCATCCTGGGGAAGCACATACTTTTATCCTGTTAGCACGTTCCCGTGGGATAATTTCCGACATCCACGCGGGCGAAGCCGCGGGCAGAAGCTAGTGCATAAATATGTAAGCTGTCACGCCCTTTATGCCTGGAGGCTTTTATTTTTAATTTTAATTCATTATTTTTTTGATTGAGTACATATAGTTTTTATTGTATTTGTTGGTATATTGGCGTGGCTAGCTGACATATGGCAAATAATTTAATTTAATATTCTGTGTCTTGTAATGTTAATTATTTACATACCTATTATTGTATACAATCAAATATTTTCTAACTGAACAGACAGCTCTGCTGCGCTACTTCTTCTTCCCAGCAAAAGCAGAAGGAAGTGGTGAAGGGCGGGCGTTTTGGGGGATTATTTTTTGTAAGTTTGACGTTCGAAAAGTGCTGATTCTCAGCCTAATTTGAATAAATGACATTTGATGTTGATTTTGTGCCCGTACGGTACGCGCGCTAAAATGATACTATAATTTTCTTATTAGTTTTCATGAAATAAAAAAAAACTGGAGCGACGATATGTCGTGTCTATTTGAAGGCAATATCTTAGTTTGCACTATCTGAGGCAATAATTACGTACATGATTGTTTTCTTAGGTTTGGGAAATGACAATTTATAATGATTATGTAACAGTTAATGCAACTCCTATTTCGATTATTCGCAAGTTTTCAATTTCATCTTGTATATTTATTTATTTATTATTCCCAACACAACTAGCATTACAGGTTGCCCCAAATCGGCTACATGCTAAATGTAGTACTTACTTTATATAAAATAATAACAAAGAATTTACACAAACCAAATTCTTGGATTTGAAAGTATAATGAATAATAATTAATTTCATCTAGATAATTTGTGCAATAGGTTTTTTTTATTATTATCACTGTAATATTTTCAACACAATGCATTTTGTTATAAAATAAATGACTTATGACCTTATTGCACAAAAAAATGCATCAGGGCCATTTGTGGGCTTCTTCATAAAGCATATGAAGTACTGTAGAGGCTCGTCTGCCGAAGGCAACCTCATATGTTGCAGGCCGGATGTAATTTAGCGCGGATGTCATTCGAACGTTCAAGCGAGTGTCAAACAGATGGTTCTAGAATAAGAAGTGACAATTAGACGATAAGATGTGAAAACATTCTAGAAAATATAAATATAAAAGGGATCACTGTGTTTGATTCCTCCCGGTACCTCGGAGGGCTCGTCTAGCTCTCCACAGTACCTAATCTGTCGACTAACAAAAACCTCACTGTTGAAATGTAAAAACAGACGTCTTTCTTATATCTATGATCCACACAGATATGTATTAAAAATAAAGGAAAATCTATACTTACTTATAATAAATCTGTAGAAGTGAAAATTCTGTACATTGAAAATATCAAAAAAAATAAATGGTACGGGGTGTTACTAGACCGACAACGAACCCAAAAATGTGATTAAAAAAATTTTGTCTGTCTGTCTGTCTGTTTGTTCAAGCATCACGCAAAAACTACCGGTTCGATTACAATGAAACTTGGTATAATTATTCTTTAATATCCTGGGCACCACACTGGGTACTTTTTATCTCGGAAAAGTATATACAATAAAAAAACAAACTTAATTTTGCGGTTCGATCCCTAGACCCAATTACTGTACCAACCGCAAATAATAAGTTTGTCGTAGGTCACGTCACCCGCAGTGCAGTTCATTTTTATTCCTTTTAGTTTTTAGAGTTATTTAGGTATATTTTTATATAAGTTGTAGGTATAGATTTTAATTTTAAAGTATAGGTAGTATATTTGATAGTGTACGTAGTGACCGTAGGTTATTTTATAATACTGTTAGGTAGGATTAGTCATTCGTATAGATATTAATAGTTTTTAGGGATTTTGCTTATTTATTGAGTTTAGATTAGTTATCATCAGAAATAGGTTTATTTAGGTAGGTAGGTATTTAATTTTCTGTTATTGAGTTTTTTTTTTTTTTAATTAGGTAGGTACTTAGGTTAAGATATCATATAGGTACCCTCTTAATCACCACTAATGAGACACAATTGGTTTTCTATTGTAATTAGCCACAAAGGGCCCGCGAGATAGATGGCATTCTGGGGAAGCACATACATTTTATCCTGTTAGCACATTCCCGTGGGATAATTTCCGACATCCACGCGGGCGAAGCCACGGGCAGAAGCTAGTATAAAATATTTACAGTGGCCTCCAAAAGTTAGTTGACATTTTTCTACTTCAGCTGTAATGTAACATTATGATTTAAATTTCTAGTTTTAAATGTTTGAAGTGTTTGAAGTGTATAACGTTTTATGGACTAATTTAACTACCTTTTTGATAACCAATTGCGTTTTGCTGTCAAATACAAACTACACAAAGTTAACTGACGTTTATAATTTCTGTGGATTTACAATGATTACAGAGTTGTAATATTATTCGAATAAAATTATTAGTAAAATATCAATATTTTTCAAGTAAGATTTAGTAACTGAACTATAAGAAGAAAGAACAAAAGTTGTGTGGGAATGGGAACAAGAAAAACTTGAATAAACTAGTTCTTTTAAAAATGATTTCAAATCAGCCTTGGGTACGACAAATAATAAAAAATGATTTCAAATCAGCCTTGGGTACGACAAATAATAAAAAAACCGGCCAAGTGCGAGTCGGACTCGCCCATGAAGGGTTCCGTTACGTTACAATTTATGACATATTAAAAAAAAACTACTCACTAGATCTCGTTCAAACCAATTTTCGGTGGAAGTTTATATGGTAATGTACATCATATATATTTTTTAGTTTTATCATTCTCTTATTTTAGAAGTTACAGGGGGGGGGACACACATTTTACCACTTTGGAAGTGTCTCTCGCGCAAACTATTCAGTTTAGAAAAAAATGATATTAGAAACCTCAATATCATTTTGGAAGACCTATCCATAGATACCCCACACGTATGGGTTTGATGAAAAAAAAAAAATTGAGTTTCAGTTCTAAGTATGGGGACCCCCAAAATTTATTGTTTTTTTTCGATTTTTGTGTGAAAATCTTAATGCGGTTCACAGAATACATCTACTTACCAAGTTTCAACAGTATAGCTCTTATAGTTTCGGAAAAAAGCGGCTGTGACATACGGACGGACAGACAGACAGACAGACAGACAGACATGACGAATCCATAAGGGTTCCGTTGCCATTTGGCTACGGAACCCTAAAAAGAGTCTAGTGCTCTTGCACACACTCTTATTTTATTATTTTACACCTCACAGATAGAAACCTCGGCCGGGTCGTCTTGTTACAACTTTATTTTGAAAATGTTTGTGATGTGAATGACTATGTATTATTGTAGTACCTACCAATTAATCTGCGACATTGTATAATCGTTTATTAATTATTTTGCATGCAATTGATACAATACACTCCCTCTCACCGAGAGGAGGCCTACGTGCCAGCAGTGGGAGCCCACATCAGAGGCTGATCATGTTGATAATATACAATATTCTGTAGAGCGGAACATCTGAACATTATATCAAAATCCGACTGTAACAACTTCATATACCCTGTTTAGGGCAATTAAAGACGTATTTATCTATTTCACTATAATCCTGCCTACTCCTGCAAGTTCTGATCCCCATTTTCGGTTCACTACCATAATTTCAGTTTTGTTGTGGTTTGCTTTGAGTCTAATCTGGTAAATGGTTAAAGGTCTCGTCAATTTAGACAACTACCAAGATTTTTATGTGCCCAGAAAGAATGAAGGTGGCACCGACTGCCATCCATACCTTGGAGATCAACAACTGTAGATGTTATCACTGGTAAGTAAGTAGTACCTAACCATAACTACAGTTGATATTTATTTGTATTGGTCCACGGCTGCGACTCTGCGAGGGTGCGCTTGACAAATTAATGTGCGCGCCCGCGCCGCCCGCGCCGCCGCCGCTTCCCGCCGACACTTTGTTTGACATCTTTTTAACAGCGCGCATTACTTACTGTCATAACTCTCCCCCTCCCGCGCCGCCGCCGCCGCGTCCCGCACTCCGCCGCTCTAGTTAATGAGCGACGCACAACAACATCACTAACTTATTACTCGCAGTCCTTAACCTTTTGATACACACCAATATATATTTCTCTCTGACATGTATTTATTCCATACCTATACCGATCAAAGTAACTTTGATCCTCCTCGTGAATAAATAAATGGATGCTGTCAAAACAATCACGAGTCACTTCACAAGTGTTGCGTCGACGTATCGCCGATAGTGCCATGCATGTGCCATGTCGACGTCCACGTGACTTGTAGCCAGAATCCTAAAGAGGTAGGTTGGATAGTTACAATGAAATACATATATGCCATATGGTTTTCATTGCAACTATAAATTCAAGGATGCTGTGATTGTGTTCTCTACACTAGCCATTCCTGTCCTTTACGTCATCTACCTGTGAATACGAGTTAAGACGATGCTAGTGTACACTACCTATTTGCGCAGTGCATCTGACTTCTGAGCTGTATCTGCACTATTGTCGAAGTGGCGTAGTTACCATGACTGTACCATTGTCGAAGTGGCGTAGTTACCATGACTGTACCATTGTCGAAGTGGCGTAGTTACCATGACCGGTACCTTGTGGTCTCTGCATCAGCCACAGGCTGACTAATCACACTAATATTATAAAGGCGAAAGTTTGTGAATGTGTGTGTTGGTATGTTTGTTACTAATCACACTAATATTATAAAGGCGAAAGTTGGTGAATGTGTGTGTTTGTATGTTTGTTACTAATCACACTAATATTATAAAGGCGAAAGTTTGTGAATGTGTGTGTTTGTATGTTTGTTACTAATCACACTAATATTATAAAGGCGAAAGTTTGTGAATGTGTGTTTGTATGTTTGTTACTAATCACACTAATATTATAAAGGCGAATGTTTGTGAATGTGTGTGTTTGTATGTTTGTTACTAATCACACTAATATTATAAAGGCGAAAGTTTGTGAATGTGTGTGTTTGTATGTTTGTTACTTCTTCACGCTCAAACGGCTGAACCAATTTTGATGAAATTTGGTACACAGATAGTTCATAACCAGGATTAACACATATGATACTTTTTATCCCATTATTCCCAAGGGATCGAAATTTATGTGGTTAAATCGCTGGACGCAGCTGTAAGTATTAATTCTGCCTCTGCGCTTGAAGTATTAACTTACTAAATAAATATCTCTCGAATAACGACAATTAAATAGTCCTATATGAGTGTTTACGTAGGGAAGCTTTCTCGCCCTTCAACGGCGAGACAACTTACAGAGCACCCTACCTACGTATTCGTTTCCGACGCGGCGTCGCTTTTGATCGTGCACAGTCACCGCTTGATTAAACTGTTGTCAAATGAAACAGCCGCTTCAAATAAAAGTAACATCAGGTCACTGGACGGTGGACACACGTTCAGAATGTCACCTTGCGGAGTTCTCCAAACATGATTTGTTTAGCAGCTAGTGTTGTGTGCGCTCTGTAGCAGGTCAGTATTAGACAATTATGGTCGAGAAGCCCAGAGGGTTTTTGAGCAAGCATATGCAGGGCGCAAAGTTGATAGCTGAGTATTTGTGTAGTATGGTAGCGGGATCGTCCGAAAGGGTTACCGCTGCCCTGGAACATAAAGGGCTAAGGAAGGAACACGGGTGGGTTTTAGTCAGTAAGAGTCTGACACTCCCTCCGCTCCACCCAGAGCGGGAGGGGTCATTTGATGATTGGCCATCCTCAAAAAAAAAAAAGTATGTGCGGTATTATGAGAGAACACCGAAAATATATTTGAAAGTTTCAAGTAGGTTCCTGTGGTCAGGATTCCACTTTCAGATTTCGAATTTTGGTATTTTTGGTATGTCGTGTGCGACCTAACCCGAAATATTCAGTTATTTATAGGCAAATCTGATAAAGATATTGTGGACTTTACCTAAATCTGACGACTTTGAAAACTCAGATTTCGACATTTTTTAAAAGGATATTAAGGGCAAATAAAATTAATTCCGTGCAATAGTGTCATATAGCACAATATAATTATAAATATCTGATGAATTGATCGGGCCGTTTGGCAAATATGATGAGATTTCCTTCATTCATAGAAGTACCCAAAAGTAGGCATAATTTTGCATTTATATATAATTCAACGAACCAAGTAGCTTTTATTGCTATTTGAATTGGAACCTTGATTGGTCCGCGGACGGCCTGTGGGCGGCAGTTAGATCTTTGAAAATATGAAACACTTACAAAGTAATGATTCAAAATTAAGTAGCGAAATTAAAACATCGTCGGAGTATCTACACCATAAACACGGATGATTATTTCAAAATGTTACTATGACACAATTGTTATGGAAAAACATCCTCATCTTATGGGCTATCCAACGAACTATCAACAATAAAAAAAACCGGCCAAGTACGAGTCGGACTCGCGCACGAAGGGTTCCGTACCATTATATATAAAAATCAATCATGAGTTGATTGAATGAAAGGTAAATTGCGATTTACGATTTATGACGTATTAAAAAAAACTACTTACTAGATCTCGTTCAAACCAATTTTCGGTGGAAGTTTACATAGTAATGTACATCATATATTTTTTTTTAGTTTTATCATTTATTTATTTATTTTAGGATCTCCAACAAAAGATATACACTAAACAGTAGATATAACTAATGGACGACAAAGTATTAAGTAGGTGTAGTGTGCTCCTTCAATTACAGGAGACCACAGCATGCACAATAAAATGAACAACTAAGCTAACAAATTAAATACATAATAAAATAAAAGAAAAAATTTAACAATAGAACATAAAAATAAACAACAAATTCTGTAAAATATAATTCTCTTATTTTAGAAGTTACAGGGGGGGGGGGGGGACACATTTTACTACTTTGGAAGTGTCTCTCGCGCAAACTATTCAGTTTAGAAGAAAATGATATTAGAAACCTCAATATCATTTTTGAAGACCTATCCAGAGATACCCCACACGTATGGGTTTGATGAAAAAAAAATATTTCAGTTTCAGTTCTAAGTATGGGGAACCCCCAAAATTTATTGTTTTTTTTTCTATTTTTGTGTGAAAATCTTAATGCGGTTCACAGAATACATCTACTTACCAAGTTTCAACAGTATAGCTCTTATAGTTTCGGAAAAAAAGTGTCTGTGACATACGGACGGATAGACAGACAGACAGACATGACAAATCTATAAGGGTTTTTTGCCAATTGGCTACGGAATCCTTAAAAATCAAAGATGCCCGTCAATCGTAAAGTCTTCCGCAGACAGGCGCGACTCGACAGCACGACGCGCCCCTAGTAGAACAATTTGATGATAACTTTTTGGAAATTGTTCTACCAAAACCGCATCGCATCGTCGCGTTTATCTGGGGAGCCTTAAAACTGGCAAAGATGGAAAGCCATACTTACTAAAATTAACGAAAACATTAAACTAACGACTTGTTTACGTCGTAACACTTTTCTATCTTACGAACCTCTGCGCTCGATATCGTTACTGATAGTGATAATTCGTTTTTGTAAGTTTTGTTAAATAAGCATCGACACTTCTGCTCAGGCCGCCAGCTGCCAGTTAACTACCTACATTAAATGAAAGATCATGAGGTACAATCACGAACTCCAATATGTCAACACTTGGCAACTTTCAATTGCGATTTTTTCGTGGAATAACGAATACAACGTTGAAATACGACACATTACATTAATCTATGGGTTCGAAAATGCTATGTTCGTAACAACATAAAATTTCATTAAAAAATAAAGGAGTAAATCGCTTTTGAATAAAGCCGCGTGTATACATACTTTTGCTCGTGACTGTACTTACAAATTTATTATTTAACCGATTTTTAAAAGAGGGTGGTTCCTGATTCGTCTGTAATTCAGGGTGAATGTTTCAAGTCAGCATGGATGACCAAATCCGAAACTATAGGTAACACCGAAAAATACATAAAGAAGTCTTGGGATCGATTTTGATGGATACTAAAACTGCACCATTCGATTTTTAAAAAAACCACATCCGACTCATACCGTCCGATGGTGTATCGAAAATAAGGATCACATTCTGGGGCTGCAGTCTCGACAGTCATAGCGATCGCGTTACGACCGAATTCAGTCGCAAAGTCCCGGATTGACAGGTGTAATGTATGGAGTGACAGGACTTTGCGATCGCTATGAATGTCGACACTGCAGCCCCAGTGAAACACGGCATAGTAAATTTTAAGTTATTTGTTCGTTTGCACTGTAGTAGGTAGGTTTTTTGTTGTAAACTCATGTTTTTAATATAAATTATATACTATGCTATAGCAACACGCTCGGACCCTTTTTTTTTTTTTTTGGGCGGGAAATCATCAAATGACCCCTCCCGCTCTGGGCGGAGCGGAAGGGAATGTCAGACTTTTACTGACTAAAACCCACCCGTGTTCCTTCAGTTGCCTGTGCCAAGGGCCACGGTATCTCTTTCGAACAACCCGCAGCCCTGGCGGACACGCTCGGACCCTTAGGAGCCCTTAGTCGCAGGCAGAAGCTAGTTCATTATATGAACACTATCCTTTACTTTGCCGTGTGTCATTACTTCCCAGAATTTGATTGTGTGGGGTGTTTGTGGTGAAGATGGCTGGGTTGGTGGCAGCGCGGCATTGGTTTATGGTTGGTTTTATGTTTTTTTAATTATTATGTCAGATATTACGACTGTTTGTGCAAAAGGTCTGCCGTATGATCATAATTTTGATGAATGCAGCCATTTAAATATGGCTTGTTTGCAGCTGGTGTACGTTAAGGGGAGCATGGTTCCATTGTGGGAGTAGAATTATGAATAGACTAGTGCCCCAAGTAATGCAAAAGATCTGCGTGCCAAAGAAGAATGTACTCTTGGCCGAGCCCACTTTAACGTTCTGGGTGAATGGCTGGCCAGTTCTCTAGCGTGCCTATGGAAGCGTAGCAGTGTCGAAACAATAAACAGCTGTCTCACACGTAGGAGCCTACATTCTGAGTACAGGGAATCAGTAAAATATTACCAGGGTTTTTATGGGCTATTTTTAGAATAGCTCGCTGAGGTCACTCCAGCGCAAACAGACTGATACACAGTAACTTAATATTGCTGGACTGGCACAAGATATACTAAAAAATACGGATGAGCTTTGGTGTTATGGACTTTATTTTTTTTTAATACATATTTATGGTCGAGAGGTTTCTAATACGTTTCACGAGTTCATCAACAGTATATATGCCTATTTTGAAAAATTGAAACTATTTTGCAATGAACAAAAGTGATTTGCAAAAAATATTAATATAAACATGGCTCTATTTGACCTACTATCAAGTGTCCTAACATCTGTCGATAAGAAAAACAGGGTTTGCGCTATTTACACAGATATGACAAAGGCATTTGATTTTGTGGATCATAAAATTTTACTACAAAAACTATATAGCTACGGCATTAGAGGAAATATTCTTAAACTTATAGAATCTTACCTAAGTGATAGATTGCAATGCACAGAAATCACAAGAATATGTCCAGTAACTAAGTTGCAAAAAACATATACCTCGGCAACAAGGCTGATCAAATATGAAGTTCCTCAGGGTAGCGTATTGGGACCCCTGTTATTTTTTATATATATTAATGACCTACCGAAAATAGCAGGGCATGAAATGGTACTTTTTGCTGATGATAGCACGGTTATTATAAAATGCAGCAATCCTGATAATTACGAACTTGACATTAATGACACTCTCTCGAAAATATTTAATTGGCTTAAGGACAATAATCTTGTAATAAATCTAAATAAAACTAAAATTATGCATTTCCACCAACGGTTTGTCCAGTTAAGTCACCTATAATCAGTCTAGAATAGAAGAGGCTAGCATTGCAAAATTCTTGGGTGTCTCTATAGACTGCAAACTGACCTGGAAACCACATCTGTAAGAAGTTTGTAAACGATTAAGCAGATCAGCGTACCTTCTATTTCAACTGTCAAAAAAAGTAAGTACTGATACACTCACGGCTTATCATGGATTGGTAGCCTCGGTTTTGCGTTACGGTGTTGTTTTTTGGGGACAGTCAACAAACCGAGAACTTGTTTTTAAAATGCAAAAGAGATGTATACGGTCGATGTTTGGATTAAGAAGGACTGACAGTTGCATGCCGTATTTAAAAAAATACAATAATTTTAACTTTTCCTGCTTTGTACATCTTGGAAACTTCTTTGTTTGTAAAAAATAATCACCACATTATTATTTAAAAAAAATGACCACAGTCAAGAAATTACCCATACGTGCTCAATATATGAACACATTATGCCATGTAAAAACTGCATTGATGAAGAAAAGTTTCTTTGGTTTGCTCCACAAGTTTTTAATAAAGTTCCCGATGCAGTTAATGGTACTAGTGGCAACGAAGCAATTAAATGTATGCCATTACAAAAATTCAGAAACACTCTACAGAAGCTGCTACTTGAAAACTGCTATTACATATTAGACCAGTTTCTGAATGACAAAATAATTTTGGAATTATTATTATTATGTTATTATTTAATTTTATTTTATTATAATAATGCAATTGTAATTTTTGATAATTTTTATCTCTGCTGACATTGTATTTTTTTTTTTTTGACATTTAGACTATTTTAATTTAATTAATTTTGACGACTGTAATAATGCTGACATTGTTTTATCTTTCTGTACTATTTTATTAAACTTTATTTTGTTCATATTGTGAGTTTTGTGAGTTAAAGAGTTGTTTTACAATTAATTAAATTTTGATCATAGCATCACTATTTTATATGTCTGTCAGCGGAACATAGGTTGGACCAAACACTATATATAGGTACATAAGATCATTGTACCCTGTGTTCACAAAAATAAATGAATTTTGAATCAATTTCCGCTATTCATGTTAGATGTTTATCGATGTATCCGTCGCCATTCTATAAACGAAACCTGTTCAATTTGCGGGCAGAGACAGCTCTCATTACTAACACAGACATACATAGATCTCTCAGTTCTTCGTCAGGTGCAGACCGATGACAGAATGCTTAAACTTAATTTTGCCGACGCTTAAGCATGGAGGCGGCTTCATGATTAGTTTCTTACAGTTACCGACAGGCATTGGCGCCGATTCCCTTGTTCACAAACTAAACTAAATTTAAGTTCATTGCATCTTTTTCTTTCTATTTCATTAAGTAAAGGACAGCAGATAAAATATGAGTTTGGTCCTATCAAATTAGTCATCACCTGACGTAAATTGACATATTTTTGGTAGCCATGTTTTTAATTACGGTTAAACTGTCTATGGAGTATCTTAATTTGACAGGACTAAACTAATATTTTATCTTCTGTCCTTTTCTTAATGAAATAAAAAGAAAAAGATGCACTGAATTTAAATTTAGTTTAGTTTGTGTACAAGGGAATCGGTGCCAGTAACTACTTACCTAAAAACAAATCGCGGTATTAGTTCTCCACTTACATGCACAGCGAGGGTGTGCGCAATCTTGCTTACTATTGCCGTGGTCGTCGTTAAACGATCATCGGCTGTTATTGCAGAAATAAACGAGACTGATTTTAGCGCTGTTACTGGGTTACTGGAGGCGGATGAGACCGCAGGACTCCTGGTCTCTACCGTAAAGACGATAGTTGATAAACATACAAAAGTTATTATTAGCTCGCCAAAACACTCGATCCTAAAGCCATAGATCACTCCAGGCCTCTTACGATGCATCAGAAATAGGGATCAAATGAATTATAAAGTTAATAAAGACCCAAATAATTATATCCTAAAAATAACCTTCACTAGATATCGCAACTTCTGCAATAAATTATTAAAGAACCTGAAAATAGCATATGAAAAATCTGACATTATCAAACAAATAACAAATACAAATCGCCCATTGTCCACACCCACTGAACTACTTAGCGTATCTCCTGACAATACCACGGCCGTAAATCGTGTTAATGATTTCTTTTCAAATATTGGCAAAAGTATGGCAGAAAAACTGATAGTAAGTGCGCCTACTGCGTCTGCGGTGCAGACAGAAACTACACAGTCACCCCACTCATTTGCTCTATTGCCTACTGATGAAGCCGATGTTCAAAGCATAATTCTTGGTCTGCGTACAGACTACGCGGTAGGCTGGGATGGCATATCTTCAAAAATACTCAAATCCTGCTGCCCAGTGTTAGTTCCAGTTGTAACTCATGTTTGTAATTGCTCAATTTTGTCAGGTCGTTTTCCTAAAGTGTTTAAAAAAGCTCTGGTGCATCCAATTTATATGGCTGGGGACAGACGCGATGTCAATAATTACAGGCCCATCTCGGTACTGCCTTCCATGTCTAAAATTTTAGAAAAACTATAATATCGAATAATCGCCTTACTAAATATCTTGAATCCCACAAGATTCTCGCTCCGAATCAGTATGGTTTTAGAGCCGAGGATGGAAGGTCAGCCGAGGATGCGGTTGGATGCTTTGTGCATAATACTGTCGGCCTCCTTGACTCGGGGAAAAAATGTCTAGGCATTTTCCTAGACCTCTCCAAGGCCTTCGAAACCGTGTCTGTTCCTCACCTATTGCGGAAGTTGGAGAGTCTAGGAATTCGTGGAAACGCCCTCAAAATTTTTCATGACTACCTTTCTGATCGAACACAGTGCGTTAAAATTGATAATGTTATCAGTGACAGCAATTCCATTCCATTGTGTACGGCGTGGTCCAGGGCTCTGTGATTGGGCCGACTCTGTTTCTGATATACATTAACGCACTCTGCGGACTCTCCCTTCCCAATTGCTCAGTATTTACCTACGCCAATGACACTGCATTGCTTCTTCATGGGGACAGCTGGACGGACGCATTTGAATGCGCTGAACAGGGCCTTAGGACCGTCATGAACTGGCTAACTAGCAACCTTCTCACCTTGAATCCTAACAAGACCTTGTACATGACATTTTCTATAAAAGCTTCCTCCCAACCAGACCAGGATTCTTTTAATCTTAAAGTCCACAACTGTCCGATAACTGCTCCTGGCCTTCCTTGCTCGTGTCCTCACATAATCCGGACGGATAATATTAAATATCTAGGGACGTACAAATCGACAATCAACTGAACTGTAAACTCCACCTAAGGACATTGACGGCGCGAGTACGTAGACTTGTCTCTATAATGAAAAGACTCAGACATTCTGCTGTCATTGAGACACTACAAAATGTTGACTGTGCACTTGGTCACTCAATCCTAACATATTGCATAACTGCCTGGGGTAGAGCGGCCAAAAATCATCTTTTGCAGCTGGAACGAGCACAAAGAGCCGTCTTAAAAGTTCAAGCCCTACAGATACCCTACTACACAACTCTACGAAAATTGTCAAATACTTACAGTCCGCCATCTTTTCATCCAACAAATAGTGCTACGAAAACACTCTACTCTCCCATTCGCTGCAAGCTACACACTAAACCGTAGGAAATATCAAATCTTTTCCATCCAATACTCCAGAACAGCTCTTGCTCAACGTCACTATGCAACATTTATCCAATGACTATAGGTTCGAATGTAAGAAAAGTGTTCAAGGATGGCTACAAAAACTTAATTACCAAGACACCGAACATCTGCTTAAGATACCTACTTAGTCACTCACTGTTACTCATACACGATTTCTCATTGAAGTCTAATTATTGTAAACTTACGACTTTACACATACATACACTACACATACATAAATTACACATACATGCATTACACATCGCTAAACATTCAGTCACCCTCGCACACTTACATATAATACGTTGTCCACTCTATTTTCTGTATAATTTTTAATGTTCTATATTTTTACTTCATTTCTCTGTGACAATGAAACTGCACTAATGCCCCTGCGGTCCCTCGTGGGAACCTGTGTACCTTTGTGTAATAACTTTTGCTGGAACACTGGTACTCATAACACAAGTTAGATATTACTTTGAGTACCAAAGTTCAAAAACGCTAGTTTTTAAATTTTCTGGTAATACAGTTCTTAGCGTATCATAGTCACTAGTGTTATTGTTCACTTTTTGCGAAATAAAGAATTTTATTTATTTAATTATCATTTCCAGCTACAACACAAAATGTATGATACGCCTGTTACTAATGTGAACATGGTTATCGGTTATCTATGATTGTGAATAAAAGATTCCATCATAACTAAATATTCGCCTTGAAGGAGCAAGTTATAAAGATGTAAGCAGAATTAAAAAAAAAACACTCGAAAGAGGCAGGCAAGATTTCTCATTATAAATCTTTATTAATTAAAAAATATTAGTTATAATAAAGATTAGTAGTTCACGGTATGAAATTACTAATTCGCACGGTCATTGGCTCATAGGCACCTAATTGAACATGTCGGGATTGGATTCCATGTTGAATATATACGACACGCATCATGGGAGTATCTACTCGAACTTAGGTGCATTCCTAAATTATTAACCGACAGATAATTACACGCCGTCATCTTGAGGTCACATCTAAACATGGGCTTTCCGCACAAATAGCTACAAGTAATAAACACTTAACTCAGTGCGGTTTACCTACATACTTAGACATCGCCTTGTTTCCGTGTTCGCATATAAAGCGTCAATACGACACTACGGCAGTGAATGTAGTCACAGAATTCATTATCGTATCACACACATGACACATGAGTGTTTTATTACTAGCTCTAAATCAGTCTCTAAGCGATATTGTAGAACTACACCGGTGTACACATGTGTGTCCGTCCACGAAGAGCTTCATGTTCAATGTTGTAACGAGCCGTGCAACACGCGTCCCATTCACACCGCTAGCGCTGCACCGCACTCGTGAAGCCGCTCCGAGGGTTCCGAGCGCTCCGAGTGCTCCGAGCGCTCCGAGCGAAACGACAACATGTAGCGTGCGGCGGTAACAATGCTGACAATACTCACATAGTTTATATTTACGCGCGCGACGGATTTATGCGACGCAAGAGATTTATCACGCGCCGCCTGCGCACGTGTCGCCCCTGTGACACTCGCTAGCTATACACAACACATGTCGCAGCACCATACCATACCATAGTGTACAACTACTCGAACACTTTTATATCGCCAAGGGAGTGCGACTGTTCCAATCCGAGGCTCATCTTACACCAAGACGACCAGAAACTGGTTTTACAGCAGTCTAGATCACCTAACAGTAAAGGAATAGGAATTTATGTAGACCACTGACATGGCGAGTCAGCGGTGGACTGCGGTGGACTGCGGTGGCTGAGTTGATAGTTGATAGACCACTTACCACGGGAGTTGCGGACATTGTAAAATCCAAACTGATAGTCCAAACTCCAAGTTAGCAATCAAACTTCTACGGGGACTTATAATAAGTGTGCTCGATGTTCAGCACTCGAGACTGACTAACTACCTACTTTAATTGGACTGTCTCGTACAGCAGCCCGGGGTGTCGCACACGTGAGCTATTCCATTTGTAGCTGTAAGTACTGCAAGCAGTACACTCAAATGGAAGCATGCGTCGCACTCTGATCGCATGCTCCGCGACTCTGCACTGTGACGCAATGATCTAGTGCGCACACTACAGGGACCAACAGATTTACAACGGTGATTATTAGCCGCGATAAATCTATAGCGGGCAGCTTTAAGTTTGAACTGTCTGTCCAGCAGTTATACTACAATAAACATATCAGCAGCGTCGCTCGGGTCGGCCGCGTCGGTCGCTGGCGCGGGGCGGCAAGCCCGGGACAGAGGGCGCTGGGCGGGCGGGCCGCTCACTTTGTGTCGCTCTCCGACGTTTCCTCCATTTAAATTAATTTATTTGCTCACGAGCGGCGCCCGCGCAATGCAATAAGAAGTCGCGGGGCGAGGGACGCGGGGGTGTCAGGCACGCGGGGCAGGGGGGGAGCTCGTAAACATGTCAGCGGCGAGATGTATCGGCGGCCGGCACGCCTGCGACCAGCGCTCCGAGCGCGACACTACCCAGCACAACCAGCACTACTCACCGGCACTACAGCACACTACACCGCTACATGCACTGAGGAGAAACCTTCCACAATCAAAAGAGACCATAAAAACCAACTTGGTGAGAATTTCAATCAAAGTTCTTGCAGAAGTATGAATGGGGCAGAGCATCATCTGTACATACACGGCCGTAGCGACAAAACGTTCCAGCGAGCAGCCGCGACATCAAGATAAACGATTGATCAGATTCCATTAAACAGTACTTACGGTGACAAAACCGACACAGACGGAATTAGGTGCATAGTGAATAATGTGTACGAGTGGGCGTTTAACGATCGGCGCATATCTCAATGCGCGCAGCGGATAGCCAAATCTGTAGAACGGTCTCGTGAGATTAAGGCGACAACGCGCGCCGCAACAAAACGCGCATTCTTGGGGGATTTATTGTGCGTTATTTGTAGGCGGGATGCGACCGCTCGATTTAGTGCCGGATTAAAACACAAAGGTAAATGTCGCGTGTTATATTTTTAGTGTTGCATTTACGTCGCGCGGCTAATGTGCGCCGTGAGGGCCGTGACACCGCGCGCGGTAACTCACGCCGCGGCCGCGCCAGGCCCCGCGACCCCGTCTCCTCCGAGCTCGTATCGCTGATGATTATGAAAATGAGATCGATTGTGTCTTAAAAGGTAATCGCAGTGATTATGCGCGCGCTGAAGGAGCCGGTATGTGCAGAAAGAGGGGCGCGCAAAAACGACGCGCGCGCACCTCCTGCGATACATAATGCAGTGCGAACATTAGAGAATAGTTGAATAATATAGTGGCAGCACCGAGGTGGCCCATTTGCATGATACGGGCGTAAACTGTATGCACTGACGGGCGTGAACCGCATCCGCAGTTCATTGCACAACTACACGTTTTAAAACTTTCAGGTAATTAATTAGTAAAAGACATCAAATTAAATTTGTTTGACTTTCCTAAAATGCTTTACTGATTTTGCTGGAGCGTGGAATCTAAGATAGAAACACGCTTGTACGACATGACTACACACAGAAAGCAGAGCTAATAGAAATCTCTATTCCTAGACAGCACGTTTCGCCGAAAACTTTGTTGATAGAAAATATCGTTCGTAGACATCTCGGTACATAGGAAGCACTGTTGACAGAGATCACTGTCCTTAAAAATAGCACTTTTTGCCGTAAACTTTGTTCATAGAAACCAGTTTCCAGATACCTCGGTTCACAGAAAGCGCCTCTGTAGAAGAAACTATTAATATTTATTATATTACTAAATTTCGGTTTTCTGAGTCTAACAGATATTTATAATAAAAACACATTTATTTCATACAAATATGCCATTTAAATCAAAAATGAAGCAAAACGAAAGCAATAGATGGCATTGAAAAACAAAACACAACTCTTCAGCTCTATAATATTTCTGTACATGAGATACCGTATTAAACAAAAACAAAAAAGTACTTGATATAATTTTTTAATGTCATTATTATTTATTTTTCATATGCAAATTTGAGCTAATCCACCTAGAAAGGCTAATAAGTCCATCTCACTCCTTTGAGACAAGTGCTTTTGCATTCTGTTTTCATAATCAATTTGTGAAAATCGACGACGCTTTGGCATGGGCTCTGACGCATCGCATTGATGCGCTCAATTTCACAGTCAGTGTATGTTACCTCTTTAGCAAATTCTTTGATAGTTTTAAACACATTCCATGTCTTACGGTTAAAAAGTGTAGTCCAGCGTTCATGCCAAGATTCCAAGACGTTTTGCGTCTTGGGAATGTCATATGTGCGATCAAACACTGACCAAGAAGCGGGTGGGAATAGTGGAATAGTGGCTTTCTATTTATTGTTAGTTTAGTACTATTGGTATTGTTTCTTACATACGTCCCAGAGACGTAATATTTCTCGAACTACTTCGCTAGTGCTGCGGCTTCCTCTGGTAATACTTTATCTTTAACCAGTTTAAAAGCTTCAGGTATCTCGTTGGGATCTAGGAATGCCAAAGCAAATAAATGCCTAATTTTGTGCGCAAATGAAAAATTATTCCCATGCTTCTTTGCTAAACCCTCGCCCTGTAAGTACATGACGCCAAATGCTCTGCGTAAGATGGAATAAGCATAGTCTTTGTATAAAATATGGAATAGTTTCTTCTCCAGAGGCGCTTTCTGTGAGGTATCTGGAAACAGTGGTTTCTATGAACAAAGTTTACGGCAAAAAGGACAGTGATCCCTGTCAACAGTGCTTCCTATGTACCGAGATGTCTACGAACGATGTTTTCGGCGAAACGTGCTGTCTAGGAATAGAGATTTCTATTAGCTCTGCTTTCTGTGTGTGTGTCATATCGTACAAGCGTGTTTCTATCATAGGTTCCACGCTCATTTTGCTGACGTTTGTCGTTTGGCAATCGTCGGCAAAATCGGTAATCGACAATGCACGAGTGCTCGGTGTCGAAGCTGCGTATGAATAAATACGATAAATAAAGTTATAAATGTGCTTAGAAACGACTTCCACTATTCTATTTAGGGCTAGATAGCCCTGCAGCGAACATTGTCACTTCCGAAAGAGATCTTTCGGTAGTGACAATGTTCGCTGCAGGGAAGCTGTAAATAACCGCTGCTCCGCCTATTATGTCCTCTGATGAATGTCCTCACAGTGCCGAGCTGCGCCGCGCTGGCCCGAGATGTTCCGGGGTGCCACGGAGCGGAACTACTTACGTACATAGACAATGACCGTTATATAAAACATGTGGTGCCAATGAAAACAAAAACTTTTCGTTTCGGGATAAGTATTAAGTATTTATTTATTTATTTATAAAGGGACACCAACAGCTTCTGTATACACAATATCAATTAACAGTAGATAACAGTCATGGGCTTGTACAGTAGCCAATAACAGGTGAACCAACATTCTCAAATACAGTGAAAGGTAACCTAAACTATAAAAAATAAGAAAAAAAATAATTTCGAAATGTATAAAAATTAAGTGGTAACAAACTATATAAACAGAAATATAAAACGACACAAGAAATAAGTTACAGAGGTTGCAAGAAATACTTAGGTACATAAGTAAAGTACCTACTTAATTGAGAAGATATCCATAAACCAAAGCAAGCTGCTGTAACGGCGTAATTACAGGCTTGAAAAGGTGATTAAGTAACCTTGTTTAAACGAAATATTAGGTATATATTTCTCCAAGAAAATCACTTTTTCTAGGCATTTTAGAACAGATGATCTTTCAAATAAAATTAAAGAACGAGTCTTTTATTTTGTTGGTTGACATTGACGAGGAAGACATTGTAGCAGAGAATCAAGTTATGAAGTCTAACAACGTTAGGTAATGCCTGGAATGCGCTTTCAAAGAAAGAACCATTGCAAGTTTGACTGGACCAGCCCCGGCAGACACCTCGCACCATTGACTGGACCAGCCCCGACAGACACCTCGCATCATGGAGGAGCTCAGAGACGATACTGTGGGGCAATTGCATAACTCACTATCAGTAGTTTATTCACTGCGTTATTTACGTTGCTGAGCAGACACATTTTTCGAACATATGAAATAATGGATTAGCAATATCCTTCAAAATGATTCCGATTGAGATTGAGAGTGTGTTACGCAATGAGGGTGCGGGTCTGTGGACATCTGTGTGGATCACACAGCTCACACCAGACACCGCCGGGTGCGGGTCTGTGGACATCTGTGTGGGTCACAGAGCTCAGACCAGACACCGCCGGGTGCGGGTCTGTGGACATCTGTGTGGGTCACAGAGCTCAGACCAGACACCGCCGGGTGCGGGTCTGTGGACATCTGTGTGGCTCACACAGCTCACACCAGACACCGCCGGGTGCGGGTCTGTGGACATCTGTGTGGGTCACACAGCTCACACCAGACACCGCCGGGTGCGGGTCTGTGGACATCTGTGTGGGTCACAGAGCTCAGACCAGACACCGCCGGGTGCGGGTCTGTGGACATCTGTGTGGCTCACACAGCTCACACCAGACACCGCCGGGTGCGGGTCTGTGGACATCTGTGTGGGTCACACAGCTCACACCAGACACCGCCGGGTGCGGGTCTGTGGACATCTGTGTGGGTCACAGAGCTCAGACCAGACACCGCCGGGTGCGGGTCTGTGGACATCTGTGTGGCTCACACAGCTCACACCAGACACCGCCGGGTGCGGGTCTGTGGACATCTGTGTGGGTCACACAACTCACACCAGACACTGCCGGGTGCGGGTCTGTGGACATCTGTGTGGGTCACACAGCTCACACCAGACACCACCGGGTGCGGGTCTGTGGACATCTGTGTGGGTCACAGAGCTCACACCACACACCGCTGGGTGCGGGTCTGTGGACATCTGTGTGGGCCACAGAGCTCACACCAGACACCGCCGGGTGCGGGTCTGTGGACATCTGTGTGGGTCACACAGCTCACACCAGACACCGCCGGGTGCGGGTCTGTGGACATCTGTGTGGGTCACACAGCTCACACCAGACACCGCCGGGTGCGGGTCTGTGGACATCTGTGTGGGTCACACAGCTCACACCAGACACCGCCGATTAACCCACAAAAACATTTCATGTTAAATGTTGCCAAGACGAGACCATGTAGCTCGCACTGTCAAAAAGTAATCAGATCTCATGTAGAGCCAAGCTTCTAACTCTACACGCCCTAACTCTACAAGGCCTAACTTCGCAAACTCTACACCTTAGTCAAAATATGTGGCTTGGCCATTTCGCTACATTCACATGAGCGTAAGGTGAAAAACTCTCATACTGTTATACAATGGTTCTTGTAGTAACGAAACGGCCAAGCCATATATTTATAGAGTTAGGGCGTGTAGAGTTAGAAGCTTGGCTCTAAATGAGATCTGATTACTTTTTGACAGTGCGAGCTACATGGTCTCGTCTTGGCAACAATTAACATGAAATGTTTTTGTGGGATTTCATTTCTTTTTGTAAGTTGCTTATGATTTACTAAAAATCCTGAAATACATAAATCTTATTATTTATAACAAGGACCCCCTATATAAATTTTCAGACCTCTAGCATTAAAATTTACGGAAGTCTCATACAAACTTTCACCCCCTAGTTTAAGGGGTTGGGGGGGTAAATGTTTCAAGTTTTAAGATTTTTTTGTTGTTTTGTACTATTACTAGCTTACATACCAAATTTCAGCTTTCTAGGACTTCAGGAAGAACCTTAAGAATATTGATGATCATCAGTGAGTCAGTGACGAAATCGGGGTAATTTAGATATCAATAAAATCTAAAGTATAAGAGCTATGCAACTGAAACTTTATAGGTTTAATAAGTCAACCACTGACATCATATCCCGAAAATTTTGTTTATCTGGTATAATCCAAACCCAAGTTAAAAGGTTCAAAAATACGACGAAGTGCTTCGAGAAAAGGTAGGTAGTGCCCTTGCGCTTCGCTTGGCTCAACTTGGCGGGGGCACGCCCGTGCCCCGAGATTCAAAACGCGCACCACGCTTTTTGAATTCAATTTCAGTGAATTTAATTATTTTATAATAATTGTTTGTGCGTGATAAAAGCGTGTGTTTTAGTATTTTTTAAACAACATATTTTTATTATTATCGTTTGTGTCTAGTATATTCTTCATTAAGTCAATAAGTAACACAACACGGTTGGCGCAGTGGCTGAGCGATCAACTGCTGCGCTGCGTGTCGCGGGTTCGATTCCCGCACGGAACAAATATTTGTATTGCCTACAGGTAGTTGTTCCGGGTCTGGCTGTTGGGTAAGTAAGTTTAAATGTTTGTAAATGCACCCACGATACAGGAGTAATTCCTAGTGTGGGGCAACGTTTTTTTTTTTTTCAAAATTCAACTACAACAACGGCAACGACGTTATGACGATGAGGGGCTACTAGCAAACTCGAGGGGTCTACAGGTAGCCCCTAAGGAGTTCCACTATCCACCTCCTGCCTCCATCATCAGACCCTCGTTACCAAACCCAATCTATGGACTCGTCAAAACAAATCATATGAGCCCAAACTCGAGGGGTTTACCAGTAGTCCCTAAAGACTTCCACTGTCCACCTCCTGGCTCCATCATCAGACCCTCGCTACCAAACCCAATCTATGGACTCGTCAAAACAAATCATTATGAGCCCAAACTCGAGGGGTTTACCAGTAGTCCCTAAAGACTTCCACTGTCCACCTCCTGGCTCCATCATCAGACCCTCGCTACCAAACCCAATCTATTGGACTCGTCAAAACAAATCATATGAGCCCAAACTCGAGGCGTTTAATAGTAGCCAGATTTCAACTATCCTTCTCCTGGTTCCATCATCAGATCAGCTCCAAGATACCAAAATGTAGTTTTGTCATCCTTCCGAACTACATACATACATAGTTTCATTTCGTTACGACAATTAGAAGTTAACATTGACTTCTAAAATGTCTTACATTGTTTGTTCGTTAGTTACAGTCATGCAAGTGCAGCTAATAAAAGCATGTTAAAAATGATAAAGGAAAGTTGGTCGTTGCCTTGCGGCTGTTCGGTTGTGCCATAGAAATGTCCCATTAACTAGGACACGTAGCAACTGTCAGTGAAGTCATAAAGAGGTGATAGTCGACTATTAAGTGGATTGACTCGGCCTGTCTCGCGCCATAACCCTCGGCTTAACACCTCGACGTAATCCGCGCGGTGTCGTGCGTGCGCCGGTACACGCAGCTACACATCTGGCCGCTAATCCTGCCGGATTCCCACTCGGCTCCCGGGCACCGCCGCGCACGCGCCGCCATCTGCTCGCTGAATAAACACGACACTTGACGAATGTTTACGTTGCCACTCGCTCTCGGATTAGTACATGTAATCCGCGCGATGCTCACAGTTCAACTGGTCGAAGTCATGTAGAGAGAGGCAGCCGTGCGTGAGCCCCGGTCTTGAATGAGTATGTGATAGGCTCAGGGTCTCTTCGAAACGGTTGCAACCATTCAATCGTCGTTTGTTCCACGGAGCATGTACTTTCATAGCTAAAGTTTCTTTATAAACACAACTGAAAGTGTATCACGCATTGTTGCTTAGAAGCAATACGAATCATTCAGAGCTGCTCGTTGTCATGATTGGTCTCTGGGCCCCTCTATGACTGCCATGACACTCTACTCAAGTAGTGTTTATGTAGCTACTTAACAACACAAAATTGTAAATAGAATTAGGATTGTAACAAAATTGTAATTTCACACAGACCTCATAATCTAGTCTTTTTTATATAATGGTTGGGTAGCTACTGAGGTAGGACTGCCCCGCTGGCCTCGTGGTCTCAAGCGCGACTGCTGCGCGTGGGGGTCCTGGGTTCCATTCCCAGGTCGGGCAAAGTGTTTATGGGTTTTTCCATTATAAATGTCTCAGTAACAGCCCCCCCCCCCCCCTCCCGAGTTTGGAAGTCGGCGGTGTGATACCCCGAGGTCCGCAAAGCACGCTAAGCCGTTGGTCCTGCGACCCTTGCGCCTAATCTCTCTCCGGTCGGGTCAGATTGCCGTCCCATCGGACTAAGAGTGAGTGCACGTGAGCAGTATGACATCTCCCGCGTGGA
Source organism: Apamea sordens (assembly GCA_945859715.1). Taxonomy (NCBI): domain Eukaryota; kingdom Metazoa; phylum Arthropoda; class Insecta; order Lepidoptera; family Noctuidae; genus Apamea; species Apamea sordens. The sequence continues at coordinate 181,604 of OX243990.1, read as the reverse complement.
TGGCTATTCCCCATTGGGATTGGCCATGGCCAAAAATCGGTCTGAAGGACTATAAGGTAGGACTCAATCAATAACAAATTGCTTCAAAGGATTCTTAGAAATTATGAAGTGACCATACAGGAAATATCACCACGAGATCAGTGGATTGTGAATTACCTACCTTATAAAGTACCTACCGACGTGGTTTTAAAAAAATTAACGAAAAACATCAAGTGTAGAAACCGCACATGCAATGGCTGAAATGTTAATGTGACCGATGTGTAAGCTATTGTGCAAGCGAGCCTGGCGCTGGGTGTGTCTGTTCAGGAGAACTGGCTATGTGCGTGTGTGTGTGCGTGAAGGGTGAACGTGAAATGTGAGCGTGTCGTGAGTGACGCGCGTGATGAATTTATTCGCGAAATGAAGTGAGGGCACCGCGGTGCGCCGCGCGACCCGCCGGGGCCGCGGGGAGGGTGAGGGGCGGGGGGAAGAGGGGGGAGGGGGCCCAGCACCCCGACACTGCCTTTACAGTTTCATTAACCGTGAAAATTACATTTCTCGTATCACTGGCGACCTGCTTTATATCAAATTGCTCGCGCGAATCTCTTGTACAATCACACGATCAATGTTCTCCTAATTCGAAGGGGCCGGCTTTCTGTGTTTATCCTATTATTTTATAGAATCCGCGAACTGAGAAGACGGCAACTGTGATCTCTACGAACTTCTCAAAGCTGATTTTTCATTCGACAAGAACTGTCAAAAATTCAAAATTATTCCTCAGCCAGTCAAAAACAAAATTAATGCCTTTAGACAAGGTAAGAATTGTCATCATTTGCAATATTTAACCACAAGCACTAACATAAATTGAGTCGTTTTTTTCGGTCATTAATATTAGCTGGCGGTTTTATGCGTTAGATATAATTTATAAACAAGATGGATTGTGCGCGTATAGGTTCAAGGAATCTTGTCGATATCATTAGAGTATGATTTTTCTTGCGGGCTGTATCAATACACCATCATGCCTTATACGCAACACGTAAGAAACGTAATTATATCGCGGAGATAGCATCAGCGCAGCCTCCGGCCCCGCCCCCCTCCTCCCGCGCCTCCTGCGCCTCCTGCGACTGCGGCGTGTAGTGCACCCTGCAGCCCTGCGCTACTGGCAGCTAATAGCCTCACCAATATTGACAGCAGTTGATTCATTGGGAGGAAACTTGTCAAAAAATGCACACTCTTTTGAGGCTTATACCCGTTTACTGACCTACGTGAAGCAAAGTAATGTCTAGGTGAGTAGGTAATGCCAAACGTTAGTAATATCTAGGTGAGTAGGTAATGCCAAACGTAAGTAATGTCTAGGTGAGTAGGTAATGCCAAACGTAAGTAATGTCTAGGTGAGTAGGTAATGCCAAACGTAAGTAATGTCTAGGTGAGTAGGTAATGCCAAACGTAAGTAATGTCTAGGTGAGTAAGTAATGCCAAACGTAAGTAATGTCTAGGTGAGTAGGTAATGCCAAACGTAAGTAATGTCTAGGTGAGTAGGTAATGCCAAACGTAAGTAATGTCTAGGTGAGTAGGTAATGCCAAACGTAAGTAATGTCTAGGTGAGTAGGTAATGCCAAACGTAAGTAATGTCTAGGTGAGTAGGTAATGCCAAACGTAAGCAGCTTCCAACCACTCCCGTTTCACTATTCGTTTCTGAGAAGGCGCCTTGTCCCGCTGTCCCGCTCCACACATTCATATCTACATAACTATATTCAAATTCAAATTCATGTATTGTTTGTCTCAGGTGAAATATCAGTTCATATGGTTATTATAAAGGATCGCTGTAACATACCTATAAGGTGTACAATATTTAATGCAGGTTCCATATTTATTCAACATTAAAATCATTATTCGTCCTAAGTCAACGTCGATCATGAGTTGTTCGATAAAAAGAAAAAAAATAAGTCGGATATTGAAATTTAGTTATAGTTAACTCTGTTAGCAGGGATACTTTGTTGGCTGAAGTAAAAAAGGAGTTACCAGAAATGTATGCACTTTGCATTATTTTATTTTTTTGGTATTTTTCACGTGGCAGTGCTACAGTCACCCATCAAAATTATTATATAAAGAGAAAGTTTTAGAATTTGAAGTCTGGTGCCAACAAGGTGATCCTCTCGGGCCAGTCATTTTCAGTTTGGCTAGGTATCATAAATTAAAAATTCAATATGTGTTATTTAGATGACGGAACACTAGGAGGAGACGTAGACACCGTTCTAAAAGATCTTCAATTCATAAAGCAGCAGTTCCAATAAATCGGCCTTGACCTCAACAAATCAAAATGTGAAATTTACATTTGTGACAATACTGACAGACTATCGACTATACAGAAATTTATTATAGTAGCCCCAGACATCAAAGTTTTGGAAAAAAGTTCATTGCAATGCATTGCGTTCTTAGGTTCCCCAATTTTAGAAGACAGTTTTTCACCATTCGTCGACGTAAAAATTAAACATTTTAACGATATTTCGGATAGACGTTTCTAAAATTAATTTACATTCGGCATTTGCCCTAATCAGATATTGTTGTTTCGGTCCAAATTTTAGGTATTTTCTACGCTCTTCCTCTTTATGGAAGCATTACCTTTTGGACAAAATCGATCATATTATTTGCAGTACCTACTCTTACATCCATTTTTTATGTGGCTTTGGACGACCGCGCGTGGCTGCAAGCCACACTACCCATTCGTTTTGGTGGGCTCGGCGTCCGCAAAATTTCTAGTGTAAGCCTACCGGCATTCCTATCCTCGGTCCACAGCACCGAAAAGTTAATCACACGAATCTTGGTTCCTGCTCAGGTTGACTCTGAAGTGCCGTGATTGACCGACGCGGTGAACGCCTGGAAAGTGGCTTGCCCGGACACGGTTCAGCCCGAGAACACTTCTTCCCAGAGACAGTGGGATGAGCCGCTCTGCAGGTTGGTACGGAATAAACTTATTAATACGTCCACCAATACTACTAAGCGTGCCCGCCTGTTGGCTGTGGGTGAATGGGAGTCGGACCTGGCTTCAGGCGCTACCGTCACCCAATATAGGCACTATGCTGGGTGGCACCACATTCCGGCTCGCTATATGTTTGCGTCTGGGCGCTCCTTGCGGAGCTCCACATTGCTGTCAATGCGGTGAAACAGTGACTGCCTCGGACACCATGGCCTATCCTGCAGCAAGAGCGCTGGACGGATGGCAGTTTTATTTTTAAACGTTGCCCCACACTAGGAATTATACTCCTGTAGTGGGTGCGTTTACAAACATTTAAACTCACAAACAGCCAGACCCGGAACAACTACCTGTAGGCAATACAAATATTTGTTCCGTGCGGGAATCGAACCCGCGATACGCGTTAACGACATCATCCGTCGGACTCTTGTCTCCGCCGGGGTGCCAGCTGTTTTAGAACCCAATGGCTAATAGGCACGTGACGATGGAAAGAGGCCCGATAGGATGACCATAATGCCTTGGAAGTTGGGTAGGCCTTTGGTGTGGGATGCAACCTGTGTCGACACCCTCGCGCCATCCCATCTTCCTAGCACGGTGGGCTGTGCTGGGGCGGCTGCTGCAGGAGCAGAAAACCTCAAACGGCGCAAATATAACAACCTTATTGGGAGCTATATGTTTGAGCCGTTTGGGGTTGAAACACTAGGGCTTTGGGGTCCGAGTGTTCATCGATTTTTTTTTACAAATTAATTTACTCATTGCTACTAATAGTTATATATACAAAAATCTATTATTTTTATTTTATTTTTATTTTAGTACATGGAGGACTTACAGCTAATAAAAAAAACACAAAAGGAAATCATAGTCACCCGAAAGCCAATTACAAATCCTCACGTATAGTCTTATAATAATAATTTATGGTGTGAGCACAAAACAAAAAACACATCGTCTAAATTGAAGTAAGAAGCAATTTAGATACTTATTTTGCAATTATATGCCTAAAATAACAGAGAAAATAATCATAAAATAAAGGTGTAAGTCACCAGTATTTTTGTCATTAAAAAAGTCATTGATTGAAGTCAGTCTTTTCTTATCAAGAATTCCTTTAGTTTTTTTTTTAACTATGTGAGGTTACACTGTTTTTTATAAAAAAAATAGGTACAAAACAGGTATCAAATAACGAGTATAACAAAGATCTGCCAGAAGACAAAATTAGAAATAACGTACCAATCAAAACCAAGAAAAACGAACTTTGGTGTACCTCAGGGTAGCGTCCTCGGCCCGCCATTGTTCCTCGTATACATAAACGATATGCCTAGAGCTATTGAACATCCCATGACCTTGTTCGTTGATGATAGTACAATTATTTTTACAGAACAAAATAAGGACTCACATAGTTATGAAATGGATATACATCTAAATCTAAACAGGTTAATAACATGGTTAAATAATAACAATCTTAATGTAAATTTAGAGAAAACTTATGTTATGTCATTTAAACAAAGAATAAATCAAGATAAACTTAATATAAAATACGCTGACAAGACGACAGAAGAAACAAAGCACACAAAATTCCTGGGACTCTATATAGATGAGAATTTGAATGGAGTAAACATATTGAACATATAATCAAAAGACTAAATCAGTTCCGTTCAGTAAAATAGCAAGCCACGAAACCGTACTGACTGCATATCATGCCTATGTGTCTTCTACATTACGCTATGGCATAATGTTCTGGGGAAATTCATCGGATAGGGAGCTAGTGCTTAAGGCGCAAAAAAAGTGTTAAAGAGCTGGTTGCCAAATAGAAGCTACTGATAGTAGTATTGTAGACCACACTTTATTGACCTAAGAATAATGACATTTCCATCCCTATACGCGTTTGAAGTAGCAATGTTCGTTAAAAAAACTTATATTTATTTGAAAACCCTGACTAGTAAACGTCACCGGGACAAAATTCACGCTGTGCCTCACAAAACAGCATTATATGCAAAAAGTTTTCTCGGAATGGCTCCAAAAATTTATAATATTATGATCCCCACGATTATAAGACTTGAGAATGATGTTAACCTGACCTTAAGACCTTATGGTTAAAAAAGCGTACTATTCCATTGGTGAATTTTAAATAAATAATTCGGTATGTCAAATGTCCTATTTATTTAAGCTTAATTCTATGTAAGTGCAATTATATAATGTAATTTGAATGATTTATGGCATATATATTTTAATTTGAATAATACAATGCATGAAAAATTATAAATTGGTAAATTCCCTTAATTATTTTGACATTTATATACTCTGACATTACCTTTTAATTTGAATCTATGACATTGTTTTCTTATTAATTTGAATTTATATATTTTACAAGGTATTTTTTTATTTTATTTATGACATTATGTAACTGATTAATTGGATTTTATGAAATTGTTTAACTATAAATTTTGCATGCCTGAATTGGTACAATACAGTGAACTGCGCATTCACTTAACATCTGGAAATGTATGAAATGTACTGTGTTGAGCATTAAATAGTTTGAATTTGAATTTGAAAAAATTTACATAATTTGGAAGTTTGTTATACATTTTTAGTCCTATCCCAAATATACTCGTTTTAAACTTAATTGTCCCACACTTAATTCCGCTTAATACATTTTTATACCACGCACTTCTCAATGTGTCAAAATTATTAAAATCGCGTTTTATCATTACTGCTGCTTCATAAATGTATAGTGAAGGTTAAATCAAAATGTGTAAACTTGTAAACTCTGTTCTACATGAATTGGTCTGTTTAAGCCCACATATACTTCTAACACACATTTTTGTGTTGTATGTATCATACGTCGTGCTCTAGACGTGAAGACCTGTAATTGGCTGTCAGATTATCATACTGTTATATATGACTATTGTATTTAGCTGTAAGTCTTCCAAAGTCTTTAAATAAATCAATAAATAAGCGGTATCAAATGAAAGCTTGCTTATAGGAGGGGCATCCCTAACGTTAATATTTAGGATACCGTGCAAAAAGGTTGCCAACGGGATCCTATTAAGTAGGATGATAAGAATAAAACGGACAGTGTGTCAAAAGCCTTGGCTAAATAAAGGAAACACTCAAAGCTTGGTTTGTAAATATAAATATTAAAAAGAACAGCGTTAGAGGTTCTTGCTGGTTTGTAAATAAAAATATTAAGAAGAACAGCGTTGGAGGTTCTTGCTGGTTTGTAAATATAAATATTAAAAAGAACAGCGTTGGAGGTTCTTGCTGGTTTGTAAATATAAATATTAAGAAGAACAGCGTTGGAGGTTCTTGCTGGTTTCTACCTTTTTTGGACATCCAGAAAAAATCCCATTCGAAAGACAAAGTCCGACAATAGGGCTCTCTCTCTTTCCTTCAATTCGCCTACTCTTTGCTCGTTATTCGTTTTAATTTCATTGATGCGATGTTATGATCCGTGACCCCGGCAAATGACCCCTGCGCTACAGTTCTTCAAAAATAAATAATAACTGATGAGCGGGATTCCTTCTTACAGGATTGGCCCACAACCGCAGTAGCATAATTAGCTTAAAATGTTCCCACTGCTGGGACACAGGAGAGAAGGAGAAGTGAGAAGGTGTGGGCCATAATCCCGACGCGGGCCCTGTGCGGGTTACTATGTCACATGTCATCGAAGTTTAAAGTTCTAGGTCATGCCGGTTACCTCACGATCTTTTCTTTCACCGTTCTGAGAGTAGTGGTGTTGAAATAATTTACACTCAAAATCAAAATATTTAATTTCACTCTAGCTTCTGCCCGCGACTTCTTCCTCCAAAGAGCCTTCCTCAAAAATTGGGCCATCAAATGAAAAAATAATTATCCAACTGATACTGACAGCTAGCTCCAGAGATTAGCGCGTTCAAACAGATAGCATTCAGATTCAGATAGAATGGATTCTAGTCGCCCCTTCCAAAAGGTAGTTTCGTATGGAGAAGAATGGGCAAGAAACTCCACCGTTACTATGGCGCTTTAAGCAACAACATCTTTCCGCAATCGTGGATAGAAGCCTCCGCTATCGGTACCCTAAACAAACCCAGTTCTAAGCTCATGAGTTACCGTCCCGTCAGTCTCTTCAATGTTCTCGGCAAGATCTATGAGAGGCTTATTTACGAGTATAAGCTTCTCAAAGACCATGCTGTAGCAAAGAGCCCAACGAGCAGTTTGGTTTCCGAACCGAACACTCCCTGCATCCAACAAGTCCACCGCATCGAAGAGAACTAAACCGCGGATTCCCAGACTAACGCAATGACGGGCGTGTTATTCTTCGACATAGCGAAAGCATTCAACAAAGTCTGGGGCAACGGATTATTATATAACGATTTTTTAATACATTGACATCGGTTTTTCTTTCAGCTGTAACTCTTTTCCCACGGTGAATTGAAAGAAAGAAGAAAGAAAATGCATTTATTCGCGGCAAACATGACGTATAAAAAAGAATATAACCACAAAAAAAAACAAGTTGGCGGTAGTTGGGGTTTTGGGTATTGAAAGTGACCGCCATAGTAATAAGTTATGAAAAGAGCTTTTCAACGACATAATATTATTATGTTTGATTATTATTATTGGTCGCTGGGAACGCGTTCCATATATTTTTGCCCATCCTCCTTTTGTTTCATTTAATTGCAATAGGTAGGTAATTCACATGGTATTTTGTTGTGACATTTAACACAGTCACATGTACATCGGTGCCTAAGTACTACCTATGTGGAGGGGTAATACACTTGAAGAAATATTCACCAGAAGATCTCTCTTTCTTCAAACATTGATAGAAATTGACGAACTAAACCAAACACTCAATCTCTTGAAACATTAACCATCGGCCGAAATACCTACCAATAGAAATGTAAAAGGGGTTACTCATTATTTCATTACTGCCTTTTGTACCAATACTACGCTGTACTGGCTCGCTGCTCCGCCGCGGTGTCCTACAGTTGACAGCGCGGGGCCGCACCGTCAGCACATAGCTAGGCGTCATTATGAACAGTGCGGCCGCAATTACCGGCTAAACGCGTGAAATGTGCGACGGCGTGCCGCGCCCGCGCCGCCCGCATAAATAAAAGATAGTGGCGAAGTGAGACAAAGCCGATGGGCCGATAGCGAACAAAGCGCGCGTCGTTTTGGTCGCGTTGCGGCGCGACGTGTTAATTCCGCGCGGCCGCCGATAGCATCGCGCGGCGACCGACACAGATATATTATCGCCGTGACAATTATTCCGATAAGGCACGCCGCCAGGGCCCCCGCCCCCCGCCTGCAGGCTCCTCGCCGGAGGCTGCTGGACCCGCGACCATTTAATCGCAGCGTCGTCGCCCCATTACCCGCGCTCTCTTACGCATACGCACCACCGCACTTACGACCCATGTCATAATTCCTGGATACCAGTTAATGTGCAAGTAGCTGATGATTTTATGATGATCAGATATCTGAACATCAGTCCAAAGCTTCACTCTTCTGTGGTTTCTGGGTCAGTCATAAGCATCTCTGGAAAGATTTAAATTTTATGGGCCTTAAAAATCAACTCTTTTGGCTATTTTTGGGGCCGATTTGTCAATAATACATAGGTATCACTTTTTGCAATGCTATACATATATATACCTACTATACTCAAACGATAGTGTAGCGATTGCTTATTAAATTTAATTTGCTGAAAGATTTTTCACCAGACAGACGCGGACACAGCCTGAGATTTCGGGGTGGTCAAGATCACGCGTAGCGACCTCCAAAATGTTAGCGCCCGCCGCGGATAGATTGGATATTGGTTTGTAATCACTCTAAAAACTTATGCACAGAACTAAAGCATGCGTTTAAAATGTTTTTGCGACCCTTTTATGATAGAGGTTACATTCTCTTGTGATCGTTCAAACAGAAATAGGAGTTATTTGTCGAGGTATGCAGAAAAACTTAAGAATTGTAAGAACGAATGCTGCAAAAACGAGCGAAACGAACACGTCATTTAAATAAATCTATTATTGCACCATCTCGGATAGGTTTGCTATTCTTCTGGCTATTTATACAGAAAGGAGGGCAGACTGTGGGTCTGCAAAGTGCCCCACCCCCCCAAAGTCTCGCCGCTGGTATCCGCCCGCCTAGCCAGCCTAACTACGGCCTTGTTTGCATTAGAATGTTGTATGTATCTATAGTATATTTTTAAGTTATATTAATATTGTATTCTATGTGTTTGTATGGGCCTTGTTGCCTGAAATAAATGGATAAATAAATAAATAAATAAATTAAATAAAGGTCAAATTCAGAGACAAGATAACAATTTTCATCAACACTAATTTTTCTGCAAAGAAAATCACAATGTTCTTTGCAGAAAATTAAGTGTTCGTTCTATTATTAAGGTTGGGCTTATTACGTAGAGCTTGTCTCAATTCAATATTACATTGCATGAGCTGTGTTTCCTTCAATCATCTTTATTTCCCTGATTTAGTTACTCTGCTAAAACAGCACCGCTCGGACGTATTGGTGATTGAGCGAAGCGGAGCTGACGGAGACTCCTCATCATACCGACATCCATGAATGCGCATATAAATACCCACTCGCAAGTTTTGGCACTCCGATATCCGCCGCGGTCAGGCACTGCCATGCGAGCTGATGTGGCCGCCGGACATCATCTTGTGACGGCTTGACGTGGATTTCATCGCGCGCGCCAAATAGGTTGGCCGCAGCACACTTCATTCAAATTCCAATTGAATTCGTCCGGTCACACTTTGCGGACGCAGTACCCTAACTAGGTACAGTACGCCGCACGACCGTAGTAACATTTTGATCTTGAGCTGGCCTAGCATTCTACGGATTTTTAATGGAATAAGAGCCATACGAGGTCTGTTTAAACTGGTATGTGTACCACTGAAGTGCGGCCTGCCGCACTTATAATTGAATCTCCTAGATGCAGCGGTGCAGCGGTGGGACATAGTTTCGCTCACATAACAATCCAAAACGGCGGTGACGAACTGACGAGGTGTAACCCAGTACATTCAAAACGGCCGGCGAGCGCCAGCGGCTCCTCGCATATCTGAGAGTGACACCGCCACCGACTAATAATTAGCTAATGGGTGTCGCACAATAAAATTCATTAAGAGAACATCTCATCCAATTAACGTCAAAAGTGTGTGAAGGCGGCGGCGGTGCGGCGTCTGTAACACGACACTGGGATTTTTTACACTATCTAGTGTTGCGGGCAAAAAGTGCGTAATGCGTTGTGGGGCGGTGCGGGTTGCGGCGTTACGGGCGCGGCGGTAACAAACAAACCGTTAACGTCAACGAGGCGGCGCGCGCGCATGTGCGCCGCAGCCGCCGCCGGTGATCGATGGCAGTTCCGCCAACACACAACACTATGTCCAATTATCTTCCTCGTACCACGTCACTAATCACTTGTGCCACTAGTCACACACACACAACATAGGGTCGTGTGCGTATGTAAACGTGTGTCAAAAAACTACGGAAATGAAAATTCAGGATTTGCTGCTCATTAGGAGAAGGAAGCGCCGCCGCCGCGGGCGCCGCGAACAGAACTCGTGAGGCATTTTGAATAAATATTAGAATATAATTATCCATTAATATGAGAGAATCAGCTTTTAATGTTCCCACTGTTGGAATACATCATTGAATATACATATATCTATATTCCTAAAACAAAACTCGTTCAGGCTGTATCAGGGCCAGTGGACGGAAAAACAAGCTTCCCTTCCATTCTTTGAAAAAAAATAATGTTATATTTGATACTTTTAATTATACAGTTTAGTCTAGTACATTAAAACACTGAATAAATTAGTAGTTACGGTTTTTTTTTTAATCTTTACCATGAAAACATGACTTTCAAATGTATGAAAATGGAATTAGTTTTCCTCATAACGTCTGTCTGCCTTGGATTGTAAAGCTGAAACTTTTAGGTATTGTTGCCGAGCCTATACCAAAGCCACCTGACCTTTGACCTTGACCCCAAACTTCCCCGTTCAAAAGATATGAATGAATTAAAAATGCATATTTGGACGATGTTGTAATACGCGGTAGTGTACTTCAAATATATATATATTTATTTTACCCAGTATTGAGCCCTGATAGACAGCAAACTTATGTGACTATTGATCTTGACGAAAACCGTACTTATTCAAAACGTATGAATTAATTAAAAATGTATATTTTGAAGATTCGATCATGGTAAAAATGGATGTGATGAGTCATATCCATTTTATGCGATATATTTATGCGAGCTATTTTGAAGATTTGTCCAGTCAGCCTGAGGGCTGGCTGGACAATTCTTCAAAATAGCTCGCATTTAACTAGGTCAATGAGGCACTTTATGTGACGGCTAAACACCCTTATTTCAGAATTTGTAACGCTACAGAATCTTATATAATCGATCGAAAACGTGTCCAGCCAGCTTGAAAAACCACTTTTCGCTGGTCTCTCAATCTCGGTAACGGAAGTGATTTTGACGACTTTTTGCATATCAACGGGCGTTACATAAATTTGTAACAGGCATCGAGCTAAAACTTTTGTGATACGTACAGCGGTTTAGTAGAAAAATGTAAAAATCTGTGTCCAGCCAGCTTGAATTTACGTATAAAACTTCTGGCTGGCACTTCCGAATCTCAATAACGGGAGCGTTTTCGAATATGGTTACTTTACTAACATTTAGTGACGCAATTTGTAACGGTAATATAACTTTTGATTTATGGCGTCACATGTAAGGGTTTACGAGAAATCAATAAAAACTTAATGTCCAGCCAGCCTGAATTCAAGCTGGCTGGACACATGTAGGTATCTCCGATGCCTGATGATCTACGACCTTCGAAATGTGTTAAAAATTTTGTACCGATAGATTTCAGCAAGTTCAAATAAACGGTGTGAATTCATTGGGTTTAAAAGTCAAAATAAGTGTACCGCAGGGCTCAATATTGGGGCCGCTCCTATTTTTAGTATATATAAATGATTTACCTCATTTACTAAAAACCCGACCACAAATGGTGTTATTTGCTGATGACACATTACTGATTTTTAAAGTAGGCAGACGTGCACAGGAGCTTGACGACGTAAATAATGCTGTGCTTATGGTCCATAATTGGTTTACTGTAAATAATTTAGTATTAAATGAAAAAAAAACTAAATTCATTAGATTCGCTTTCGAATTTTTCGTTTTCGAACATTATGTACGTTCGAAAAAATCTACATATTTCTAGTAAGATAAGTGACAGGCATAATTTTAACACTAGGAATAGGAACAAACTAGATCAACCGCGCTTCAGATTGTCTAAAGTAAAAACTTCTTTTATGGGGTACTGTATAAAATGTTATAATAAAATACCACTCGATATTCTTCAACTAAATGAGAAGAAATTTAAAACATGCATTAAACGCACACTATGTAGACAAGCATAATATAAGTTGGACGAGTATATAGTAGATAAAAATGCTTGGCTTAGTGCTACCTGATTGGTAGTAATTTTATCTCTTAAATAAATTGCAAACTATAGTTTTGTATAATTTAGAAGCATTTTTTTAAATTTTGTAATCTATGGATCCGTTTTTTTTTACGATATTTTGATGATGACTTGAAAGAACATGGCAGTTGAGAATATATCATGCTCACTTAAATGTCTCACTGGTGGTGGCGCGTGTGTTGGATCATTCGGTTCCCTACAAAATGGTTGAGCTGGGTGGTGCTGATCTACGCGTCATGGTCGTGAACGGGCGCCGTCGGTTGAGACTGGTCATCTATTAGCTGCCTGGGCTTATTTTTAATTTTATATTTTAAAATGTTTTTTTTTTTTTACATTGTTCTCACATATATGTAGAAGCAATAAGAATAATGTACTTACCCAGGATTTTGTAATAATAACTTAATTTAAAAGAGTGTCCATGGAGTTTCTTGCCCGTTCTTCTCTGTAGAGATCTACGTTTTGGAATGGGCAACTGGCTTCAACTTTCTGACTAACTAACTGACTATTTAAATTTGACAATTCAAAAGTGCTTGTAAATGGTTTATTTGAAATAAATGATTTGAGTTTGAGTTTTCAGCTTTACAATTCAAGACAGAAAAAAGTTATGAGGAAACCCAATTCCATTTTCATACATTTGAAAATATAAAAAATCATTTTTTTATGGCATAGATTAAAAAAAACCCGTAACTACTAATTTATTTAATGTTTTAATGTACTCGACAAAACTGTATACGTGAAACTATAAAAAAAAACATTTTATTTTTCAAAAATCCTACGAAACGGAAGCTTGTTTTTCCGTCGACTGTGAGCCGCAGCCGCAGCGGAGTTTTTGTACATTCATGTAATTTGCTATCATTTAATTGAGCTTTAATGCGTGCACTGAATAAATGGTTATCTAGATCCGCGTGGATTACGGCCCACTCCCCCGCACAGAGAGGAGGCCTGTGTCCCAGAAGTGGGGACGTTATAGGCTGACTGTTATGATCTATTTAATTTGATCTATCTATTTTATTTATTAAATTTTATTCGAAAATAATGGATATTTTCGAATAAAATTTAATAGAAAACAAACAGTTTTTTACAAAACTTCAGTATATCCGACGACTGTCATTCGTAGATCTTTGACAGTCGTATGTCGCGAATGTCTGACAAGCAGTCTTACCAAGGGTTATCATGTTATCAGTCACTGGGTTGCGGCGGTCAGATATGTAGGTAGTCGCTCCATGTACTGGAATTCAGCTGCATCCGATTAGGCTGGAAGTCGATCAGGAATAGTCAGGATGTCTAGTCGAGGTGTGAGCGAAACCGGCGCGCGCGCACCTCGGCGGGAGCCCCGCTACTCCGCTAATGAGCGCTGCACTTCCGGGCGCCTCCTGCGCTCTCTCCGCTGCTTGCGCTGCATGTGTACCAAACTTCGCTTACTGCACCACAATGTCACCACGGTGTCTATTGAAATGCAAGTTCGCACGATAACTAAGTAGGTATCCATCCTCCCGAACTAAATGTTTGGGTCGACGGATACCTTATTATAACTAAGTAGGTATCCATCCTCCCGAACTAAATGTTTGGGTCGACGGATACCTTATTATAACTAAGTAGGTATCCATCCTCCCGAACTAAATGTTTGGGTCGACGGATACCTTATTATAACTAAGTAGGTATCCATCCTCCCGAACTAAATGTTTGGGTCGACGGATACCTTATTATAACTAAGTAGGTATCCATCCTCCCGAACTAAATGTTTGGGTCGACGGATACCTTATTATGGACACCGTGCCTTACTTGTTACTACACATGTCGCTGTTGACAATATTAGTCAGTCAGAACATTGGTCGTTGACCTCATTTAAAAAGCTATTGTTACTTTCAGAATGTTCCGATTGTTCCTTCATTGAGTCGGATGATGATGATGAACAATGTTTGCATAAGGAGCAGCATGGAGCAGCATGGCGTCGGACTGCTGGCGCGCGGCACCACTACGGCGGGTGCAGACGGGCCGCCGCCGCCGGTTCCCACGCCGCGCGCGCATTCCGGCCCAAACCACGCGCACCTTTTGCTCTGTTTATAAATCTTATGCCCGAGGTCACTGCTATCATTCACGTTCTGCCGGCCTATGGATATTTAGTACGGCGTCCCGCTAAAATGCGTTGCAGGAAAACTACTTATGCTACCTAGTTCTGTGCAGGGCATTGCCAATTTTAGCAACACGAAAAATACAGCAATATTAAAACCTAAATAATGTAGCTTAGTATTAATCTTCCTTGTCCTAATATTAATAAGAAGTGACTAAGAACACTATACTATTCTATAGAATGACTCCAGTACTTATTCGGCTCTTTGGAGTGTGATGCGCATGCGCACTGCGCACATGCATAGTGCGCACCTTTTTTTGCGCGTTGCTTTGTTCTTTGTCGGCTGTTCATTATTTAGCGATACATTCTCATAACTCATAATTTATTACGTTCACTAACAGTAAAGTGTCTGATCTGTAATTCAATAGGCAGATTCCAGGCCGAGCTATGGCTGCGTGATCGTGATGGTAATTCGGTTAATTTATTTCCATTGGCTGATCGTCCAAACGTGGGGGCGCTTGTAAAAATGTCTTCAGTAAATGGGAGAGGCTCGTTGGGATACGTAATTGTTTGGAGCAGAATCTGTATTCTCTAGCGGGCACTCGTTTATTGCTCAATACTTAGTGGAGTGGCCGCAGAGTGTGACGTGCATACTAAGGGGCGGCAAGGGCGCGAGGCAGGCGTCAAGTATACCCGGGAGAGCCACGCGCGCCGCCGCCGCGCCGCCGCCGCGCCGCGGGGCGTGCGCACCGCGCCTGTGCTGCAGCAGCGACCATGAGTCTACGACGCGTCAGTTTGAGTAATCGGACGCGCAAACAACTAGATATTAAGTCCTCACCGAAGAGCGCGTAACCGACACTAATTATAATATTTATGACGCCATTAACGATCCATTAGCATAAATTAAGTGTTGCGACAAATTTCACGGTGTCGCGAGGCGCCGGAGTTGTATTTCAATGCGCGATGTTTAGTTAGGTGAGCTTTCGCCGTGAAACCGTGGAATGCGTATAATGTGTCCAAAAGCGTCCGCGGCGCACTATTAGTACGGCGGCACGTTATTTGTGATCGGCAGCTCGCTTATTGTCTCGAGGTGACAATGCTCGTCTATTTCAGCGGCGTAATGTGTCGCGTGTTTACAAACATCGTCCGCAGCTAATGGCGCTATTTCCGTGCGCTGCGGCGCCGGCGGCGGCGTGTCGTACCGCGTCGTGCCGCGTCGTACCGCGTCGTACCGCGGCGCGGCTGCAGTCGCACTCAAATCCCGGATTGATTAACAGACGTTTTACGAGCGCCTCTCCAAAATAATACCAACAAAATACTCGAACACAATGGTTCCGATTTAGAATCACATTAAGCGACATGAGAATACTCCTCACGCACACATCTACTTATTTACTCAGATTTAGAGTGTCGGACTTTTACGATAGCAATTAAATAAAACGTTGCTTCGCTGTTTCACGTGGGATGGCTGCCGGGATAGCGATTATTCCGGGCTACCTACTGTAGGTAAGTACCTGTAGCGTAGGGGGCTGCTGCGACCGGAACAAGTAGCGTCTCCACGACTCCACCACGCCTTCAGCAAGACGATTAACATATTGGTTCACTAACTTTTTGCAATAAGTAATTTAATGGACTTGAATAAGTTTGTGATAATGTTACCATTGACATCGTGTTAATCAGGTAGTAGGTAG
This sequence comes from Apamea sordens, assembly GCA_945859715.1. NCBI lineage: Eukaryota > Metazoa > Arthropoda > Insecta > Lepidoptera > Noctuidae > Apamea > Apamea sordens. The sequence continues at coordinate 165,419 of OX243990.1, read as the reverse complement.
TATGTCGCAGTAAGTTCGGCGCTTGGATAAACTTGCTTAAACAAACAGCCAGACCCGGAACAACTACTTGTAAGCAGGCTTCGTAAACAACCGATATCTATATAAATAAAAATGAATCACCGAAATGTATGTACGCGCATAACTTCCGATCGACTGCACCAAATTGGATAATTCTTTTTTTTGTGTTTTTTATTGTCAGGACAAGGTTTGTACTTATACAAAATTGGACCCGGTAGGTGGCGCTGCTTTTTCGGGCAGGACGACGTCTGCCGGATCCGCTAGTTTATAATAAATATCAATATAATACTATATTATATAATTAATTACTCATTTTGACATTTTCATACTTGTTTTATATTTTTTAATGATTCACGAGGTTCTCATCAAGTAAATATCAATTATTATTTAAATGTCTTTGACACATCTAGGGACCCGCGGGCCCCGGACCTTTGGAAGGCGTAGGAGGGGCCAAAGCCAACTCGCAGAGGCCGATTAGAAAATTTTAAATGATGAGGAGGCACCAACCGACGATTATCTCTGTATGCACTATGCAAGTGCACCCAAGGACAGCCCCCGGTTGGTGCAGAACTATTGCAGAACATGGAAACAAAACATATTGCGCTACGGGTTTGGGTGGTTATAATGGATTAGTTGCCTTGAACTATGGAAGAACTATGTCCCCTGAACGACCATTGTTATACATAGTATATAAGAACTATGTCCCCTGAACGACCATTGTTATACATAGTATATAAGAAGATTTTCGCTTGCTTTCGCAAGTTTGGAGGTAGACGTACGAGATATTTTTAATGGTTAATTGAACTTACCTTATGTGAACTTCAACTAAAATTATACTATTAGATCGCCCAATAGTGCTCGCAGTTAGAAACTATTATGTAGGTACATAATAGTATCAAGCTCCTAAAACAATTATATGATATAAAAGAGTAGGATTTAAAAAAGGGCCCGCTGGCTGGACGTTTGTGTAAATTTCGAATATCTTCTGAAAGACAGAAAGTCGAAATTTTGTATTTGTAAGGTAGGTACCTAGAAGAAGAAAGAAAGAAGAAAGAAAGAAAATACATTTATTTGGCACAAACTAAACGACACAATACACCAGATACATACCTACATCAGACAAAACAAACAATAAAAAAAAAATAAGAGATTAAATAAAAAGTGTGAAGTCGGATGTAAGAAAATCGTAGGAAAGTGTGCCTCACGGCTGCGCCAAAAAGGCCCAGCCGATCGATTCTGTAAAAATCTCACCGTGAAAAGTTAAGTGAAGTGAGCTTAGAGTGAGCTGTCAATAGTTTCAATCCCTAGCATTAGTTGGAATGACAGCTCACTCCACGCTCACTTCACCTAGGTTTTCACGGTGAGATGGTTACAGAATCACACTGCAGTTCAGCAAAAATGCCAGACAGCTAGTGCCTGACGCTGGTTTTCAACTGGACCTGATGTGTGAAGGTGACAGATGTAAATCAGTTTTATCGTGACGTGTATATAAATAAAATAAATACCTACATAATAGTTTATAACTCCGAGCACTATTGGGCGATCTGAAAGTATAATAACAATAAAAATAATCATAAGGGGCCCGCTAGCTAGACACATACATTATAGTCCGTGTTCCTATGTACTGCATTGCCACGTTGTTCAAAGATTTAAAAAAAAAAACTTCTGACGTCTAGTCTATACTGTCAGCTGTCACTTCATTCGTTTTAGAGCTGCCCTAGCTCTAAAACGAATGAAGTGACAGCTGACAGTATAGACTAGACGTCAGAAGTTTTTTTTTTTAAATCTTTGAACAACGTGGCAATGATACCGGGTTAATGTAAACTGCAGGTTACATTAGGGGTATAAAATCTATTTGGATGCAACATCTCGTATAATTTTGGTTGAAGTTCACTTAGGGTAAGTTCAATTAACCATAAATTATAATTTAATGTTGCAGCCTCGAGATTTAACCTATATATCTATATAGGTTAACATAAACTAGTAGTTGTGAAACGGGGGCATATTGCCATTGTGTATATCAGCACAGACACCCATAGTCTGTACTCGATCACTTTGTGCTCTTAAAAATAACAAATACTCTAAAGCAAACTACGTATGACTACAGACCAGTCTGTATAAGTATACAGTTTGCTTGCATATTTTTAAAGCAAACTACGTATGACTACAGACCAGTCTGTATAAGTATACGGTTTGTTCGCATATGTTTAAAGCAAAATGTGACCGTGTTATTGTTTGTATTGTAGGGTATGTGGGGTCATAAGACTTTAATTATATGTTGCAGTGTACTACGTAACAATATTGAACATAACTATGTTGTACGTGTTTATATTCTCTGAGGGAAGCTTCGTGCGACCCCCTCCATAGAAAAGGATACAACATTTTTCTTCTTCTAAAGATTTTCCGATCTCTATGCTATTTAAGTATGTTTATCAACATAATTAAAAACTAGGTTTAAACGTTTTATTCTCTATATAAAACGTATAAGCCTAGGTATTTATTATGAAAATAACATTCTTAAATATAATGGAAATGGGAAAATATTTAGAAGTAGAAAAGCGTTTCCTTCTTTTGTATCGAGGGCTCCGCAAAATAATTCCCACGTAATGACTGAGGAAAAAAAAATGCAGTAGCTAAATAAAACAATATTTAAAAAACATTAAAGCATTTATTTTTGAAAGGATAAATCAACATTATTAACTATTGAAAACGAAACCTTATTTAATGTTTTTTTTTGCATTTGGCTGATTTTTATTAATATTTTCAGAGAGATTATGTTGTTTTTTCTTTCTCACATCTCTTCCACTTTGTATGCGCCCTTTTCCTTTAGAGATCCCTCTGTCCTTTCTCCTCGAAACAGATGTTGGTTGAACGCCTATTTTCCTAGATCTACACATCTTTATTCTCTGAATGGAAAAATTTTGGCCACGGCAGCCAAATTGGGGTGCGTCTCATAACGTATAAACTCATTTGGTCTAATTTCATTTTATTATCGTTCATAAGATATAATCAACGTGAGATATACCAACTGTTGATATAATTTCTTTACATATAACATTTATTTATTCTAAAACTTAATTAGTATAACGTTGTTTGATATAACGTTTATGTAATCGAAAATCATTTGGTCTAACGTTTAATATGTATATTGTTTATTTAATCGAAAATCATTAGGTCTAACGTTTAATATATATAAAAAACGTCATTATGGTTAACACCCCGACTCAGAGTAGGTACCCCGACTCGGATAGGTTAGGTTAGAAGGCTAAGGCGGGAGCGAAGCGGAGCGGAGCTCCCGCCTTAGCCTTCGTGGTTATTTTTTTTTAAGCCATCCAGAAATAGGAGCCCCGCGAACGTCGACCTATCTTAGCAATTTTGCTGGTTGCATATTAGAAAATCAAAACTTTCTCGAGCAAATTTCAAAAGAACAATAAACGAAATAACAAATGCTTTTTTAGAAAAAATTTAAAATCCCAATGTATGTGACATCAAATGAACGACTGATCAAAAGTTTTTACATCGATACAGCTAGGTTAGGTTAGGTTAGAACTGTGACCACACAACGCACGAGCCGAGCGAGCGCAGCGAGCGGTGCCGCGGCAGCGGCCGGCGAGTGCCAGAAACATATTAATCGCGGGAACTACGTCGCCGCTCTTTGGGATTTCATCGATTTGGTCAATAGTGTAATAAATAATTTAAACATTGATATTCCAGACTTTGGTCAGCTGAACTTTTGGTCAACTGACCATCGTTATTTTAAACTTTGTTGATTTGTACGTTGTTCTTTTGAAATTTTCTCATGAAAGTTTTGATTTTATAATATGCAACCATTTTGCTTTGTGTTTTTAAGTAGGCGTTTTCATCATATTAGACCAAATAAGTTTTATATCTTTTGAGTGGTATGTCAAACGATTTTATATTTTAATGTATGTTATGTCAAACGATGTTATATTTAATGAATGTTATGCTTATAAAAATTAGTTCTTTTAAAATTATATCAATCGTTCATTATATTAACTAATCGCTATATTAAATAAAATTATAGGTTCCGTTGTTATATGTTGTTAATATTAGAGATTTTGTTGTTATATCATCTATTACTTACCCGCCAAATTGTCTGTACTCGTATGTGTTTTGCTCTCACGGATTAGAGCAAAGTGTATTTTATTTCAGTCTGTCTCTGTACTGATATGCAGTATGCTCTCTAGCTACAAGAGCATATTGCGTGCGATTACAGAGCAACCCCTGTCTGTGCTAGTATACATTATGGCAATACGCGAAACGGGGTATTTCGTTTTATAAATTTCGGGGGCTGTAATCGGTGTTTAAAATAAACAATGAGTATTTAATTTGTTTATATTTTAATCATAGACACTTATATTATGTAGTCTTAATTAATTAGGTTAAGTAAAATATAGATCAATAGTGTACTTAGGTACTACTACTACTAATCATAACCATTATTAATTAAATACAGCTTCAGCAAAGCGTGTATCTTCTACGGAAGTTACAAGAGGTTGATCATAAAATTTTGCGAAACGAATTGAGTTTTCGATCCAGCCAGCGGTCTTTTTTATGATTTCGATTGAGACACGGCTCTATTTGCTGCCGACGTGGACGCATGTCGGGTGCTATATGCAGAGAATATTTTAACATCCACGCCGCTATCACTGAGTTTCCTTTATCCAACCACTGATGGACTGTGCAGTACAGTTATGTATAGGTTTGAATTAAATTATCGTTGTTTTCAGTGATTCTAAATGGCTTAATTTTTTCCACATATGAAATTAAGGTAGTTGCGGGGCATATGCATTGTTTGTCCATGAAAAATGGTATAATCAACCCAGGATTCTGTCTATTAGGTGCTGATGTTTTAATTATCTCGTTAATTGCAATTATTATACAAGTGTCCTGTGTCAGTAACCTTAATGTCCTTGACTTTAATTAAAGATAACGTTTGCATCCGTTGTCCTGTGGACAAAGCAAGTAACGTACTTAACTAGTTTTTTAGAGATGTCCTTAAGAGGTAGCTCTTCGTTTGGATATAATTTGGAGAGATGATCCAACACCAAGTTAGGATTCCATGTTGTATGGTATTTAGGAAAATTTGGTTTTATTTTAAATACGCCCTTGATAAATTTAGAAACGTAATCGTGTTCCGTCTGGTCCTTGGATAAAATCAACTTTAATGCAGAACGGAATGAATTTAAAGTCCCAAAACTGGCGCCTTTGTGAAACTCGTCAGTCAGAAATTTAAGAATCATTGTAACTGAACAGCTGTTCAGATAATCTACATTATTTCCGATACAAAAGGAATACCAACGGTTAAGTGTAACGTTATATTGATTAATGGTGTTATTAGAAAGAGACTTAATAATAGTTTCGATTGGAATATCACGCCTTAGGTATGATTACCTGACAATATCGCGCAGGCCAGGGTAAGTTTTTTCCACATGGGGTGAGGTTCTGTGTAAGGAGACAAGAAATTGGAAGAACTTTTAAACACAAGCTGTTAATTTACAAAAGAAAGAGGGTGGGTCCAAGAACACTCCCTTGCGGAACGCCGAAAGAGAGAGACGCTTCTGAGCTTGTGTAGCTTCCTATCCTAACGCACTGGGTTCGGCTGGAGAGGTAAGATCGAAATATCTCCAGTGCTATCCCACGAATGTCAATCGATTCCATCTTCAAAAGTAACAAGGGAACAGAGACAGTGTCGAAAGCCTTTGACATATCCAGGAACACGCCTATAACTTTATTTTTGGCATCAAGGTTTTGAGCTATGACCTCAGACAGAAGTAGAGTTGCATCTTCTGTAGACCGACCCTTCATGAAGCCAAATTGGTTATCAGCAATAACATTATTATGGCGCAGGAAGTTTTTTAATCTAGAATTTAAGACTTTTTCCAAGATTTTAGAAACAACTGTCAGCACAGATATGGGCCTGTAGTTTCCGACAGTGTCTCTGTCACCACTCTTATAGATAGGATGTACTAACGCCCTCTTCAAGATGTTCGGGAAAACACCAGTGGTCAGGCATAGGTTACACATGTGTGTAAGGGGAGAAATAAGACTGCACTTTGCACTTTTAATCACTTGTGTAGGAATGTTGTCAATACCAGTTGCTGAGTCACTTTTTAAGTTAAGAATAATGGACCCTATCTCTACAAAGTCAGTTTCAAGTAGCACCATAGAATCTCTAGGTGACTGCGATGAATTACATTTATATAATTCATATATCGATCGATTGGCACTCTGTTTATTTAATATTGCATTTGCAAGGGTTTCCCCGATTCCTGCAAAATAATCATTAACTACATTAACGGACTGACATGGTTCTTGAGCAAGAGTAAGTAACTCACTGGGAGGAGGTGAAATTTTCTTAAGGCTAGCAATTTTATTGATAGTATTCCACATGCCCTTTGGGTTATTTTTATTCTTCTGAAACTCGTTTTTTTCGTAAGTAATTCTAAGTTTTTTTAAAAGATTGTTGCAAAAGTTCCGGTACCTTGTATAAGTGACTCGAGTAATGGCATTGTCTGGATCAAGTGTTGCTTTTTTGTGCAATTTGCCTCTATGCCTAATGCACCGTACTAAGCCCGGAGTTAACCATGGCTTAATGGTTCGTCTACGATGAGGGATAGTTACAGGTATTGAATGCGCAGTAATTGCTTGCGAAATTAAGTTTGTTAAGTTAACAGCGGAAACATTCGCATCAGCGGTATCATAAACAGGACTAAAATCTGTAGCCGAAAGTTTTTGAACTAAAGATGGATAATCAATTTTAAGAAAAGTGGTCTTAGAACTGTGTCTTTTTATTTTACAGTCAAGACAAAATACTAGGGGTGCATGGTCAGTTATAAACGAGTCAAGTACATATGTAGCTGAGTATTTATCAGATCTCAACATAACGTGGTCCAAACAACTGGTTTTACGAGTAGGGAAGACATGAGCAGGTAGAAGACCATGATAAGCCATTTGATCCAAGTAATTACTACAGTTTGGATCATTACCACTTGGGGATATATTTATATTAATGTCACCTATCAGGACCACCGATTTCACCGACTTTAATGATGAAAGACACAAATCAAGGTTGTCACAGAAATTATTAATATTTCGGTAAGATGGTGAGCGGTACACACACGGTACAGTTTGTATGAGACTTCCGTAAATTTTAATGCTAGAGGTCTGAAAATTTATATAGGGGGTCCTTGTTATAAATAATAAGATATGTATTTCAGGATTTTTAGTAATTCATAAGCAACTTATAAAAAGAAATGAAATTCCACAAAAACGGAAGAATAAGGTGTAGAGTTTGCAAAGTTAGGCCTTATAGAGTTAGGGCGTGTAGAGTTAGAAGCTTGGCTCTACATGAGATCTGATTACTTTTTGACAGTGCGAGCTACATGGTCTCGTCTTGGCAACATTTACCATGAAATGTTTTTGTGGGATTTATTTTGAAGGTTAGCATGTATGTAGGTACTTACTTTTCGCCTTGTAGATCTACTTCAAACAACATGGCTATGGAAAATGTAAATATGTGTAATGAGCTCGTTAATATGATGGCTACATGCCGATAATTACTACACTACGAATTAAGTAGTCGCGTTGTAGGCGACGCGACGGCGCATGGCGGCTCGCTCGCGATTCGTGTCAGCATTAAGTAAACTTTATTCAGGAATGTGTATAACATTATACTGCTGCCCCGGACTGCCGCTGCGGATTACAATACTTACAACATAAGATAGTGACGCAGGAGCGCGCAGGCCGTGCTGTCTAGTGTCTGTTATCTCACCTAAGCCTCTACGAAAGGATGAACTCGCATAAAAAGACTGCAAAATACATTTCAATACTATTTAGTCCTTCTACACTAAGTAGTATCGAAATGTGTTTTGCAGTCTTTATATTTCGTCGTGACATGTTTCAGAGCTTCAGTATTCTGTGTAAAGCTAACTGTCACTACTGTTCCACTGTGCGCACGATGCCTTGACCAGCCGATCGATTCTGTAAAAATCTCACCGTGTAAAGTTAGGTGAAGTGATCTTAGAGTGAGCTGTTAATAGTGTCAATCCCTAGCATTAGTTGGAATAACAGCTCACTCCACGCTCACTTCACCTAAAGGTGAGTATAGACTCTAGAGCATTTTCTCGAGCATTACTGTGTAATGTAACGTTCCTACGAATGGTACAATACAGGTAAAAGCTCAGTTTCCAAAGCATTTCCATGTAATGTAACGTTCCTTCGAATGCTCGGCGTAATGCTCACAGCAAGTGTGCATTTACCCGTAATATTTCGTTGTACCTTGAGTTCATTCTTCCTTGAAATGTCGCATCGCCCGCGCTCGTGCAAAGGCTCGACGAAATGTTACACCATACGCTCGTTGGTTTGTACAATTATTGTTGTAACATGCTCGACGTCTGGTTCGTGAAGGGTGATACACTAGGACATATCATAGAGCGGCTCGTTGTTCTGTTACAAGTAAATGCTCTAGTCTATACACACCTTAAGTTTTCAAGGTGAGATGGTTACAGAATCGCACTGCAGGTTTCTTATGAAACTGATTTACTGTTCAATTTACATACTAAAGTTGCCAATTGACTTTGACAATAAAGTTGTCTGATATTACATGTAACTACTTGGGGCAGGCGTAGGAAGGTGAACAGGGCAGGTCGCTTGGGGCAACTGACACCTTTTGGTTTGGGAGTAGGAGGTGAACAGGGCAGGTCGCTTGGGGCAACTGACACCTTTTGGTTTGGGAGTAGGAGGTGAACAGGGCAGTTCGCTTGGGGCAACTGACACCTTTTGGTTTGGGAGTAGGAGGTGAACAGGGCAGGTCGCTTGGGGCAACTGACACCTTTTGGTTTGAGAGTAGGAGGTGAACAGGGCAGGTCGCTTGGGGCAACTGACACCTTTTGGTTTGGGAGTAGGAGGTGAACAGGGCAGGTCGCTTGGGGCAACTGACACCTTTTGGTTTGGGAGTAGGAGGTGAACAGGGCAGGTCGCTTGGGGCAACTGACACCTTTTGGTTTGGGAGTAGGAGGTGAACAGGGCAGGTCGCTTGGGGCAACTGACACCTTTTGGTTTGGGAGTAGGAGGTGAACAGGGCAGGTCGCTTGGGGCAACTGACACCTTTTGGTTTGGGAGTAGGAGGTGAACAGGGCAGGTCGCTTGGGGCAACTGACACCTTTTGGTTTGGGAGTAGGTGGCATGGATCGACAGTAGGTGCAAATAAATAAAACAATAGAGTGAAACAATCATAGTAGATAATGGAATTTATATTTAAAGTTCGTTATCTATGAATGTTGAGGCGATACATTTTCTGTTGTCGAGCTGTTCAACAATGGACATCGATACAGAGAGCTTGGGGTCCGCCCCTCAGCTCACTCGAGGACGAGTGGGCAAACCGCCCGCCCGGCGGTACCGGACCAGCTCCGAGCAGTAAACAGCTGGAGAACCACTTACTATATAACTATATACAAACTGCCTAAATATCATAAGTAGGATTTTTTTTCCCTAGACCCAAAGTAAGCCACTGCAAACTGATTGGACAATTTCCAGGGAACAGCTCTCCATGTGTCTACTGCCGGGTGTTGTGCTGACGGTGGGAGCGCCCCGTGGCCCGGAGCCGGCCCGCTCACTGGTGAATCATATTATGTACAACATCAATATTTGTTTCCTCTAGGCACCGGCCGCTCGTACGGACAAGTTTTACAACGAATTCACCTAAGCGTACATTATCTACAATGTCTGCTGCAATGTCACTATTAGCTATTTAATCTACACTAACTAAGTATGTACATTATGTGAATACAGCTAGTTACTCGCTACGTACGTACACAGTACACAACTCCTGTGGACTGTAAGTTGTGTGCAGTCGCGTGCGCCTGCTGCCGTCCGCGCCGAGTTCACGTAACACGAGCTTACGTATCAACACTATCAACTAATCTGACTAGCTAACGCCTCTGTTAACGACAGGCAAAAGCAACGTGGTGTTGTGACGGTGATCCCTCATTAAGGCTGCGCCTCTCGGTCCGATGGACCATGCTGCATACAAAAGTAGCAAGGCTCATAAAGACTGATCTGCTTCTCACGTTTGAATTAAGACAGGATCGGGCAGGGCCGCTTTACAATCAAACATCCCACAAAATAAAGGCAAGTATCAGAAATGACTGGAGATAGATGTATACAGCTAAGTAACTAAAACTTGTCGTTATCTCGCGAGGTCAGTTTAGAAAACAATAGATATGCCAAACGCTGAGGTGACAAGAGTTCCGGAAAAGTCAAGCTTGTTTGAGTCATCTTACTAAGATGTGATGATAAGGACTTTGAATCGTGCACAATAATACAACGCTCGCGGACTCGCGGCGCGCACGGCACACCACCTGCTTATATTTTATTCAGGAGCAAGCGTGTCGCCGGCTGACACATTGCGACGCATATTTATTAAGCAAAAACAACGCACACAATGAAGACACGCAAGCAGAATAGCAGCAGATACGAACTACAGCAGGCGACACCACCGTGCAGCGCACCCCCCGGAGCCGAGGGCGGCGCCACGGCGTGGACTACGTCGCGCACAACTTTCACAAAAGTATCTAACTAATGCTTAACAAGAAGTTCCACAATATATCAGTTTCATTTGTAGTTGATCATTGCGTATTATAAATCATACAATAGTCCGTCTTGTCGCAACTGGACGTCACCATGAGTGCGGCAATAGCAATGTCTCTGCACTGTTCACTTGTTCGTTCAAGCAGTCTGTTGACGAACCCTGCTCTGAGTCAGCACTGCACTGTCACTAACGCGGCGCGCCGGGGCGCCGGGGGGGCGCGCGGCCCCCTCGCTGCTCCCTCAGAACCAGTACAGGTCCTTGGACGTGTCCTGCACCTGCGCCTCCAGACCTGCGCCACAAAAAGATATTTGTTAGGTTTCTTCTCGTTCTATTTAGGTACGGCTGTGATACAACTGGGATATTCTTTGTGCCAAATATACTGACTACGCTACTATCTACGCTAGGTATCTAATATACAATGTGCTTTCAATTAGTGGGACAGCACTGTCGAGGCAAGCCGATTGTCCCAGATGCTGGCTGCTCGCGATGCTATCGCCGCGCTCGTGCGCGTCGTCCGAGCGGCACTCACTTTCAGTACGCTGGCGCAGAACTCTCTATCAGTACATATTTTTAATAGCCCTGGGTCCTGGGACAATATTAACATAGGAATTCTTAAATTCGCAAAGCATATTGCAACACATCCTAGTCAGACAGATTCATGAAATCTTGAGTTATATCATGTAAGTACGTACAATTGTCCTGTCGGGGGGCCGCTACTATTTTAAACTTTAACAGAACGTTAGGCTAATAATTAGAGCGGTCCCCCGACGGGACAATATTTAATAAAAAAAAATCATACGTACTACGTAGGGTCATAATTTCAAGGTTATTTTTTTCTTTTTACAGGGTTTCCCGTTGTCGGGGGTTTTTTAAATTTTTAATTTAATTTTTTATTTCATGCTTTTTGTAGGGACTCCTTAATATTTCATTTCTTGCGTTTTAAGATTCAGGTAATTTGGTATTTAATCAGGTTTTTTGTAATTCGCCATTTTGTGGTGGTGGCCATCTTGGATTTGAAATTTGTCATAGTGTATAGTATTCTACTAGTCAAGCCTTTTCATTTGATACCCATATTGAGGGAGTTGTGAAAAAAAAATGTAATTTGCCATTTTGTGGTGGCAGCCATCTTGGATTTGAAATTTATCATAGTGTATAGTATTCCACCAGTCAAGCCCTTTCATTTGATACCCACATTGAAGGAGTTGCGAAAAAATATGTAATTCGCCATTTTGTGGCGGCGGCCATCTTGGACCGATTTTCATCAAACATAGCTAAGAACACTCCCAACAAGTTCTCCTTTCAAACAAAAAAAACAAAATCAAAATCGTTTCATCCGTTCGGGAGATACGATGCCACAGACAGACATACACACACACGAAGACACGTCAAACTTATAACACCCCGTCGTTTTTGCGTCGGGGGTTTATAATAAACAGTAGCAGTTCTAAACTTGACGGTCACTAATTATTGTGCGACTAGCTCTTGCCCGCGGCTACGCCCGCTGGATGTCGAAAAGTTCAGCAGTCCCCCCAGTTCAGTTCAGTCCCCAGTTCAGGGAACATACAACCGGGATATTAAAGATATCCTATGCCCATTCAGTTCATGGACTACCCGTGTGCCAAAATTCATCCAAAGCAGCTGTTAGACAACAGTTTGTGAATTTGCAATCACAAACTGTTGTCTGCTTCGGAGCAATGGAACTGTGATTGATAACTTTGGTGGGCGAAGGAGGTGTCAATTTTTTTAGGTGAAAATTAGAAATACACGCGGCCGAAATATTGTATCTCAAATCTGTATACAATTCAAGGAGTTGGTGGGACGGACCGCTCGGTGGGACTTGTGAAAGAGGCTTGCACCGCTCTCCTACCTATGCAGACGTACACAAATATGAACAACTACAGAGAGGCTAGACCGGAACCTAATAGCGGCGGAAAGAATACCCACATGCTCCGCAGCAAGCAGCAAGCTCGGCAAATGGAATAGAATACATATTGCTCCTGGCGGGCGACCGGGCCGACCGGGCCGGCGGCAAGCGAGAAAGAGAGATCCACATTTAGTCATTAACTCATTACCCAATAGAATGGAAAATTAAACTAACAGACACCACTGCTCTGCTGGAAAAGAGTGGTTGAAATAAGTATTGATAATTAAGAGTACCGAGTAAGTAAGGAATTTATCAAGCGACTATCAAGTCCCGAACTATGAATTTTTCAATTGGGCGTGAATGGCCAAACCGAAACTATGAGAAATATAATATAATAAAAAGTACTCAAAGGAGTCTCGGGCTCGATTTTGATGAAAACTAAAACTGCATCATTGGATTTTTTTTAAATCAATATTTCTAGGCAGGAATCGAACCAGTCGATTTTGAAAAAAAAGACACCTTGTATTATTACACCATTCGATAGTGTCGCTAATAAGGATCGAATTCTGGGAAGTAATGGCATACGGCAAACTAAAGAAAAGGGCTCATTTTTAACAAAATACTTTTTTTGTTTTTCTTGTTACCTACTTATTAAACCGTAACTGATTAATCGTTCAAAATGATGACCATTGTTTTCAATACATAGCTGGATTCGACGTCTCAAGGATTGTATTGCATTACAATATTATTGATTCCATTTAGAATATTTTCCAAAAATCGTTTCAAGTCATCAATTGCATTATACCTGTTTTTGTAGATTTCGTTTTTCACGTACAGACGCCAGCACTTCAAGCTACTACAATCTGTCAAATTTCTTTAATAGATTTCCGTTCTGCACTAGGTTGGATTTATATATATTTTCTTCTCCATCCACAACCTTATCTCTAACAGGGTGTATTTTTCAAGTGGGTGTGGATGGCCAAATTCGAAACTATGAGGAATAGCGAAAAGTACTCAAAGGAGTCTCGTGCTCGGTTTTGATAAAAACTAAAACTGCATCATTGGATTTTTGAAAAATCAATATTTCTAGCCAGGAATCGAACCAGTTGACTTTGAATAAAAAAAAACACACACTATATTATTACACCAATCGATAGTGTCCCTAATAAGGATCAAATTCTGGGAAGTAATGACATACGGCGAACTAAAGGAAAATGTTGAATTTTAATTTTTCAAACTCAAACTCAAATCATTTATTTCAATTAAACCATTTCAGGCACTTTTGAATTGTCAACATTTTAAATAGTCGGTCAGTTAGTCAGAAAGTGAAGCTAGTTGCCCATTCCAAACCGTAGTTCTCTTTGGAGAAGAACGGGCAAGAAACTCCAAAGACACTCTTATAAATCAAGATATTATTACAAAATCCTGAGTACATTATTCTTATTGCTTCTATATGTGAGAACAATAAAAAAGATCAATTTAAAATATAAAATTAAAAATAAGCCCAGGCAGCTAATAGATGACCAGTCTCAACCGACGGCGCCCGTTCACGACCATGACGCGTAGATCAGCACCACCCAGCTCAACCATTTTGTAGGGAACCGAATGATCCAACACACGCGCCACCACCAGTGAGACATTTAAGTGAGCATGACATATTCTCAACTGCCATGCTCTTTCAAGTCAACATCAAAATATCATAAAAACCGATCCATGGTTCTTACATTTACAAAATATTAAAAAATGCTTCTAAATTATACAAAACTATAGGAATAATCAGGAAGAGGTATTTAATATTCAAGTATTAAGAATTAAATCTTGATTGAATAAAATAAACATTACGTTCTTAATGTCAGAAACACAAAAAAAAGGGGAAGCATCTTTTCCAAATATTGAAATTGTAATCAACTAGTGAGCCCATGTGCCTGTGGAGCAGGACCAGCATTAAGCCAAGCATTTTTATATACGATATACTCATCCAACTTATACTATGCTTGTCTACATAGTGTGCGTTTAATGCAGGTTTTAAATTTCTTTTCATTTAGTTGAAGAATATCGAGTGGTATTTTATTATAACATTTTACACAGTACCCCATAAAAGAAGTTTTTACTTTAGACAATCTGAAGCGCGGTTGATCTAGTTTGTTCCTATTCCTCGTGTTAAAATTATGCCTGTCACTTATCTTACTAAAAAGATGTAGATTTTTTCGAACGACTCCGTATCAAAGTAGCGACAAACAAATACGCGACAAATTTTAGGGCGACAGTACGCTATGTCGACCATCAATGGTGCGACAGCACATTAGCTCGATGTACGCTAGTGCGACTGATTGTTTTCACGACAAATGATGGGACGATGAAACTTTTGATCGACGAACAATAGCGCGACACAACTTTCGTTCGACAAACTAAAGAGCTACAAATTCAAACGCACATGTTTTCGTATATATATTGACAAGGAACCGTCATGATGTTAATTTTTTTAAATAGCTCCCGCCTTAGTGATTCGCGTCTGCTGAGATTGTAGATGGCTCTGACAGCTCTATATATACTAAAAATAGGAACGTTCCCAATATTGAGCCCTGCGGTACACCCATTTTGACTTTTAAACCGTTTATTTGAACTTGCCAAAATCTATCATTTAAATATGATTTTATTAAGCTAAGAGCTAGTTTACCCAGTCCGTAATGCTCAAGTTTCAAGAGCAGTGTTTCGAAATTCACGCAGTCAAATGCCTTGGATAGGTCGCAAAAGATGCCTATTGCATCTTGTGCCTCTTCCCATGCTTTAAATATGTGTTTTAATAAGGTGACACCGGCGTCAGTTGTACAACGTTGGTGAAACCATACTGTTGATCGTGTAGGATGTTGTTACGATTAAAATGATTGAGCATTTGATTTAACATTACTTTTTCAAACACCTTGCTGAAAACCGGCAAAACCGATACGGGTCTATAATTATTTGTGTCTTTGCTGTCCCCAGATTTGAAAAGTGGAATAACTTTACTGAACTTCATTAAATCCGGGAATACCCCTTGATCTACGCACAAATTAAATATTAAAGCTAAGTAGGGTGCAATTGTCTCAATAATGGATTGACAAACTTTAGTAGACATGCCCCACAGATCTTCGGTAATTTTGATCTAAATGCCTTTATAATGACTACGGGGTTAATATGTTTAAATTTAAATTGCACAGTACAGGCTGAGACATTCGCTCTTAATAATTCTATAGCTAGTGCGGGCGAGGAATTTAAAGTTTCTGTAGTTTTAATTGGGATATTGGTAAAGAAAGTTGTAAATTCCTGAACAATATCAATTTTATCGCTAATGAGACCGCGGGAAGTGTTCAGTGTGTAATCAGTATGACGTGTTTTGTTCCTGTTCGTTTCATTGTTAATAATCTTCCAAACTGTCTTTATTTTATTGTCTGCTGATTTAACCTTGTTACTAATAAATGAAGCTTTAGCTGCTTTGCAGATATTTTTAAAAGTTTTAGAATAAGTAGCTACATACTTATTAAAAGTATCCGTGTACATTATTACATCGCACTGCGTCATCGTATTGCGTTACATCGCACTAATAAAGCATCGATGTAATAAAACATCGTACAACTGAATTATCGACATACCGTGTTCGATATAATAAAATTGCGGGTTAATATTAAAGTCACCAAAAATAATTACTTATTTATTACCAGCTGCAACTTTTGCCAAGTTATCTTCCATTACTGACTCAAAAATACAGTAGTTTTTATAATTTGGAGCTCTGTATACGCACACTATAAAATGCTTACTAGCTCAACACAGGACAGTTCGATGTTATGTTCCACCGATAGTTCCACTATTTCTTACGAGTCTTATATTTTATAGAATCTTTAATTAAAATTAATGAACCTCCACGCAGCATGGATTTTCGGTTAAAGCAATTGCCCACACTGTAGTTCTCATAATTAATTAGTATTTCATAATCTTTCAACCAGTGTTCAGTTATACAAATAATATCAAACATTGTTTTTTCTAAAAACAATTCAATTTCTAATAATTTGGAAGAAAAGCCTTGAATATTTTGATGAAACAATTTCAAGGAATTCTGCTTAGCCCCTTTCTAATTGAGTGCTAGAAGATACCTTGTTGGAGGTGAGATTAACGATATTGTTATTGGTACCTTCTGTTGTCTTACTGACTAATTTAAACTATTGTTGCTAACCACCTTAATATTAGTATAATAATTTTGCCTACTTGATAAGTGCTCAAAGTATGGGAAAGCACACAATATTATTTTCTGACAATTAATCTTCAAGATTTCAGTGACACTGTCAGTGATGTCATCTATTTTTACCTTAGCACCTACAAGTACAAAAATAATGGCATTTGGATCATATTTATTAATAGTTATTGATGACATTATCTCTTTTTAGGATTTCCTAGGCATACAATAATTAACAGCAGATTGACACAGGTTGTTACTCAATAATTTACCTACCCTCTCCCTAAACTATCTGAAAACATAACAGAACAACAACAAACTTTGATATTATAGAAGAAGTATAAACAGCATTCATTAACTAGTTTAAAAACTAATTAAAGACATGCGAGTAGGTATTTATTGAGTAGATTACAGTATCGATGAGTGGATAGATGACGAGCGACAGCCACAATTCAATTATTTGTGAACATTATTTTGTGTTCATTATTATGATTTTTAGGGCTATTACTACTATTACTAAGACCCTATTAGGGGGACCCTATTACTAAGACTCCACTGTCCGTTTGTCTGTCTGTCACCAGGCTGTATCTCTGAAAGTCTGAACCGTGATAGCTAGACAGTTGAAATTTTCACAGACGATGCATTTTGCCTGATTCTGTTGCCGCTATAACAACAAATACTAAAAACAAAATAAAATAAATATTTAAGTGGGGCTCCCATACAACAAACGTGAGGTTTTTGCCGATTTTTGCTCGATATTAATAACGGCAACAGGTACACGCTTGAAATATTCACAGAATATTTAGTTGTATATTCACTTTAACAATAAATTAAAATAATAATTATAAATATTTAAGGGGGGCCCATACAACAGACGTGATTTTTTATAGACAAAGGTACGGAACCCTTCGTGCGGGAGTCCGACTCGCACTTGGCCGGTTTTTTTTTTTTTTTATAATGGATACCTAATGAATTTTAAATTTAAATGCAATTCTGGTGATAATTTAATTATGTGTTACTGATTGATTGACATAAAATTAATTATTATTTATATTGTTCCATTTTGAATGCGTAGGTAATTAATTTTAAATAATGAACGTACTCGTATGTTTTTTTTTTTGGTTATTATTATTTATCATCAGTGTAATATTTTCAACACAATGTATTTTGTTATGAAATAAATAACTTATGACCCCAACAGTAGGTTCTGTTGGTGGACACAAAGCACTTTGACAATCTGTGTTCTGGAAACAGCACCCTAATTGCGTAACGCACAATAAATCGGAATAATCATTTTGAAGCAAATTGCTAATCCATTGCTTCATAAGCTCGAAAAATTTGTCTGCTCAACACGTAAATTACGCAATGAATGTTGTTGAACTGTCAAAATGAAACGGATTCAGATTGATCGTGTGTTACGCTATTAGGGTGCTGAACATTTTGTCGTCTAATCATAAAACTAAGCTAGCTAATTATAGACAGTCTCAATGAGCACACACGTCTAGGTCTGTGACGTCTAGGTCGGTAGGTGTCTGTGAGCACACAGCCCTGTGGCAGTGCCACAGCGCACAGCGGCTCGGTAATTGACACGGGCGTGTGATTTAGTGGCGCGGGGGCGGGGGTGGCGGGGCGTGGGGTGGTGCCGGGGGACGCGCACCCGCCGGTCAGCGTGCCGTGATTGGTCGCGCCCGCGCCCCCGCGCCCCGCGCCGCCGCGCCTCTCGCTGGACGCTCCGGCGGCGCGTCGATACTGCTCGATGCTACTCGACATATCGAGCGCCCACTGAATTAGATTGCCCGATACATTTAGTGTTTCCAATAGCAGCTACTTCCGTTCTATAGTTAGCGATACTGCAGGTACCGGCGAAAGGGGGTGACTACCGAGATGACGACTATTAGAGCAGTATGGAAGAAAAAGACATGTTGCGTCGATCACAAATAAATTTTGGGATAAGGGCAGGAGAATGATGACTGCAGGTACCGGCGCAGTGCCAATGTTGCCGATTTTGAAACTCGATCCATAAATAATAATCAGGTACCTAGGTATGCAAGAGAGATGTCAGCTAATCAGTTTATTATGATGATGAGTATTTTAGAGAGATTGACTTTTTACCGACTGGAATAAAATAAGGAATAATAGCAGTAGAAGCCTATTAAAATTAAAGAAAAAAACTTAGCCTTTAGAAGATAATCCCTTATCTATGGAATAGAATATAATGGTTTCGCAAGTTTTTTCCATCCCAAAGTGAAATAAATCTAATATCTACTATTATCTACCCAATTTGAAGTGAGCTTTATACTACTATCATTTTAGTATCAAAACAAAAAGACACGTATCAAAATTCAAATGACTCATTAAGGATAGGTGTACCGTGTACCGACAGGTAATAGGTGATCCGGCCGCGGAGTAGAGCATGTTCACCTACCTACTGCCCCGCTAGTGCTTGTGATCCGGGCGCGGAGTAGAGCATGTTCACCTACCTACTGCCCCGCTAGTGCTTGTGATCCGGCCGCGGAGTAGAGCATGTTCACCTACCTACTGCCCCGCTAGTGCTTGTGATCCGGGCGCGGAGTAGAGCATGTTCACCTACCTACTGCCCTGCTAGTGCTTGTGATCCGGGCGCGGAGTAGAGCATGTTCACCTACCTACTGCCACGCTAGTGCTTGTGATCCGGGCGCGGAGTAGAGCATGTTCACCTACCTACTGCCCCGCTAGTGCTTGTGATCCGGCCGCGGAGTAGAGCATGTTCACCTACGAGTACCTACTGCCCCGCTAGTGCTTGTGATCCGGCCGCGGAGTAGAGCATGTTCACCTACGAGTACCTACTGCCCCGCTAGTGCTTGTGATCCGGCCGCGGAGTAGAGCATGTTCACCTACGAGTACCTACTGCCCCGCTAGTGCTTGTGATCCGGGCGCGGAGTAGAACATGTTCACCTACCTACTGCCCCGCTAGTGCTTGTGATCCGGCCGCGGAGTAGAGCATGTTCACCTACGAGTACCTACTGCCCCGCTAGTGCTTGTGATCCGGGCGCGGAGTAGAGCATGTTCACCTACGAGTACCTACTGCCCCGCTAGTGCTTGTGATCCGGCCGCGGAGTAGAGCATGTTCACCTACGAGTACCTACTGCCCCGCTAGTGCTTGTGATCCGGGCGCGGAGTAGAGCATGTTCACCTACCTACTGCCCCGCTAGTGCTTGTGATCCGGGCGCGGAGTAGAGCATGTTCACCTACCTACTGCCCCGCTAGTGCTTGTGATCCGGGCGCGGAGTAGAGCATGTTCACCTACCTACTGCCCCGCTAGTGCTTGTGATCCGGGCGCGGAGTAGAGCATGTTCACCTACCTACTGCCCCGCTAGTGCTTGTGATCCGGGCGCGGAGTAGAGCATGTTCACCTACCTACTGCCCCGCTAGTGCTTGTGATCCGGGCGCGGAGTAGAGCATGTTCACCTACCTACGAGTACTGCCCCGCTAGTGCTTGTGATCCGGCCGCGGAGTAGAGCATGTTCACCTACGAGTACCTACTGCCCCGCTAGTGCTTGTGATCCGGGCGCGGAGTAGAGCATGTTCACCTACGAGTACCTACTGCCCCGCTAGTGCTTGTGATCCGGCCGCGGAGTAGAGCATGTTCACCTACGAGTACCTACTGCCCCGCTAGTGCTTGTGATCCGGGCGCGGAGTAGAGCATGTTCACCTACCTACTGCCCCGCTAGTGCTTGTGATCCGGGCGCGGAGTAGAGCATGTTCACCTACCTACTGCCCCGCTAGTGCTTGTGATCCGGGCGCGGAGTAGAGCATGTTCACCTACCTACTGCCCCGCTAGTGCTTGTGATCCGGGCGCGGAGTAGAGCATGTTCACCTACCTACTGCCCCGCTAGTGCTTGTGATCCGGGCGCGGAGTAGAGCATGTTCACCTACCTACTGCCCCGCTAGTGCTTGTGATCCGGGCGCGGAGTAGAGCATGTTCACCTACCTACTGCCCCGCTAGTGCTTGTGATCCGGGCGCGGAGTAGAGCATGTTCACCTACCTACGAGTACTGCCCCGCTAGTGCTTGTCCTGTGAACTGTGAAGGCACAAATGTGTTATAGGACTGTCTGTAACTGTCACAATGTTTAATCCAATTTCAATGTTTATAATAAATAGATAATATTACAAACCCTCATGCATAGATGCCTTGGCATTGCTGCTATTTTTGTATTAAGTAGGCTTTAGATGTATTTGGGAAAACTGATTCAGAGACAATTGAAAATAATGAACATGTTTCACATATTGATGAAGATATTGAAGAAACATCACTCGCAGAAGGTAATGATGATTCATTGCTACTACAACAAGCTTATCCAGATGTTTCATCTTCATCAGACTTAGAAAGTGATTGCCTACTGCCCGTACATGAACGATGCGCAACGCACACTTTGCATTTGGTTGCCAGTACAGATTTTAAACAAACAAGGTTAAAAAATACTATTTATAGCAAACTGCATGATGCGGCTTTAGCAAAGTGCCAAGCACTCTGGAATTTATGTTCCAGATCAACAAAAGCATGTGAAACATATTTAGAGACGACAGGAAAGTCAGCAACTTCTCCATGCGCAACTCGATGGATGTCTTATTACAATTCCATACAAGATCTTTTAGCCGTACAGAATAGTCTTAGCGAAACCACCATGAACATGTTAAAATTACCTCCGTTGAAGGAAAATGATATTCACTTCTAAAGTGAATATGTAGACTGTTTAAAGTGAATATGTAGACTGTTCAAAGTGAATGTATATAGACTGTTCAAAGTGAATATATAGACTGTTCAAAGTGAATATGTAGACTGTTCAAAGTGAATATGTAGACTGTTCAAAGTGAATATGTAGACTGTTCAAAGTGAATATGTAGACTGTTCAAAGTGAATATGTAGACTGTTGACTGACAAAGCCTGCAAGGGGAAAAAGACACTTATTATGGTTCTCTGTTACCCGATCTAGTAAGAATTCAACATATATGATCTTAGAACGGAAAATCTAAAATACTGCGGCTCTCTGCTAGATGTGTTTGAAGAAAACTTAAATAGACGTTTTAAAAAGTTTTTGCACTTAAGTAGAGCCTAAAGCAAATGATGCAATATTGGCCGCACATCCGTTCTATAAAATGAGATGGGTACCAAAAGCGCGGAAAGAATATGTAAAAGAACTTATCCTGACTGAAACACGAAAAATTAATCGAACTGAAAAACAAGAATCGGAGGCTTTAGACAATATTGTAAACATGTAATAATATTCATCTTTTGACTTTTTTTATATCACCTTATAAAAAACGTCAAAAGATTAATATTATTACATGTTTTTAGAGGATTCTGATTCCTGTGTTGCAAGTGCCGAAAACACAGGATCTACTGGCAGCACCGCTGACTTAGACACATTGCAATACTTAAATAATAAAGATACCAACATTTATTTATTTATTTTTCCCACCATACAGGTTTGTCACCTAATGCGATAATGTAGACAACTTACAAACTACAGTTGCACCATTACAAACTAATAATTCCAGATCATATTTACTGCTACTACAAACACCATATATGTCTATGTCCTAGTAACATAAAGAGCTTAAATACTTATATTATAAAAAAAAATATTTTTCAAATATAACACCTGTTTGCCAAGTTCTGCCCCTGTGGAGCGACTCTTCTCATTAGGGGGCATGATCAAGAGGCCTCATCGAAGAAAAATGAGTGATCAACTGTTTGAAGAACTGGTTTTACTTAAGTCTCAATTAAAACCGTAAAAATATAATATTATGTTCTGTTTAGTTTAGTTTATGATCAATTGATCATGTACGAGTCGCAATAAATACTTTTTCTTTCTTTCTTTCACGTTTGCGCGATCAACGCGATTTACATGTAAAAAAATAAACTTTCATTTAAAAAAAAAATGTTTTTATACAAAAGTATCTTATCTATAAAAAGTATTCAAAAGATACGTATTTTATATCTAGTATTTCAGATACCATTCCAGAAAGTTATTTGCATCTGGTATCTGAAATACTTAATTTAAAAGTATTTTGTATTTCAGATACTTTATTTAAGGTATCTTGTACATCACTGCCGCCGACGAACAGCAAGCCATTCGTACTAAGTCAAGGTGTCGTCCTAAGTGCACGTAACATACACCCTAAAATAGTTTTGGTAACGCTGACTGTACTAAACAGCTTCAATAAAAATGTATGTAAACCGCGTTTCTGATGTTCAATATTCATTATTTAAGTCGTTATGTCGCTAACATAACTTCGCTTACACCTGAAGGATGCACCAGACCTCTCACAATGCTGGGGCTGCTGGAGTGCTGCTGCCGCTGCTGCTGCTGGTTTGTTTTTATGTTCTTTTTTGCGTCATGTTTACCACAAATAAATGTATTTTCATTCTTTCTTTTTCTTTCTAACTCGACTGGAGTCAGCGTGATACAGCAAAAACAATTGGTGTGTCGCTGTCAGACTGTACACAGACAACTGATTTGTAAGTGCAGTTCACAGGAACTAGGTACACTTACAAATCAGTTCTTAAAATTACGAGAATTGCCCCTCAGTAAAAGATTTATACTTATAAGTAGAACTATCGCCACCTGCACGTAGCTAGCTAGGTACTGTATGTTAACTTAAGAAGATATGTATTTTATCATGCGATGGACAGACAACTAGATTGCCCCAACTTATGTGTACGTATGAGGAGCGCGTGAAGCGTGCACGGCGTGTCGTGCGGTCTCAGAAGGGGCGCGTGACGTTGCTCGGTATTTGTCAATAAGCGGCCACATCTCGCCCCCAACCCTCCTCCCCCCCCCCTCGTGCGGAATGCGCCGAGCGGAGGGGCCGCCTCCCCCACAGCGCTGTGGGCGACATCCCCGGGTCCCCACGATAGCAGCTCGCTTGCCTATCAACTACCTATCAGTACCCGAGTGGAAGTATTACACATCAAGCTTTAGTACCTACGAGACTATCACTGAGGTATAAGCGGTGGGGACGATGCTCTACAAAGATGTTTTTCTGAAACTCGGTATATTTAAAGTCAGATACGAACATCGTGTTAACTGTCAGAGACGAGACGTGCACCGCCCCGCCCCCGCCCGCCCCCGCCAGCACGCACAAGTAGTTAACTGAACTGCAGTGGGCAGCTCAGCGGCTACCTCTGCCAGGTGCCTCTGCTGCGCTCAACTATTAAGTACCGTAACTCGGTGGCTAACATTAGGTAACTGTACTTCTTTCCCAAATATCAAAACGAATGTACATCTACTTAAATACCTATTCTATAAGGTAAGATGAACTTGGTTTTTGTATTTATCTTCAGAAGTCACCATAATGTCAAAGTCAATTATTTATTTAACCATTTATGTACACACACATATATAAACAGACATTAAAAATCAGAACAGAAAAAATAGGTACAGAGGTGAAAATAATGTAGGTACTTATACATTATTTTTTTCTTTCGTAGCGGTTGCTACGAGAGTGCTACGACGCTGTAGAGCTGCTGAAAATGTATTTAATAAATAATAATAAATAAATATCCCTGGACATTTCACACAGCGCCATCTAGTCCCAAGCTAAGCAACCTAATGCTTGTGTTATGGTAACAAGATGGCTGATAAACTACTTATATACATTTTTTTTTTTTGTAAATACATACATATTATAGATAGAAAAACACCCAGACTCGGAACAAATACATGTAGGTCATACAAATATTTGTTCCGTGCGGGAATCGAACCCGCGACACACAGCGCAGCAGTCAATCGCTTAACCACTGCGCCAACCGTGTCGTCAAAATTTGTACGCCAGACACGGCAGAATATTATGAACTTTTAAAAGTTTACATACTTTTAAAAGTTCTCGACTGTTTTTCGGCTCCATCATCAGATCGACTCCAGACCTTCAATAAGTTGTAGTGCTTTAAAATGCTTAATGAAAAAATTAACAAACGCACTAGTCACCCCTACGATTTTCGAATGTTCCCCTCGATTTATCTGGGATTCCGTCATCAGATCCTGGTTCTCCTTTCCAACAAAATAAGAATAATCAAAATCGGTTCATAAACGTCGTAGTTATCCGCGAACACACATAAAAAAAAATATATACGGTCGAATTGAGAAACCTCCTCCTTTTTTGAAGTCGGTTAAAAAAAAGGTTAAATCGGTAACTAAGTATCTGCTATATAAGTAAGTATTCGTTCTCTATTCAGCCCCGTGAAGTAATGGACTGATTCGCCTGTTGCCATACACCAGCATACTGTACGGTGTAAGCCCATAAGAGTGTAGGACGGAACGGCGAAACTTGGGACAGCGTAACAAAATGTAAAAAAAATAAACGACAAAAAAAAAGAAGAAGTTGGGAACCGAACATAAACAACAGAACGGCAATTCTCGTAATGTAAAACGTTCACAATCTATAATAGTCGCAGTCTCATCTTGGCGACAAACAAATGTCAAAAACTTGTCAAAATGTAGGGAAATTAGAGGTATTTTTGACAGATTGAGACTGAGATCAGACTGTGAGTGATCTTAAAACTATGAGAATTACCCCTCTGGTCAGCGCTGCAGTCGTCGCATCGCCACGCTACTGACATTGTTTAAAGTTCACTAGAGTAGCCGTTCTAATACGAGTATAAGTCATGATTATGACTGCTTAGCTCCATAAAAGCATAGCGTGATCATAATCATTTAACAGCTTAAATCCGTAACTATCAGCAATATTATAATCTTCTAGCTCGTCTTTTTAGGGTTCCGTAGCCAAATGGCAAAAAACGGAATCCTTATGCATTCGTCATATCTGTCTGTCTGTCCATCCGTATGTCACAGCCACTTTTAACTATAATGTTGAAACTTGGTAAGTAGATTTATTCTGTGACCCGCATTAAGATTTTCACACAAAAATAGAAAAAAAAAACAATAAATTTTGGGGGATCCCCATACTTAGAACAAATTTTTTTTTTCATCAAACCTATACGTGTGGAGTATTTATGGACAGGTCTTCAAAAATGATATTGAGGTTTCTAATATATTTTTTCTCTAAACTGAATAGTTTGCGCGAGAGACACTTCCAAAGTGGTAAAACGTGGACCCCCCCCCCCCCCCTATAACTTCTAAAATAAGAGAATGATAAACTAAAAAAAATATATGATGTACATTATCATGTAAACTTCCACCGAAAATTGGTTTGAACAAGATCTAGTAATTATTTTTTTTTAATAGGTACGTCATAAATCGTAAACCGTAATTTACCTTTCATTCAATCAACTCAACGGAACCCTTCGCTTCGCTTTTCTATAATTTGCGTTAAACTATAAAAGAATGCACTATTTACTTTTGATTTCGCTACTATGCATGCACGATGTCATTACATGTAGATATAAGTAGAATAGAAAAGTCTCAATGACTAAATTAGATAGGTAGTAGGAAGTAACAAGCACCCACCTTCTGTACGAAAGCGATTTCTGTTGACTAAAACAAAATCCACATTATGTGAATCAAAAGGGCTTCCCCTAACCTTCAAGCAAAACATTATCAGTCAAGTCAAAAGGACGGATGCGATCATGAAGACAAAAGGGAGCGATGCATACCTCGTGAGGGGCGGCGCGGGAGAGGCGGCGGCCGAGGAGGGCGGCTCGATCGCGACTCAAGAATTTAATTTGGTCGCGGAGAGGGGTGCGGGCTCCGCGCAATGCGCAAATTAATTTTAATCGTCGTCATTAGGGAGAGCGCACCCCCCCCCCCTTCCCCCCGGGCATTACGGACACTAGAGGCCCTTTCAACTCGCCGCCACTGTCCGCCGTTTTTACCGCATCAACCGTCGTTTATAATCGTTTCTTATCCGACGCGGCAATTATGCCTATCCTTAGAGGCGAATCTAAATTCCGGCTCGGACGATTCCGAATCACGCGAGGGTTTTTCTAACTTTCGAGCCACTGCGACCCGTCTGCGTCTGCGCCGATGGCACCGCGTATAGCTACGTATTAGTATTTGCGTTCGAGGTCTTGTGAGCTCTTCCTGCCGCGCCCAGCACTGTTCCACTGCGCCTGACTCAGTGGCTCCCCGAGTGCGGCTCACAGCTTCATACACAGAGTAGGAATGCTTTGTTTTGTCATTCGGATAACGCGCTTAAATCATCATAATTAAAATATCTGCGCCAGACGCGACTGGAATCTCTTTGAAAATTAAAATACATGCGACCGCGAGGCGCGCCCGCTTACAAGACCGTTAGGAAAACATTTTATCATTAAAGTATGTACGGTTATTTATCGCAGCGTTTGATCGTTTACTCTGCGACTGAATTATAGAAATGCCTTTGATATCCCCCCACATTAGCGTCGCCGCTACCGGGATGCCTCGCATGCCGGCGAGCGCCCTGCACGCGCCCCGGGCGGGACATACGTACCGCCGCCCGTCCGTGGACATCATCCGGTAGCAGTAGTCATACCATCCTTACCAGGCTTGGCTCGGTGGAACACGAATTGACTCAAGCCAACATTCCTTATGAAAATATCTTTGTACGAGAAGTTAAAATCAGTTCAGTCTAGAACACCCTAGCGGGTGTGGTGTTCTGGTATCTGTGTGGTACGTACCGGGCACGGCGGGATAGGAGTAGGGCGAGCAGGCGGCAGGATCGAGGTGGTGCGAGGCGTGGTGCTGCGCCGGCCAGTCCACGGGCTTGTACTGGTGGTGCAGGCCGCCGCGGCCCAGCAGCAGGCCGCCGTAGCCGGCCGCGGCCGCCATGTTGTGGTGCGCGGCCGCCGCGTGGTACTCGGCCGCGTGCCGGTGCGCCGCGTGCCCGTACCTGCGACACGCACTCCGCCATTACACACGGTGCACTCTCCAACGCCGCGTTAAACTGTACTCTCAATTACTCACATAGGGTGCGGTAGGCCGCACGTTAGTGGCAACAGCTACGCTAGAGCAGCTCAAGGTCAAAGTGTTACCACAGACATGAGGTCGACTGTACTCAAGTGGTGAAGTTGCGATGATTTTAAATTAGACCAATTAAAACTATAATCTGTCAGTAGTTACGGTCCTATTGCGGAACACACCCGGAATTACATACTAGGTATGCCTTTAATTTCAAAAATAAATATTATTACCTATAATATTAAATTGTTGAAATTAAAGGCTAAAAGTATATGTATTGCTTTATTTTTGTTGTGTTGTCTATTCTTTTTTATTTTTTATTTGAAGCATTGCGTTTTGTTGTTGTTGTCATTCCGAGTGTGTCAGGCATCATCAGGCACCACGAGCCTGCAGAGCGCAGGGCCCGGCGCACTCACCCCGTGTAGTGCTGGTGCCAGGGGTCGTAGTCGTAGATGTCGACACCGGCGCAGGCGCCGCCCGGCGGCACGCCCGCCACGCCGGCCGCCGCCGCCGCGTTGAAGAACGACGCCGGCAGGTTGCGCGACACCATCGGCACGCTCTCTGCACACAAAGCACGCACTTAGATACGAGCACCATGACTGTCACGTCTATGCGTAACAGCTACTAACTACTATTATGTTTTTGCGTCAAAATAGGCCTATTTATAAAGTTTCTTCACTGAATCATGATTATTGTATACTCATTACGTACACCAGCTCTATTTGCACCATTGTCAAACCTTATTTTATTAAAGTTCGCAAAGGTACCTACAACTTTCACAATGGAGGCGGACGCTCACTAGTGAGCTAGAGCTAGCTGAGCTGCGTGTAGCGACGCGCAGGCGAGTGGGTGCGCGCTCGCAGCGCTCTCGTAGGCCTACATCTGCGGAGTGTACGGCGCGGGCAGACGCACCGCACATTCATGACGATAACGATGGAACATAGCTGGCGTAGGAGTCACTGCCATAGATATAGGATGGTCACTGCTATTCATTCTGCTGCTCCTTGGTTCACAGCTGAGATTATACCTTCACATTCCGTCTCTATTGTGCCTTCTCACTCCGTCTCTACTGTACCTTCATACTCTGTCTCTATTGTACCTTCACACTCCGTCTCTATTGTACGGACGCCAGCAGGTCAACCTACCCGAAACTGTCAGATTTTCCCAATCAACCTTGAACCTAACGCTTTAGCAATAAAGTCGAAAATCTATTAAAGAAATCTGACAGATTGTAGTAGCTTGATGTGCTGGCGTCTGTACATTCACGTATGTATGTAATTAATAAAATAATTCTCTATCACAAAACCGGCGTCGACCTAGTCTTATTAATGGGGGCGAAGCCGGGGGCAGAAGCTAGTAGATAATATTACCGTGGCACTAGTGCGCAAGTGTTTACTGCACGGCTCTCGTCATAATTATGTATAAGTATGACAAAATACGTTTAATAAGTTGAAAAGAATTGCCGCTAAGCATCGTTATTTAAAAAAAAGGCTTCGAAGCTTTTTATTTTTGTAATTTTGTATGCCTAGCCTACTGGTAAAATATGGCTGAACCTATTTCTAGGGAAATAGATTCAGCCATATTTTAGGTATCTAGTGTATCTATCCATTTGCAAAATAAAAATGTCTTTATACATTAAACAATCCATGTTGCCGAGAAGTAGGCAGTAGGTACAATTCGCGCCGGCCGCCGACCGGAGCGAGTTCCTCCTCGCCGCCTCCTAGCCCTAACCACGTAACCTAGCCGCATATGCTCGGTTCCTATAAATAAAAACGAGTCGTTTTGCTTACCAATGGTAGCTTTTTTTATTGCCAAACTAGGCATATAAGTAAACAGATTCATAAGCTGATCACCTGTGATCTTATGGGCGGGTCTACTATGCGAAACTATAAACACTTTGCTGCGTTATTGGTAAAGATACCTTCAAGGGTCATCGTTTTATTTTAACCAATAATAACGCTCCGTAAATTATAGGAATTGGCCATTGGCCGCTTAGCGCCACAGGAGCTACAGTAGCCACCACAGAAATGTATCTATGGTTGCCATGCTAGCTGTCTCCACCACAATATCAAATAACACATTTAAAAACTTATTTAAGTAAAAGTATCCGTAAGCTTTGCGTTGCGCGTTAGTTTGTCAATTATTGTTGCATAATGAATGTTGCACGTGTGACATGTCGTTCATGCGGTATGTATAGACAGAGTTTATGTAGTACTTAAGTAGGTGGTTTAGAATGATGTCCTCGTGAACAATGTGAACCGATCGACGAACACTGTTCGGAAGTAGCAATTGGGCGATTGTGGCGTATGATGTCGAGCGGCATTAGCTTAAAAGTGGTCGCGCGTGGTTTTTGCTCGCGCGCGCGGTATGCGCGGCGCGTCGAGCGCGGCGCGCTGCACAAAGCCGGCAGGCCGCGCGCGCTGCCCGCGAGCCCGCGACTATGCCAACGTTGTGCGTTTTTGTCGCGCGGTTCCTTTCGGCCATCTTTTAAGTAATGGCCTGAGTTTTTCCGATCTAATCTCGGCCGCGTAACTATGTCCCGACTCTCGTCCCTCGGTCTCGTCTCGCGTCGAATCGACGATTCGCAACATTTTTTGGTCCGTAGCTGCCCTCGACCGTCGAAACCGGTTTCCTGTTGCGTCACTATCGCGAACGTCATTGGTGTCATCATCGCTGTGCAGCTGTGCCTACATAACACACGCACGTACGTGTTTAATGAACTTGGCTGATGTTGGTGTACTTATGTCTAAAAAATAATCTTTACTTGAACGTACCTACTCCTGTATTATTCAAGGACTTACAATAATTCATCTCAGTTAGATAAACTCCAGGTGTTATAACTCTTTTAAAGAAACTCCTCGATGTACCTCTCCAGTAGGTACATAATGGGTTCTCAAATGAAGTGCACCGAGCACGACCGGGGGTAAGTAAAGAGGTGGAGCGACGTAATGAGATGAGGATGGCGGCGAAGCGGCCGAGGGGCGAGGGGCGAGGGGCGGCGGGACGGGCTCTAGTTTGTAATTAAACGGCGGGTTTAATTAAGGCGGGTCTGAGAACCACTTCAGTGATTTATCTAGTTAGTGGCGGAGGGCGCCGCGGTCGCCGGCCACATTGCTCCGGCGAGCAATACAATCGCTGCGCTCTTCCTCGAACCGCTGGCGGAGTGTTTTTGCACAAAGTTCTCGGTAGTCAGACACAGTGTGGGACCCACGGCCGCGAGCGTGTGCCTCGCTCGCACAGCCGCGTCGTTACACGTTACCTACTTACGTTACACTATTACGAATTAATCGTTTCCGTTCGCTATATAAGATGTGCATTGCTTACTTTGCTTACCTTCAACTGTTTCAGGTATTTTACAAACAAATGACTTATCAAATTGATGTTTTTTGGTTACTTATAAACAAATTCGCGATAGAGTGGATGAGTGCAATGTGTAGTTTTCAATGAGAGTCAAGAAAAGCTCAGGCTTTTTTCTTTTCAGAATTATGACGAACTTCCTCCCGTATGTTAGCCTACAAACATCAAGGCAGTACTGCAGAGGCTTGTCTGCCGAAGACGACCTCATATGATGCAGGCCGGCTATATTTTAGCGCGGGTTACATTCGAACGTTCAAGCTAGTGTCAATTATTTTATATTAGGATTTTTGTTTAGAACAGTCAGTTGTAATTTAGACGGAAATATGTAAAGACGTTCTTACAATATAATCTTAAGGAGTCGTACTGTTGTTTGATTCCTCCCGTAACCTCAGAGGGCTCTTCTAGTCCTCTATATGTGGTGGAGGCGCCCAAGATCATATTTCGGAATTTGTTTACAAGTTTAAAGTCACAAAATTATAGTATAGGTTTTCTTTCAGCACACGGTGAACCAAAAAGCGTTACCCGGTACCAGTATACAGGCATATTATAAGAAGCGAGACCAATCCCATAGGTACCAAGCCGCGTGTAATCGACGCCGGAGTTACAGAATGTCTAACGCCGTACATTACGGTACATTTTTCAGGCGCTGCCTGGTGCAAATTGTTTCGACGAATTTCTCGTCCAAAAGTTGCAGCCATAAATCAATGGCCCGAAAGTAGCCTAGCGCTCATATTAGGAGCATATTAGGAGCTTGGGAGGTCCCGCACTCTCATACTTTAAAGTTATACTCAAAACAAAATAAGGGCCACTTGTACATTTTAAACTAACTGAATGTTGCCCTACGTTATGATAACTCATTTCTATGAGTTGTGTTATGATCTGAAGTGGTTGAGGAAAGATAACAGTGAAGTATGGGCAATATTGTGGTCGAGGGTACGATTTGACTGATATTTTAGCCCGTCCCTTTTCAAAAGGGTAGTTTCGTTTAATTTTTGTGTTTTATTTCAATCAGTTTAACTTCAGTTCGCTGTGTGTTACGGTTGTTTTTTGAAGTTAAGCGTGCAAACCGATCATTTAACTGTACAATGCCAAGAATTCGACACCATATGGACAAAGCTACTGCTACTAGAGCCGTAGCAATGATTGAGGGTCAATCGCAAAGTTCCGTGTCTCTGCAGTTAGGATATTCACGAAGGGCTGTTCAAAACTTGTGGAACCGGTACCAGGAGACCGGTAGTATGTCTCGGCGTCGTGGCTCGGGAAGAGTACGTGCTACTACTGCCAGCGAGGATCGGTGCATTCGACTTTGTGCAAGACGTGAACGAGCTGTTACAGCGCGCACTCTGCAAAATCGTCTACGCCGGACTACAGGTACAACTGTCAGTGACCAAACTATACGCAATCGCTTGCACGAAGACCTGCAACGTTCAAGAAGGCGAGTAATCCAAACTAAACTGAACGGCAGCCAGCGTGCAAACCGTTTAAGATTTGCGCGTCGATATCTGGAATGGGGGATGGAGGAATGGCGTAACGTGCTCTTCACGGATGAGTGCAAGGTGAAGTTTTCTAGTGGCGATCGACGTGTCAGAGTGTGGAGAAGAAGCGGTGAACGATTTTCTGATCCTTGCATACACGACCGTGACAGATTTGGTGGTCCAAATGTCATGGTCTGGGGCGGAATCAGCTTACAAGAGAAAACTGGGCTTGTTTTTTTGAACGAGGGTACAGTAACAGCACAAAGTTACATCGAACATGTTGTCAGGCCCCATATTACACATCATCAGGCGGGAGGAGACGCCCGGGTGTCACCACTGTCAGGATCGCCCAGAGGACACGGTGGAGCATACGGTGGAGGTCTGCCCTGCTTGGGCAGAGCACCGCCGTGTCCTCGTAGAGGCGATTGGCAGCGGCGGCGACCTCTCGCGTCCGGCCCTGGTTCAAGCCATGGTCCGGGGTGAGAGGGAGTGGGAGGCAGTCACCTCCTTCTGCGAAGTAGTCATGCTAGCGAAGGAGGTGGCGGGGTGGGCGAGGGAACGCACATTGCGCACCTCACGCCTCAGCCGCCGCGGGAGACGCTCCGGGCGTCGGGAGCCGCGTGACGACTCCCGGCCACCGTAGGCGCGGGCCTGCGGGCGGAGAGTAATGGGTAGCTCTCCGTCCGATCAGGACTAGGCCCGTGCCGGACGGCGTGTACGTGTTCCACGCGCGCCTCAAAGAGATGTCAGCAAAAGCGACGGGGCCCCATAGGGCCGAAGCCTGCCAGGGTAGCGGGAACATCCGAAAGGGTTTACCGCTGCCCTGGAACATAAAGGGCTAAGGAAGGAACACGGGTGGGTTTTAGTCAGTAAGAGTCTGACACTCCCTTCTGCTCCACCCAGAGCGGGATGAGTCATTTAATGATTTCCCATCCTCAAAAAAAAAAAAAGGCCCCATATTATATCGTTTTCACAACGAGCAGACGACGGTTTCATCCTAATGCAGGATAATGCACGAGCACACACAGCCCGAGCGACCATGTCTGTCTTAGAGGAAGCCAATATTCAGGTTTTGCCATGGCCTGCCAACAGCCCCGACCTAACTCCGATCGAACACCTTTGGGACCAGCTGAAACGGCGAGTCAGAGCAGCTCAAGAGGATGTATGTACACACCCAGCGCCAGTTGATTGACCTCCTGAAAAGGTGTTGGGAGGAGATTCCTGACGAGAACATCAGACACCTTATTGAGAGCATGCCTTCGAGGCTTCGAGAGTGTGTTTTAAAAAGGGGAGGACATACTCGTAGCCCCATAAAAAGCAACTTTACATTTTGTGATTTTGAGACTGAACATTAACTTTAAAGTTTACGTTTAAATACCCATAAATATGGCGAAACCTAAAAATTATGATTATGTCGTTAATTTTTTATTTAATCTTATTAAAATTATTTATTTGATGAAAAAATAGTTGTTTGATTTAATTTAAACACCCCCAGCATCGTAAGCTTGTCAAGAATTAAATTACGCAGAAAAATAAGTGGTGGCCCTTATTTTGTTTTGAGTAGTCTAAACAAAGAAAACCTGGATTTTAAATCCATTTGTGACCTTATCAGAGCAAAATTTCCGACCAGTGTCGATTATGTAGAAAGATTCTTTAACGCGAGACAAGGAGCCAATGAAGATGTATTGTCATACTTTTATACTTTGGCAGAGCTGGCTTTAAAAGCTACAGACGAGAAAATTTTTATTACATATTTTAAAGGGGGTGACATCAGATTATAAATTAAAATTAGGGACCAAATTATATACCCCGAAAGCGGAGCTACGTGCTACCCTAGAACAAATTAAAGAAATGTTCGAAGAAACTCGACCTGAAGGCATTAAACTACCAATAACAACCCCGAAAGGAATTTTATCCAAAGTGAGGATTGAGCATCCTCTATCAATTGAAAACCAAAGGTCCCCAAGGGTTTCAAGACCCTCAAGCCCCGCGCCGTCACCTTCTTCGACAACACCTCCACGCTTAGCTGGGGAAAGTAGGGATGAAGAGTCCTACCATACCCCGAGATACAGTTTGCGTCCAAGGTATCCTTTTACAAACAGATATAATCGTTCACCCGTTGCCCCCAGCTCAAGTAACCCACAGCCGCCCAGACGC
Source organism: Apamea sordens (assembly GCA_945859715.1). Classification (NCBI taxonomy): domain Eukaryota; kingdom Metazoa; phylum Arthropoda; class Insecta; order Lepidoptera; family Noctuidae; genus Apamea; species Apamea sordens. Next base: position 130,851 of record OX243990.1, on the reverse strand, counting down.
CCAAACGACCAAGGACACAGACAATGAAGGATGACCGGGAGTTACAGGCTGTGTCCGGAGAGGAAAAACTCCCACCTAAGAGTAACGTAAAGGCTGTATTCGGTCCCTTTATTAGTGTGAGTATTGCCAACTGGGCATACACCGCATTGATAGACACTGCTAATTTCATGCATATCAGAACAGCTGTTGCCAGAACTAAAGCTCGAACTTACTTCTGATAAGATAAAACATTTTGTGAGATCGATTTCCGGTTCGTATTTAAAAGTTGTAGGGGAGACGCAGTTCAGCTTCATGATGGACTCATGCGTGTTTGTTAACCGTTTCGTGGTTATCAAAGATGAAACTGGTACTCGGACAGGACTTTTTCTATAAATACGATGCAGTCATAGATTTTCGTAATAATTCTTTGTTGTTGAAAGGGTGCATCTGTGCAAATTTTTGCCTAATTAGAGAGTGTCACCAAAACAGCTCGACATTATTAAGTAATTCCCAAGTGGAAGAGATGTTAACTAATGGAGTGATTCGTGAATCGAAAAGCGGGTATGCATGCGTATTGGTGCAAAAACCAGATCAAACTTGGAGTTTTTGCATTGATTATCGAAAATTAAATAAAAAGGTTATAACGGATAGTAAAGTTATCCTTTGCCCATTATTGAGGATGTTATGATTTATCTATCTGGAGCGCGATTTTGCAGATTTAGATTTAAATTCGGGTTATTGGCAATATCGATTATGCGAAATTACATGGCCCTGTTTCCGGAGAGCACAAATGTACGATACGGACATTCCATCCGTCCGTATCGACTTCGGCAAAGACGGGATTCACCCGATTCAACCGAAGTCTGTGCAATTTCCAGCGAAATACAGCCATGGCACCGCTGAACCGCTGAACGCAGAATGTTGCCAATAATATTATGCTGGGCTTGCACAGTGCATACAATGCAGGGTAGTACGGTTGACCACGCCGTTGTGTATTTGGGCCCAAAGTTGTTCGCTGCTGGCCAAGCGTACGTGGCCTTAAGTAGGGTACCGTTACATCGATAGAAGGCCTCCTCATAGAAGAATTAGACTGCTCAAAATTAACTGGCACTCGCCAATGTAACAATGACGCACTTAATGAAATGAATAGACTAAGAAATATATCTAGTGAAAACTAAAAAATATAAAATAAATCAGTATAAAAAAACTTAAAAAAAAAGCTTTTATTTACGCCCTGAAAAGATAAAAATAAGATTTAAATTTCATTAAACCTATTCATTTACCAATTACTTTACAAAATTTAATTGTAAATGATAAGATTTAAAATTAATTAAATAATAAGATTAAGCCTCAGTGCTGCACGATGTAAATTTGAGTAATCTTTTCCTTTAAAATTTTTACTATCAACTTATAACGTCATTACACAATTTATATTATATAAAAGCTTCTCGCGAGATTTACCTGTGTAGACTAGTAAATTAAATAACTTGATCTGTATGATTTTAATTAAAAAAAAAAAACTAAGTTCAAACTAAGTACTTAATACGAGTGCTCAAATCTACCTGTGTAGATCAACTAGTAACTTGATCTGATTGATTTTAATTAAAAATGCTAAGTTCAAACTAAGTAATACGAGTGCTTAAATCTCGCGACAAGCTTTTATATACTACTCTAGATTATTTAAGGGAAAATTGTTTGATTGGTTGAATTCTAATAATTTCTATAGTCTTAAAGAATTTATGGAAAAGAAATTCGCATGTTAGTTTTAAGTAAAAATTTGCATGCTAAGTACAATTCTGGCAAAACATGTAAGCTCTTCATTGTAATTATTATTGAAACACCATGTATACCATGTTTTTTGGCAAATAAATACTTTTTTTTTTTTTTAAGCCAATCACGTCAATTTATTTGTATTTAGGAGGCCGCGTCGCGTCCTTTACGTCAGTTGTGGCGCGACGAGGTTTAAGCAGGACGGCGTTAGTTTATGTTGCTGCATAGTGGCACATGTAAATGTTAATTTACCCGGCACTTGTCATAGTGTCGGACTCGCAATTCGTTCGTCCTGACTTAAGCCTACTCTTGCAAGAGTTGGACCTCACACAGTATATCATTGCGGTGCAATGCGCGGTCGAGTAGGTACGGTCGCGTTTGCGCTGCACAGTACGAATAATAAATTCGCGAATTGCGCGGCTATAGCCGCTGCCCGTTTTCCGCTGAGTTCCCAAACTCTCATAGCCAACGAAATATTGGCATTCATCAAACATGCCATCGACTACATGGACGAGATCAGCATCTTACAAATCTACAAATCATCGTACAAGGAGGAAGAGATTAGCAGTGCCAAGTTGCTGCTGTTCACAACGCTCGGCAAAGTCAGCCAGATGCCATCTCGTCGAAGGGACGGTACAGAGAAGAGTCTCCAGGACATCATAACGCTGATGAAGGAGACCGATCCGGACGACGTGCCTGAATTCGTGGCGAAGGATCTGTACAAGCTGCCTTCCGTCACGTTCGACCACGTAGACGTCACCAGGCTGCTGAAGACCATTACATTCCTGAAGCAAAGCCAGGCCGAGATGCAGCATAAACTGGAGGTGTCCAACAACACCATCAGTGATCTACGGGCAGAAGTAGTACTCTTGCGCAACACAATTCCTGCAATAGGTCACCTACCGACGCTGACGCCGCAAATGTGAACACGTGTCGTGGGGCACAAAACGCCTCCATCTACAGTTTCGAGTCGGTGGGCTCGAATGCGTCACCAACTGCCGAGAATGCTTGCGTTGCAACGCGTGCCGTGGCCGTCCCTGCCTCGACACAGGTGGAGACAACGACATGTGTAGGTTCGTCGACCCCCAAACGAGCCTACTCAGCAATAATAGCCGCTAACAAGCCTGCTGAGTCGCAAAACTCGCAGGTAAAACTAGCGGGAAAACCAAAAGGGGGTAAACGGAGCCAGTCGAAACCCAACAAGGTTTTGAAAAGGCAGGGTTCAGAGAAGGACACGTGCGACAAGGTTGGTTTCATCAAGGTGGAGAAGAAGAAGCCTCCTTGTCAGAACCAGTGCGGCACCGCGCTGGCAGGACCCAACATGCTGCTGCGTCCAGAAATTCCGACGACGCAGCTGTACGTGTCCAGATTGCACCACTCCACGAAGTTTGAGGAGATCGTGGAGTACATGCGTGTGAAGACCAACTGCACTTTGAGGGTCGAGAAGTTGGAATCGCGTCACAACACGAACTTCAAGTCGTTCGTTGTGCGTGTTCCGACACATCATCTCAAGAATTTCCTCAAGGAAGAGTTCTGGCCGAAGGGTGTTGTGTACCGCCGTTTCGTGGCCGGCTACATGACACCAGTCAGCGAAACACGACGCAGACACTTCGTGTCGTATTTATAGTATTTTTAAGTTATATTAATATTATATTGTATGTGTTTATATGGGCCTTGATGCCTGAAATAAATGGATAAATAAAAAAAAAATATATATTTTATCTGGCGTTAGGTAATTATTATCATAGGGATAGGCAGGAAGGGCCTGAATGTTCGAATGTTGTGAATAAAAGTCTGGTTTAGAAGCGGGAGTATACCAATCCTTTTATTCAAGGATGGGCGTAGCTCATGTAGAGGCTTGTCTGCCGAAGACGACCTCATATGATGCAGGCCGGCTATATTTTAGCGCGGGTTACATTCGAACGTTCAAGCTAGTGTCAATTATTTTATATTAGGATTTTTGTTTAGAACAGTCAGTTGTAATTTAGACGGAAATATTTATTTATTTTATTTAAATTTAAATAAAAAATAAATAAATATGTAAAGACATGCTTACAATATTATAATCTCAAGGAGTCGTACCGTTGTTTGATTCCTCCCATTACCTCAGAGGGCTCTTCTAGTCCTCTATAGTACCTACCTAACAGCGGCACACATGGTATTCGTTTGTTGTCGATTTAAAGTAATCTTGAAGTAGAAAGAGACCCTGTGGAATTGTGGAACCAATTCTTTTTCTTCTTATCATGTTAAAACGTACAAATATATTCAGTTTTTTTTTAAATTGTTGGCCCAAAATGCAGCAACGCAGCTGACGCAGCCATTAGGTCCTCACGTGTGCAGTGACAAGATGGCAGGTGAGCCTTTATCAGTGGAGAGACGCCGCATACACGCCGTCTGTGCCGGTCTGAGCCTTCTATGAACCCCCACGAGTGAGGTTGTCGTTGATGCGGCCTACTTGGGTACGAAGTCTATTTAAGGTTTTCCAAGTAGGCCACGGTAACTTAGGTTTAAGCAGTTCTTGCCAAAGATCACATCTTCCTGTGGAGGTGTTGCTTTGGCTGGACTCACGCACCCAAGAATTTTTGCACTGGAATAAAATTGTGCATAGGGTCGCGTGGGTCTTGTAGCTTTGCTCTCTCGATGCGGCTGGCTATAGTCCTACAAACTCAAACTATTTATTTCAAACTAGCTTCTGCCCGCGGCTTCGCCCGCGTGGATGTCGGAAATTATCCCACGGGAACGTGCTAACAGGATAAAATGTATGTGCTTCCCCAGGATGCCATCTGTCTCGCGGGCCCTTTGTGGCTAATTACAATAGAAAACCAATTGTGTCTCATTAGTGGTGATTAAGAGGGTACCTATATGATATCTTTACCTAAGTACCTAACTAATTACAAAAAAAAAAACTCAATAACAGAAAATAAAATACCTACCTACCTAAATAAACCTATTTCTGATGATAACTAATCTAAACTCAATAAATAAGCAAAATCCCTAAAAACTAATATCTATACGAATGACTAATCCTACCTAACAGTATTATAAAATAACCTACGGTCACTACCTACGTACACTATCAAATATACTACCTATACTTTAAAATTAAAATCTATACCTACGACTTATAAAAATAAACCTAAATAATTCTAAAAACTAAAAGGAATAAAAATGAACTCCACTGCGGGTGACCTAAACTACGACAAACTTATTATTTGCGGTTGGTACACTAATCGGGTCTAGGGATCGAACCGCAAAATTAAGTTTGTTTTTTATTGTATATACTTTTCCGGGATAAAAAGTACCCAGTGTGGTGCCCAGGATATTAAAGAATAATTATACCAAGTTTCATCGTAATCGAACCGGTAGTTTTTGCGTGATGCCTGAACAAACAGACAGACAGACAGACAGACAGACAGACAGACCGACAGACAGACAGACAGACAAAAAAAATTTTAATCACTATTTTGGGTTCGGTGTCGGTCTAGTAACACCCCCTGCCATTTATTTTTTTGATATTTTCAATGTACAGAATTTTCACTTCTACAGATTTATTATAAGTATAGATATAGATTAGTTAACATTACTAATGGTCCTTCTGATACCTGTTTTGCACCGAAAGATGTCATTTGAAATGCACTATTGTAAGAACGGATGTTGTCCAAGAAATGTTTAGACTGTGTATGGTCACCTGTTAGCAATGATTTTAGTATCTCTGGAGGATTTTGTAAAATGCCAATATGCACTTTCCCACCTAAGCAACACATACCATTTGCTTCTTTTGGCCATTTAGAAGCTTCACAAAAAGAACAATTTACAACCATACCTCGAAGGGCAGCTATGTGGCGTAATCAATCATTGGAGTATACGTAAATGCACTCTTTTCCTTATCAACCCAGGGAAGATGCCTTAGGACAATTTCTTGAGACTCATCAAATTCTTCAGATGATACCGACATTCTGTTGAGAGAATGTCGAAGTCGATCAGAATTTAAGCGTTCGTTGCGCTGTTCTTCTGTCTCCTCATGCGGCTACTTCAGCGATTCTCTCTCTCTCACTTTCTAATAGATTCTGAAGATTTTGTTGCGTGCATGTTCGGGACAATGTATGGTGATCTCGATCAGCGGTCAGTCGCGCATCACGTTCTTCACTGGTTTCTAGAGACCTATAAGTGGATGTGTAGATACGCTGGGAACTCAAGCGTGATTCGCTTTCCGTGAATGTTTCCGACTCGCGAGACAATGCATGACGATCACGATCAGCCGTAAGTCGCGCATCACGTTCTTCACTGGTCTCCAGAGATCTAAAAATCAACGTGCGAATGCGCTGAGAACTCAAGCGTGATGCTTTTTCTGTGAACGTTTCTGATTCGAGAGACAATGCATGGCGATCACGATCAGCGGCCAGTCGCACTTCACGTTCGTCACTGGTCTCTAAAGACCTAGAAGTCGACGTGAGAATACGCTGAGAACTCCAGCGTGATTCTCTTTCCGTTAACGTTTCCGACTCGCGAGACAATGTATGACGCTCACGATCAGCGTTAAGTGGTGCTTCACGATCCGAAGAAGTTTTCGCGGAGCGAGATACAGCCTGATGTTGTCGAACAGCATCAAGTCTTGCCTGGCGTTCTTCATTCAATTCCTGGGATCTAATGATCTTCAATCTTTTAGCTCCTTTCGAACATTGCGAAAGATTTGACCTCTTTCGTGGCATGGTTATGGTTATGGTTATTAATGTACTTTAATAACTTTGCAATTAAGATCTAAGTGACTGCTCCCCTGTGTTACCGGGTAGGCTACCGTGTCACGAAGATAAATGGAAAAGGAAATTAAACACTCAAATAACATAAGCCCGACGGCATATCTATAATATATATAATTATACATAAATGGGAGATTTAGCCAGTGAAGCCAAGTTTTCAATGATTTACTATCGTCATCGAAAAGAAGGCCCAAACTGTTACCGCCTTCACCGCGTGGAGGTACTCCCAGCTTATGTTAATATATTAGTATAAAGTGATTTCCACATCAAATGTTCCTGATCCTTGATTTTTATTATCTCGGCGGAAAATACTCATCAGACCAAACTAATTTTGTTAAAATGTTATGTCTGTATATGCCATAGTTTAGCTGTGCTCTCCGAGTTCCACATCAGATGTTTCAATCTTCGAATTTTATTCTCCCAGCAGAAAATACTCATCAGACTGAACAACTTTTGCAAAGATGTCATTCCTATATATGTTATGGTTTAGCTGTGCTCTTAGAGTTCCACATCAGATGTTCCGATCTTCGAGTTTTATTCTCGCAGCAGAAAATGCTCATCAGAATGAATAACTTTTGCAAAGATGTCAAACCTATATATATTATAGTTTTGCTGTGCTCTAAGAGTTCCACATCAGGTGTTCCGGATCTTCAATTTTATTCTCTCAGCAGAAAATGCTCATCAGACACAACATTTTTTTCTATGGCGTCATTTTTCTAACTCTTATAGTTAAGCTGGTCTGTTGCGGTTCTGCATCAGGTGTTCCATTTTCCAAAATCAATTATAGCTTATATGTTGCCCAGGTTTAGTAGCAAGATAACAAAAAAAGTTTCATTCAAATCCGTTCAGTAGTTCCGGAGATTAGCATGTACAACCAAACAAACAGACAAACAGATAAACAGACAAACAGACAAACAGACAGACTTTTTTTTATTAGATTCGTGTTCTATTATTATTTTTTTTTTTTTGGATGGGAAATCATCAAATGACCCCTCCCGCTCTGGGTGGAGCAGAAGGGAGTGTCAGACTTTTACTGACTAAAACCCACCCGTGTTCCTTCCTTAGCCCTTTATGTTCCAGGGCAGCGGTAAACCCTTTCGGATGGTCCCGCTACCCTGGCAGGCTTCGGCCCTATGGGGCCCCGTCTCTTTTGCTGACATCTCTTTGAGGCGCGCGTGGAACACGTACACGCCGTCCGGCACGGGCCTAGTCCTGATCGGACGGAGAGCTACCCATTACTCTCCGCCCGCAGGCCCGCGCCTACGGTGGCCGGGAGTCGTCACGCGGCTCCCGACGCCCGGAGCGTCTCCCGCGGCGGCTGAGGCGTGAGGTGCGCAAAGTGCGTTCCCTCGCCCACCCCGCCACCTCCTTCGCTAGCATGACTGCTTCGCAGAAGGAGGTGACTGCCTCCCACTCCCTCTCGCCCCGGACCATGGCTTGAACCAGGGCCGGACGCGAGAGGTCGCCGCCGCTGCCAATCGCCTCTACGAGGACACGGCGGTGCTCTGCCCAAGCAGGGCAGACCTCCACTGTATGCTCCACCGTGTCCTCTGGGCGATCCTGACAGTGGTGACACCCGGGCGTCTCCTCCCGCCTGATGATGTGCAGGAACCTCCCGAAACATCCATGTCCGGAGAGGACCTGCGTCAGGCGGTAGGTGAGAACGCCGTGACGTCTCTCTAGCCACTCCTCAAAGAGGGGTCTTACCGCCGCTATCGTGGCGTGCCCTGCGCTGGGTTGCGATAGTCGCTCCTTCCATGCCACCATGAGATCGCGCCGTCCGCTCCGCCGCGGTTTGCCGCGGATGCGGAGTTTCCCCCCGGCGTAGTGCCTCCGCGCGCCAATCGTATAGGCGCGCGAGGACTATCGCCTCCAGATCCCATGGTGGCAGTCCGGCAAGGAGGCTTGCTGCCTCGCCTGAGATCGTGCGGTAGCCCCGGATCAGCCTTACGGCTACCACCTTTTGGGGCGCGTTCAGGTAGTGTGCGGCTCGAAGCCGCAGTGAACGCGCCCATACCGGGGCCCCATATAGGGCCATGGACCGCACGACCCCCGCGTAAAGCCTCCGGCAGGAGGCGTTTGGCCCCCTCAGGTTGGGCAAGTGCCGCTTTAGGGCGGCCCCGGCCCGTTCCAGTTTGGGGGCCAAACGTCGGAAATGCTCGACGAAGTTCCATCGGCTGTCGAGGACGAGACCCAGGTACCTCATCGTGGTCTCGCCGTACCGAGGCCCATGAAAGGACATGGCCTCGGACTTGTGCAATGCCACCTCGAGACCCAACCCCCCTCAATTATTCTTTTTTAAATATATTCAATGTACAGACACAACTTTTTTACATTCTTATTATAAGTATAGATATAGATAAACCAATTACAGGCACTTTTGAATTGTCAAGATCGGTCAGTCAAAAAGATTAAGCTAGTTGCCCATTCCAAAGCGTAGTAGGTACCTATGGAGAAGAACGGGCAAGAAACTCCATGGACACTCTTTTAAATCACATTATTGTTACAAAGTTATGGTTACATCATTCATGTTCAAAATTATGCACGTGAGAACGATGCAGAACGTTAAAAGCATCCGTAATGAAAAAATAAAAAAAAACAATTCAAATATTAAATTAAATCAAAATGAGCCATGGCAGCAAAGAGTTGACCAGTCCCTACTGACGGCGCCCGTTCACGAACATAACGCATAGATTAGCACCATTCAGCTCAACCATTTTGAAGGGAGCTAAATGATCCAACACATGCGCCACCATTACCACCAGCGAGACATTAGAGTGAGCATGACATACTCTCAGCCGCCAAGGCACACTCAAGTGAATGAAAGACTACGAATTTCTGGAGGCGCGATGCCTGGTAGTGTGTGGTACTGATTATGATATACGTAACTATCCTTATCTAATACGTAGGTATATTTAACAGTTTGCTTTCTGCGAGATATAGTAGATAGTATAGTCAGTAACCAGTTGAAGAGTAAGTACATATCTATTGACACAGTGATGAAAGCTTTGACCAAGTCTGAATAAATTGTTCGAAGCGGACGGCACCAGCTGTTGATCTGCCAAGAAATTAATGATGATGCGAGGATTTATGTAAAGCGCTGACCTTTGGGCTTGTCGAGCGAGAGTGCCCGAGCGAAGTGCTCGTCCACGACGGCGGCGACGTCACCCGAGTAGTGCGTGAACACGACGCAGTTGGCGCTGACGTACTGCGCACGGGCACGCGCCGCGCCCGCGCCTCCGCACTCGCCCTCCGACTCCGACGACCCGCCGCCTGCACACACACACACATACACACACTCAGGTCCTTGTCGCTGCACCGTGCAGCTATTACAACCCATATCAGGGACAGCACGCATATCTACATACAGTGCGCTCGCCTTACTGACGAGCGCAGCTGTTTCAGGCTTCTGAAGTTATGACACGGGCCACGTCGTCACCCGCTTGCTAGTGTATGGTGCCTTCTTCGGCAAGGCTTCAGAAGCAATGTAAACTGTGGTGAGGTACATACCGTCAGCGCTGGCGCGGCCGTGCGCGGACAGGTCCTCCTCCTTGGCGCGCAAGCGCGCGGCGTGGTGCGCGAGGTGCGCGTGTGGCGGGCTGCCGGGCGACTGCGCGCCTGACGACGCGGAGCCCGAGCTGAGCGCTGCCGCGCCGCTGCCGCTGTACGCCTCGCTGCCGGCATTACCCTGCACGTTGAACTGCAAACCACTGCACGGTTACTAGTGTCGCTGCGAGATAAATACGAGACCAAAATGCTTCCGGACACCACTGTTTTGCAAAGTAGGTATGTCGAAAAAATACTTTTTTAAAACATACAAGAACTATTAAACGATAAAATATAAAAGTTAGTTATGCCCGGTTTACATTATTGCAGTGCAGCGATCAAATCCAGCGCTGAATTGCTTACTGGAAAAATGTAAACCAGCACTGGAATTCACTGAATCCAGTTAGCATTCCAGTCCAGTAACTGGATTGGCGGTCTACTTTTGAATCCAGTGCGACCAATCCAATGCAACTGGAATAATGTAGACGGGGCCAATCCAGTGCCATTCCAGTGCGTAGCAAGAGTAATTGAGCACGTTTGAAACATTTTCGAAACTGATCTCTTCTTGAAATCATTGCCACTGTAGTGTTCACACTTCAACGGCTTCTAAATAACTGGAATAATGTAGACGTTACGGATCCAGTCCAGCACTGGACTGGATTATCGCTGGATCACTGGACTGGCATAATGTAAACTTGATATTGATTGTGAATTTGTTTGTGATTATGATTTTAATTTTGGTTGAATTTATTGTCTTTTGTCACATTTATGTATTGTTGCTGTGAATTGTTGTTTACATAAGTGGATGAAATTAAACTTATTTATTTATTATGGATAACTATTGTACAGTAACTACACTTATGTCAAGATGCTGTTTCAAATTTTAAGTTTTTTTTTCTTTGTTTATTTAGGGACATTTATAATCGCAATGCGTATGTCAGTCCCATCGTACCCTAAATATACATTTCTCATATCTGGGCCATGAACCTAAACCGACTCTTCGCATCAACACACACAATATTTATATAATAATCCGCCAATCAGGGGACCGGCACTGTCTCTCCTTAACACAGGCTAAATTCTAGCCTATCTAGGAGAACAGTACTTCACCCGTCTTTATTGTATAGTCGAACCTAAAAATTATATATATGCAACATTTGTAAATTTGCAATCCCATTTTGAAATAAACTATTATTATTATTATTTTTATATTTTAACATATCTCGGGCCCATGGGGTCCCGGTCCTTTGGAAGGCGTACGAGGGGCCGAAGCCAACTCGCAGAGGCCCCTTAGGAAATTTTATTGTAATGTGGCACCACCCGACGATTATCCCTGTATGCACTGCAAGTGCACCCAAGGACAACCCCCGGTTAGTGTACAACTATTACAGGATATGGAAAAATACAAATTTGGGCTATGGGTTTGGGTGGCTAAAGTGGACTGGTTACCAATAACTATGGAAGAACTATGGTCCCTGCCTGATCAATGTTTTATATATACACGGATAAAATGTCAGGGGGTGACTTGCACGCTCAATAATAGGCCCCCGAAAACGGTCACTAGCACATAGTGTCGTAGCGACAAGGGGGCAACATGTCCTGAGGTGCTTATGAGGAGTGGAGAGGTATTCCACGGCTATCAGGACCATCCCGGAAGTACGGTCAAGATCCCTACCAGCATCTTACTGAAATACTTCCTTCCTCCGAGCACGTTTGCTCTTGCGAATCTCCACTCAAGCCAGCCAGTAAAGGCAAGAATGAGGTGGAAGCTCTGTTCCTCGTCAGTATTCACTCCAGCCGGCCAATAAAGGCAAGCTAGAGGTGAGGAACAAGACTTCTCCCGGGAGATAGGGTCCGTAGGGTCGCTACTGCCCAACAGCTCGCCACATGCTGCCCTGCGGGTTCCTGTTTCTCTCTTGGTCTGGCTCCTCACCCTAGTCCTGTTCCGGCAAAGTAAACTCTTCCGTCACAGACCTAGAGTTTAGAGCGCGCAGGCCCCACCACGACGTCAACGTAGAGATACGGTGGGGTTATTATTATTATTAGATCCGACCGTCATTTCCGAGTCACTGTCACTATACCTCCGCTCGCTATTCGTGTAATAACGAATTGTTGCTAGACCCGCTACTGTACTGTCATCCTGCTTTCTTATTCTTACTCACAGAATTAGAAACACAGTTACAAACCTTAGCCTAAATGTAATTTAAATAAGAATAGAATCGTTGTATTTAGTAAAAAATAGAATTCGATGAGTCGACGACAATGAAACAGTCGCTGAGCTCGACGACGCGCGCGAGAGGCCGCGGCCACGGCGCAGATGCGCGGTGGCGCGGCGCGGTCGCCCGGCGGGCGGGTCGGTTTTTGCGCGTGTGATATATGGGCCGGTCGGACCGGCCGCGCTCCTAGCCAGTAGCCACACAAAAACTAATTTAACTCTATGAACCGCTTCTGCTTCACATGCGTGTGACGATTTTTACTTTCAAGATGATCGCACTCGGATGCGTTGACACCGCAACATAAAAACGATGAGAAGCGAAGCAGACAAACCAGCTGACCCGTCCGCCGCGCGACCGCGACGGACGGGAATACCTGAATATGAATACAACGCCACCGAGCTGGCACTGGCTGGCAAGGAGCTCGCCTATGGTACGCACCGATGTAGGTCGCGATAGTGTGGCGTAAGTTGGGGTTATGATGAATTCCTTCTCTCCAACCGACCGTTCTTTCTAACGAGAATCTAACCTGGTTAGACTCTCATTTAGTAGAGGGAGAGGTGGTTAGACTAACCACCTGTAATAGGGGACCATATACAGACTAATATGAACCCATAAATCAATAAATACCGACTAATTATTGATCGAGGGTTTCATATAGTCACTTCGAATTCAGTACTTCTGTAGTGTGATGCGTGGGATGGATGATACCTGTAAACCATTCATTACTTAAGTATAACATCGGTGTGACTTCCAAAGTCAACCAACTCGGAGTATGACTATTTACGCATCACACTAAATTTTAAACAAATTCCGTCTAATCAAATAGGAAAGCCAACCAAAATATAAAGTTGTTTTCAAAGGAATCACGCCAAATGAAAGAAACTGCTTTTTATTATTTTAAATGAATCCCCTTTGCATTCAAGGCTTTGTTGATCGATATCTGCAATCAACGGTAGGTAATACACTGACCGCAGCGGCGCAGCGGAACCTTCTCGTCGAAACACTAATAATGTAGTATCCAATAACACTGAAGTACGTACTATATATAACTCTTCATTGAATTGCGTTGTTTGCAAAGCACGGCAAGCACGTAACTTATGTATAACTTGTGTGATGGACTGATGACTGATGTCTGATGGCAAGCATGGGCATTTATTCATGGCGGGCTAGTTATAATATATAGTATATACATAAATGTATACACAAAATATATTTTTAAATATAAAAACATAAAAAAACCGTGCCCACCGGTATCGGGAACAGGGTCCAAGCTACTGGCGGTCAGGGCTCCAGAGAGTCCAGGAAGCTCCTAACATTGCGGGCCGTGTCAATAAGTATAGTCCGCTTTCTGAATCAAGCTTTTTCCAGCGACCCGAGAGCCTCCTCAGGTGTTGGTCGAGGCTCTGGGCCATTGGCTGTCACGACTATCGGCACAATGATCGCCGAGTCCACTTCCACATGTCGGCAACCTCGTTATTATTATTTGACTACTATAAGCCTGTGTTGCCTGTGCCTGTGTGAGGGCAAAGGCCTCTCTTCCCTCTTTCCACTTTTCCCCGTCTACTTCGATTGTAGACCAATCCTTGTATTCTGTCCGCCTGCATCAAAATTACAATATACTTACATATTGATTTGAATGACTTTTCTCAGGCTATGGTAATCATGTCGACCGTTACTGGTGTCTGGCACTACTTAGCGAGCTATGTATCTGTAACCTCCGACGCGCGACGTATAAAGAGGGTGTTACAAGTTCGACGGCTATGTGGTTCTGCGAGTCGGTCTGTGGCCTCAATCACTAAATGATAATTTTTTTAACACTAGCTGCTGTGCCTACAACTTTATTCGCGTGCATGTCGGAAAAGGTTTTTTTTTTTTGCGTGAAACATCCTTTTCTAAATAAAAGTAGCCCACACTGTAGGTACACATTTAACGATACGGAACGCTGACAGTCTCTAAACACATGTTGTTCGTACGATGTCCAATGTTTCAATGATCTCGAGAGCTCTGCTCACACCGTTCTTGTAGCGGTCGCTCCCGTCCACCTCTACGAACTCAGGCTAGATTCTGTCCAGCGCCACGAGATGGCGCTGACGTTCCGAATAGTCAAAGAATGACTCCGACATATTCATTTAGTAAAAAGCTGTTATTTTGACATTACAAACAGACACTTCAATTTTATTTATTAGTATGTATGTATAATTATGTATGTATTATGTATAGACTAGCTCTTGTTAGAAGCTTCGCCCGCGTGGATGTTGGAAATTATCCCATGGGAATGTACTACCGGCATAAAAAGTATCCTACGTGTTAATCCAGGCTATAAACTATATGTGTGCCAAATATCCAAATCCAATATCCCCCACACACACCCAGGTAGGTATACAAACTTTTACAATAATATAGTTGTATTGTAGGATTAACTTGGCCGATCAACTTGAAAGGATGATGGGCAGATTGGCACAACCAGGGGGAGACAGTTCGAACATGCACAAGTTTAGTAAAGAAAGAGTCGCCATCTACTTTTCCTAACAGAGAAGCTATTCGTTTAATAATTATCGATAGATGTCTCTGTGATACCAACTTAAATGCAAATAAGAAAATCAAATAAAAGAGTTCTCTATAATTTAAAACAATCATTATAACATTTTACATCAAGATTATCACATTACTATATGTATTTCATTTCTGACCGGTATCATCAATTATTGCAACCGTGTCACGGAAATCCTTACTGTGTGACATATTCTGGCAACATCACACAATATGGTCGCCGGTCTCAGTTTATAAGTGTATAATCTATGGTCGCCGATACCGTATTATTATTATAGCAGGTACACGGTTACAAATCAAGTTACAATAAATTAAAACAAAATGGTTCATTACTGGTTTACTGTCAATTCTAACGAAATTTAGCGTTTGATGTATGTGATCATTCAAATTTTCTTAGCTGCTGTTGCGTTATATGTTGATCATATGTTGACGAATATGTGGTTCATTTATATTACGACTCTTTTACTTCTGAATCACCATCATTAAAATTTTAATTATTGTAATTTAGTAAATGTATCATTACTATTATTCGCCAGTCGCATATTGATTAACATAATATGGCCATATATGACTTTATATACAATGTTATTAACAATGTCGATAAACGTAGACCTGTCTGTGGCCTATTTTGCGATATGACCCAGGCATTTGATTGCGTACATTAAACGACTTTGTTAAAAAAACTTGAAGCCTATGGTATTAGAGGCAATATTCTTAATTTAATTGAATCTTACCTAAAAAATAGAATACAAATAACTGAAATTAGCCAAATTAATACAGAAAATAAGAAGGAAGAGATAATTCGATCATCAGAGCGTGAAGTTAAATTTGGAGTACCACAAGGGAGTGTACTGGGTCCTTTTATATTTATATTGTACATTAATGACTTACCTAAATGCATTGAACAACCAGTAACACTGTTTGCGGATGATAGCACAGTGACAATACCTTGTAAAAGTGTAGAAACCTATGAAAGCGACATTAATAACTCTTTAAAATTAGTTGTAAACTGGTTAGACGAAAACAATTTAAAAATAAACCTAAGTAAAACAAAGGTTATACATTTCAGTCAACGGATTCCTAACATGAGACTTAATGTACACTATAATAATAATGTTGTAGAAGAAGTTGAGACTACTAAATTCCTGGGTCTCGAAATAGATAAACATCTAAACTGGAAAGCACACATTAATAGTTTATGTAAGAAAATTAGTAAATCCGCATATGCTTTACATACATTATCTTCAATAATATACACGGATGCACTGCTTACTGCTTACTACGGCATAGCGGAATCCCACCTATGATATGGAATAATATTTTGGGGTAACTCAACCGAAAAAGAAACAGCTTTTAAGGCCCAAAAAAAATGCATTCGGGCAATGTTTAAGCTTAAAACTACCGATAGTTGCATGCCATACTTTAAACAGCATAAAATATTGACATTGCCCTGTTTATACATATTGGAAGTTGCTGTGTTTGTTAAGTTAAACCCAAATCGTTTTAAACGTCTTGCCGATGTAGTTTCACGTAATAGACGCGATAATTCCTTACTGTGTCATCGGTTCGCTAAGACAGCACTAATGCGCAAAAGTGTCTACTGCATGGCTCCGGTCATATATGATAAAATACCTAAAGTTGGAAAGAATTGCCGCTATCGTTATTTAAAAAGAGGCTGCGAAGCTTTTTGACAGTCAAAGCATACTATAGTGTAACAGAATTCTTGACTGATAGAAAAATTGAAACTTAGACTGCTTTACAATAACGTTTAAAATAAGAATTATGTTTGGTTTTGTGTTGTTTCTTGATCTGTTTGTTTGTTAAAGTTTAGTATTTAGTTATAGTTTAGTGGATTAGTTCTTATTTTTGTAATTTTTGCATGCCTACTGGTAAAATATGGCTGAACCTATTTCCTTAAAACACCATGTACTTTACCCATATTTGCAAAATAAAATATCTTTATCTTTATCATATGACTCTACAATAGCTAAAAAAAATTGAATGATCACATAAAAACCAAACTTACTGACGTATACGTAAGTAGATACACATACATTCGTGCCTATCTATAGCCATCTATAGAGGCTTAGTTCCAGTTAAGAAATGTAGATGGCGTTTCAAATCTGTATGCTTCAAAATGGCACAAGAGGGCTCTCTTCTCCCGTAATATTATTATACTCTTTGGGCACAACCCTCCAATAGCGATGACATGTATATCATTGGGTAGGTATTTTTGAAACGATATTTGTTATGGCAGCGTTCTTGAAATGTTTCCGTTTTGAGTATAGACTACCAAATCAGGGTAAAAAATAAATATTTTTTCAATTACTATCTTACTATTTGGGGGAAAATAACAACAATAATATTTATAACCGACTCTCTCACTAATTCGTATGTACTCGTATAGTACTGCTGCAGATTTTTGTATTCAACGTGATACCTCCACGCGTTCCTGAGCAATAGGGTCTTGACAGACTGACGGACGGATGGTGAACGACGAAGTGATCCTATAAGGGTTCCATTTTTTCTTTTTGAGGTACGGAACCCTGAAAACAGTATAAATATGGAGTAAATCAGAACAAAGGGATGCCATTCAAAACCAGTAGGTAGGGTTGGCAACCCTGGATGCAAATTCAGCAAATAGTCAGTAGGCCCGCTTACGCGGACTATGGGCATTAAGTGCTGTTCGGGAAGACTGCGTATGGTGTATGTAGCTCTGCGTGTGGAGCTAGAGGGGCTGCAGGTGGAGGTGGTACTGACCCGATCGTACTGGAAGTGCGGCGCGTGGTGGAAGGAGCGCGCCGCCCCGCGCCCGTACAGGTAGGGGTAGTAGGCGCCGTACATCACCTCGGGACAGCTCACCGCCATGCCGCCGGCCGGCCGCGCGTGCGCGCCATGCCGCCGCGCCACCCGCCGCCCGCCGCGCGCCGCTCACTACTCCTGCACCACACACAAATATCTGAACATTGTTATCTAAAAAAACAGCAATAATGTAATTAAAACGACTTGGAATATTATTAATAGTGAAACGGGAAGGTCTAGTAATCGAAATACTGACTACAGCCTGTCGATTAATGACTTATATAAACTTAATAAAATCAGACTCACAAGTCGCCGAGGCATTTGAAAATTTCTTTTCAGATATTCCCGTTTCAACTACTAAATCCCTAAACTCATCACCTTCTGTTGCTGAGTCTTTGCTTATGGAAAATGTTAATGGTTGCGATTCGGAATTTCATTTTGAACATGTTACCTGTAGAGATATAATTAAAACCTTTCACACTTTAAATGTAAAAAAGACTGCAGATCTGTGGGGTAATTCTGTAGAAGTTGTTAAGTCTGTTATTGACATTGTAGCACCTCTAGTGCTTATCTTTAATAGTTGTATTGAAGGTGGGGAATTTCCTGACCTCATGAAAAATAGTAAAATAATACCTTTGTTTAAATCGGGTAGTACATCAGACCCTACAAATTATAGACCTATTTCTGTACTACCTACCTTTAGTAAAATTTTTGAGAAATTAATTTTAGAACAAATGCTAAGATTTTTTAATAAACACAAATCATTACATAGCAAACAGTTCGGTTTTACAAGGGGTCGTTCAACTGCTGATGCCGGTGTTGAACTTATAGGACATATTTATAATGCATGGGAAGACAAATGCGATGCCTTGGGCATCTTTTGTAATTTGTCCAAGGCATTCGATTGCGTTCTTCACGAAACTTTAATCAGGAAACTCCGCCACTACGGGATCCGGAACGCTGCTCTGGATCTTCTTACTTCATACTTGAGTAAGAGGATTCAGAGCGTTGATGTTAACGGAAAAAGATCTCCCGGATCTTTAGTAACAATGGGAGTCCCACAGGGCTCAATTTTTGGTCCTTTTTTGTTTCTTATTTATATTAATGACTTGCCGTACCTCATAAAGGATAATCATGAAGTGTTGTTTGCAGATGACACTTCACTTTTGTTTAAACTTAAACGTCAGCAGCAGGTTACTGACGATGTAAATAGCGCGATCTCTAAAGTAGTCCACTAGTTCAATGTTAATAATTTACTTCTAAACGAGAAAAAAACCAAATGCATTAAGTTTACGTTACCTCACGTTAGACAGGTGAAAACAAATGTGTTGGTAAAGGGCGAAGAATTGAATCCTGAAGACAGCACAGTATTCTTGGGCATAACTTTGGATGCTAAGCTTCAGTGGGGTCCACATATAGACAAATTGTCAGAAAAATTCATAATTTAACTGATATAGAGACAGCCCGTTTAGTGTACTTTAGCTATTTTCATAGTGTAATGTCGTACGGTATTCTATTGTGGGGAAATGCCGCTGATATTTGTTTTACACAAATTTATTGTACCTACAACAAGGCTCAAGAAAATAGGTGGCTCGTTCAGAAGCCAATGTATACGCTTTTACAATAAAGTTCCAAGCCCCGTTCAAGATCTAAGCCTTAATAAATTCAAATCATTCATTAAACGTAAGTTGTGCCAGAAAGCCTTTTATACCGTTAAGGCTTATATCGAGGACGAAAAGGCTTGGGATTAAGCCATTATTTCCAATTTTTACATATTGAATGTTTTTTTTTTTTTTGTTTTGTTGTTGTTTTTTGTTTTTACTATATACACTTTGACATTAATGAATTTGATATATACTATGACATTTGCTTACTTTGTAAAGTATTCTATTATTTTAATTATTGTGAATGTGAAGACTATGTGGGTCATTTTATTTTTTATTTTTCTCTCTGTTCTGTTAGTTTTTGTCATGGTCTGGCAGTTTGAGTAATTAATGTGGCCTACCCAAATGTCCTTTCTTTGGTATTGTTCGTCGAATCGTCGAGCTCCTTAAGTGTTGTGTTGAGCTGCACGATTTCTGACAAATGCGTGCACTGACTGGACAGGTCCTCTCAAACTGTTTGGTTCTTTCCTCAAAAAAACCATCTCAGACATTAATCTACATGGTCTTCACATGATCTGACCAAGATTATGTCTGGACTTTAAAAGAGACTGTGACGTCTGAGTTTGTTTCGGCCTTTCTTCTCAGACTAGTCAGATAGGAAACGCCGACCTCATCTAGTTTTAAAATATGATTGACGTGTAAACGTGTTTGTACAAACCTACTTACAAAAATAAAATCATTTATCATTATCATTTATCGTTATGTTTGACAAATAGCTAACCTGCCCCAGCAGTCTCGACATTCATAGCGATCGCTTTACGACCGAATTCGGTCGCAAAGTCCAGGATTGACAGGTGAAATGTATGGAGTGACAGGACTTTGCGACCGAATTCGGTCGTAAAGCGATCGCTATGAATGTCGAGACTGCAGCCCCAGCCCCGGCAGTCTCGACATTCATAGCGATCGCTTTACGACCGAATGCGGTCGCAAAGTCCTGTCACTCCATACATTACCTACCTACTCCTGTCAATCCGGGACTTTGCGACCGAATTCGGTCGTAAACCGATTGCCATGAAAGTCAAGACTGCAACCCCTGGGATCTGGAAAAGCATATCATAAAATAGCTAGGCTACCTATCATCCTCCAGGATGGCCACTGCTAGTGGCCCCCGTTCGTCTGCGTATTATGTATAGCAATGAACTGTTTCTCAGATTGGGTAGGTTTTTGTATGTGTGTGCGTGTGTATTATGTGTGTTTGTATATGTGTGCTAATGTGAGCTTTTAAAAAACTAATGTGTGAAAAGTAAAGTGGTGGGTATACCCGACTGCGGTGCAGACCAACAGGCGGGTAATGTTATCAATGAATAAGTAGCTATGATAGCCGAGCTCGCAGTTGGTTTACAACCCTATTGCGGAATGTCATAGAACGACAAGGTCTATTTGTGAAAAATAAAGTGGATATGTGTAAAGTGATGGTACCCGGTGCCAGTATTAGCCAATTAAGTAATTACGACTATTTAATTTTGACAATTCAAAAGTGCCTGTAAATGGCTTAATTGAAATAAATTATTTGAGTTTTTGAGTTAAGTTTTTTTAAGTTTAATACCTAATATCAAATTGACAAAACTAAACCCCAGTTCAACTGTTATATTATTATACTAGCTTCTGCCCGCGGCTTCGCCCGCGTGGATGTCGGAAATTATCCCACGGGAACGTGCTAACAGGATAAAATGTATGTGCTTCCCCAGGATGCCATCTATCTCGCGGGCCCTTTGTGGCTAATTACAATAGAAAACCAATTGTGTCTCATTAGTGGTGATTAAGAGGGTACCTATATGATATCTTTACCTAAGTACCTACCCAATTTAAAAAAAAGCTCAATAACAGAAAATAAAATACCTACCTACCTAAATAAACCTATTTCTGATGATAACTAACCTAAGCTCAATAAATAAACAAAATCCCTAAAAACTAATATCTATAATGACTAATCCTACCTAACAGTATTATAAAATAACCTACGGTCACTACGTACACTATCAAATATACTACCTATACTTTAAAATTAAAATCTATACCTACGACTTATAAAAATAAACCTAAATAACTCTAAAAACTAAAAGGAATAAAAAGATCGCAGTGAAAAGCACGGTTTAGAATTGCAAGTAGCAGTTAAAATAAGAACGAACGCTCGCCACTCAACACGTCCGTTCAAATCAAAGTTCAAAAAATGTAATGCGCGCGCTCAGCGCTCAGACTCCGTCCTTATATAAGGTAGCGATCCGTGGCGGCCGCGCGCCACGCGTGTGCTGCGAACGGTGCAAGCCAAATTCAACCTTCAGCACTACATTTAGACAACACTACGACAAACTTATTATTTGCGGTTGGTACAGTAATCGGGTCTAGGGATCGAACCGCAAAATTAAGTTTGTTTTTTATTGTATATACTTTTCCGAGATAAAAAGTACCCCAGGATATTAAAGAATAATTATACCAAGTTTCATCGTAATCCTACCGATAGTTTTTGCGTGATGCCTGAACAAACAGACAGACAGACAGCCATTTATTTTTTTGATATTTTCAATGTGCAGAATTTTCACTTCTACAGATTTATTATAAGTATAGATATAGAATAGAGGGGGATAGTTGAAATGTAAGAAAAAAGGACTTAATTGAATGTGTCCATTTGATGTTGCATCTTAATGAGTCTAATAATTGTAAATTTATTTTTTGTGCCTTGCCTTATTCCTATTATACAGTGTGTAACGGAAAGGGGGTATCAACCCTGAAGGATTTTTTTTTTTTCATATTTCGACCTATGTTCTTTGGGGAAAGTTGTTGAGTTTCATGAGCACATTCACCTCCTTCAGGGTTGATACCCCCCCCCCCCCCCCTTCCCTTACACGCTGTATAACTAATGAGCAAAATAAGCATATTTATTATTTAAATGATGATGATGATGATTATTTAAATATGTTCATTTATATGGAATAGGACTTGTCGTCACAGTGATGCTATTTTATATTTTGATTGTAATCAATTCATTACTGATTACAAACTGACAAATTATACTTTGTATTTGCCACCTAGTTGTAGGAGACAAATTACTAATCTTTTAGCATACAATATATGTACTCAGTGACACTGGTACTTGTAGTGTACCATCGATTACTGTTAGTACTGATACTAACACTACTTTTGATACGCCTTGTAGTTTAAACTATTAGGTGCGACAACGGGTCAGCCGCATATGTTGAATGTTGTACATCAAAATATGCAGGGTCTGTCCGGCAAAGAGCTAGAATTAAGTTTATTTATGAAGAACTATGATGTTCAGGGGTTATGTTTGACTGAACACTGGTTGAAGGAACATTAAGTAGTGTTTATCAATGATGAAAACTTTACCATACTATGATTTGCGTTTATCGACCCCTCTGGGGATTTTATTAGTTTCGAATCGGATATGGAAGATTCTCCCAATAGGTTGAAATCAAGTAACAAAAGTATTATTTTATGTGGAGATTTCAATATTAATATTTTAGATGTTACTCTATTAAGTACTAGCTTCTGCCCGCGGCTTCGCCCGCGTGGATGTCGGAAATTATCCCACGGGAACATGCTAACAGGATAAAATGTATGTGCTTCCCCAGAATGCCATCTATCTCGCGGGCCCTTTGTGGCTAATTACAGTAGAAAACCATTTGTTTCTCATTAGTGGTGATTAAGAGGGTACCTATATGATATCTTTACCTAAGTACCTACCTAATAAAAAAAAAACTCAATAACAGAAAATAAAATACCTACCTACCTAAATAAACCTATTTCTGATGATAACTAATCTAAACTCAATAAATAAGCAAAATCCCTAAAAACTAATATCTATACGAATGACTAATCCTACCTAACAGTATTATAAAATAACCTACGGTCACTACGTACACTATCAAATATACTACCTATACTTTAAAATTAAAATCTATACCTACGACTCATATAAAAATAATCCTAAATAACTCTAAAAACTAAAAGGAATAAAAATGAA
Source organism: Apamea sordens (assembly GCA_945859715.1). Classification (NCBI taxonomy): domain Eukaryota; kingdom Metazoa; phylum Arthropoda; class Insecta; order Lepidoptera; family Noctuidae; genus Apamea; species Apamea sordens. Next base: position 107,585 of record OX243990.1, on the reverse strand, counting down.
CTCCACTGCGGGTGACCCAACCTACGACAAACTTAGTATTTGCGGTTGGTACAGTACAGACAGTGGTAATCGGGTATAGGGATCGAACCGCAAAATTAAGTTTGTTTTTTATTGTATATACTTTTCCGGGATAAAAAGTACCCAGTGTGGTGCCCAGGATATTAAAGAATAATTATACCAAGTTTCATCGTAATCGAACCGGTAGTTTTTGCGTGATGCCTGAACAAACAGACAGACAGACAGACAGACAGACAGACAGACAGACCGACAGACAGACAGACCGACAGACAGACAGACAGTCAAAAATTTTCTTAATCACATTTTTGGGTTCGGTGTCGGTCTAGTAACACCCCCTGTAAATTATTTTTTTGATATTTTCAATGTACAGAATTTTCACTTCTACAGATTTATTATAAGTATAGATATAGATTAGACTTCTCAATATTTTTAGGTCTTATAATTTAATTAACTTATTTTTTTTACCTACTACGATCACAGCATCTTCGTCAACTTGTCTTGATAATATATTTAGTGATTGTGATGCCAAACATAAATTAGTGTTAACTGACTTAACGTCCGACCACTGTGGTTTATTAGCTAGCTTCCGCATGCCATTACATAAAAAGCCGCATAAACTTGAATGCAGGCCTTATACAGCTAGTCGTTGCAAAATGTTTAAAAATAATATAGCTCATAGAATTACACCATCTATAGTAGAATACGAGAATCCCAATAAAACTGACGGTGTCCTTTTTGATGTTGTGCAAAAAGAGTAAATACCAATCTACTTTCAAGACCAAAACTATTACACTTTAATGGATTCTCTGTTGGTTTTAACCAATGGGCTACTCCAGGTGTTTATAAAAGTAGAGCGTCTCGCTCTATTTTTAACCGACTTATTTTTGTATATATATATTTTTTTTATGTATGACCACGCATAACTTTTTACAGAGTACTCCGATTTTGATAATTCTTTTTGTATTGGAAAGGGTATACCCCAAAGTTGGTCCCATATAAATTTGAAAAAGAAAATCCAACCCTAAGGGTGGGAAAATAGGGGTGATTTAATATTCACTCACAGATTTTAATGCTGAGTGGTGTATTATTACTCTATTCAGTGCCACATACGCCTCCTGCCCTTTGGCAAACAATTAGTAGATTAGGTATAGCCACAAAAAACTATAAAATGAAAACTTTTTAACAAAAAACATTTTTACATTAAAATACCTCCCCCACATACTCCAACAAACGAAATTCAAATTTTACATTAAGCGCACACTATGCAGCCAAGCATATTATAAGTTGGGGATTACATCGCTGACAAACATGCTTGGCTAAACCATAATAAAAGCAAAAAAGTAGGCCAACTCAAGCCCCGAGCGAGCGATAATAGCCTAAACTCGTAGGGCTGTCACTTATACTATATTCAATCGTCAAAAATGCATAGTCAATCTCTATACAAAACAATGTTCCCCTGTAGAGTAAGCATCCAGGGACCTTTAATACAAAGTTTTTTTTAAATTAGTTTTTCTACACACGGCTACACATCAAGCTATGCAAAACCAGTATTGGCTGACCGTTCATTGTGAGAAAATATCATACAAAGTGAGGCCAAGACAAACTGGTTTTGTATAGCTTGACGTGTAGCCGTGTGTACCTATGTAAATGTAGTCCTTTATTTAATTTAGAACATGTAATCCCGCATGATGTAGGTAGTTAATTTTCTAATACACTTAAGTCTAAAAACACCGGTGATTATTGGGGCATCTCCATTAAACTTTTAAGTAATATAATCCCACAAAAACATTTCATGTTAAATGTTGCCAAGACGAGACCATGTAGCTCGCACTGTCAAAAAGTAATCAGATCTCATGTAGAGCCAAGCTTCTAACTCTACACGCCCTAACTCTACAAGGCCTAACTTCGCAAACTCTACACCTTAGTCAAAATATGTGGCTTGGCCATTTCGCTACATTCAATACAATGGTTCTTGTAGTAACGAAACGGCCAAGCCATATATTTATAGAGTTAGGGCGTGTAGAGTTAGAAGCTTGACTCTACGTGAGATCTGATTACTTTTTGACAGTGCGAGCTACATGGTCTCGTCTTGGCAACATTTAACATGAAATGTTTTTGTGGGATTTCAGTTATTTTTGTAAGTTGCTTATGATTTACTGAAAATCCTGAAATACATATATTATTATTTATAACAAGGACCCCCTATATAAATTTTCAGACCTCTAGCATCAAAATTTACGGAAGCCCCCCCACACCCTAGTTTAAGGGGTTGGGGGGGTAAATGTTTCAAGTTTTAAGATTTTTTTGTTGTTTTGTACTATTACTAGCTTACATACCAAATTTCAGCTTTCTAGGACTTCAGGAAGAACCTTAAGAATATTGATGATCATCAGTGAGTCAGTGACGAAATCGGGGTATTTTAGATATCAATAAAATCTAAAGTATAAGAGCTATGCAACTGAAACTTTATAGGTTTAATAAGTCAACCACTGACATCATATCCCGAAAAAATTTTCATCTGGTATAATCCAAACCCAAGTTAAGAAGGTTCAAAAATACGACGAAGTGCTTCGAGAAAAGGTAGGTAGTGCCCTTGCGCTTCGCTTGGCTCGTCTTGGCGGGGGCACTCCAGTGCCCGCAGATAGAAATCGTAGCCCCCTATCTGTTATTGTTACTTTTAATAAATGTGTTGATTTAGGAACTTTTCCTGACCTCATGAAGAGTAGTAAATTCATACCATTAATTAAATCAGGTAATAAGAATGACGTTGGCAATTTCAGGCCTATTTCTATTTTACCTGCAATTAGCAAAATATTTAAAAAGTTAATACTCAAGCACTGCAGTTGCTAAGACATTTTAATTTAAATAGCCTCCTCCTTAGTGAGCAGTATGGCTTTACAAAAGGTCGTTCAACTACAGATGCGGGTGCTGCTCTGCTGAGACATATAGTTGACGCATGGGAGGGATCGCAAAATGCTATTGGAGTTTTCTGTGATCTCTCCAAAGCCTTTGATTGCGTGCACCATGACACGCTTTTGCGTAAGTAATTACGGTGTCATAACGTAATAATTTCTGATTTACATAATAGGGTCCAATGTGTAGGTAGATTTCAAGGGTGTGAAATCTTCCGGGCTACCAGTTCAGTTAGGTGTTCCGCAAGGCTCAATACTGGGTCCATTCTTGTTCTTAGTATATATCAATGACTTACCATTCCATTTGAAGGGCATCTGTGATGCTGTACTATTTGCAGATGATACCTCTCTTATTTTTAAAGTAGACAGGAATAGACAAATTTTTGACGACGTAAACAGTGCACTCTCAATAGTTATGATTGGTTTAAGTCAAATAACCTAGTTCTCAATGCCAAGGAAACGAAATGTGTAACGTTCGCCTTACCGAATGTTAGAAATCTGAGACCCAACATCGTCTTAGATAAAAAGATGCTTGAAACTGTAGGCTCGGCAATTTTTCTTGGGCTAAAAGTAGATACCAAACTTCAGTGTGGACCTCATATATCAAGTCTAGCAGGAAGGCTCAGTTCGGCTGCTTACGCCGACAGGAAAGTAAGACAATACACTGACCTTGATACAGCTCATTTAGTCTATTTTAGTTATTTTGACAGTGTCATATCCTACGGTATTCTGCTGTAAGGCAAAGCGAGCTGTTTAAAAACGAGCTGTTCGAGCAATTTATCAGCTAGGTGCCAGAGTTTCTATTTGGTATTCTCACGGTTGCATCACAGTTCATCTTCGCCAACATCTTATATATTAGGCAAAATTTACACTTTTACACCAAAAACAGTGATATTCATAGTGTTAACACTAGAAATAAGGACAAACTACGTGCCCCCTTTCACCGGCTTCATAAGGTTCATAACTCATTTGTTGGGCTTGGTATAACCTTTTATAACAAGATTTCTTGGCTAGACTTGCCTTTTAATGCGTTTAAAGCTCAAGGAAAATTAAACCTTTGTTCAAAGGCATACTATTCCATCAACGACTACTTACACGATAATTGCTCGCCCTAATTAACTCAAGACAATGTTCATGTTCTTTCTCAAGAATTACCTTACTGACAGGTTATTGTTATTAGTATTAAATTATTTATTTTATTTCGACGGTCCTAGTTTATCATCTATACGATAAACTAGGACCGTCGAAATAAAATAAATTTCTTTAAGATTCTTTTTTAAGATTCAACTGCATCCGGTTAGACTGGAAGCCGACCCCAACATAGGTGGGAAAAGGCTAGGCAGATGATGCAGATGATGGTCCTAGTTTATCATCTGTGACTGCAAGTGACAGCTATGTGAACAGAACCCAGCTATGCATAAATATGTAAGCTGTCACGCCCTTTATGCCTGGAGGCTTTTATTTAGGTAGTAAGTTTTTATTAACATTTTAATTTATTATTTTTCAGCTTGAGTAGGTACGTATAGTTATTGTTATATTTGTTGGTATATTGGCGTGGCTAGCTGACATTATGGCAAATAATTTAATTTTATGTTCTGTGTCTTGTAATGTTAATTACTTAACATAGGTACCTAGTATTGTATACAATCAAGTATTTTCTGAACAGACAGCTGTGCTGCTGGGGAGTTTGTTGCGCCACTTCTTCTTCCCAGCGATAGCACTAGGAAGTTGTGAAGGGCGGGCGTTTTTGGGGGACTGTCTTTTGTAATTTTGATGTTCGAAAAGTGCTGATTCTCAGTCTAATTTGAATAAATGACTTGATTTTGTTTTTTTTTTTTTGCGTGGTGGGTATACCCGACTGCGCTGCAGACCAACAGGCGGTTATCATTGAATAGGTAGCTATGATAGCCGAGGTCGCAGTTAGTTTACAACCCTATGTGAATTGTCATAGAACGACGAGGTCTATTTGTGGCAGTAACATATTTTCAACCTTAGCGTTTCAATTTACTGGGAATTGTTGACAAAAGTGATTTCAGCAATTACGAAGTGGACTATACATATGTATGAAATGATGTACTAAATATGTACTCGTAAGTATGTCTGTTAGAGACATGTCTGTTCTCTCCTAGACTAAACGATTCGAGTGAACCGATTTTAACAAAAGAGGTGTAAAGTTTCATATTAATGGTGTGAGTGGTACTGTCGCTGGCTAGGTACCTACAGCGCATGTGGAGTGGCAATATAAAGGTCTCAAACAACTAGATTACTAGACAGTTAAAATCAGATCACCTTTTAAGCGACTCGAAAAAACCGGCCAAGTGCGAGTCGGTCTCGCGCACGAAGGGTTCCGTACCATTATCTATAAAAATCAATCATGAGTTGATTGAATGAAAGGTAAATTACGGTTTACGATTTATGACGTATTAAAAAAAAACTACTTACTAGATCTCGTGCAAACCAATTTTCGGTGGGAGTTTACATGGTAATGTACATCATATATTTTTTTTAATTTTATCATTCATTATTTTAGAATAAAATTAAAATATCATTATTTTAGAAGGTACAGGGGGGGGACACATTTAACCACTTTGGAAGTATCTCTCGCGCAAACTATTCAGTTTAGAAAAAAATAATATTAGAATCTTCAATATCATTTTTGAAGACCTATCCATAGATACCCCACATGTATGGGTTTGATGTTAAAAAAAAAATGAGTTTCAGTTCTAAGTATGAGAACCCCCAAAAAGTATTCTTTTTTTCCTATTTTTGTGTGAAAAACTTACCAAGTTTCAACAGTATAACTCTTATAGTTTCGGAAAAAGTGGCTGTGACATACGGACGGACAGACAGACAGACATGACGAATCCATTTAACGGTTCCGTTTTTTGCCATTTGGCTACGGAACCCTAAAAAGGGAATCGAAAAAAAACAAACCAGTAAGTACTTACTGATTTGGCTTTTTCAGTAAGTACTTACTGGTTTGGCTTTTTTTTCGAATTCCAATTGACAATACCATCGTTAGTCGAGAGTCGTGATTTTAACAGACTAATGATACTTCATGTGTTGAAATTGAAACCCATCGAGCTTTAGGAGCGTCCAAGAAAAAGACGTGGGTACCTCTACCTACTACTACAAACATAAGATATGTTGCTGTAGATATGAGAGACTATGGCCTATTTGGTGCTTACATGCAACCTCCGCGAGTCAATTAGAAGTTATTGGCATGAAATACGAGGCAAACCTTAAAATAGTTTAAGATTAGAAGAGCCTAATCTCTTCTAATCTTAAACTTATCTCTGAGGGTTCTTTTTTCATATAATTTAACCTGGAATAATTACACAAAACATATTATTAGTAAAGCAAATAAAGCTTATAATGTACTGAAATCTCTGTCTGGCTCATATTGGGGTGCAGACCCAAAAATTTTGTTACTGTTGTACAAATCATTAGTTCGTAGTCATTTTGAATATAGTTTCTATTGCTTCGCTGCAGATGTTAAAATTGTAAATAGTTTAGACATTCTTCAAAATAAATGTTTGCGTGTAATAACTGGGGCATTCAGAAGTACTCCTATAAATGCAATGCAGATTGATTGTAATGTTCCACCATTAAGCATTCGATCTAATTACTTAAAAGAAAGATTTAAACTAAAACTTTATAACAGTCTTCTGGTCAATGTACTCCATTCAATTACTCCTTTAGTTTCTAAACCAATTTTTATGCTACAAGGTCTTCAAAGTCTCGTAAACATCCATCCACAAACCGATGGATGTTTTCGAATGAAATTTAATTTGATAATTAATTAGTTTTCTATTTAAAGAATTAAATTTTATTCGAAAACAAAAATCGGTTTCTTACTAAACTTCAACTATATCCGACGACCCTGGTGACTTATCTCCTTTGGCGACTGTGCACAACCTACATTACATCAGAGAGTATGTATTACGGATGTACAAGGAGTATGTAAGGTCGTAAAGATCACAGCAGGTGGCGTCCTGTAGTTTCTGCCTAGCCCCATCAGCCCCGTGGAAAGTGAGTTTATGTACTTATTAATAGTTTAACTCAGACAGTGATATATCTATTTTTAAATACCTAAAGGGTGGCCCGTGAAAGGAAGTCCAAAGAAAAAATGTAGAATTCCCTTTCAGATGAGATATGCTATAACTAAATATTTGAACTGAATTGAAGGGCTTCCCGAAACACCCCCATGTCTGTTCAGGGATTACTTACAGTTGAGGAGCTAGACGGATTTATATATTTTTTTGGAAATTCTTACTTGACTTCAAACTTTTTACTTTTCTCTTTCTGAGAACATATTTGAAAAAAAATATTTAAATCAATGCTTAAATTATAGTCTACGAATGATAAGAAATACTATTTGTCTTAACATCACAAAGTGACTAAAACCTGCTCAAAAGGTATTTTTTTTCTCGACAAGATCCGTTCTAGATTTGTTGTGTTAATGTGTTTGTACCAATTTCAAAGCTCGTCTAATTTGAACCTTTGCTCCAGTGTGGACCTGTGGGCAGGACAGGACAGTCAGGCTACAAGTGGTCCTGTGGAATTTAATATTAAAACCCTGTAGAGGCTGGCCCTTTTTAAACCCCGACGCAAAAACGACGCGGTGTTATAAGTTTGACGTGTCTGCGTGTGAGGGGGTGTGTGTGTGTGTATGTCTGTCTGTGGCATCGTAGCTCCCGAACGGAAGAACCGATTTTGATTTCGTTTTTTTTGTTTGAAATGTGAATTTGTCGAGAGTGTTCTTAGCTATGTTTGATGAAAATCGGTCCAAGATGGCCGCCGCCACAAAATGGCGGATTATATGGCCATATTTTTTCACAACTCCCTCAATAAGGGTTTCAAATGAAAGGGTTTGACTAGTAGAATACTATACACTATGATAAAGTTCAAATCCAAGATGGCCGCCACCACAAAATGGTGAATTACATTATTTTTTCATAACTCCTCAATATGGGTATCAAATGAAAGGGCTTGACTAGTAGAATACTATGATAAATTTCAAATCTAAGATTACTTGATTAAAAACCAAATTACCTGAATATTAAAACGCAAGAAAATAAAAGAAATGAAATAATAAGGAGTTCCTACAAAAAGCATGAAATAAAAAATTTAATTAAACATTTACGTAAGTACGTATGAATTTTTTTGATTAAATGTTGTCCCGTCGGGGGACCGCTACTATTTTAAACTTTAACAGAACGTTAGGCTAATACTTAGAGCGGTCCCCTGACGGGACAACATTTAATCAAAAAAATTCATATGTACTTACGTAGGGTCATAATTTCAAGGTATTTTTTTTTTTATAGGGTTTCACGTTTATACCTTTTTTGTTCTATTTGTGGCTATTTTTGCAATTGTTTTTTTTTTATTGTTTTAGGCTTTTTACATTCATACTATTTTTATTATTATTTTGGGTCGCGGTTTTTTTATTTTTTTTTTTATTGCTTTTTAAAAAGGTGTAAATTTAGTTTCCGAGAAGAAGATTTACTAATCTGGTCGAGCCAGTTTGATACCACGATAAGACAGTCTCAGCATGACGTATTGTTTCATTCCAAAACCTTGCAATGAGCGCCGTGTCATCTGCGTAAGTAAAAACATGAATACAAGTGTCAAGTGTTAGTGTGCCTAACTAGTGTAAGTACATTCGGTAGAGTGTCGGTCCCAGGATACTTCCCTGTGGTACTCCGTTATTCTACTTACATAAAGGGTGCTCATTGTTTATGCAATTATTTATAATCACACTTTGCATTCTCAAATTAAAACAATTATGATGTTTTCAAGTAACTTTGCTATTTATGTCAATAGTTTGCGGATTGTACTTTCAGCAACGACCGCAGAAATAACTTTGTAATACGAGTAGATAGTCTTCGAATACAAATTTATTTTTGCGGTCGATAACAACAATACTGTACTTGCATAAATATTCATACCAACTACGGAACCCTTCACTGTGCGTGTCGGCCACGCGCACTTGGCCGGTGGTCTAATAGTCTGTACCTGTTCGAGTATTGTAACTTTATTACAGGTACATTGTCTTAACATCCAACTAATTAATGTATGCAAAATATTGTAAAAGAGTGACGGTGGAGTTCTTGCCCATTCTTCTCTATACGAAACTACCTTTTGGGAGGGGCGACTAGAATCAATTGTATTTTCTTGTACAATTTGACGACCACAAGTGCCTAATCCTGTACGCAAAATACGCGCGTTGCGGACAGTCGGACACCAGCGCGTATTACCTTTGACTTAAAAGTTCCAAAAGGGTCAAAGCTAGCACTCGATAAGTAGTGTTTCTTGCTTAGAGTTTTGTGCAGACGCCAGCAGGTCAAGCTACCCGAAACTGTAAAATTTTCCCAATCAACCTTGAACCTTAAAGTTTTATTGATAAAGTTGAAAATCTATTAAAGAAATTTGACAGATTGTAGTAGCTTGATGTGCTGGCGTCTGTACTTATTCATATAAGAAACGGCCGGAAAAAAGTGGAAACAGCTACTTATGTTCGGGAAAGAAGGAGATAGCTTATCATAATAATTAAACAAAAGAGCCTACGTACGAGCTAGTAAGACAGCCAGTCATGTTTAAGTCTCATGTAACAGGGGGCGAGCCTATTACAAATAACCGGGCACAAGTCCAGACTCCGCACTGCTGCTGAGAACTTCATGACGGGGAACAAGCGGGGAACGGAGCTCCTGCCCAGCAGCGTGGCCACCGTCCACCAGGCCAACGGAGCTCCTGCTCAGCAGCGCGGCCACCGTCCACCAGGCCAACGGAGCTCCTGCTCAGCAGCGCGGCCACCGTCCACCAGGCCAACGGAGCTCCTGCTCAGCAGCGCGTCCACCGTCCACCAGGCCAACGGAGCTCCTGCGCAGCAGCGCGGCCACCGTCCAGCCGGCCAACGGAGCTCCTGCTCAGCAGCGCGGCCACCGTCCACCAGGCCAACGGAGCTCCTGCTCAGCAGCGCGGCCACCGTCCACCAGGCCAACGGAGCTCCTGCTCAGCAGCGCGGCCACCGTCCACCAGGCCAACGGAGCTCCTGCTCAGCAGCGCGGCCACAGTCCATCAGGCCAACGGAGCTCCTGCTCAGCAGCGCGGCCACCGTCCACCAGGCCAACGGAGCTCCTGCTCAGCAGCGCGGCCACCGTCCACCAGGCCAACGGAGCTCCTGCGCAGCAGCGCGGCCACCGTCCAGCCGGCCAACGGAGCTCCTGCTCAGCAGCGCGGCCACCGTCCACCAGGCCAACGGAGCTCCTGCTCAGCAGCGCGGCCACCGTCCACCAGGCCAACGGAGCTCCTGCGCAGCAGCGCGGCCACCGTCCAGCCGGCCAACGGAGCTCCTGCTCAGCAGCGCGGCCACCGTCCACCAGGCCAACGGAGCTCCTGCTCAGCAGCGCGGCCACCGTCCACCAGGCCAACGGAGCTCCTGCTCAGCAGCGCGGCCACCGTCCACCAGGCCAACGGAGCTCCTGCTCAGCAGCGCGGCCACCGTCCACCAGGCCAACGGAGCTCCTGCTCAGCAGCGCGGCCACCGTCCACCAGGCCAACGGAGCTCCTGCGCAGCAGCGCGGCCACCGTCCAGCCGGCCAACGGAGCTCCTGCTCAGCAGCGCGGCCACCGTCCACCAGGCCAACGGAGCTCCTGCTCAGCAGCGCGGCCACCGTCCACCAGGCCAACGGAGCTCCTGCTCAGCAGCGCGGCCACCGTCCACCAGGCCAACGGAGCTCCTGCTCAGCAGCGCGGCCACCGTCCACCAGGCCAACGGAGCTCCTGCGCAGCAGCGCGGCCACCGTCCAGCCGGCCAACGGAGCTCCTGCTCAGCAGCGCGGCCACCGTCCACCAGGCCAACGGAGGTCCTGCTCAGCATCGCGGCCACCGTCCACCAGGCCAACGGAGCTCCTGCTCAGCAGCGCGGCCACCGTCCACCAGGCCAACGGAGCTCCTGCTCAGCAGCGCGGCCACCGTCCACCAGGCCAACGGAGCTCCTGCTCAGCAGCAGCACGCTACCACCGTCCAGGCCAACAGAACGATACTGCGATCATACATACTTAAACATACAAAGTGTCAGCTTCCACGGCGTGCACTGCGTAAATAGTTAAAATTACACGAAAATAATGTACGACTAAACTGTAAAAAAAAACCGCGATAACATAATTATGTAATTATGTCTATCTTCTAAGGATAACTCACAGTAACAAGACGAGCCAAAAGGGTAGAATATTGCAGGTAGATACAGACTTAACCTTTACAATGATTCACGCTATACCTTTAGGGAACTAAGCAGACCTTAAGCGTTGTACCTACAAGTCCTTAACTTTTTGAGTTTGATCTGCATTCACAGATTATGAAAAAAATTTACCTACAGTCAGCAAGAAAACGGGCAATTTTTACAAAATCTTTTTTTGATGCCAATCGATCCCGTTTTTACAATCATCATAAAAATTTATGGGAACAATTGAGATTTGAGTAGATACTTGAGAAGTCAGAAAACAAACCAGTGGTAGTAAGTTCGGTTATGATATTTTTTTAAATATTTTTTTTAAATATATTTTTATACTACTATATTTATTATGATACTTGGTAGAACGTACATAGAAAAAGCTGTAAGTTATAACAAAAATAAATATCTAGGGTTAGGTGACTGTTAATGAGAAATCCCGTGTAATCTTATATTATTAGAAGATCTGATCCATTATATTCTGTAAGACCGCTATGAACAATTTAGGCGAGATAGCATCACCTTGTCTGACTCCTCTATTAATATTGATTGTAGCCCCGACTCTGTCTAGCCTGATTCACCAGACGCGACTTGCACTGCTTGAGTAGATATTTTTAATATTATTTACATATTTAGAATTCACAGATTGTTTATTTAGTGCCTCCCATATACCTACTATAATGCGAGATAGAGTCGAAAGCTTTCTTATAGTCGATACAAGCTATGTAGAGTGGTTTATGGTATTCCAGATATTTAATCTCGGTGACTTGATCTGTAACGTGTATCTAGTATAAAGTTTTACATAAGCATACTTTTTTCAAGATTCGCGTGGGTTTATTGCGTAACTCACTAACAATTGCAATGCCTTTCATTTTGACAACATTCATTTCGTTATTTACGTTGTCGAGCAGACGAATTTTTCAAACATGTGAAGCAATGGATTAGGAATTTCTTTAAAATCCTTTGGATTGTTATGTACGGTCTACCAGCTTTTACTTTGTGTGCAATGGTTCATAAACGAGTTCTTGCTTCTTAGTTTGCGAGTTTGTTTCTACTTGAACAAATGTGAAGTTGGAAGCAAACGGTTTGCTTTTCAAACAAAAGCCTGGGTCAACGAGTTTTACACTAAAATCAGCGCACTATGGTTTCCGGGTGCGCCAAATATAAATAAAGGGCCATCTATTTTTATTTACACGCTTTTATATTAGCTTCGCTTGTAACTAACAAACAATGTAATAGAATTTAAAAGTCAATTTTAACCTACTTCTAAAATTGTCGTATTGAAACTTTGTATGCATATATAGTTCGGAAGACAACACTATAATTTTGTATTTTGGAGCTGATCTCATGATGGAGCCAGAAGGTGGATAGTGGAACTTTTTGTGGCTACTAGTCAACCCCTCGAGTATGGGATCATATGATTCGTTTTGATGAATCCAACATATTGCACTTGGTGTCCAGGGTCTGATGATGAAGCCAGGAAGTGGATAGTGGAACTCTTTAAGGGGGGCTTTGGGGGTGGGGGGCTCCTCTTCTAAACCCGTCGAGTTTGTTAGTAGCCCCCAATCGTCATAACTTCGTTGACTTTATACTTATTAACCTAATGAAGAATATACTAGACGCAAAAGTTAGAAAGTTAAAAATATGTAGTTGAAAAACAGTTTAAAGCGCTCAACGCTTTTTAAATTCAATTTTATTATTTTATAATTTTTATAACGTGTTTTTTAGTTTTTTTTAACTAGGTATTTATTTAAAGTCTACGACTTCTAATTTTACCATCGCGCGCTGAAAAAACTTATTTGTTAAATATGAGTTTTTTCAGCGCGCGATGGTAAATTTAGTTCCAAATGCTCCCGACCGATGTCGGTCACGCACGGTACGCAGCTCAGGAGATATAGTGCACAATTGTGTGCGCAAACACAGGTGCACTCTCTGTTCCTTTACTCTCATAGTCCGATGGGACGGCAATCCGACACGACCGGGGCGAGATCAGGCGCAAGACCAACGGCTTTACGTGCTTTCCGAGGCACGGGGGTATTAAACCGCCAACAACCTGCGAGCTGTTACTAAGAACATCCTAATGGAAAATGCAATAACACTATGCCCGACCTGGGAATCGAACCCAGGACCAGACGAGACCAACGGGGTGACCAGGACCCCACGAGACCAACGGAGTGACCAGGACCCCACGAGACCAACGGGGTGACCAGGACCCTACGGGACCAACGGAGTGACCAGGATCCCACGAGACCAACGGGGTGACCAGGACCCCACGATATCAATGGAGTGACCAGGACCCCACGAGACCAACGGAGTGACCAGGACCCCACGAGACCAACGGGGTGACCAGTGCTACTAAATGATAAATGATTTTATTTTTGTAAGTAGGTTTGTACAAACACTTTTACACGTCAATCATATTTTAAACTAGATGAGGTCGGCGTTTCCTATCTGACTAGTCTGAGAAGAAAGGCCGAAACAAACTCAGACGTCACAGTCTCTTTTAAAGTCCAGACATAATCTTGGTCAGATCATATGAAGACCATGTAGGTCGATGTCTGAAATGGTCTTTTGAGGAAAGAACCACACAGATTGAGAGGACCTGTCCAGTCAGTGCACGCATTTGTCAGAAATCGTGCAGCTCAACTCAAAACTTAAGGAGCTCAACGATCCGACGAACAATACCAAAGAAAGGACATTTGGGTAGGCCACATTAATTACTCAAACTGCCAGACCATGACAAAAACTAAGAGAACAGAGAGAAGAATAATATAAATACAATGACCCACATAGTCTTCACATTCACAATAATTAAAATAATATAATACTTTACTAAGTAAGCAAATGTCATAGTATATATAAAATTCATTAATGTCAGTGTATATAAAAAAAAAACAACAACAAAACAGAGAAAAACAAAATAAAAACATTCAATATGTAAAAAATAAAAAAAAAATTGGAAGCAGCTTAATCCCAAGCCTTTTTGTCCTCGATATAATCCTTAACGGTATAAAAGGCTTTCTGGCACAACTTACGTTTAATAAATGATTTGAATTTATTAAGGCTTACTACCAGTACTACCAGAATCGCAGAGTAGTGCGATTCTGTAACCATCTCACCGTGAAAACTTACGTGAAGTGAGCGTGGGAGTGAGCTGTCATTCCAAATAATGCTAGGGATTGACACTACTGACAACTCACATCAAGCTCACTTCACTTGAGTTTTCACGGTGAGATTTTTACAGAATCGACCGGCAGGACCCTACGGGACCAACGGGGTGACCAGGACCCTACGGGACCAACGGGGTGACCAGGACCCTACGGGACCAACGGGGTGACCAGGACCCTACGGGACCAACGGGGTGACCAGGACCCTACGGGACCAACGGGGTGACCAGGACCCTACGGGACCAACGGGGTGACCAGGACCCTACGGGACCAACGGGGTGACCAGGACCCTACGGGACCAACGGGGTGACCAGGACCCTACGGGACCAACGGGGTGACCAGGACCCTACGGGACCAACGGGGTGACCAGGACCCTACGGGAACAACGGGGTGACCAGGACCCTACGGGACCAACGGGGTGAACAGGACCCTACGGGACCAACAGGGTGACCAGGACCCTACGGGACCAACGGGGTGACCAGGGCCCCACGAGACCAACGGGGCAGTGAATTACAATCAATCAGTCAATGACAGCGTTGTTTACGCCAGTGATATAATTATGCGCTACCGAGTAATGGCTTCTATCCTCTAAAGTATGTTGGCTGCTCTTGCTTCCAAAGTAATACGCGATCTTGCCGTTACATATTTTGTTACATATTGTTTTTGCAAGTGTCCCCCGCTCGCAAAAACCATATGATCGCGCGGTTTTTGCGCGTCGGGGATGTTTGCCGAGGCGCGTGTGGATTGCTTCCACATAATCATGCGCAAGCGGTGTACATCCCTGCTGCGTAGGGTGCGGGTCAGCGGCAACAATATCCTGAGCGCTTTTGCAGAACGTTTTGACTGTCAGTACGTGTACCACTGTTGTATGATTCACGTACTGACTAATGTTAAAATATTATTTTAATTATGTTTCATCAATATATATATTTAATTTTTCTTTTCAATAATAATGTATAATTTTCAATTCAATTGTAATGTCATTCTTCTTTAATCCTGTATTTTAATTTAATTTGATTTTAATGTTTGATTATTATTTATTTTTTATGTGTCATTTTTATAATATATATCATTTTAATGTAATTTATTGTACCTACATAATGGAATTGAATTTTCTGAAAATAAATAAATTATTATGTCCTTTATCTCATTTAAATACTTACAAAATACATTTTTAAATATTTTTATAAACAAAAAGAAAAAAAAAACATTTAAAAATATAAAAAGTAGTAGCCCACCGGTATCGGGAACAGAGTCCAAGCTACCGGCGGTCAGGGCTCCAGAGAGAGGAACCTCCTGACGATGCGAGCCGTGTCCAGAAGTACCGCTTTCTGAATCAAGCCCTTGATCCAGCTGCCCAACGAGAGCCTCCTCAGGTGTTGGTCGAGGCTCTTGGCTATTAAGCCATTGGCTGTCACAACTATCGGCACAATGATCGCTGAGTCCACATCACACATGTCCACAACCTCTCGAGCCAAGTCAAGATACTTGATTTGTTTATCTTTCTCGGCTTTCACGAGGTTGTCATCATGCGGGACGGTTATGTCAACAATCATTGCGCGCCGCTCTGATCGATCCACCACCACTATATCAGGCTTATTGTCAACAATAGTCCTGTCAGTGATGATGGATCGATCCCAGTACAATGTGATATTTCCATTTTCGAGAACTGGGTCGGGCACATACCTGTAGTACGGCACCTCAGATTCGACAAGGCTGTATTTCAGAGCAAGTTGCTGATGGATTATCCTAGCTACAAGGTTGTGTCTATGCAAGTATTCTCCGTTAGCTAAGCGAGAACACCCGGAGATAATATGCCTGATGGATTCCCCCGGCCGGTGGCATGCCCGACAGATGTCAACCGTGCCGTCTTTCACAATAAATCTCCGGTAATTGTTCGTCATGATAACTTCGTCCATAATTGCACAGACAAAACCTTCGGTTTCTCCAAAGAGGTCACCGAAACGCAGCCAGGCTACGGACGCTAATAGATCTACATCAGGCCCATGCAGGGCCCGGAAGAATAATAATAATAATAATAATCGTTTATTTGCCTGAAATACGGTGCTTACAGATGTCATAATACAATTCATAGTACTTCATATTCCGCCTACTATATTCAGCATGCAAATTTTTGATGTGCCATGATTCATAGCTATTGAATGTATAAATTAAAAATTATGTTAGAAAATGTCAATAAAAAAGAAATTACAAATGTCAAAATAAGAACACAGGCAAGTCAAAATTAATAAAAAATACAGGAAGGTCAAAATTGATTAAATTACAAAAATGTCAAAATTAATTGAATTACAGAAATGTCAAAATTAATTAAATTACAGGAATGTTAAAATTAAAATTAATTAAATTACACTCTTTATGTCTGTGCAATATTCCTATTCATATTATAATTCAAAAATTCATTAACAGTATAGAAGCAATTTTCAATAAGCCACATCGAAGCGTCCGTGAAGCTCCTTACTCTGCCATACCTCCATGCGTTCATTAGTGTCAAGCACTACTGGTTTGCACCAGTTCTCTTTACCCAAGGAAAGCGGGGTGAGGCCCTTGTCCACCGCGACTACATCTCGATGCATCCCCACGTCGGTATCTAGGAAATATTCCCTGAGACTGCATATCTCGCGATTGTGGAGGTTCTTAGCGTTTAAAAAGCCTCGACCTCCACACTTTCGCGGGATATACAGCCTCATTACCGATGACCATGGGTGATGCATTCGATTTGCAGTCAGCAGCGTACGGACCCTCCTGTCCAGGGTGTCAAGTTCGGTCTGAGTCCATTTGAGTATGCCGAAAGAGTACATCAAAACCGGCATGACCCAACTGTTAAAGGCGCGCACCTTATTTCCGCCTGATAAAAGACTATTCAATACTTTTTTCAGGCGGCCAAAGAAGCGCTCCTTCAACGATTGCTTTGAATTATTATTATTATTATATGTAACGAAATACTGATCGCAATGAAAGACGTCAAAAACTGATGTGGGTCTCCTGATGTTTGTCTGCTTCAATAGTTTACCGACCTATCTCTCTCCAACCGTCCCAAAACAAAACTCTGCATCATCGAAAGTGACACTAATCACCATCCTATCAATCCGTATTGTGAAGATAATTATAAGATAAGATAAGTCTTTATTTGCCTTAAACATGGTATAATGGTGTTACAGTCTTATTTAAACACAATGCCCACTTTGTGTATGTTTAGCTATACAGAATATGTATCAATTGATACGTATTGTTTTTTTTTTTGTTTGATTGATTGATTTCTTAATGTATGAATTGTTTATTATATAAATAATAATCCCAAAATCGGGTTTTCATAGTTTTTATACGTTGATCTTTGAAATTTTATAGAGCTAAAATACTTAATTTATCACAATAATATATTTTACAGAGCTAAAATACTTAATTTGCATATTTATTTATTTAGATGTATTATCGGAAATCCGCAAGTTGTAAGATCCATCGCACGAGTCACCGTATAGGTGATACCACAGATACTATGAGAACCTGATTTTGGAATTGTTATTTTTATAATGATTTTCGCAATACGGCTGCTACGCAGTATTTCATGTTTTAAGTTTAATATTTGCATACCTTAAGTACTGTTATCATGTGGTATGCAGACCTTATTAAACATATCTTATGGATTTACTTTCTCCTTCACCCGGCCGCGCCCCGCTTGCTCAATAGGTAATGAAGGTGCTACGCAAAACTGTTCACTTCGTAGCTTATTGCTACGAAATTCCTACTTTACGTATTCGGTTTTTGCTGTCGTATTATTGTTTAATAATGACTCTTTCAGTATGTGCTGTGTGGGTCCAAGCCAAAAATGTGTATTTACAGGCATGTTATACAGTATTGCATGCTTCTTGACCCAGTGGTTTTAGGCTATGTGTAAAACGCTGTCAGTGTTTTTATTAAGTAGAATTTTAAAGTTTTGTTATTTAAACCCACAAACCCGGAGCTTGACATTTTGTCACACCTTTACGTGGCCGCGGAGCCACTGCGCGCAGCAGTTTGTCACACCTTTACGTGGCCGCGGAGCCACTGCGCGCAGCAGTTTGTCACACCTTTACGTGGCCGCGGAGCCACTGCGCGCAGCAGTTTGTCACACCTTTACGTGGCCGCGGAGCCACTGCGCGCAGCAGTTTGTCACACCTTTACGTGGCCGCGGAGCCACTGCGCGCAGCAGTTTGTCACACCTTTACGTGGCCGCGGAGCCACTGCGCGCAGCAGTTTGTCACACCTTTACGTGGCCGCGGAGCCACTGCGCGCAGCAGTTTGTCACACCTTTACGTGGCCGCGGAGCCACTGCGCGCAGCAGTTTGTCACACCTTTACGTGGCCGCGGAGCCACTGCGCGCAGCAGTTTGTCACACCTTTACGTGGCCGCGGAGCCACTGCGCGCAGCAGTTTGTCACACCTTTACGTGGCCGCGGAGCCACTGCGCGCAGCAGTTTGTCACACCTTTACGTGGCCGCGGAGCCACTGCGCGCAGCAGTTTGTCACACCTTTACGTGGCCGCGGAGCCACTGCGCGCAGCAGTTTGTCACACCTTTACGTGGCCGCGGAGCCACTGCGCGCAGCAGTTTGTCACACCTTTACGTGGCCGCGGAGCCACTGCGCGCAGCAGTTTGTCACACCTTTACGTGGCCGCGGAGCCACTGCGCGCAGCAGTTTGTCACACCTTTACGTGGCCGCGGAGCCACTGCGCGCAGCAGTTTGCTCGCAGCAACCGTGTGACCACATGATCTACTCATGTGGTACGGCGGTACACCGAAGTTGGAGAGTCATGTGATCAGGTCTAGCAGTGCTGCGGTGGCGGACATTTTGTTTGTCAATAGCTCTCAGTATTCACTATAATTGCATTTGAAGCCGATGCAGCATCGTATAGTCTGCCGTCGCATGTCTGGTCATATAGTTTGGTGTTCCTTCGATGTCACTTATTTGTACTGCTACTTGTATTCGCCTTCCACAAAGTTTCACATATCATATTTGTCGTTAATTTGACAATAGATAGATATTAATGGATGAATCATCAGATGTGATTTCCGAGCTGTCCTAACATATTGATGTTAAAGCTCGCGATTGTACATGCCCACAGTATTCCGTATCAGCTTACAGAATCATACGCTGACGAGTTATTTGGACCACCAGCACACTTCAGATGAGTGAACATGCACGTGTTACAGCTGCGCGGAGCTGCCTCCACCAAGCTAACTACCATATCCTACTTCTACTTTGTTTCGTACGCCGGATGTATTTAATGCATACGTTTTAAGGTAAGGGAACCCAATGCAATTGTATTTTAGGTTACACAAATTCCCTATTTTCTTGAGTGATTTTGTTTTTCTTTCGAAAAGTGAATACTAAACATTAACTACAGGTACCTAGAGTAACAGCAAGGTGCGCAATGTGCACGTTGTCATGTATCCTACTGACTCCACTTTCCTCGTGGATGCGAGACGCCCGGCGGCTGCGCGGGACCGGAATGGAACCAACTCGTCATCATCATTCATCTTTATCCTTTCTTTGTCGGAGCAAGTCTTCTTCTACGCTCGTCAATTTTGTTTAATTTTGTGACAGATATGTCGCATTCTCAGCTATATTCAATAGGACCCTGGACGCCGTCAATTTGTTATAACAACAAAAAGCCTATTATTAAAAGCATTCAAATCATATAATTTTTACTAAGTCTAAAAATAAAAGAAGGAGGTTATGCACCGGCTGGTTTTTACAAGCTTTATTATTAACTTGCGATGTATATAAGTATTGTATGTTTGTTCGGGTGGACTCTTGCAACTCAATTTTGAAGCAGATATCTTCAACCGATTGAGCTGAAATTTTGCATGCATGTGTAAATCGGATGACAATGCAAAATTATTATGACACAGAGCTGATCTGATGATGGAACCGGAAAGTGGCCGTAGGAACTCGGTAGTTAAACGACACCACACCATCGAGTTTGTACTCGTTTGATCCGTCTTCACGAGAACTTTGGTGCTAGATGGTAACCAGGGTCTGATAATGGAGCTGGAAGATGGCCATAGGAACTCGGTAATTAAACGACACAACCCCATCGAGTTTGGGCTCATATGATTCGTCTTGACGAGTACTTTGGTGCTAGATGGTAACCAGCGTCTGATGATGGAGCTGGAAGATGGCCATAGAGATGAACAGGTAGCTTAAGTGCAGTAAACGCATATAACGGAAAAAACACTGCTACGCGCTACGAACTACGCCGTAGTCAATCTCGCATCAAAATTCCTAAAAAGTTAAAAATAAAATATAAAAAAAACTTTTTAAAAACAAGCTTTTAATATGTAAGTACTTATTAATAAAAAGGACTAAAAAGTTAAAAATAATTTAAACCTGATAAGAAATAAATAAAAGCGTGTTACATTGTGTTATAAATGTTCTTTAATGTTCCATCATAATAAAAGCTTGTTTTTAAAAAGTTTTTTTTTTCTTTAAATTTTTTTTCACGTAAGAATGACACCGATTGTTCCGCGATTAGTGATCGATTTACACGATTCTTTTTCATTTGGTAGAGGAAGTTCTACATGGGACCATAGTCCCATATAGATTTTATAAATTAGTTTGGGTTGTTATGTGTGTTGCCGAATAACGGAACCTTTATAAGATCACTAGTGTGTCCGTCTCAGCCAATTCCTTCGAATCCACGGGACCGATTAAGTTGAAAGGTACCTATGTAATATGTAATAGGGGTATATATGTAATAGGGGTTAAAGTATGAAATTGCCGTTTTATTGTAATAGGTACTTCGAATTGACATAGAACCTTCATGGTTTGAGATTTTTGAGTGAAACTTTTTTCACATGGTACCTATGAAATTCTTCTTTTGAAAAATGTGCAACATTCGATTAATAATAATAATAAAAATAATAAAAATCTTTATTGATACAAAAACCTTTGACATTGCTTAAGACTAGGACACATAGCTTATCAACATAGCATAGCTTATTAGCATCATCGACATTCAGTTGTTTTTTTTATTTAGATTAGACAAGAAAGATGGATACTTTGAAAATTCGTTTGAGTTATTTTTGAATACGAGTTCCGACCCGGAATTAACGCGGCAGAAACAGCTCGCAATATCAATGTTGCGTTTGGAGAGAGGACTGCTAATGAACACACCGTGCGATTTTGGTTTAAACGCTTTCGTGATGGAAACTTTGATTTGAAGAACGAACCACGTGGAAGACCGCCCACACAGGTGAATAACATTGAATTGAAAGAGACGGTGGAAGCCAATTCGAGCCAAACTACCCAGGAATTAGCGGCATGGTTTAACGTTACCAACAATATTGACTCATTTGCGTCAAATCAATAAAAAATATGAGATATGGGTGCCTCATGATTTGACTGATCTGCAGAAAGAAACGCGTGTTGAAACTGGTGTTGCCTTGTTGAATCGATACAGAAATGAAGGAATATTGGATCGAATTGTGATATGTGATGAAAAGTAGATTCTTTATGATAACCGTAAGCGAAAAATGCAATGACTGACCCCAGGTCAAACGCCGCAACAGTGTAAGCAAAGCTTACCAATAAAAAGATAATGGTAACTGTTTGGTGGTCTCAGCATGGTGTTATTCACTAAGAGCTTTCTCCGATCTGGTCAAGCAATAACGGCAGAAGTCTACAGTGCCGAACTCCGAACAATGATAGCAAAACTAGTAGTGAAACAGCCCCGACTCATGAATCGATCTTCACCATTATTGCTCCATGATAACGCGAGACCTCATACAGCACGAGAAACCGTTTTAACTCTACAGGAACTGCAATTAGAAACCATTCCCTCCGTATTCGCCAGACCTTGCTCCAACGGACTACCATTGTTTTCGTGATTTGGACAATTTTATAAAAAAAGTTTTCTTCTCAGGAGGCAGTACAAAATGCTTTCACACAGTTTGTCGAATCTAGATCACGAGAGTTCTATAGCAAAGGCATAAATGACCTTCCTATTACATCAATAATGGTAATTATTTTGATTAAATAAATATGTTAAACAAAAAATAAAAAACTAATATCAATTTTTCAGTACAAATCGGCAATTTCATACTTTAACCCCTAATATTTCTGTGCCCCAAACACGGACGTCTAACGTGAATAAATGATTAAAAGTGACCTCCATATTTTTTTTGATATGGGGGTCACTTTTGGGTAGGGAGCAAATGAGAAAATTAAAAAAAAATTATGCAAACTTTATCGTGTGACTTATCAAATTAAAGTGCTTGTTGCAATGATTGCATCTGCAATCAATGTACTAATTTTTTTTGTATTATCAAGTCTAATCCGCTTGGTGTATGTTGATGATATTATAAAATACCTGCCACTGTTGTTTACAGGCAACACACATCAAATGAACGGTAGATACCACTCTACAAAAAAAAACGTCTTCACACGCGCACAACGCGCCGTCGACCCAGGCCTGGTCCTTACCGGGCGGCGAGCTGCCCATTGCTGCCCGCATGCCCGCGCTTACGGTGGCCGGGAGTCGGCTATTCACTCCCGTCCAGGGCGTCTCATGCGGCGACTAGGGGCGTGAGGGCGCAGAGATTGCCTCTCCCTCACGCGCTCCGCCTCCTCTTTTGCGAGCATTACTGCTTCGCAGAAGGAGATAACGGCCTCCCATGCACTCTCACTCCGTACCATGGCCTGGACCAGGGCCGGACGCGAGAGATCGCCGCCGCCGATCGCCGCCACGAGGACGCGGCGGTACCGGGCAGACCTCCACCGTATGGCGTTTCCTCCCACCTTATCCTGAACAGGAACCTCCCGAAACAACCGTGTCCGGTGAGGACCTGCGTCAGGCGGAAGGTGAGGGCGCCGTGGCGCCTCTCTAGCCACTCCTCAAAGAGGGGACTTATCGCCGCAAATGTCACGTGCCCAGCACTCGGTTGCGACAATCGCACTTTCCATGCCGCCATGAGATCCCGCCGGAGCTCTGTCCGCTGTACCGTGATTTCTCGCGGCAGCGGAGTTACGGGCCCCGGCGTTTTGCCTCCTCTCGCCACTCCCATATGTGGGCGAGGACTTTGGCCTCCAGATCCCATGGCAGCAATCCGGCAAGGAGGCTCGCCGCCTCAGCGGAGACCGTGCGGTATCCTCGGACCAGCCGGAGAGCCATGACCCTTTGGGACGCGTTCAATCGGCGCCGCCTCAGGGAACGCGCCCATTCCGGTACCCCGTAAAGGGCCAACTATCTTAATGCTTTAAGGATCATTTTGTATAAGTACCTACCTACTTACTTACTAACAATTTACCAAATTATTATTTGATGCAATGATTGATTTGTAGGTACATATTGTAATGTTATTTTCCGATTAAAATGGGCAGGTCGGTGCGTGTTGTTCTTGACCTGCCATAAAACATCTGCATGTTTTCTTGCATGAGCTGCCTCCAGGCTCTCACCAATCACTCTACTAAGGCAGATCCGAGTCATGTGTGCTTTTCATCGATATCCGTTCAGAGGTACCTAATATACTTAAAGTCAGAGTCCTATGCATACTCGACATCGTATATATGTATATTAGTAGGTATTGTAGATTGTAACCGCGCGTTTATACACATATCTCATAGGTGTAATTAGCGTTGCCAGGCGTCCGGATAAAGCCGGACATAGGTAGGCTTTTTGATTGCGTGTCCGGCCAAAATAAACGGTGTCCGGCTTGTCCGGCTTTTGTTAGGCTTTTTACATTTCGCAAACGAGCGAGCGCCGATGACTGATTATGACAATAATCAAATAGCTTGATTTTACATACAATTTTTTTGTCGTACCTATTAATACTGAGACACAAAATCCTCAATAGTGTAGGGTGTCCGGCCTTTCTACCCAAATGTCCGGCCAAACTGGCTGGTCTGTCCGGCTAATAGGTTTGGCGACCTGGCAACCCTAGGTGTAATTGTGTTCAACAAGTCTTGTAAAAGACTTTAGGTATTGACATTTTTTCGGATGCAAGTACAGTTTTAAATTACTAGTTTTGTACAAGTTTTGTAGCCGACTTCTCTATAAAACTATTCTTTAAACCCGACTTTAGATGTGAACGATAAAAGTCGACAATAGACACAGCATGTAGGTACTGGCTCCCTGCTTAATTGGTTTAAATCCTATCTCGATGGTCGTTCCTTCTTTGTTGCCCTCAATGGCTACCAATCGAACTCCTACAAGGTCACATCTGGCGTCCCACAGGGATCACATGTTGGCCTGGTTTTATTTAACTTATTTGGTAATGATCTCGCCAAATGAGTTGAAATTATCTGAGTGTTACACATAAATGCCGACGATTAAAATTTTGCAGAATAATTGAATCAGACCTCGATGTTGAGTTGCTACAGAGACGAGAGAGATATTGACATGTTAGTAAAGTGGTGTGAGGATAATGATATGAACTTAAACATCAATAAGTTCTATCACGTGAAATTCACTATAAAAGTTATATTAACACCATCTGCTTATTACTTTAGTGGCAACTTAATTTAGGAAGTGGAACAGATAAGAGACTTGGGAGTTTTGTTCGATAGGCAGTTAACATTTGTACCCCGCATAGAAAATGTAGTTAAAAAGCCTCTAGAATGCTTGGGTTTGTCATAAGAAATATTACCTGTTTTCGCCGCAATAAGACAAAAATTCTGCTTTATAATTGTTTGGTCCGTAGCTCCTTAGAATATTGCAGCACTGTATGGAGACCTCACTAACATACTAAGATTGGAAAGGGTTCAAAAGCGATTCCTGTGGCATTTAGCATACTCTTCCGGGATAGCTAAGAAGAAACGATCGTATAAAGAGAGACTTGCATTTCAAGATGATATCCCTACAGAAGAGATTTTAATTATGATTGTGATTTTAATTTTGAATTTGGATATACTCGGAGAGTAAATGAACTCACTCGATATCCATCCACAAATAAGTAATGCATGATGTGCTTACCTGTAAGAAATTGTTACTTACACTATTGGATGAATCTCATATCTTTGTATCAGTGTATTCAATTGTTGGTGAGCCAAATAAATAAATAAAATAAATACAATATGTTTTATACCGTGGTGCAAAACCGGGGTATGATGTTCCGTAAAGAACAACTTAAAGTTATGAATGCGTTCAAAACTAAAATAATAATCCTACGTTCTGATATAAGCAAAGGTATTTACGTAGGAAGTATTTTTGAATACGATGAAATGGTTATCCGTTATTTACCCTGATTTAAAAATTAATTAATGATAACCTATGATAACATTTATCAATATTTTTGGTATCGTCTGGGTTACAAATTCTGTTTTCTTCCTAATATGAAATGGCCATTGTTCTTTATGAGATTGTTCTTTAACTTAATATGTTTATGTAAGTGATTTGCTCCTACTTACTTTACAACTAATTCACATAAGTACTAGTAGAGTACTACTTAATAACGCGGTAGAAGTCGCGTTATGTACCTACGGACCGCCAATGAAAACTAGTGCTGTGACAATCTGGGTAAATACCTAATCATTGGTGTTACTATTTTAGTTTGTTACTCTTGAGTAGAATCAATGTTATTGGAACGAAGTTCCTTATCGCGCGTTGCGAAAGGGGGCTAGACGGAAAAAATTAAGACCAAAAGTTGGAACGACTTTTTTGCTATAGTTGTAAGCCGTGCGGTGTGCGCGTGTTTCTCTGTCTCTCTCTCTCTCTTATAGAAAGCAAGCCAGTTATACGTCGTTCCATCCGGGTGTCCCTTGACACCTCTCAAGTTTTTTATTTTATTTTTAACGTTCAAAAGTGCCTTATATGTGCCTATTTGAAATAAATGATTTGACTTTGACTTTGAGTAGCGTCAACACGTTACTTTTGAGTAGCCATCATAAAGTCTAAACTTACCTGACTTTAAGACCTACCTACCTATTCCTTTCATTTAACTTTTTATTCCCAATCTAAATACCTAGGCTTTTTGAAAAACTAGGTGTACATACCTACGATAATCGAAGAAATAAATCAAGGGTCACTCTCCACACTCCGACACTTATGTCCACTTTTATATCACTGTTTATTAAAAGCACAACATTATGTAGTCAATGAGCAGTATACTTTGAGAAACTGATCACCGGTAAGTGTCGGTATCCTTATCCAGACGGGAGCATAAGCGGCCGGCGCACAGAGCGCTCAGAGCGCGCAGCGGCGGTCCAGGGTCACAACACTAGCATGTATCACAGCGGTCACACACTCGCGACGAGGACGGCCGGACGGCGCGCGGTGCGAGCGCGGCTGTACGTTCGGGACAGCGCGACGCGCATCACTGGCGCGCGCAGTGCGGCCGGGCCGCCCCGCCCGGCGGCCGGGCCCGCCTCCACTCGCGGCAGCCGGCGCCGCCCCGCGCCACGCGTCCGTTCGTCGAGCCGCCCCGCCCACCGCCTGCGTTTTTATAACGCGCCCGTCAAACAGAATTCTGTGAATCTATGTGACCTGTGTCCTGAATGTCCTGATTATTCTTTTTCACTTGTTTAAAGCTTCGATAGATAGTCACCAAATATACGAGTAGGTACATACCTACCTGGCTATCTATAACCTATGGCAAACATTATTTTAGTAATTCAAAATAAGTAGCTATTAGCCTAGAATTGGAAATCAAATCCTTTAATGGCAACGTTGTGGAAGTATCGACTGTTTCGAACAAGCCTTGCATTCCTCGTAATGAAGCTAACCGAGACGTACGGTAGTGCAGCTGTGCAGGTCTACGCACCGCCCTCGGCACACTCGGACGACGAAGTATGTTCCTTGTATTCCAATACTTTCTAAGGCCCACTCAGTGGCGTAGCCATCGGAGGGCTAGGCGGTGCCGTGCACCGGGGCCCCCAAGCTCAGGGGGGCCCTCGGCTTCTGACAAAACTCGAACTGACCTAGAAAAAAAATTTCCTCTACCTTCAGAACATAAATGTAAACATTCTTTCTGTTGTGTACGTAATTGTGTTGTGTAAGTTCTTGTGTTTAGCCACTTCAACCAATCGGCTGTTATGCGACCGATTTTTGAATAATGCGAGTTTTGCGAAATTCGCAGAGAGCGACGGCCGTCCGTCAGAGTCATCAGGGGGTATCACACGATCTCCTACGAGGCGACTTGTGTTCTGGCCGTATCCCCGCCCTGGGACCTCGAAGCGAAAGTACTCGCGTCATTGTATCAGTAGTGCGACGAACCGATGCAGCGACACATGGAGCTGCGTCGGTGTCAGCTTCGCAGGGTCCTGGTGGCGGAATGACAGGCTTTGACGCCCTACCCGGCCTCGTCACCATCGAGACGGTCCGGCCGGTGTTCGAGCGCTGGTTCGGGAGGAGACACGGATCCCTGTCATTTCGGGTGACGCAGGCGCTCTCGAGGCATGGTTGCGTCTGAAAGTACCTGTGTCGCATAAACAGGGAGCCGGACGCCCAGTGTCACCACTGCGTCGACTGACGGGAGGTCATGGCGCGGTATACGCTGGCAGAGTGAGCTTGAGAGGAGCCGCGCCGTGCCCTCTCATCTCACGAGTGGGCAGTGACCTGTCGCTGCCGGCCATAGTCGACTCGATGGTCGGCAGTGAAGAGTACTAGGACGCGGTGGTTTTCTTCTGCGAAATAGTTGTCTCGCAGAAGGAGGCTGCAGAAAGGGAAAGGGACAGCTCGTCCACTCACCCGGGCCACGGCGGATGCGGCGGACAAGGCGCACAACGCCCTCTTCCAAACCCCCTAAATTGGTCCAGGGGCGACGGACTCGTGGAGTTCCGTCGCCACCACACATCAGGACCCGAGGTGATGGTGCGTGTTCCATGCGCGCCCCGCTTAGACGTCGCGGGGGAGTTAATACCTCACTCATTTACAAATTCATTGCGTACCTACGTAAATAGCTGCATTAGTTACAAAACTGTGTCGCAGCTATTAACGCCCACCTCCAAGAAGGGAGACGACAGCGTTCCAGATTTTAACGATAAAATACATTAGGGGATAAAAAAAAAACAATAACTATTATGTATGATAAAATAAAAATATTAAAAATAAAAGTAGTAAACAAATAAAATAGTAAAAATTTTAAAAAAATTGTAAAAAATTAAATTAAATTAAAATAGGTAAGTGCTTAATGTTGTGCATGTGGGAGTGTTGTATGTGAGTGTAATGCGTGTCTGTGGGTGTAGGTGTAGAGTGTGCTTGTGGAACCTCCCCACGAGCACACTACGCTACGTGTATTTGGTGTGCATGTCTACGGAAGAAAGATCTTCAGTTTGACTAAATTCTCCAGTTCTTCGTATGTAAGAGTATGAAGCCATTGATCAATAGTTCTTTTGCAATCCCGGAGAGTACATACTTTATTTATTCTATTATAAAGCACGGGACCGCGGTAAATGAACTGCCGGCGGACAATTTCTAATTTAACACCCGATGTCGGGCAGACTCTGTCAGTTCTACGTTTTTCGTCTTCTAAAATCAGGATCAAAAGACAAGTTAGCATGTTTCCGCACCACCGTACTTAGCACAAAAGAGTGTCTTACTGTAGGTAGCTTCCATAGCGTGTACAGTTCGCTGGTAGGGAAGCGAAGGCCATCACCTTAAGGACAGCCCTCTGTGCCCTCTCCAAACGCAACAGAAGACATTGACCAGCACCACCCCAGGCCGAAATACAGTACGTTAAAACGGAATGTGCAAGAGCGAAGTACACAGTTCTCAGGGTAGAGAAATTGGCGGAGGTCCTTAGATTTTTAAAAACAAAAATTAATTTTCTTACCCTAGAGACGAGTGAATTGATTTGCTCACTCCATGTCAGCGTGCCGTCGACCCAGACCCCAAGATATTTTATTGAGTCCGTGCACAAAACTTCTGGACAGCCACAGGTGGCAGTCCTCATTGTATAGCACGCATGAGCTGTCAGACGGAAGGGTGGGGCTGGCTGTGACGCTTTCGTTGGACTGAAAGTGATGAATCTAGTTTTATCCAAGTTGAGAGTGAGCAGATTCTGTGTGAGCCATCTCATAATAACTCGCAAGGCTGACTCTGCCTGAAGTCGAGCTTCATTCCAGTCACCGCCACGAACCAGGATAACAGTGTCATCAGCGTAAGCAATTACTTTGGAGTTTCTCAGTTCCAGTTTACAGAGCTCGTTTATGTAAACGAGGAAAAGGGTAGGTCCTAAGACACTACCTTGCGGAACTCCGTAGGTGAGGAATGCTTCCTTACTGGTGTGGTTGTTTATCTTAGTGATTTGCGAGCGACCACTAAGGTAACTCTTAAACAAACTAAGCGGTAGGCCTCTTATACCAATCCTTTCTAGTTTACTGAGGAGAAGGGGGACAGAGACAGTGTCAAAAGCTTTAGAAAGATCAAGGAAGATAGCTATAGATTTATCCTTGTTATTTAGATTTTGAGCTACTGAGCCTATTAATTCTAATATGGCATCTTCTGTGTGTTTTTGCCTGATCTGAATCCATATTGGTTATTTGCGAGGATATTTTGTGAGCTAAGGTAATCCAGCAGACGTTTGTTAAGAACTTTTTCGAGGAGCTTAGACAGAATCGATAATACAGATATGGGTCTATAGTTGTTGACACTGTCTCTGCCTCCACTCTTGTGAATAGGGTGCACAACGGCTTTTTTGAACACCATTGGGAATAAGCAAGGTTGAAGACGTGGCAGATAACTGGGACAAGAGTGCTTCTTGCGCTGTAGATTACAGTTGCGGGGATACCATCCCAACCCGTAGCACTAGTTAGTCGTAGGCCACTCTTCGTTGTCCGTGCCAAAAATAGCCATCGAGTTAGGGGGGACATCCAAAGTGCTAGAGTCCGAAATGTTGATAGAGTTATAGTTTGGAGAGTTAAAGATTTTAGATGCCAGTTTTGTTCCCACGTTTGCGAAAAAGTCGTTAACAAAATCAAGTGATTCAGTTGGATCTCGAGATATAGAAAACAACTCACTGGCAGAGGCATTACTCTTCTGAAGATTCTAGATAGTTCTAATGAGATTCCAGATAGCTTTTCGGTTCTTGCGATGTTTTTCAAATTCATGTCGTTCATATTCTCGTTTTAGTTTCTTTAATAGATTATTGCAAAAATGTTTATATCGATTATAGGTGATTTTCAGAGTACTATTATCAGCATCCCTCCTCATTTTGCGATACATGTTGTCTTGGTTTTGTATACACCTTAGAAGCCCAGGTGTGATCCATGGCTTGATAATGCGTTTTCGGTTCGGGACAACAGAATCACGGCTATTTTTATCAACAATTGAGGAAACAAGTTTGACCAGGAACAGGATGGAAGCAGCAGTTTCAGCATCTTGGCAGCTCATAACGGGAGTAAAATCAGCGTTCTCAAGAGCCACTACGCAAGCATGGATGTCTACACGGTGCTGACTGGAAGGTGATTTAGGGATATCTAATTTCAGATCACAGAAAACCACAACAGGAGCATGGTCAGTAATATAGAGAGTCAAGAACTAGGCTGATGGCTGGTTTATTTGATTTTAGCATAACGTGGTCAATGCAACTATCATTACGTGTCGGGAAAACATGAGCGGGCAACATGGCGTGTGAAGCAACAGCATTAAGGTGTCTGAGTTCGAATCAACCCAATTTGGGGCTATGTTAATATTGATATCACCAACCAAAATAACGGTTCTGTAAGCATTTAATGAATTGAGGATTACATCTAGACTAGTAATAAAGTGCTGAATATTTCTATTTGAAGGTGACCTATATATTAGCTCTCCGTCCGATCAGGACTAGGCCCGTGCCGGACGGCATGTACGTGTTCCACGCGCGCCTCAAAGAGATGTCAGCATAAACGATGGGGCCCCATAGGGCCGAAGCCTGCCAGGGTAGCGGGATTATCCGAAAGGTTTACCGCTGCCCTGGAACATAAAGGGCTAAAGAAGGAACACGGGTGGGTTTTAGTCAGTAAGAGTCTGACACTCCCTCCTGCTCCACCCAGAGCGGGAGGAGTCATTTGATGATTTCCCATCCTCAAAAAAAAAAAAAAATGTGTCCTATATATAGCGATCAGCGCCACCTCATTTTTAAAAGCTTTTATTTAACTTGACTTGTATGTATGTGAAGGTGGGATCACACCCATTGGGATGACAGTTAGCGGGTCTACCATGAAATTTCTGCCACCTTCAGGGTTGGCTCCAAACCAGAGAATTCCTCAACGGTCGGCAGTAGGGACTTGAAATTTTCATACCCGTTCGGATATGATAGACGTTTGGTGGGTCCAGCATGAAATTGCTGCCACATCCAGGGTTGGCTCCAAACCACGGAACTCCTCAACGGTAAACAGCAGGGACATGAAATTTTGCACACCCATTGGGATGACAGTTAGCGGGTCCACCATGAAATTGCTGCCACCTTCAGGGTTGGCTCCAAACCAGAGAATTCCTCAACGGTCGGCAGTAGGTACTTGAAATTTTCATACCCGTTCGGATATGATAGACGGTTGGTGGGTCCAGCATGAAATTGCTGCCACATCCAGGGTTGGCTCCAAACCACGGAACTCCTCAACGGTCAACAGCAGGGACATGAAATTCTGCACACCCATTGTGATGACAGTTAGCGGGCCCACCATGAAATTGCTGCCACCTTCAGGGTTGGCTCCAAACCAGAGAATTCCTCAACGGTCGGCAGTAGGGACTTGAAATTTTCATACCCGTTCGGATATGATAGACGGTTGGTGGGTCCAGCATGAAATTGCTGCCACATCCAGGGTTGGCTCCAAACCACGGAACTCCTCAACGGTAAACAGTAGTAACAGGCATAAGAGGTATACAATGACTAGTAATTTGGTGAGATGGGCGTCAATAGCATTGGTTTGTAACCTGTCTAGGAGACGGAAAACTCCAAAATCAAACCCGGAACGGTGTTTCGTTAGGCATGAGTAAGCTTTAAGCTGAAACAAATGGCGCATATATTACCAAATTACTACCCAAGTCAACGTGAGGCCGTGCCGAGGACTGAGTGGCATCAGGGTATAAAACGTCTCTCTCTCGACGCGCGGGTGTTTCTCTACGCTGCACGTCACCGAGGTACAATCAGGGTTGGCAAACACTTCTTTCGAAGACCTGCACGAGATGGTAAGAAAGTCATTAATTTACTATCGAATCTATGGAAATATCCGGGAAACCACGCCAGAACGCTGATGAATTGCGCGCTCTGGAACACCTGGAACGAACGGCAAAACTAATTGATGGTCGATGGCACGTAGGTCTGCTCTGGAAGGATGCCAGCTGTAAGATGCCTGATTCTGAACGCACGGCACTGTCTACGCTGCATAATTTGGAGAAGAAAATGTCCTTAAATGGACAGTACGTACAAAGTCCTTAAATGGACAGTCAGACCAACCCGCGAGATTTGTCCCAGCTACACACCGTTCTCGGCGTTCTTTCTCGTTAATTGAATTGACCGAAAATATGACACAACAGGGTAGCACCACATTTAAAGACCTCTTGAACGCATTACGCATCGGTGAACTTCAGTCGGAACATTTCAGTATTTTAATGAGTCGACTAAACATAGAATCAACTGGCGAATTTGCGATTGAAAAAGCCTTACGAATCTATCCCACTAATCAACAAGTTTTCAATCATAACAAAACCGTGCTAGAACATTTTCGTGCCCGTGGTATAACAATCAATAAAATAATTGCACAAGATAGTCTAATAGATTGTACTCGAAAAAATGACAATATAGATTTAAATAATATTATACCATCTGATATAAACAAGACTGGGGGGTTGCCTAAAGAGTTAGAAATAGGTATTTGTGGGGGCCAAGGTTGCGATACAATGTTGATGTGTCTAACTAAGGGTCTAGTGAATGGTGCCATCGGTCATATTACAGAAATTATATGGCCCTGTTTCCGGAGAGCACAAATGTACGATACGGACATTCCATCCGTCCGTGTCGACTTCGTCAAAGACGGGATTCACCTGATTCAACCGAGGTCCGTGAAATTTCCAGCGAAATACAGCCATGGCACCGCTGAACGCAGAATGTTGCCAATAATAGTATGCTGGGCTTGCACAGTGCATAAAATGCAGGGTAGTACGGTTGACCACGCCGTTGTGTATTTGGGCCCAAAGTTGTTCGCTGCTGGCCAAGCGTACGTGGCCTTAAGTAGGGTACCGTCACATCGATAGAACTGGCACCCGCCAATATAACAATGACGCACTTAATGAAATGAATAGACTAAGAAATATAGGTATCTAGCGAAAACGAAAAAATATAAAATAAATTAATATAAAGAAAAACTTTAAAAAAAATTAATATAAAAAAAAACTTAAAAAAAAAAGCTTTTATTTACGCCCTAAAAAGATAAAAATAAGATTATTCTAGTTTTTGGCCATTCAATAATATGATGTCACATTCGCTACTTCTAACATTAGGTAATTTAAATCTAATGCATTTGGTTTTTTTTTTCATTAAGTACTAAATTATTTACCGTAAACCAATCTTGGACCTGAAGAATAGAGTTATTCACGTCAGCAGTCTCAGGGAATATTTTTTAAAAGCCGAAGTGGGTATGCACCTTGATGTGGTCGCAGTGGACAAGGGGCTCACCCCGTTTTCCATGGCGAAAGAGAACTGGCGCAAACCTGTAGTACTTACTACCGATGACCGCAAGAAGGTATGGCAAACCAAGGAGTTTCACGGGCGCTTCTATCGGGCTCTTCATGAGCCCAGTGTAGATTTCTTAGCGTCCGTATCCTGCACCCTAATTGCGTAACACACCATCTATCGTAATCTGAATCATTTGGAAGCAAATTGCTAATCCATTGCTTCATAAGTTCGAAACATTTGTCTGCTGAACACGTAAATAACGCAATGAATGTTGTTGAACTGTCAAAATGAAACCGATTCCGATTGATTGTGTGTTACGCAATTAGGGTGCTGGCTACGTTTTGGTGACCTCTTTGGGGAAACTGAAGGTTTCGTCTGTGCAATTATGGACGAAGTTTTTTTTTTTTTTCTTTCTTCTTTGGCAACTGAGCCGTTTCGACTATTCTACCAGTGTCATGTGGTGACGGCAACGCAGCAAGGTTTACCGCAGCCGTCGAACTTTGCACTCCGTGGTATTTATGTACTTATAATATTATTATGTTACAGTTTGATTTCGTTTAAATTTAAAAAGAATGATAAAATTTTTATAATTTTAGGAGAAAAGTTAGCCAAGAGGGAATGGAAGTTAGTAGGAAGAGGAATTTTAATTTTGGAAAGCTCATGATACAAGTCAAAGGATTGGGAGTTTAAATGACAAGAGAAAAAGATATGGTCGAGAGAACCATCATCAAGACCGCATTCGCACAAGGAATTGTCACGAACACGGATCTTATTTAAAAATACTGGACAGGAACAGTGACCAAGTTTCAGTCTACACAGGGTAGCAACAGATTTTCTGGATAAATTTGGACATTTAAAAACCAAGGTTTCCGCTGGATTGCAGGTTGAATACTGGCGTAATACGCCCCCTTAAGTTTCAAACTTACCTGCCAAGCTTCTGACCACGAGTTGTAAAGTTTGTGTTTAGTGTCAGATCGTAAGTCGTAACTTTGTACCGTGTAGTGCTTCCGATCCACCGGGTTAGATGAAGCAAATTTAGCCAGTGAGTCAGCGCACTCGTTGCCACCTATACCCGAGTGACTGGGAACCCAAGCTATCTCAATGTTTAAACCGTTATTCGAGCATGTGTATAGTAAATTAAGTATGTCAAAAATTATTTGACTGTGAATTTTGGATTTTTGTTGACATTGACCTAAGGCTTGAATGCTACTACAAGAATCGGAAAAAAATACCGAATTTTTGATATTGTGGGCTAGAATGAAATTGACGGCCTCTAGAATACCAATACATTCCCCTGTAAATACTGAGGCTTCTGGTGGACATTGGAATAAAAGGGCAATTTTAGAGTTCTGGAAATATGTTGAGACACCTGTAAATCCTGTTGATGATAATTTGGATGCGTCCGTATAAAAAAAATTCCAACCGTTCCAGTATCTCTTAATGGCCCGCTCAAAATCACCTTTTGCGTCCTGGGAATTTTTGGAGATACCAAGTCCCAAAACGACCTTTGGCTTCAAATGGACTACCTCATATGCGGAAGAAAAGACGGGAAGAGAGGGGTATTGAAAAACAGGTGAGGAGAGGTGTTTAAGCTCTCTGTACCTATTCATCAATGGCATAGATTTATTATTCCAGTAGGAAGACGTGTTAAGAGAGAGATAGATTTGTTCCAAAATGGGGAGTAAAGGATGGGACGAAAGGGAGAACCGAGAACACTTTTGATAAGAAACGATCTGCTAAGTATTGTCGTCGAAGATTAAGAGGTTCAGCACATTCAACCTGGAGAGCATTTATAGGAGAGGATTTCATGGCACCAATTACGCTCCTGAGACATTTGGACTGGACAGAATCTAATCTGCGCAAAGCTTCCTTGTTGCATGGCTCGATCAGGTAGCTGCAATAATCCAACACGCTTCTGACCAGCGCATTGTAGACTAGCTTTAGAGTGTATGGGTGAGCTCCCCACCAGACACCTGCCAAAGCCTTGAGGACCGAAACCGAGCGCTCACATTTTTTGATTGTATTATTAATGTGGTCCACTCCCGACAATTTGTAATCCAGAGTAACCCCCACAAACCTGGCTTTCTCCTCAATTGGGATAGCTTGACCATCAATATTAATGTTAACCTGGGGTATTAGGCGTTTACGAGTAAAAACAACTGCGGTACTCTTTGGAGCACTTAAAGATAACCCGTGACCTAAGAGCCATTGGTTTAACGAGGACAAAAAGATATTAATGGAGAGAGCGGCGTCTTCGATGGAACTGCCACAGACCAATAATGCAATATCGTCAGCATATTGAAGTACTTTACAGTTAAAATTTAGGCAAGACGGAAGATCAGAGGTATAAATATTATATAAAAGGGGACTAAGTACGGATCCCTGAGGTAGGCCTCTCCAAACCGATCTCCGTTCAGAGCTTTCCCCGGGAATCCTGAGTTGAACACTACGATCTGAAAAAATACTGCAAACGATTCGACAAATCCTAGCCGCGATTCTCAGCTCTTGCATTTTCTGCCTGAGGACTGGGAGGAGAACAGAATCATAGGCAGCTGAAATGTCTAAGAAAACTGCTACCACAGACTCATTCTTACTAAGGGCCACTCGGATGTCTGATGTGAGGGTACCCACACTATCAGCTGTACCCAGACCTTTCCTAAAGCCGAATTGAGTCGTTGGGAGCAGTTTCCTGTTTTCTACAAACCACTCAAGGCGGTTTTTAATTAAATGTTCTAAAAGTTTAATAAGAATGGACGATAGAGCAATTGGTCTGTAAGAACAATGATCGTTAGGATCTTTACCAGATTTTAATATGGGAATTACGACTTGAACCTTCCAATCAGGAGGAATATAACCGGAAGTAAAACAATAATTGACTAAGTCCAGATAATATTGATGGGTCTTATCACCAGCTTTAGTAATGAATGAGTAAGGGAATCCATCTACTCCAGGAGCAGAATCCTTTACATGGGTGAGGACCGACTTAAGTTCACCAAGAGTAAATGGCCCATCTAGAGGATCATCTGAGATCAGCTGTGAGTTCGAAGCGACACATTCTTCCATATCAGGAACATAAACTGGTGCGAGCTTAGATAAAAACTGCTTACCCAGTTCCACAGACAGTGTGCTCCCGGAGGGGGGCTTCAAACTATTTCTGTAAGATTTCAATTTACGCCACACAGCCGACCCTGGAGTGGAAGGATTCAGCGAGCTACAATACTTCCGCCAACCTTCTCTCTTCTTATTTTTGAGTAATTTCTTGGACTTAGCCAAGATATGTTGAAAAGCAATGATGTTTTCCAGATTCATGTCGGAGTTGAATTTCATTTCGGCCTCATTCCTGGCCCTGATCACAGCGGAGCAGTCTCTATCCCACCATGGCGGGGATGGAATTTTGCCCGTTGGCGGCTTTTTAGGAGGGAAGCAATCATCTGCTGTAGAGGATATTGTGTGTGAGAATGATGAAAAACATTCTTGCGCAGTCTCAGTATTAATGGATGGAAGAGAAGAGACACGTAAGTCTAAAATTGTTGAGTAGAGGTCCCAATCTACTGAGTTCAGCTGGTATTTTAACAAAGGAGGGGAAATTTTGTCAGGGAAAGTCTTGGAAGGGATTCATTTTCAAGCGACTCCAATTGAAAAGGCTGGCTATATTAGATGAGCAGAATGTCAAATCAACACAGCTGTTATTCTGTCCTAGTGCAGATCTACGTGTAGGACTGCCATCATTGATCACACATAGGTTAAGTTCATCTAGTATATCCAGTAAGCCTATACCATAGTTGTCGCAGGTTTCTGATCCCCATCTATAATGATGACCATTAAAATCGCCCATAACAAGTAGTGAACCTTGTACACTACTCAATAAACTTTTAATTGTAATGAGGTCTTCAGTTTGTGGGTGAGCAATATAAAAACTAAAGATATTTATATCCTCAGCCTTAACAGCAACAACATTGACGTTGTCACCAACAAAGGGTAGAGGAATTGGGGAGAATGGTACTTTATTATTAATGAACAAAGCACATCCTCCATATCCATCCGGTCTGTCATGTCGAACACCACTGAAACATGGAATCCTGAAATTACTATCAGAACGAAGCCATGTCTCAGCGAAGCTACAGATCGATGGTTTGAATTTATTAATGATAAAGAGTAGGTCAGATTTCCTGGGATTAATACTTCTCACGTTCCATTGAAGGAATGTCAGGGGATGGAACATTGGTAATATACTTGACAATTGATGACAGTTTGTAGGCAACGTGGTCAGGTAAAGATTGTGCAGGGTTAGCTAATACTGTTATTAGCATATTAACTATAGTATTAAGGATACTTTCAGGGTTGCTTGTACCTTCCCTGGGGAAAGCACAACCATTTTGGGAAGGAGAAAAGATGTAATCTTGGGTAAGGGCTTGATGAGACTGCTTGTCATAGCTAGGTGAAAGAGGGGCATGAGATTTGGGGTTTAAAAAGACCGTTTTACGGTATGATTTTGTTTGGGGAGCGGGACTGGGATGTTGGGGAGAGCTAGGTATTGGTTTAGATTTCTGGGATTCTCTAGACACTTCAGCATATGATCTTGAAACAGAAGGGAAAACCTGACTTGCTTCCGCATAAGAGACAGATTTCTCGGCCATAAGAGCTTTAATGCCCTTCTGTCGACCAAGCTCAGGGCAAGCCTTGTCATTAGCATAATGATTGCCAGAACAAGATATACAAAGGGCACAATCAATGGGAACTTGGCATCCATCACCTGGGTGGTCTTGACCACATAGGAGAATGTTGCTGAAGTTATTTTGAGTCAAGAACATACCAAATTTGACAGGGTGCAGAACAGTACCTGGGGTCTGACCATCTTTTAAGGATGCGTGAACGATAAACGGGGGGTAATCTCTAATCGTATATATCTGTCTTCCAGTAATGTTTTTAGCTAGCTTAGGAGGGTTGATTAAAACAGCCGGGGGGGAAGCAGCGGCTCTTTTTCTGTTTGCAGATTCAGAGTCCATGGTAATTACATTATCGTCGGGAAGAGTAACAGTTAACACCGGAGTGTAATCAAATGGATCAGGAGGGTCAGGGGCTTTTTTGGTATCCATATTGGATGTCGGGTAATATTTTTAGAAAATGTTTTTATCTAATCGTCCGCAACAATGTCTATGA
This sequence comes from Apamea sordens, assembly GCA_945859715.1. Lineage (NCBI taxonomy): Eukaryota > Metazoa > Arthropoda > Insecta > Lepidoptera > Noctuidae > Apamea > Apamea sordens. Next base: position 68,510 of record OX243990.1, on the reverse strand, counting down.
TAAATCGTAAACGTCACTCAGTAGTTGTCACTATAAATAGCACTTTGGATGTAAACACAAATATTTTGTTTTTCCTTTCCTTTTTCAGCAAAAGTTATATTTATATATATATATGAGTCCATCAGACATATTATCTCTGGTTGTTCTCGTTTGGCTAACGGCGAGTAGGTACTTGCACAGGCATAACCAAGTAGCCAGGATTATTCACCAGCAACTTGATTTGAAATATAAACTTGTGGATTCTGAAGTACCGTATTACAACTATGTGCCCGACCCAGTTCTTGAAAATGACAATGTCACGTTGTACTGGGATCGGTCTATCATTACTGACAGGACTGTTATTATTACTGATAGATCTATTAGCGCGCCGTACAATTATTGTCGATGTTACCATTCCACATGACGGGAACCTCGTGAAAGCTGAGAAAGAGAAACAAATTAAATATCTCGACTTAGCACACGAGGTTGTTGACATGTGGAATGTAAGCTCGGCTATCATTGTGCCGATCAGCCAATGGCCTGATGGCCGAAAGCCTCGATCAACATCTATCAAGGCTCTCGTTAGGCGGTTGGATTAAGGGCCTGATTCAAAAGGCAGCTCGCATTGTGAGGAGGTTCCTGTCTCTGGAGCCCTAACCACCGGTAGCTTGGACCCTGCTCCCGACATCGGTGGATCACTATTTTTTTAAATTTTTAAATGTTTCTTTTTTACTTAATTTTTATATTTAAAATAAATGTTTAAAAATCTAATAAAATAAGATAATTAAATAAATAAACGACATAATAATAATAATGATTTATTCACATAAAAATACACAAGACCTATGAAGTCCCTGACTCCAGCATTGCGATTCTGTAACCATCTCACCGTGAAAACTTAGGTGAACTGAGCGTGGAGTGAGCTGTCATTTCAAATAATGCTAGGAATTGACACTACTGACAACTCACATCAAGCTCACTTCACTTGAGTTTTCACGGTGCGAGATTTTTACAGAATCGACCGGCAGAGCTAGGTTCAAAGACCTGTGTTACAGAAGGCAGTGTCTTCTCCCAGTAGTTGTCGCAAAAGCAAAATAAAAGATGCAAATTGTTAAGGATGTATTTATCTGTAGAGTGTTAGAGTGAAGTGTTGATGTAGGAATATGTTTTGTATTTTATGATGATTAATTATTTGTGAATGCGACTAGCATATATACAACGCCCCGACATGAATTATTGGGCAGTTGTCCGCCAGACACAACACCCGTCTGGTCGGAGGACCCTCCCTTTTCTATGAAGGATGAGTGAACTTTACACCCCGTTCCTCATACCTCTATAACGTAAATTACGCAATGAATAGGTATTGTAGAAAGGCTTAGCACTGCAAGTGTGTTACGTTATCATGCCGGAGTCTGTCTACATTCTGTGGCCGGTTCAAGGCAAAAGTCTCCCCCATACCTATGGCTGAGACTTAAACATAACTGGCGAAATGAGTGTAGGTAGGTACTGTGGAAGGCTAAAAGAGCCCTCTGAGGTAACGGGAGGAATCAAACAGCGGTACGACTCCTTTAAGATAATATTGTAAGCACGTCTTTACATATTTCTGACTAAATTAAAACCGACTGTTTTATACCCAAAATCCTAACTAATATATTTGACACTAGCTTGAACGTTCGAATGTCATCCGCGCAAAATTATATCTGGCCTGCAACATATGAGGTTGCCTTCGGCAGACAAACCTCTACATGAGCTACGCCCATCCTTGAATAAAAGGATTCGTATACTCCCGCTTCTAAACAAGACTTTTATTCACAACTAGCTTCTGCCCGCGGCTTCGCCCGCGTGGATGTCGGAAATTATCCCACGGGAACGTGCTAACAGGATAAAAAGTAGGTATGTGCTTCCCCAGGATGCCATCTATATCTATGCCAAATCAGAAGTTCAGTGGTTTAGGCGTGAAAATGTAACATACAGTTTCAAATTCAAATCCTCCCCTTAAAAACCGAATTACCCGTTTTTGTCCCGTCAGTGGTAAATTTTCGACAACTTTACATATTTATTATTAACTAGCTTCTGCCCGCGACTTCGTACGCGGATCCAGTCCCTTTCTCGTTCCGATAGGAATTTCGGCAAGAGTTTGAACTGTGCGTTGGTATGTCAGCCAATAAATCAGTCAAAACCGATGAAGGATTTCGATTAAGTTTGGTATAACTTAGATTAAGTGTTGTAGACTGGGTAGGTTATAACTCCATTAAAATAAAAAGGTAGAATTATTTTCATTCCGAAATTATGAAGCGAAATTAATATCAATTAGTTAACATTACTATTCTAAAAAAAATCTTTATCTATATATATAAAATTCAAAGTCCTGACTGACTGACTGACTGACTGACTGACTGACTGACTGACTGACTGACTGACTGACTGATAGATCAACGCACAGCCTAAACCGCTGGTCCTAGAGACATGAAATTTGGAGGGTGTGTTCTTCGTGAAGAGTAGGCATCCACTAAGAAAGGATTTTTCGAAATTCCACCCCTAAGAGGGTGAAAAGGGGGGAATTCGTTTGTATGAAAAATCTTATTCCTTGAGTTAAAAAACTTGAAACTTGGCACGAATACTTATCTAAATAAATTATGAACATTGTCACTTTTTTTTCTTCTAAACTACCCCCTAATAAGGGATTGGGGGGTTTCAAAGTTTGTATGGAAGAATTTTAGCGCGCAGTCTGATTTACTCGAAACTCAGTATTTATACCTAATATTGAAAGTAAAGAATAAAGTGTATCAAGGTTTTTTTAAAAACTACCCCTGACGGGCTGAAATCGGGTAGTCAATTTTTCAGGGGTGGATTTTACTGCATGGCTTGATTAACTCGAAAATTAGTATAAATAATCTTTGAGTCAAGTTATGAATAAATCCCAAACGATTTTTTTTAAATTCCACCCCTGTGGGGGTGAAAGCGGGGATACACTTTATATGAAAAATCTTCTTCATTAGGTTAATAAACTTGAAACTTTTCAAGAATACTCGCCTGAGTAAGTAATAAAGTTTCTCATTATATGTTTTTCAAAACTACCCCTTAAAGGGGGATATAAGGGTGTTGAAGTTTGTGTGGAATAATTTGAATGCGCGGTCCGATTAACTCAAAACTCAGTGTTTATACTTAAGCCCAAAAATAAAGAGTAACGTTTATCAGGGTATTTCGAAAATCTACCCCTAACGGGTTGAAAAGGGGTAGTTAATTTTACAAGGGAGAATTGTAATACGTGGCTTGATTAACTCGAAAATTGGTATAAATAATCTTTGAATCAAGTTATGAATAATCCCAAACGATTTTTCAAAATTCCACCCCTGTGGGGGTGAAATTTTGAAAGGAATTGGGGGGTTTCAAAGTTTGTATGGAAGAATTTTAGCGCGCAGTCCGATTTACTCGAAACTCAGTATTTATACCTAATATTGAAAGTAAAAAATAAAGTGTATCAAGGTTTTTTGAAAAACTACCCCTGACGGGCTGAAATCGGGTAGTCAATTTTTCAGGGGTGGAATTTACTGCATGGCTTGATTAACTCGAAAATTAGTATAAATAATCTTTGAGTCAAGTTATGAATAAATCCCAAACGATTTTTTTTAAATTCCACCCCTGTGGGGGTGAAAAGCGGGGGATACAGTTTATATATAAAATCTTATTCATTTAGTTAATAAACTTGAAACTTGGCAAGAATACTTGCCTAAGTAAGTAATAAAGTTTATCATTATAAGTTTTTCAAAACTACCCTTCAAAGAGGGATATAGGGGTGTTAAGTTTGTGTGGAAGAAATTGAACGCGCGGTCCGAGTAACTCGAAACTCAGTATTGATACTTTTGACAGAAAATAATTAATAATAAGTATGTAAAGTTGTCGAAAATTTACTACTGACGGGATAAAAAGGGGTAATTCAGTTTTTAACGGGAGGATTTTAACTTGAAACTGTATGTTACATTTTCACGCCTAAACCACTGAACTACTGATTTGGCATAGAGATAGATGGCATCCTGGGGAAGCACATACATTTTATCCTGTTAGCACGTTCCCGTGGGATAATTTCCGAAATCCACGCGGGCGAAGCCGCGGGCAGAAGCTAGTAAACTATATTGTTGGTTTTTCCGTCGGGTGCCAGAATATAAAGCCCGGAAGCGTTGCTAACCCTTGAGAAAGCAACATAAAGTTGGCCATGAGCAAAACAGCCGGTTCTCAAATCAACACCAGCAACTTTCAGTGTCTGTCTTCACTCGCGAGACAATGCATGACGATCACGATCAGCCGTAAGTCACGCATCAATTTCTTCACTGGTTTCTAGATACCTATAGGTGGATGTGCGGTTACGCTGGGAACTCAAGCTTGATTCGCTTTCCGTGAATCTTTCCGACTCGCGAGACAATGAATGACGATCACGATCAGCCGTAAGTCGCGCATCACGTTCTTCACTGGTCTCCAGAGATCTAAAAGTCAACGTGCGAATGCGCTGAGAACTCAAGCGTGATGCTTTTTCTGTGAACGTTTCTGATTCGAGAGACAATGCATGGCGATCACGATCAGCAGCCAGTCGCACTTCACGTTCGTCACTGGTCTCTAAAGACCTAGAAGTCGACGTGAGAATACGCTGAGAACTCAAGCGTGATTCTCTTTCCGTTAACGTTTCCGACTCGCGAGACAATGCATGACGATCACGATCAGCGGTCAGTCGCGCATCACGATCCTCACTGGTCTCTAGAGACCTAGATGTAGATGCGTAAATACTCTGAGAACGCAGGCGTGATTCTCTTTGTGTGTAAGTGTCAGAAACGCGAGACGATGCATGACGCTCACGATCAGCGCTAAGTCGTGCTTCACGATCCGAAGAAGTTTCCGCGGTGCGAGATACAGCCTGATGTTGTCGAACAGCATCAAGTCTTGCCTGGCGTTCTTCATTCGATTCTTGGGATCTAATGATCTTCAATCTTTTAGCTCCTTTCGAACATTGCGAAAGATTTGACCTCTTTCGTGGCATGGTTATGGTTATTAATGTACTTTAATAACTTTGCAATTAAGATCTAAGTGACTGCTCCCCTGCGTTACCGGGTAGACCGTGTCTCGAAGATAAATGGAAAATGAAATTAAACACTCAAATAACATAAGCCCGAAGGCATATCTATTATACAGGGTGTTATGGACAGCCCTCCACAAAAACACAGGATTGATTCAGCTCCTTATTCTGAATCATATCCCACTGGAAATTTTCTCAGGAAAAAAAAAATTATGCCATTTTTTCTGCTGATATTCCTTTATTTCAATGTAACATTACGTTCTCTGTATGCAACACTCCATTTATGTAAATAAAACAGCTGAAAACAGCCTCGCTCAAGCTCGCTGCGCTGCCGTTCGCTACGTGCGTTTTGCCAGGGTAACGATACGTTGCGTGTGAGGTAATAAAACAAATCTGGTTTTTTGGATTCCCTTAATGTTCCTGAAAGAATTACATGTACCGGTCATCTTAATATGATGTACTGAAGCCACCCTATCAGTTTGCGGAGGGCTGTCAATAACATCCTGTATATATGTATATAAATGGGAGATTTAGCCAGTGAAGCCAAGTTTTCAATGATTTACCATAGTCATCGGAAAGAAGTCCCAAACTGTTACTGCCTTCACCGCGTGGAGGTACTCCCAGCTTATGTTAATATATTAGTATAAAGTGATTTCCACATCAAATGTTCTTGATCCTTGATTTTTATTATCTCGGCGGAAAATGCTCATCAGACCAAACAAATTTTGTTAAAATGTCATGTCTGTATATGCCATAGTTTAGCTGTGCTCTCCGAGTTCCACATCAGATATTTCAATCTTCGAATTTTATTCTCCCAGCAGAAAATACTCATCAGACTAAACAACTTTTGCAAAGATGTCATTCCTATATATGTTATGGTTTAGCTGTGCTCTTAGAGTTCCACATCAGATGTTTCAATCTTCGATTTTTATTCTCCCAGCAGAAAATACTCATCAGACTGAATAACTTTTGCTAAGATGTCAAACCTATATATATTATAGTTTAGCTGTGCTATAAGAGTTCCACATCAGGTGCTCCAAATCTTCAATTTTATTCTCTCAGCAGAAAATGCTCATCAGACACAACATTTTTTTCTAAGGCGCCATTTATGTAACTCTTATAGTTTAGCTGGTCTGTTGCGGTTCTGCATCAGGTGTTCCAGTTCAAATCAATTATAGCCTATATGTTGCCCAGGTTTAATAGCTAGATAATAAAAAAAAATCATTCAAATCCGTTCAGTAGTTCCGGAGATTAGCGTGTACAACCAGACAAACAGACAAACAGATAAACAGACAAACAGACAGACTTTTTTTATTAGATTCGTGTTCTATTACTGTTTCTTAACCCCCCTCAATTATTCTTTTTTAAATATATTCAATGTACAGACACAACTTTTTTACATTCTTATTATAAGTATAGATTATAAGTATAGATTATTTTCTGTCAAAAGTATCAATACTGAGTTTCGAGTTACTCAGACCGCGCATTCAATTTCTTCGACATAAACTTAACACCTCTATATCCCCCTTTGAGGGGTAGCTTTGAAAAACTTATAATGATAAATTTATTACTTACTTAGGCAAATTTCAAGTTTATTAACTAAATGAATAAGATTTTTCATATAAACTGTATGCTTTTCACTCCCTCAGGGGTGGAATTTAAAAAAAATCGTTTGGGATGTATTCATAACTTGACTCAAAGATTATTTATACTAATTTTCGAGTTAATCAAGCCATGCAGTAAAATCCTCCCCTGAAAAATTTACTACCCCATTTCAGCCCGTCAGGGGTAGATTTTCAAAAAACCTTGATACACATTATTCTTTACTTTCAATATTAGGTATAAATACTGAGTTTCGAGTCAACCGGACTGCGCGCTAAAATTCTTCCATGACGGCACGGTTGGCGCAGTGGTTAAGCGATTGACTGCTGCGCTGCGTGTCGCGGGTTCGATTCCCGCACGAAACAAATATTTGTATGACCTACATGTATTTGTTCCGAGTCTGGGTGTTTTTCTATCTATAATATGTATGTATTTACAAAAAAAAATGTATATAAGTAGTTTATCAGCCATCTTGTTACCATAACACAAGCATTAGGTTGCTTAGCTTGGGACTAGATGGCGCTGTGTGAAATGTCCTGGGATATTATTATTATATATTATCATACAAACTTTGAAACCCCCCAATCCCTAATTAGGGGGTAGTTTAGAAGAAAAAAAAATTACAATCTTCTTCATTCAATTCAAAATAATTTATTTAGATAAGTGTTCGTGCTAAGTTTCAAGTTTATTAACTCAAGGAATAAGATTTTTCATACAAACTTTCATCCCCTATTTTATCCCCTTGGGGGTAAAATTTATCAAAATCCTTTCTTAGCGGATGCCTACGTCATAACATCTACCTGCATGCCAAATTTCGGCCCGATCCCTCCAGTGGTTTGGGCTGTGCGTTGATAGATCACTATGTCAGTCAGTCAGTCAGTCAGTCACCTTTGAGTTTTATATATTTAGAAGAATACTTTTCCGGCATAAAAAGTACCCAGTGTGGTGCCCAGGATATTAAAGAACAATTATACCAAGTTTCATCATAATCGAACCGGTAGTTTTTGCGTGATGCCTGAACAAACAGGCAGACAGACAGACCGACAGACAGACAAAAATTTTTTTAATCACATTTTTGGGTTCGGTATCGGTCTAGTAACACCCCCATGCCATTAATTTTTTTTATATTTTCAATGTACAGAATTTTCACTTCTACAGATTTATTATAAGTATATACCTATAGAATAGACTAGTTTCTGCCCGCGGCTTCGCCCGCGTGGATGTCGGAAATTATCCCACGGGAACGTGCTAACAGGATAAAAAGTATGTGCTTGTGTCAGTGGTAAATTTTCGACAACTTTACATATTTATTATTAATTATTTTCTGTCAAAAGTATCAATACTGAGTTTCGAGTTACTCAGACCACACATTCAATTTCTTCGACATAAACTAAACACCCCTATATCCCCCTTTGAGGGGTAGTTTTGAAAAACTTATAATGATAAACTATATTACTTACTTAGGCAAATTTCAAGTTTATTAACTAAATGAATAAGATTTTTCATATAAACTGTATCCCCGCTTTTCACCCCCACAGGGGTGGAATTTAAAAAAAATCGTTTGGGATGTATTCATAAATGATAAATGATTTTATTTTGTAAGTAGGTATGTACAAACACTTTTACACGTCATATTTTAAAACTAGATGAGGTCGGCGTTTCCTATCTGACTAGTCTGAGAAGAAAGGCCGAAACAAACTCAGACGTCACAGTAAAGTCCAGACATAATCTTGGTCAGATCATATGAAGACCATGTAGGTCGATGTCTGAGATGGTCTTTTGAGGAAAGAACCACACAGATTGAGAGGACCTGTCCAGTTAGTGCACGCATTTGTCAGAAATCGTGCAGCTCAACTCAAAACTTATGGAGCTCAACGATTCGACGAACAATACCAAAGAAAGGACATTTGGGTAGGCCACATTAATTACTCAAACTGCCAGACCATGACAAAAACTAAGAGAACAGAGAGAAAAATAATATAAATAAAATGACCCACATAGTCTTCACATTCACAATAATTAAAATAATAGAATACTTTACAAAGTAAGCAAATGTCATAGTATTTATAAAAATTCATTAATTTCAGTGTATATAAAAAAAAACAACAACAAAACAGAGAAAAACAAAATAAAAACATACAAAATGTAAAAAAAAAATTGGAAGCGGCTCAATCCCAAGCCTTTTTGTCCTCGATATAATCCTTAACGGTATAAAAGGCTTTCTGGCACAACTTACGTTTAATAAATGATTTGAATTTATTAAGGCTTAGATCTTGAACGGGGCTTGGAACTTTATTATAAAAGCTTATAGGATCTGAACGAGCCACCTATTTTCTTGAGCCTTGTTGTAGGTGTACAACAAATTTGTGTTTGTTCCTAGTATTTTTATATCATGGATATCACTGTATTTTTTAAACAATTTTATATTTTTATGGGCATATAAAAATTTTTCACAAATATATTGAGACGGCACAGTCATAACATTAATCTCTTTAAATTTGTCTCTGAGCGAGTGTCTCGGACTCAGTTTATAAATTGATCGAACAACAACGAACGACAACGAACTTAACTTTAAGTTTTAACGAGTTAAAACTTATGAATCTTATATACAAATCAAGTAAAGCAAAGAAGCTAGCATTCAAAGCATTCCAAATAAAAAGCATCCCAAGGCATAAAACCAATCCAGACTCTTATTGTTATATTGGAGATATTGTGTATAAATCAGGTTGTCAGCGACACCTATATAATCCGATTGGAACTAACGTTCAATAAGCGGATGCACACAAAAATCCACCTAAAGGCGCCAAAATTCGAGCGTCAAGGTGATGTTGAAGTAAAGTTCATCTTAGAATACTGTAATTGTATAACTGTGATAAATAGCTTTATTGATGGAAACAGATAGGTAATACTTAACCCTAAGATTCATGGGTACTAAAACTTACAGATATCCTAGTTGCACCTGAGAAGTTGGATGTTTTGATGGTTGGCATAGTGATAACACTTCGGTGCCCTTGCGGACCGAAGATAAGAGACTGGATTGGGAGACGCTTGCAAGTCGGAGGGGGATCCGTATCGGTAAGTGTCTCCGACATATCGTGAGGCGGTGATTTCTCTTCACATCAAAGCGAAGCAGTACAATCCTATATTATTACTATAAAACAAATCACATTGTAAACCTGGAGATAACCAGAATATAATATGAAGAAGGAATTCACGCGCCCTCGCGACATGGTGGAGATGCTGGGATCGCAAAGAAGCTAGCATTCAAAGCATTCCAAATAAAAAGCATCCCAGCATCTCCACCATGTCGCGAGGGCGCGTGAATTCCTTCTTCATATTATATTCTGGTTATCTCCAGGTTTACAATGTGATTTGTTTTATAGTAATAATATAGGATTGTACTGCTTCGCTTTGATGTGAAGAGAAATCACCGCCTCACGATATGTCGGAGACACTTACCGATACGGATCCCCCTCCGACTTGCAAGCGTCTCCCAATCCAGTCTCTTATCTTCGGTCCGCAAGGGCACCGAAGTGTTATCACTATGCCAACCATCAAACCATCCAACTTCTCAGGTGCAACTAGGATATCTGTAAGTTTTAGTACCCATGAATCTTAGGGTTAAGTATTACCTATCTGTTTCCATCAATAAAGCTATTTATCACAGTTATACAATTACAGTATTCTAAGATGAACTTTACTTCAAGTTCTCAACAACAATTTTGTGACACCTATGTGCTAATCAGATACTAGGATTCTTTCCACGTCTGCAAGAGCACGCATTCCTGTTCGACTTCGGCCCATCGCCTCGTCTGGAATGCTCCCCCTTTATACTACCCATATAGTGTAGTTTCTCATACGTCCGTCGACGTTATGCCCGTCGGCATACCAAGGCCATGGGGGACCGAAGAGATTTATAAGAGAGGTTGGCCCATGACCCTTCCTATAAACTCACATAGCTTTTCATGTCCGGACACTAGCCCGCGTGCGGTCGCTGTTATGCCCCCAGCCCAACGCTGAAGGCACGACCAACACACTTAGGTTTAGGTGTCTCAAGTAGGTAATTCGAGTAGGTAAAAGTACCTTCGTATATTTAATTACTAGAACAACAGATAAATAATACTTAGCTTTCCAGGTGGCGCGTATCACGGGTGACAAGAATCTACTTATGATCTTCTTGTACTGTATTTACTTTACAATAAACCACATTAATTAATCAGACTGAATAGGCTATACTCATATTTTAAATGCGGCGTCGTTTGGTAGCGTCAAGTTGTCAATACTGATTTAGTGTTGCTATTACATTAGTTCTGTGCAATTATATATTTACATTTTGTAGGTTTGGAACATCGCGACTTCATCTTTCGCGACAGCTCGCTTCTGCAAAACAAAGATAGTCTGTATCAGCGGCATTTCCCCACAATAGAATACCGTACGACATTACACTATGAAAATAGCTAAAGTACACTAAACGGGCTGTCTCTATATCAGTTAAATTACGAATTTTTCTAACAGCGTATGCTGCGGAACTTAGCTTTTTTGACAATTTATCTATATGTGGACCGCACTGAAGCTTAGCATCCAAAGTTATGCCCAAGAATACTGTGCTGTCTTCAGGATACAATTCTTCGCCCTTTATCAACACATTAGTTTTCACCTGCCTAACGTGAGGTAGCGTAAACTAAATGCATTTGGTTTTTTTCTCGTTGAAAAGTAAATTATTAACATTGAACAAGTAGACTACTTTAGGGATAGCGCTATTTACATCCTCAGTAACCTGCTGCTGACGTTTAAGTTTAAACAAAAGTGAAGTGTCATCTGCAAACAACACTATATCATGATTATCCTTTATGAAGTACGGCAAGTCATTTATATAAATAAGAAACAAGAAAGGACCAAGAATTGAGCCCTGTGGGACTCCCATTGTTACTATGGATCCGGGAGATCTTTTTCCATTAACGTCAACGCTCTGAATCCTCTTACTCAAGTATGAGGTAAGAAGATCCAGAGCTGTGTTCCCGATTCCGTAGTGGCGGAGTTTCCTGATTAACGTTTCATGAAGAACGCAATCGAATGCCTTGGACAAATCACAAAAGATGCATAAGGCATCGCATTTATCTTCCCAAGCATTGTAAATATGTCCTAAGAGTTCAACGCCGGCATCAGTAGTTGAACGACCCCTTGTAAAACCGAACTGTTTGCTATGTAATAGTTTGTGTTTATTGAAAAATCTTTGCATTTGATCTAAAATTAATTTCATAACTTGACTCAAAGATTATTTATACTAATTTTCGAGTTAATCAAGCCATGCAGTAAAATCCTCCCCTGAAAAATTGACTACCCCATTTCAGCCCGTCAGGGGTAGATTTTCAAAAAACCCTGATACACATCATTCTTTACTTTCAATATTAGGTATAAATACTGAGTTTCGAGTCAACCGGACTGCGCGCTAAAATTCTTCCATACAAACTTTGAAACCCCCCAATCCCTTATTAGGGGGTAGTTTAGAAGAAAAAAAAACTGACAATCTTCATAATTTATTTAGGTACCTAAGTATTCGTGCTAAGTTTCAAGTTTATTAATTCAAGGAATAAGATTTTTCATACAAACTTTCATCCCCCTTGGGGGTAGAATTTATCAAAATCCTTTCTTAGTGGATGCCTACGTCATAACATCTACCTGCATGCCAAATTTCAGCCCGATCCCTCCAGTGGTTTGGGCTGTGCGTTGATAGATCTCTATGTCAGTCAGTCAGTCACCTTTGAGTTTGTATATTATTTTGATTTAAAAGAGTGTCCATGGAGTTTCTTGCCCGTTCTTATCCATAGGTACCTACGCCTTGGAATGGGCAACTAGCTTCATTTTTCTGACTGACTGACCCCCTTTTTTTTTTCAGGATGGGAAATCATCACATGACCCCTCCCGCTCTGGGTGGAGCGGAAGGGAGTGTCAGACTCTTACTGACTAAAACCCACCTGTGTTCCTTCCTTAGCCCTTTATGTTCCAGGGCAGCGGTAACCCTTTCAGACGATCCCGCTACCCACTGACTGACCCCTTTGACAATTCAAAAGAGCCTGTAATTGGTTTAATTGAAATAAACGAGTTTGTAATACCTACCATCCTCGCTTTTCCAGAGAAGACAGACAGACAATTATTAATAAGGTAGATTGTCATCAACATTTTTGTATTTTTTTGTACTAGGCAATGTGGTAGAGCTAAGCCTCTTGAACAAGAGAACCTAACCTAAAAATGTGAACCTGAATTCCAACCAGATACTTTTTATCCTGGTGTATGTTCCCAAGGAGTAATGTCTGACCTCCATGCGGCCTGTACCTCTATTTATGAGAACTTGTCTGTCAAACTCAAACTCAAATCATTTATTTCAATTAAACCATTTGCAGGCACTTTTGAATTGTCAAAATAAAATAGTCGGTCAGTTAGTCAGAAAGTTGAAGCTAGTTGCCCATTCCAAAGCGTAGATCTCTATGGAGAAGAACGGGCAAGAAACTCCATGGACACTCTTTTAAATCAAGACATTTTTACAAAATCCTGGTTACATTATTCTTATTGCTTCTATATGTGAGAACAATGTTAAGAAACAAATTAAAATATAAAATTAAAAATATAAAATTAAAAATATAAAATTAAAAATAAGCCCTGGCAGTTAAGAGATGACCAGTCTCAACAGATGGCGCCCGTTCACGAACATGACGCGTGGATCAGCACCACCCAGCTCAACCATTTCGTAGGGAACCGAATGATCCAACACACGCGCCACCACCAGTGAGACATTTAAGTGAGCATGACATATTCTCAACTGCCATGCTCTTTCAAGTCAACATCAAAATATCATAAAAAACGGATCCATGGTTCTTACATTTACAAAATTTTCAAAAATGCTTCTAAATTATACAAAACTATAGTTTGCAATTTAAATAAGAGATGAGAGAAAAAAAAAAAAATTACTACCAATCATGAAGAGGTATTTAATACTGAAGTATTAAAAATTAATCCTGATTATATAAAATAAACACTAAAGAAAAAAAAACAAAAAGGGGAAGCATCTCCTTCAAATATTGAAATTGTGATCAACTTGTAAGCCCAACTGCCTGTGGAGCAGGACCAGCATTAAGCCAAGCATTTTTATCTACTATATACTCGTCCAACTTATAATATGCTTGTCTACATAGTGTGCGTTTAATGCATGTTTTAAATTTCTTCTCATTTAGTTGAAGAGTAGCTGTGCCCTACAGGTGAATATTAATAATAGTCTGTATTTAATATAGTCCATGGTAGTCGCCTTGCTGTGCAGTGCAGCAGTGATGCTTATAAAATGACCTGCTGCTACTGTCGTGACTTATATTATATTGTGCTTCAATCAATAATAATACTAGATTAAGGATCAGGAACAAAAATCAGTCGCACAAGTGGTCACGTTTGCACACACGTAAACATCTACATTTCTTAGAAAAAAGTTTAATAATATTAACAATTTCAGTTTAAAACCTTAATGCTTAAACATAAAGTTTAATTAGCATTGCAAATTATATTTAAAATGTCGCTTGAAAATAAAATTATTCTATTTTAAATTTTCAGTCATTTATTCTAAAATGAAACTTAAAATCTAAGTAATAAGGTTAAAAACATACTAATTTGAAATAAGACCACAAAAGTATTGTGGTCTTATTTTTTGGGCCGTTTTTGAAGCGCTTATCAGGAATCTAGTGCTATTATTGATCGAAGATATTGTGCCACTCTCATAGAAAGATGAAACACTACACCCATGAACAATCAATTAAATTGAACTCTTTGCACATACAAACTTGCAAACCAATTTTCATCTTAAACTAATTTTCAAGAATAAACATACTATAATAAAGTTGGCATTATTTTTTATTATTGTAATGTTTCACACGCATTTGATGTATCTTTAATCACTGTAGCAAATTGGTCATAACATAAGTTCTACAACTACTGAGATACAATCTCCGGTCTCTCCCCTGTATCCTGTATCTGTAGTTACCACCTGCAGAAAGAGGATTTTGTTGAAATTCTGGCTCCACCACTGTTTATTATATTGAACAAGGGATCAAATAGTTGCTTCAGCATAGCCTAGGCACATACACGGAGTAACATGTAATCACAAGTAATAACACTTTCAAGTTTATCTGCTCCTGGCTTCTAATCAGTTTTCATTTGACAGTAGACCAATGGGTTTACAGAACTCAATGGTTAAAAGCATTCAGGCCTGTTTTTAATTTCTGTGATAAGTCCGCGTTCAACGAGCGGCAATGTAAAGCGGTCGAACACCAGCCCGCTGCACACGTACACGGGGCGGGCCAGCGCCGCGGATAACCGGCGAGCTAGCGCCACCGCCGCACCATCCGCGCCCAGCAGCGTGCTGGCCAGCGCGGCGCGGCCTCCTTCCTCGGGCGCCGGCATGCCCAGAGCTACCTCGGTCAGGTCAGCTGCACCGCCGCCGCCCACCCACAGCAGCAGAGCGCCCGCCACGCGCAACGCCACAGCTCTGCACACCAACTCGCCACTCCATATTTCAAACTGATGAACGCGCCATCCACTAGGCTTATATGTAATCCGTTTTCGAGAACTTGTGACTCGAGGAGAGGTACCGATTTCCATTGTAGCACAAAAATTAAATTCAATTAAACTGCTGGGAACACAACGTTTTGACAATACCAGCGGAAGGAATATATTTTTACCGTATGTATAATGTACTATGTGATTTTTACAAAGTAATTATTTGTATAAAATGCATGTCATTGCGATTGAGCCAAAAATTCAGAAATGTTTGTTTACATTTTACTGATTTTACAATGGCATGGCTGTCACTGTCAGTCACCACCCGCCTAGGTTGTTCTGGTTCTGTGGTCACCACTAAGTTGCCAGTGCAGTGTGCACACAGAACACTTTTACCTAACGAGTGTGCACCACGAGGTCCCCATTGAATCAGTTTATACCAATATAATATAAATTAAGTAAAATAATAAATATAATATAATGGTATTGGTATTCAGCTCCATCCGGTTAGACTGGAAGCCGACCCCAACATAATTGGGAAAAGGTTAGGCAGATGATGAATAAATATAATATAATACTATAAAATAAGTATCCGCTATAAACGTCACAACTGTCGGGACAACAGGTTGGTTATGCTAGGTAAATGGTAACAGAAAATTTTGGTGCGTGGCCAGAATTTGAACTAACGCCAATCTCTTTTTTTGATATAATAATAATATTAAAATTATTATATTTTCACAAATCCTTACCAACAACACCCCTCTGACTGGCAATATCCTTCAGGTGCTGTAACACTCTCAGGCAGTGAATTTTAAGAACGTTCTCAGTCTAATCTCAGTCTCAATCTGTCAAAAAATACTTTTAATTTCCCTACATTTTGACAGTTTTTGACATTTGTTTGTCGCCGAGATGAGACTGCGACTAGATTTTGAACGTTTTAAATTACGAGAATTGGCCTTCAGGTGTGCTTGAAAAGTGATCTTGTTTTGAACTCTTTCGTTGCAGTAAGTAGGTAAAATCTTTGACTGTAATAATTTGAAATCGTCTCTTCAAGCCCTTCATTTTGATACCCTATTTGAGCAATTATCTAAAAAAAATGTTAACAGCTTCTATTAAATTAGATTTTTTTATTGAACAATGCCCCATACGTGTGTTGCCTTTGAGCCTTCTGATAATTATTGGTTCACTTATCGCCATTGCTAGGGTGTTAGTATAGATAGACCTATACGGGTTTTATTTTATACGGATTAGAGGTGTATTATCATTTTAGGGGATTTGTTCGGTAACCGTTGTAAAATCTGCGCTCCGTGTAAATTACTGGGGGCTTACCACCAGCTCTTATAGCAGGGCAGAAGTTGAACTGCAGTGGGTTTTTGTTCTATGACATAGAACAGTTGAACTGAGCTGGTGATAAGCCCCCAGTAATAAGGTACTCAGCGGCTTCTGGTTAGACTGGAAGCCGACTACAACATAGTTGGGAAAAGGCTAGGCAGTAGCGGATATTAAATTATGATGATGAGAACAAAGACCTTAAACTTAATATAAAGGTCTTTGGATGAGAATATCCACTACTCTATGGTTTCATTCGTGTCAATTCGTGTGTATTGTCTATGATTTCTTGTAAATCTGTAATGAATGACCTAGGCCTTTAGGGTATATATGTTCTGTGGTAATAACGCTGACGCAGATACCACTACTAGTAAGTAAAGTACTGTCGAGTTGTCGACCAATGAAATAACGACATTTGTATTTCATTATCTACTATTTGCCGTAAAATTGGCGTGTGTGTATGCTATTTGTCCGTTTGATAGTACTCATTCTTATCTTACCAATAGGGAGTAACGTGTCACTAATGTGAAACGTCAAATTACTTCCAAAACTCATTTTTAAAAGAAAAGCAATCGTAGTTCACATGCTCTTGGTGAACGTGGACCGCCGAGGTTCTTGTTTAGTTTAAATAAATGTATTCCTGTCTGTGAGAAACTATAGGTACTGGGAAGAACTCAACTAAGTTTGTGTTGTCAGGTTTTGGAATACAATGAAGTATTTTAATTTGTTAGTTGTCGGCGTCCTGTTACTTGCAGGTGAGTTGTTTTGTCTACGTAGCGCGTCTATTTATTTTACGGATTTTGATAATCAATGATAAAGTTTCCTGTGATTTATGAAAGACATTTATTATGATCAAAGTAAAAAAATGTAATAGCTCATTAAAAGTTTAGAAAATCTTCGTACTTTCGTAGATTTAATTTGTCTAGTTGCTGCGACTAGAATTTTCTGCGGCAGTCGGTAGGTATGTGTTTGATTTAGAAGTAGTTTGTATTGTGTTGTGGTTTGTTATAGCAAATGTGTAATGTTCGAAATGTTACAGGATGGTCCGTGGCGCAGGAGGCGGGCGCGGGCGTGGGCTCGGTGGAGGAGGTGACCGTGGACGCCGACCTGGGCGCGTCGCGCGAAGGATCCCGCACCGGTAAGGCCCCGATCCCACTTTGTCGTGACGACAGATTATCGTGTCGTTTAAAGCGCCATGGCTTGTGTATTTAAATGGAGGTGTTCACATATAGGACGACACGATTAACTGTCGTCCACGACTTTTTTTGCAGTGACGATAAACATTCGATATAATGGGAACAGCTAGAGACGACAGTCGTCCAACGATAAGTTAATCGTCACAACATAGTGGGAACGCGCCCTTAC
The DNA here is from genome assembly GCA_945859715.1 of Apamea sordens. Lineage (NCBI taxonomy): Eukaryota > Metazoa > Arthropoda > Insecta > Lepidoptera > Noctuidae > Apamea > Apamea sordens. The sequence goes on along the minus strand of OX243990.1, from coordinate 50,632 downwards.
TAGTCCCCCAACGCAGCCTCGCCTGCTGTGGCTTGTCCATTCACTTGCACACACTCTGGTCTGCTCCTGTGCTGGTACACATAGTTCAGTTGATTTTATCAGTTATTGAGAAAATAGTGCATGACTGGTTACGGTACACTATATTGATACTGATGATATACCTACTTTGAATCAGTCAGGAGTGATGACAATATCTTCTACAAAACCACCTTTAACATTAAGTACCTATTTAGAATTTAATGATACCACAGGCTTGTTGCTTGAAATTTCACTTGTATTCTTGGAGCACAACTTTTTGTTTTGTTTTTACTATTTATTTTCTTTGGATTCAGTTCAGTAGTACAAAAAATAACAGAAATATTTTTAGATCTATAAATTAAAAAATGAACACCCCAAAAATTATGAAGGGCTCTCTATTTGAATCAAGAATAGGAATACTTATAGCCAACTATTCTTCTTTCCACAATAGCGACGGAGGATCATACAGGCATGGTTTAACCTGATTGTACTATATTAATTGATAAAATAAAATAATCTAAAGGATTAATTTTCTACATATATCACTTTATCTAATACATTAAACACACTGATAACTTCAATTTAGGAAAGTAGATTGGAATTCAAGTACCTACTGTTACATTAGGAAATGTATTTTATTTAGTCAACTGCCTGGTTCATGACTGCAAGGACATCACCTTAATGAGTAGATTGAAAAACTTAATAAAATATTACGCCTAATGCTCCTGGATACGGCACACAGGGAGGAGGTTGCTCTCTGTAGAAGTCTAAGAGACCCGATCACTGGGAGATTGGACTCTTTTCTAACAGTTTTTGATGTTGCCATAACATAGCCTGTAAAGATTTGTTGAAGGGCTAAGCAGAATTTTCCATACTGAGTACCTGTAATCTGTGCCTATACGTCAAAATCATGAGTTATTTAAGAATACAGAGATATATTTAAATTCGAGAAAAGGAAACATTACAATTCCATTTCCTAAAAACAAACAAAATTTATTGAATGACCATACTGCATACAAGACTTCTTTCTTTTTCATTGTCAGGTAAGTGAAGTACTCATTCTATGAATAAACTTTTATTTCTAATAATCATGAAAACAAAACATTATTCCTACCTTTTACTATAAATGCTTGTACACTTGTGCAAACCAACCTCTTATATATTTATACGAAAATATATAAGAGGTTGGTTATTTGATTTGGTTGTTGTTTGTGATGATCATGATCGGCATGGCAGTGGGAACAGTTCGTAACATAGAATATAGAATTATCGTTGCTTGAGCTTGTCGTCCGCGGCGAGCACGGCCAGGCGCGCCTTCAGCCACGCCGAGTCGCGCACGTGGTGCGCCAGCCGCCGGTCGCCGCGCGGGGCCGGCGCGCGCGTCGCCGCCCACCAGCCCACCCTGCGCGCAACGTTCGAGTAGCAGTAGCTCTAATGTGATCAGCAATACTGAAATCGCGGGACACACTATGTAGTTTTTCAATAAAATGTTGCTAAACTATTCTAATTACATAAGACATGGACTAACACTTGCGAGCTGGTGAGCGGCGCGTCGTACTTGTCGCGCGGGCCGCGGTCGAACATGTCCTCTATCCGCCGCAGCGCGTGCCGTGTGCCTTCCTCGTCGGCCGCGCCCGCCTGCTCGCGCACGTAGAACTTGCCCGTCACCGTGGCGGCTGCAACACGCACGACATGACACAGCGCTCGGTGGACTCGCAGTCGGCCGGCGCCACAACTTACGCAGGCCGAGAGGTTTCACGAGCGACACGTAGGAGCGGCCCTGCTCGCGCTGCGACGCAAAGCGCAGCTTGAAGGAGCGCGCGTGCAGATCGCGCGCACCTGACTCGCCCGGGCCTGGCCCACCCGGGCCTGGCTCGCCCGGCCTGGCCTCGCCAGACGCGCCGGCTTCGACGGTGCCCTCCGCCGCCATTCCTGTCAGCTATGCTTTCACTCACACCGATGAATGACCAGTTGGATCGATGTGTCGAGTTGCTAGGCAGGAAATATAATAGGCAACGGTCCCGCAGACACGCATCGAGCGCCGTCGAAGCCCGCAGAAAGATACTTATGATATATTTATACCTATTTCAGTAATGCTATAAGCATGGCTTCCACGATGCACAATGGCGCGAGTATTTAATATATGGGCCCAGTTATATTTTTAGAAGCGTTTAGTAGGTTTACTTATGTGTTATCAAATATCCAAAGAAAGAAACACGTGAAGGAAATGAATTTATTTTGTCCTTTAATTAACATGATTTCGTAAAGAGTCCATACAATTTCTGAATTTGTTTTAAACTAAATTCGTTTCAAAGTTTTGATATTTTATCCTCGTTCATTTCTTACAACATCATTCCTGAAGGCCAATTCTCGTAATTTAAAATCTACAAAAAACGTTCAAAATCTTGTCAAAATTTAGGGAAACTAAAGTATTTTTTGACAGATTGAGACAGATCAGACTGAACGGTCTTAAAATTACGAGAATTGTCCCTCAGGAGAACAACAAAAAGCTCATGAATTTGCCTTCGTTAGATGCTGAGGCAGTGTTACGAGAGGAGGAGGCTATCTCGCCGGATGAGCTAAGCGTTGCGCAGATGCGACAGATCAAGGAGCACGCGCAGAACTACACCTTCCAGACAGAAGTCAACCGCATGATGAAACTCATCATCAACTCGCTGTACAGGAACAAAGAGGTGCCTCCCGTCTCATTCCGTCTGATGGAGCTCGCAAGTAGCGATGGTGAGTAGTGAGCGGTAGTAACGAGAGCTTCGTTTCAGATATTCCTGCGAGAGTTGATCTCGAACGGCTCGGACGCGCTGGACAAGATCCGGCTGATGTCGCTGACGGACCGCGACGTGCTGGAGACCAACTCCGACCTCAGCATCCGCATCAAGGCCGAACCTGAGAAGCGCTTGCTGCACATCATCGACTCCGGCATCGGCATGTCGCGCAACGAGCTCATCAACAACCTCGGCACCATCGCCAAGTCCGGCACCGCAGAGTTCCTGTCCAAGATGCAGGACGCAGAGAAGGTACGTGTGTCTCGCACGCGTACTGCGTAGGTACTGCAGTCTGTAGCGCACCGGTACCAGTCACTATATCCTACTGCTTGCAGAGCGAGGCGCACGAGATGAACGACATGATCGGCCAGTTCGGCGTGGGCTTCTACTCCGCCTTCCTGGTGGCCGACAAGGTGACCGTGGTGTCCAAGAACAACGCCGACAAGCAGCACGTGTGGGAGTCGGACGCCAACGCCTTCAGCGTGGCCGAGGACCCGCGCGGCGACACGCTGAAGCGCGGCACGCACATCACGTCAGTACTCACGCACACGCCTGCCCCGCGCGGCCGGAGCGCTTGGCTGACTTGCTCGTGTGTTGCAGGCTGCACGTGAAGGAGGAGGCGGCCGACTACCTGCAGCCCGACACCATCCGCAACCTCGTGAAGAAGTACTCGCAGTTCATCAACTTCCCCATCTACTTGTGGGCCTCGCGCACCGAGACCGTGGAGGAGCCCGACGCCGACGCCGACGACAAGGCCGACGCCGACGACGACGCGCAGGTATGCGTGTGTGACGAGCGCTGCTGCTAGTTGAATCTGTATACTAATGTAATAAAGCCGAAGTAATTCATTAATTAATGTTTCTCGCAGGTCGAGGACGTTGCCGAAGAAAAGCGCGAGACCAAGAAGACCGAGAAGACCGTGTGGGACTGGGAGCTGATGAACGACAACAAGCCCATCTGGACGCGCAAGCCGAACGAGGTCAACGACGACGAGTACACGCAGTTCTACAAGAGCCTCACCAAGGACACCTCGCCGCAGCTGGCCAAGTACGTGCACCTCTGTCTCTGCATTATCCGTGCACTGTGGCGCGAACTTGATCGTAAATAATGCTCCAACACGTTTTAGTTGTGAAAATGACAAATATTCAATTAACCTTAGAAAACTAAAAAAACAAGCAATTTAAAAGGGAAAAAATCGTAACATGGCGGGGCCCACGGCCCATGTTAAGGTTTTTGAGGAAAGTACGAAATCCACGCAGCTGAGGCAAAGTGCTAATGGATGGAGCACAGGATAGCACGTTTTTATTGTTCAATTTTAATTTTTTTTTGGAATTAAGTTCCTAATCGCGCGTTGCGAAGTTTCTCTGTCTGTCTCTCTCTCTTAAAGAAAGCAAGCCAGTTATACTTCGTTCCATCCGGGTGTCCTTTGACACCTCTCAAGTTTTTTTCTTTAAGATCGTTGTACCAAATCTAGGCGTTCGGGTTTTAGGTTTTTATTGTTCGACGCCGCCTAGCGAGTGCGCGCGTGTGCAAACTTCCTCATGTACGGCACACAGTTGCAACGCTGCGACGACTAAACGATCTTGATCTGTAGATATGGTGTACCTTTATTTTTAAAAAATAAAATGCTAGAGGTTTTCGGAGAAAATAAAAAATACTGTCCATAATAGATTATTAGCGTATTTTAATTAAATTTATACAAAAATATGGATAAAGAAAATAATATTAGGTGGGTAGTTATAAAAATAAACTCATTTCATTTGTTTATTTGTATAAGTACCTATCCTTACTTAATTGACGTTTTATAAAGCTATTTGGCGACCGACTTTTCCTTGGATCTATAATTTCTGGGAGAACACAATCAAAATAAAATTTTGTTAACCGCGGAGCCATCTTTTGTTAATATTACATATAAAATAAAAAGTTGACTGCAGACCCCTTTGAATTTCTTTGACGACTTTTAGGTTATTTAATGAACAGCCAAACCGATTTTTATGTTCCGCGATTTTTTTTAAACTGTCCAGGAAATAGTTGAAATCCACCACGCGTCTTCCTTCGATATTTATAGATTCCGGCTCTGTTTCTGTAACCTAAAAAACACTACATTAATGGAATTTTTCTAAGTTATAAATTATAGTTGTAAAGTAAAAAGAAATTAATTCGTACCTTAACGTAACTAATCGTTAAATTATCTATGATGTTGTCATTTGAATCACTGTCCATTTCTTTAGTCCTACAAATTAAATAATCGATACAAAAATAGAGAATACTGGAATATACATAACAATTTCAACTCACGATATATTTTGATCGGTTGAGTGACTGGTACTAGGCATTTCCGTTAACTTTTTGGGTGGGTCTTCATTTGCTTCAATGTCCATATTTTCAGTACTACAAAATACAATGATTGATATAAGCATAATCAGCCTATAACGTTCCCACTGCTGGGACACAGGCCTCCTCTAAGTGAGAGGGAGTGGGCTGTAATCTACCACGCAGGCCCAGTGCGGGTTGGTAGGTGTCACATGTCTTCGAATGTTTGGTTCTAGGACATGCCGGTTTCCTCACGATGTTTTCCTTCACCGTTTTGAGAGCAGTGGTGATGAAATAATTTACACGAAGTAAAGCGCTTGTCTGGGTTCGAACCTACGACCTACAACTCGTAAGTTGATCTAATGATTGATATGAATAAACATAAAGCCAAAAGTTCACAAACTGAAATAATAATATCAATTTTTTACTCACAATGTTTGATTATTGAGGTTATTGGTACTAGATGTTCCTCTGAGTAAATCAAAACTCACATTTGGGTTTCGTTCTTCAATTAAACCAATGTCCATGTTTTCAGTACTGCAAATAAAATTGCCGATATTAAAGAAAATAAAACAAAAGTTCATCTACTAGAATAAAAACAAATATTTTCAACTTACGATATTGTATCATTTGTGAAACTGATATCAGGTTCTTCTATTATATCTGTGGACGAGTCAAAAGTTGGGAGCGAGTCGGAAGCAACATTTTTGGATGAGCCAGAAGTTAAACTGGTGAAACCACAGTAGGTTATCAAAGATGCTCTTAATTTTGATCTGAAAGAAAAACAAAAGACAATTATTAAGGAAGTCAGGGAATTGACAGAATAAAAATTAAGCAATATTTTTCATTGTCCCTTATATTTAAATTTAATCAGTAATAGCATTCTAAAAAAGAAACGGATACGGTTGACTAGTGGATTTGCCATTTACCTGACGAGTTAGAAAAACAATAACTTACACAAATGTTTTGACACCCTGTTAAAAAATTAAATAGCTACTTACGCAGCTTCTCTTGCCTTCTGCAAATTATTAATCATTTTACTTTTTCGTGACCTAACAGATTTCTTTAATCCTTAATAATATGTTTTGTCTATTCTACCCATGTTCTGTAAGTAAAATAATAACAAGTTTGTAGAGAAAGAAGTTACAAGTTAAGTACATAGTTCCACTTTATATATAATTAATATTTACTTAAACCTCATTCAAATTCACAAATAAAATAAAAAATATTTACGCATCAAAAATATTTAGTCGCACTATAATTCACGTATATATCACGCGTGGCGCTTCCGCGGCGGCGGGAAGTCAACCGACAAAGGTCCTGCGTCGACGAGCGCCAGAGCGCGACTGATTTAGGCCGCTCGCTCGATTCACCCGATTTTATAATTTACTTTGACAAATTATTTTCATAAATGATTGAAGACAGATATTTTTTTTCTTTTTTACACATTAATAGTACTATATTTCTTCTTACGAATAAAATGATTTATGTTGCCAAATTACTTTTAGATTATGAGATATGACGTGTTTTCTTGTAGTCGATTTCTCGATTTTTTATTTTCTTAGACGTGATAAAAATACAACTTAATGAATTAAAAATAGAACTTTTCTCAGTGCATTTTAAATTTCAGGGTATGCCTATTCGAATGAATACCTTTTACCTTCTTACTTAGTAATAATATTTGTTGTAATATTACCTACTTCAAAGTTGAGCCTTCGCGCGTCATCTGGAATTCGCGCGTCATCTGGAATTCGCGCCTTCGAAATCCGCTGTTTTCGTAGTCAAAAATCCAACTTGAACGAGTTTTTGTTAATAGACTTTAAATATATGATAATTACGATGATCAAAGTCAAAAGAAGCTAAAATAATGAATTATATGACCGAATTCACTTCAAAATCTCCCAAGTACTCGATTTACGTTTGTAAAATGTTAACACGCTCTTAAGAAGTTGGAAATTAGATTTCTGTTCGTATGATTCGTGTTCACTATGGCCGCGCGTGTGCAGGGCGCACTTCGTGGCCGAGGGCGAGGTGACGTTCCGCGCGCTGCTGTTCGTGCCGCGCGTGCAGCCCGCCGACTCCTTCAACCGCTACGGCACCAAGACCGACCACATCAAGCTCTACGTGCGCCGCGTGTTCATCACGGACGAGTTCAACGACCTCATGCCCAACTACCTCGCCTTCATACAGGTAGGTGCCGCGTGCGGCGGCCGCGCGCCCGCCCGCCCGCTCTGACCGCGACTGTTGCAGGGCATCGTGGACAGCGACGACCTGCCGCTCAACGTGAGCCGCGAGACGCTGCAGCAGCACAAGCTCATCAAGATCATCAAGAAGAAGCTGGTGCGCAAGGTGCTGGACATGCTCAAGAAGATCCCCGACGCCGAGTACGACGGCTTCTGGAAGGAGTACTCCACCAAGTGAGTTCCCGATTCGACCGTACCGTGCACGAAGCAAATACAAAGAGGAGACGGCCTAAGCAACTGTGCACTGTGATTCTCACTAGGTCCTGACGTTATCATGTAGGCGTGGCTTTAGTCAGTGGTAATGTTGGCGTTCGTACTGTGCACAACTTTGTAAACGTTCCCATTTTACAGCATTATTCGCGCTAAAGGAAAAAAAAAGAAGTGTTGTGTTTTATCTTGTAAAATTTACTCGGATAGACGTTCTGATGCTATGCATGGCATCACATTTCATTTGTAAGTAATTTTATGCATAATTTATTAAAATTGTTCTAGAAAAATCTCTTAGCGTCGGCGATTCCATTCCAAACATAATTCTACCCGACACTAGATGGCGACACTTGGCGTCATGGAAACTAAAAATATTTAGATACGTAGAGCTCAGAACTAACATATTTTAATAATGTTAATACTGAAGTTTATTCAACATTCGTTCCTAAAGAAGACCCTTTAATAGCCAAAATATATTTTTTGTAGTTTTTATATCATTTTGTAAACAGGCCGCCATCTATAATCAACTCATCATCATCATTTGCCTAGCCTTTTCCCAACTATGTTGGGGTCGGCTTCCAGTCTAACCGGATGCAGCTGAATACCAGTATTTTACATGGAGCGACTGCCTATCTGACCTCCACAACCCAGTTACTGGGTAATACGATACCCCTTGGTAAGACTGGTTGTCAGACTTTCGGGCTTCTGACTACCCGTAACGACTGTCAAAGATCCACGAATGACAGCCAGGACCAACGGCTTAACGTGCTTTCCGAGGCACGGAGGGGTCTCGGTATGTAAAGATGGTCACCCATCCACAGACCAACCGCGGCAAGCGTAGCTTAACCTGACCGATCGACCTGTGCGGCTGTTAGTCTTTAGCCACGGGCCCCTCCTCCATCCATCTATATCTTGTTACCATAACACAAGCATTAGGTTGCTTAGCTTGGGACTAGATGGCGCTGTGTGAAATGTCCAGGGATATTATTATTATTATAATCAACTATGAACAACAAACATAAACCTAAAAAACTACTCCCTGGTACGAAAATCCTGAGTACGACCCTGTTGCATCCTGCACTTAGTGACATCTAGTGCGAGATAGTTACGTAACTACAAAGTAAAATCGACAGAACGAGCGAATAGTTTTGCTATTGACCGGTAGATGGAAAATAGAAGTGGGCGGGGGATCTAATACCCCCCCTCACCCCGTAAAGTGTCAAAAGTGTTTCCTAAGGAAATCGAGTTAGAACATCTCTTTGTATTTGCTCCGTGGTACCGTGTCAGTAGCCGAGTGCCGCAGCGTGTAACTGTGTCCCCGCAGCATGAAGCTGGGCGTGATCGAGGACCCCAGCAACCGCTCGCGCCTGGCCAAGCTGCTGCGCTTCCAGTCGTCGCGCGGCGCGGCCATGACGTTCCTGGCCGACTACGTGGCGCGCATGAAGCCCAACCAGAACCACATCTACTACATCGCCGGCTCCAGCCGCGCCGAGGTAACCGCATTCTGATTATTTATATCTATAAATAGTATCTGTGTGACCGGTTATTAGTTCTTTTAAACTGCACTATGAATTTAGATGCGCTTTTCACCATCATCTTTCTCTTCCGAAAAGTTTATATTTAACTGCTTTAACATGTCGCCATATCAATTAATTATATAATATTCATACCACCGGTAATACTTAACTGAAAACAAACCTCTCCGAAATTTAGCGGTCTTTGGCAAAATATTGAATACCTTAACGGATTTATCTAATTAGGTACCTCTCATTCTAAAAGTTCAGTTGACAATATGGTCGATCGTTTATAGAACCTGATAATAAGGAGTTGTACTTGTGCAGGTTGAGAAGTCTCCGTTCGCGGAGCGTCTAGTGCGTCGCGGTTACGAAGTGCTGTACCTCACAGAGGCCGTGGACGAGTACTGCCTGTCCTCGCTGCCCGAGTACGACGGCAAGAAGTTCCAGAACATCGCCAAGGAGATCTTCGACTTGGAAGAGAGTGAGTACCCACTCCCGTGCTCTCCGAATATCGTTAGTGAGTAACGGGACTGACAGTACCGTACGTGTTCCGCAGACGATCAGCAGAAGGAGCGCCTGGAAGCGTACAAGAAGCAGTTCGAGCCGCTGACGACGTGGCTCGGCAACAAGCTGAGCACGTGGGTGACGCGCTGCGTCGTGTCGCGTCGCCTCGACCGCTCGCCCGCCGCGCTGGCCGCGACCGCCTTCGGCTGGACCGGCAACATGGAGCGCTTGGCACTGTCCAACGCGCACCAGAAGGTACGTGTGGCGCCGCCGCCGGCTCCCACCTCTCGCTCGCACACTCACCCTCTGTCCCGCGCTGGCCGCGACCGCCTTCGGCTGGACCGGCAACATGGAGCGCTTGGCACTGTCCAACGCGCACCAGAAGGTACGTGTGGCGCCGCCGCCGGCTCCCACCTCTCGCTCGCACACTCACCCTCTGTCCCGCGCTGGCCGCGACCGCCTTCGGCTGGACCGGCAACATGGAGCGCTTGGCACTGTCCAACGCGCACCAGAAGGTACGTGTGGCGCCGCCGCCGGCTCCCACCTCTCGCTCGCACACTCACCCTCTGTCCCGCGCTGGCCGCGACCGCCTTCGGCTGGACCGGCAACATGGAGCGCTTGGCACTGTCCAACGCGCACCAGAAGGTACGTGTGGCGCCGCCGCCGGCTCCCACCTCTCGCTCGCACACTCACCCTCTGTCCCGCGCTGGCCGCGACCGCCTTCGGCTGGACCGGCAACATGGAGCGCTTGGCACTGTCCAACGCGCACCAGAAGGTACGTGTGGCGCCGCCGCCGGCTCCCACCTCTCGCTCGCACACTCACCCTCTGTCCCGCGCTGGCCGCGACCGCCTTCGGCTGGACCGGCAACATGGAGCGCTTGGCACTGTCCAACGCGCACCAGAAGGTACGTGTGGCGCCGCCGCCGGCTCCCACCTCTCGCTCGCACACTCACCCTCTGTCCCGCGCTGGCCGCGACCGCCTTCGGCTGGACCGGCAACATGGAGCGCTTGGCACTGTCCAACGCGCACCAGAAGGTACGTGTGGCGCCGCCGCCGGCTCCCACCTCTCGCTCGCACACTCACCCTCTGTCCCGCGCTGGCCGCGACCGCCTTCGGCTGGACCGGCAACATGGAGCGCTTGGCACTGTCCAACGCGCACCAGAAGGTACGTGTGGCGCCGCCGCCGGCTCCCACCTCTCGCTCGCACACTCACCCTCTGTCCCGCGCTGGCCGCGACCGCCTTCGGCTGGACCGGCAACATGGAGCGCTTGGCACTGTCCAACGCGCACCAGAAGGTACGTGTGGCGCCGCCGCCGGCTCCCACCTCTCGCTCGCACACTCACCCTCTGTCCCGCGCTGGCCGCGACCGCCTTCAGCTGGACCGGCAACATGGAGCGCTTGGCACTGTCCAACGCGCACCAGAAGGTACGTGTGGCGCCGCCGCCGGCTCCCACCTCTCGCTGCACCCGTCTCCCCCTCGCCCTCTGCCCGCGCCCCCGGCTCCCACCACCGCCCGCACCCGTCTCCCCCTCGCCCTCTGCCCGCGCCCCCGGCTCCCACCACCGCCCGCACCCGTCTCCCCCTCGCCCTCTGCCCGCGCCGCCGGCTCCCACCACCGCCCGCACCCGTCTCACGCTCGCCCTCTGTCGCGCAGGCCGACGACGCCCAGCGCAAGCACCACCTGACGCAGAAGAAGATGCTGGAGATCAACCCGCGCCACCCGCTCATCGTGGAGCTGCTGCGGCGCGTGCGCGAGGCGCCCGACGCGCCCGCCACGGCGCGCGCGGCCGACACGCTGTACCGCACGGCCGCCATCCGCTCCGGCTACCTGCTGCAGGAGGGGCAGGCCACGGACTTCGCCGAGGCCGTGGAGGACATGCTGCAGCAGTCGCTGGGCCTGCCGCCCGGCGCCGCGCCCGCCGACGACGACGACGAGCTGGAGGCCGACGCCGCGCCCGACGCCGACGAGCTGGAGGTCGACGCCGACGAGCTGGCGGCCGAGCACGAGGAGCTGTGAGGCCGCGTGACTCTCGAGTGAATGTTCCGTGTGTGAGGATATGACGACTTTTTATACTTGCTGGCATGTTACGTGTGAGATTATGAATTGATAGTTTACTGTAAATAAATTATATATTTATTAGGTGTTATCTTTTATTGCAATATCCGTAACAACGATTCCTATTTATAAGAGGCGCGTAATGAAAATATGAAAAGTAACGTATTTAGTTCAAATATTAAAAAGGTGCGGAAATGTAAGCTCGAATTTTCTAAAAAAAAATATAACGTATTGGGGATAAAAACTGCCTCTGGCTTTCTTCAGATGTCGCTGCGCTCCAACGTACCAAGAATTTGACAGCTGTCACTATCCATATATTTTTAGGGTTCTGTATCTCAAAAGGAAAAACAACCCTTATAAGATCACTGCGTTGTCCGTCTGTCAAGACCCTTTTTAGGGTTCCGTAGCCAAATGGCAAAAAACGGAACCCTTATGGATTCGTCATGTCTGTCTGTCCGTCCGTATGTCACGGCCATTTTTTTCCGAAACTGTAAGAACTATACTGTTGAAACTTGATAAGTAGATGTATTCTGTGAATCGCATTAAGATTTTCACACAAATATAGAAAAAAAAACAATAAATTTTGGGGTTTTTCATCAAACCCATACGTGTGGGGTATCTACGATACTGAGGTTATAATATAATCTATTTCTAAACTGAATAGTTTGCGCTAGAGACTTCCAGTGGTAAAGCTACCCGAAACTGTCAAATTTTCCCAATCAACCTTGAACCTTAATGCTTTAGCGATAAAATTCAAAATCTATTAAAGAAATTTGACAGATTGTAGTAGCTTGATGTGCTGGCGTCTGTACATTACCATGTAAACTGCCACCGAAAATTGGTTTGAACGAGATCTATTAAGTAGTTTTTTTTAATACGACAAATCGTAAACCGCAATTTACCTTTCATTCAATCAACTCAACGGAACCCTTCATGGGCCAGTCCGACTCGCACTTGGCCGCTTTTTTCTCAGGAACGCGTGGAAATATCAAGTATGTATATAAAATTCAAAGTCCTGACTGACTGATAATATCAACACAAAGCCTAAACCGCTGGTCCTAGAGACATGTTTGGAGGGTGTTCTTCGGTTTTTCGAAATTCCAGGGTGAAATATGGGGGGATTTTGTTTGTAGGTATGGAAAATGTTATTCCTTAAGTTAATAAACTTGAAACTTGTCACCAATAAATTTTGGATTAAGTACCTAATAATTATAAGTGCGCTCCACGCTGTTAATTTAATTATTTCCTGAAGATTTATGGCAGAGATTCGTATACTAAGACTATGACTAAGTCCAGTTTTATGGCCTCAGGCACTTGACGACCAATGATTTTTCGGAAACTTTCGCCCACAGTTTTCGTCATTTAACATCTTTGGCAAATACATGGGTCCCCGTATTTTTGTTGTACAATCTTTACATTTTCTTTAGACATTTTGGAACACACCGTAAGCATGATATCTGACGTCACAAAAATCCTACATCGCAAGCAAAATTTCTCGCGACAACCACCGAGCAGTAGTCCACACCAGCCTAGCAAAGCCAACAGTCACCTGTCTGCGGGGTAATCGCGTAACTCACTATCAGTAGCATTAACTTTCATTTTTACAGTTCAACTACATTCAATAAGGTATGTTGTTGAGCAGACAATTTAATCTAACATAGATATCAAGATTCATTTGAGATTTATAATGAATGTGTTACGCAATTGCGGTGCAAGGTCGGAGGACCCCTCCTTTTCAATGGAGAAGAAGGATATTTCCACCCTATTCCTATTACAGCATACCAATCGGGGCCATATACGAGAAGGGGCCGGGCGCCTTCACACGTCCCGCACACAAGTAGCATAATCAGCCTAGTGTTCCCACTGTTAGTACACAGGCGTCCCGTCGGTGTGAGGGAGTGAGCCGAAATCCAGCACGCGGGCCCAGTGCGAGTTGCTAGATGTCACGTCTTCGAAATTTTAGTTCTAGAAAATGCCGGTTTCCTCATGATGTTTTCCTTCACCGTTTTGAGAGCAGTGGTCATGAAATTATGTACACAAAGTAAAGCGTCTGCTCGCCTACTCGCAAATCCGGGCCGTTACCACTGGGGCACTGGCCACCGCTGCTCCCAAGCCGCGGCTTCGTTTAAAGATTCCGTTTTACCCAAAGACATTGTACCTATCTTAAATCTCTTTGGTTATACCGTTTCAGAGTTTCAGATACCTACCTGGGGAACGCAAAACCTAACACAAACAATTAAAAAAATAAAACAAAGAAAAACCAAATAATACAAGCATTTATTTAAAAAAAAAAACATTTCCTATTCAAACAAAACGGCTAAGCCGAACGCTAGTTACAATACTGTTATTTTGATGACGTGTCAGTCTACGACTGTACGTCACCACTGACTACTGTAGTTTTAGCGAGGTTCGTTCGTTTGTTAACTTAACATAGGTACCTAGTATTGTATACAATCAACTATTTTCTAACTGAACAGACAGCTGTGCTGCTGGGGAGTTTGTTGTGCCACTTCTTCTTCCCAGCGATAGCACTAGGAAGTGGTGAAGGGCGGGCGTTTTTGGGGCGGTCTTTTGTAATTTTGACGTTCGAAAAGTGCCGATTCTCAGCCTAATTTGAATAAATGACTTGATTGATTTAGTGTTCCAGGCCGGCTTCACACGTCCGAGCCCGGTGCTCTATGTACAGTCATTCATCACAATGGCACATCAGTGGTAATACTCGCACTACGAAAATCGTCCTTACTGCAAGCGCGGATGCACCGTTGTGGGCACGATGGGCATACCCACAACCCTAATAGACTTGTGACGTCACACTTTCATGGTCTATTGGGATCGATAGGCTGAAAATATTATATCCTATACTATGCCTTAATAAAATAAAATTAATTACAATGAATCGTGGGTGATTCGGAAAGCAGCATAGTACTTAGTCTTCAAAATCGGTTCAATAGTTCAGCTTGAGAGTGTAAACAAACAATCAATAAACAAAGATCACTAAATTGCCTTTAAACGGCGCCGACTCAAAATTATTTAGGTATACTTACATTAGTTTAAGAACTTACCTTATTAAGGTTAAATAAAAAAGGTTTATTATTTTTTGCTTTTCAGTTTTTTCGGCAATTTTTTGTTAAAAAGTTTTTATTTTATAGTTTTTTGTGGCTATACCTAATCTACTAATTGTTTGCCAAAGGGCAGGAGGCATATGTGGCACTGAATAGAATAATAATACACCACTCAGCATTAAAATCTGTGAGTGAACAATAAATCACCCCTATCTTCCCACCCTTAGGGTTGGATTTTCTTTTTCAAATTTATATGGGACCAACTTTGGGGTATACCCTTTCCAATACAAAAAGAATTATCAAAATCGGACTACTTTGTAAAAAGTTATGCGTGGTCATACATAATAAAAATAAAAAAAAAATATACACGTCGAATTGAGAACCTCCTCCTTTTTTTTCGTCGGTTAATAAAATATGTGCCATTGTGATGTGCAAAAAAACACATTTATTTTTGTATTTTTCGTGAGCGAACAAACTAACATTAATTTAGCTACTAGTGTTTGCCCCACGGCTTTGACGACGTGGAACTGTACACTGTAAAAATCTTGGTCAGGGCGTCATATTTTGTAAACATCTCCTATATAGGAATGCACTATATCGATCATGAGCGACTTCATACTCCGACTCGCACTTGGCCGATTTTCGGGTGGCTGTGACCATAACCTTTTTTGAGGGCTGGATCCGCGTCTGCTTTACTGCTATGACAAAAAGGCTATACCTATCGATGTCAAATTGTTACCACTGATGTGCGATGATTGACTGTACTAACGCAATCAACAGGACCACAACTATCACCTCCACCACACTAATATAGACTACCATTATTCAACACAATTTTTTTTATGGTACACCTATAAAATATAATTATTTATATTTTATTATTTGCAGTTTTTGCACAAAAGTATAAAAATATAATTTATGTTAAGTTATCATTTTATACATAAAATAAGGCAGATTTTTCTATCGCCAGATGTCATCAACCAAAGGATATTCTTTTTATTCTTGAGTAAAGTTACCAAATTAAATTTTAGGCTTTAGTTATTTGGATTCGCGTGATCAAACAAACGGTCACTCTATTGTAAAATTATAAAATGAGTATATACACTAGTGAACAGATTCAAGTGAGTTTCGCAGCCGAGCAGCTGTCCGCAAGCAAGCCGCTCGTGCGAATCTGATTGTGTAATTCGGCCCGCACTTTTATTTATGTTGAATGAGCACTGAATTCCGAATGATTAAGAACCCGCGCAGCGCGGGTGACGTCACACGGGCAGCGCGGGCTGGCGGCGCGCCTGCAGCTTGGCGCGGTTGTAGGCCAGCACGCCCAGCGCCGCCAGCGCCATGCCGGCCAGGTTCAGCGGCGGCGCCGGGTTGCGCAGCAGCAGCAGCGACGCGCCCACCACGGCCGCGCGCTTGGCGGCCGACGCCACGGCGTACGCCAGCGGCGACACGCGCGACAGCACGCTGAACGCGGCCACGGCCTGCAGCCACGCCAGCGCGCCGTCCGCGGCCAGCAGCGCGCCGCCCGCGCGCCAGCCCGCGCCCGGCGCCGCGCCCGCCAGCAGCGCGCCCGCGTCGTGCCACGCCCACAGCGGCGCGAACAGCAGCAGCGCCAGGCGGCCCAGCGTCTGCAGCAGGCGCAGGTGGTGCGCGCCCGTGTCGCGCATGACGCGCTTGGAGTACAGGTGCTGCAGGCTCAGCAGCGCCGCCGCCGCCAGCGCCGCGCCCAGCCCCAGCGCGTCGAACTGCAGCTCCGTGGCCGACGCCACGCCCACCCCCAGCGCGATCACCACCAGCGCCAGCTGCACGCCGCGCGTCTGGCGCTCGCCGAACAGCAGCCACGCCAGCCCCGCCGTCCACAGCGGCGTCGTCGCCTTCACTGCGAGACCGCACACCGTTTCAATTTTTGGTTCTAGGTTATTGTGACAGATTCCTTGACATGTTTCCTACACTCCTACATCGATTTGAGATCAATTGTGATGACATTGCACAAAGTGCATACCTGCCTGGGTTCGAACCGATGGCCACTTGTTAGTTACTACTGGACGACCACTGCATTTGTAGATGTTAAAGCATGGTCATAAAAACTAACCTGTGTGTGCATAGGAAATGGGCACTTTCCAAATGGACACTTGCGAGCATATGGTGGTGAGGAACTTGGCGAAGGCGAGCGGCACGAGCGTGCGCCAGTAGTAGCGGCGCGGGAAGTCGACCGCGCGCCGCACGCCGCACAGCGCGAACGCGGGTGCGCTGCACAGTACGATGCTCAGCAGCTGCACCATGGTCACCGTGACCGGGTACGGGAAGTCCGTCAGCACTAGCTTGCCCACCACGTTGCTGGCCGAGCTGGCGGCGTACCACGCCAGGCACAACGCCACTACCACCAGCGACTCCCGCCGCGACCCCTCCAGCCCCATGGCGCTCACTGATCACGCCCCGGCCCCGCTACTGTTAGTTGCCACCACTTCGACAACCCTCATATTTCGCTTCCAAGGATCATAATGCGTTCATTTGGAATGAAAATAGAAGAATGATGAGTTGAGTTCCAAAATAATTCTTGCTAGATGGCATAACATCCGGCAGAGGTTTGTATGAATATTTTAGAATATAGAGTAGAATATTACACAAATAAATATGGTCAAAATGAAAAAAGTGTCTCTGTAACATACCCCTTGGGTGTACAATAAAAAGAAAGTAAAATTTTCAAATTAACTCATAAAGAGCAAAACATTGGCAACTTATCGCTTCGGCACAGCGTTGTAAACGGCTAAGTAATAGTCAACGAGTACATGCTTGAGCACAAGACTGTATGTAACTTTTCCAACACGAGCAGCTCATCAACATGTATTGTTTTAATGTAATTTTCGTAAATAAAAGTGTTATTTAATGTTACAACTATCGATACTCCTAACTCAACACTTCAAGTCTTCAACAGCTGGCTTAGATCATGTCAAATGGCTAAAAATGCCAAAACGTAAAACGTCAAAATTAGTATGTGGCACTGGCATGACCACAAACATTGTATATTTTCATTTTATTACGACTTGACAACATGCATTTCAAGCAGTGAGCTCAAAGTCTACGAAAAAACAATGTCGCCGGATCCGTGCGATTTCAAGGCATGGAAGAACTGAGGAGAACAGAAGGCCAATTCTCGTAATTAAAAACGTTCAAAATCTAGTCGCAATATCTTGTTACCATAACACGAGCATTAGGTTGCTTAGCTTGGGACTAGATGGCGCTGTGTGAAATGTCCAGGGATATTATTATTTATTTATTATTATTATCTCAGTGACAATCAATGTCAAAAATGTAGGGAAATTCGAGATCATATCGAAACTGCACCCTAATGCGTAACACACGATCAATCGGAATCGATTTCATTTTGATAGTTCAACAACATTCATTGCGTTATTTACGTGTTGAGCAGACAAATTTTTCGAACTTATGAAGCAATGGATTAACAATTTGCTTCAAAATGATTCAGATTCTGATTGATCGTGTGTTACGCAATTAGGGTGCAGATCAGACTAAACGTTTTTAAAATTACGAGAATTGCCCCTCAGATCGATAAATAAGTGCTAGTCTGACACCACAGAGCACTTTATTGCTCGTGCGACATTCATCTGTCATTTTTAGATTGTCATCACCATCATCATTTCAGCCGTAAGATGTCCTCTGCTGGATATAGGCCTCCGTCAAGCACCACCACATCGACCGGTTCAATGGTTCCCACACTCGGTGGATTCCTGCGACCTTCACAAGGTCATTGGTCCACCTTGTGGGAGGCCTTCCAATGCTACGTCTGTAATTGACTTATTGTGACCATAATTATTTGATTTAGGGCTGATTTTTCAATGGACAGGTAAGTTTTTATTGGTGGAATAAAATTGACGTGTGACAGTTTTTGTAAGGAAAAACTGTGAGAAATTAAAATCAGCCCTTACTCGTACAACATACATATATATTTATTATGTCACGTCATGAGTAACATGCATTGACATAGAAAAGTATGGACTGGAAATACCTACAAAAAAAGGGTGCATACCTACAACTCATATTGTCGCATAAAATGGCTGCCATTGCTAGGGTTGTGTCAATCAAGGAACAACTGTTATCTCGTTGTTACTATAACGAGTAACGATACTATATACGAGTTTTACTAGTTATCACGTTTGGATCACGATGGATTTTGGTGCTGTGAAGTGTGAACCACAGGCCGGACCTAGCTAGGTCACTCGGACCGAATAAGACGCAAGATTATTTATGTTAACATCGCAGAATATACTGATATCGTTCCAGCGGAGGAACTAGTTTCGGAAACTATTACGGTAAGTCGGCAACGGTACAACACTATTCCATTATGACATCTGTTTGTAAACAAACGAATGAATTAACAAATATAATAAAAAGGCCTGTTATATGGAAATGAACCCAAATATCAATACTTTAGCCATAAATTCATGATCGCGTTACAATTGTATCATCGATTGTGTATTATTGTATGTATTAATGCATGAAAACCGGCTACTAACCTGTGCAACTGCAATTGAGGTTGATTTTCATTCTTTCTTGCACCACACTTCACAATACAACACACAGGCATGTTGAACTTCTGTTTTCCAACATTTACATGCAGTTTTAAAAGGTAAAATCCTCGTAATTTTCTCGCAAATCTCAATAATACAAAAAACAAACAACCATTTGACAGCAAAACTACCACGAAACTCGTCACCTAAGATGGCTGCTACGGCACTTACCTACAACTGTCACTACGTCAAGACAAAATGTTGCCATAATTAGCAACAACTTAAAATATAGTTGTCTCTTTTATCAAATGAGATTATCTCACTAGAAAGAATGAGACATAACGATATTTCAAATTCTGAATCATATTTCACTCATATTTGTATAAGCAAATGTATGTATAGAATAACGCGGCATCTCCATGTTTTTTCCTATCTCAATGGTAACATGACATGTGTTTACAATAGTCTGTGCACGTGTTTTACATAGTAATTACTACTTCCATAGTCTGACCACTAATCTGACTGTTTGAAGAAAAATGAAATTATCTGCTGTGGCACATTTTAGTTTACTCTATGGGCACTACATCTGTCATGTAGAATGTAGAAAACAAGAAAGTTTTTAGTTTGCTAGTAAAACTATCATTTTATGCAAGTTATTTTGATCAAATATCGGGAGCTAACTAATCACACTATTCGAAATAAAGTTTTTGTAAATAAAACGTGTACATATAAAGTTTATGTGTATATTAAAAGAGTATAATAGCGAAGTTGAAAACAATCTTACATTCTGTAAGGACTATATTATGGACAGCTTGTCATCTCCAGGACATCTTCTGTAATTGTAATTAAGGTGAGTGTATTCTTAGTGCCAAGCAATGTCGCTATAAATCATACCGGCCAGATCTGGCAGAAGCCAGTTACTCAACCCTTAGAAATTAAAACATGCAAGAAAATAATTATTATTGTTATCAGCTTTTATGATGTGCTGAACGAATTGAGGGCACACCTACTGGCAACAGCTTGGCGAAAAGTAATAGTTGATAGAATAACTATCAGTGCTCTTAGAACTCAAATGTATATTGTCATGATGTTGGACATTGAGTCAAGTTGGTTGGGTAAGTCATTCCAGTTAAGTACTTACTTCCTTATTTGAATGAAGCATAAGCCAGCTCTCATTTAGGTTAGATCAGTGAAGTGGTGGACTTCACTACTACATATTACATTTCACAGTGAGCTTTCTTCCTTCCTTAACTTACTTCCTCAACATTCAACCTTCAACACAAAATGTTTGTGGTGGGCGGTGTTGGTTAGCACATCCGTTCATGCTCTAAGCAACAGTTCATTTTGTAAGTGAAATCTAGTCATAGAAGATAATAAATCATTTAATAAAATGATCAAAACACTGTTCATTTTAATGGCTGTCAGGTTTTTATGCTGCTAAAGTGTTCCTAGATATTTTAGATCACAACGAGGTATCACATTCTCCTGAATTTAACTGAGTAGTTGGATATTTATGTTGCAAGTCATGTCCGTTAATATTGCATTGACACGACATATTTTGGAAGCCAATGCAGTGTTATAGCATAGCTTGTCTTGTCAGGTAGTTTTTGTGTTCCTTGGATGTCTCGTTTGTGCTGTCACTTGTATATGCCTTTCACAAATTATCACATATAAATGCCAACATAATTATATTAATGGATGATCCATGCAATTAGATATGATTGCCGAGCTGTTCATAGTAATATAAATTTATGCTGGTGACGGTACATGTGCTTGCAAGGCGGGACCTTGTGCTGGCTCAGCTAGCTGTTATACAAGTGGCTTGCTAATTTAGTTGGTTTCTTTCCTTCTGTTTTACTGTTCTTCTGTGACCTTCATCTAAGAATAGCCTTACAGACTAGCATACCAAGTCAATGGTGTCAATAATATGCTAACCCAACACAAACAGTGTGTGCCATTTAAAAAAAAACCATTTATAGATGGTTGTTTCAATTTCCCCAAATCTAGTGTGTGTTATTTGAGTTCAATGTGGTGTAAAAATATCTGTAACATCCTATTGGTTACAGATATTTGTAGTGCAATCTGAGCAACCATCATTACTATTTAACATAATATTCATTTTTTTTTTGATAAAATAAAATAAAAACAAATCAACTACTCAATACTATCTTGTTATTCTGGTTTATGGCAATCACATAAGTACTAGCAGTCAGCACAGATCATATTATAATACTAGGTAGCAGTAGTAGCCACACAACGTTTTTGCCTTAGATCAGTTTCATTATTGTGGTGCTCACATTCTTAACAGCTGATTTGTCATCCTATTATATCAAAAAGGATTTAGCAGAAGCATGTAAATATCTCAATCCTTAATATGTTTTATCTTGTAAATGTAATTTGCAATCTTTATATACAAATATGACAATCTTAATATTGATAGGAATAGACCTTGACAGTTCCATGTATATTGATAACAGCTGCGGACTGTTAATAGGCCTCTGATACTTACTGATGAAACACAGCTGCGCACGGTGGACTGGAAATCGGCTTTCATAGACTTAGGGATTTCAATTTGCAAGTGCCTGATTTTTTGCCGGATATCGCTTCTATTAGTCATTACTATGTACAAAAATGACACCCGAGTTAATTCTGCCCAAAAACGAAGGAAATATAATTTTTTTACGAAAAATTTGTATGAAGCTAGTATGAAAAATCGAATTATCTCCTAAACGGCATGTTTAACCGTAATATCCTTGGAGGTGGTGTATATTGCTAATTATTTAAATGATTTTTTGGTTGCCGTTTTGACGAAAAATTTAATGCCGTTTTTTTTTTAAAAATCGTCAAAATATTTTTATTTATTTTTACATGTAAAACGATCCCTTTTAGTGTCCAAGTTAAAAAGTTCGATATGTTATTAACCCAAATATTAATAACACACAAAACAAGAAAAATTAAATAAAAAAATTGCTGTTTTTTGACACATTTTTATTAATTTAAATAAAAAAAGATTATCAAACTCTTATTTAACTAACATATAAAGTTATATTATATACAAAATAATTTAATTTAAGGAATTAATACTAAGCATTTGTAAAATAAAGTAAAATAAATAAAAAAAAAGACAAAATATCATTAAATATTACAACAAAAAAAAAACCCAAACACACTCAAATACAAATTTACAAATATGTACATATATAATTTTTTTACAAATTTTCCTTATCACTCTCGTCAGACTCCAATTCTGAGTCAGCATCCAGATTGGATATATCCAAAAACTCGAACTCAGTTTCCTGAAATTGAATTAAGTCGAGAGTTTCAGCAAAAAAGCTCTGCTTTTTCTTGGCATCTAACTTAGGCGTTTGTGCACTTAGCAAAGGATCCGAAGAAACAACAAGCATATTTAAAATGTCTTGATTGGAATCCTGCCTACTTCTTTTCCGCGAATGATGTTCTCGAAACCTCCTAAAATCTTTGTTTCGAGACTCTGAGGCTTCTTCCGAGAAAGTCCCAATCGGCACAATATTATTTTTCTCGATTATGTCAGCCCCATGGATTAATAATTTATGAACGGTTGACTACATGTAGTACCAGTCGTATAATAATACGTACTTTTCTGCTGTTTTGCGGGCATAATCTCTAAATTTTATTATATCGACCTGCTCTCCAGATGTAATTGCTTGTAAAATTACAGCAAATCTTTTGATGAGGTCTTCATCCAAACCGGTTATAGCTGCGGTTTTATTAGGAAACTCAAAGAATTTTCTTGCAGTATTCCCGTCATTGGTGGTTCCCGAGCCTTGTTTTACTATATCAATCAACAGATTGAGCTCATCTTTGAATTTATTTTGAATTATTTTTTTCCTTGTCTGTAGCATTTCTTTGTGCTCATCACTTCTCGCTGCCCACCGTTTGAAGTCGAGCCTGTATGCAATGTGTAACAGACATTCCACACAATTTATACGGGCGTGTAGGGATGAAAAGCCAAATTCATACAGGTCAGAACACACAATTTTTGATGTTACAGCATCTAAGCGGTTCATTTCTGTAGGCTTTGCTAAGCACAGGTAGCACGATGCATTTGATCTAGCTTCAGAAAGGTAAGTGCAAACTTTAGCGTCGATCATCGTCATCATTAGTTCATGAGTCACCCTATTATTATTATTGCACTCTGTGGGGATAAGGGCCTCAATTTCTTCATCCATTTGTTTTTTCAGCTCAAGGACAACTGCTTCACTCTCCTTTACAAAAGTAAACTGAACTGGACGACAATACAAAACTGAGCATGGTTTTGGGTTCGTCCATAAGATGTTGTCTCCATCTGTCAGTTTTAGGAGCACGAGCACGGGACTCGAGCATTTTCATGACCTCCTTGGTTGGCACCAAGGAGGTCATGAAAATGCTCGAGTCATCTACCTCACCCTCCATTTTCTGCTTGTATCGGCTTTGGTTAGAAGCACCATCAAATCCCCACTTGGATATCAGCTTCAACTGCTTGTTATGCTCTTCGTTAGAAAGGCTTTAAAGGATTCTTGTAACTGTGATATCAAGTAAAGCTTGAAGTGTAATCCTAGCCGATGAATCAGTAACTGTCACTGATTGCTTCGGAGGGTAGCAATCAAGCTTAGTTTGTTGCACTTTATAGTAAGATAGATAAATATCCTTAGCACCTTCCCGAATGGCAGCCTCTCGCAACGTAATATATTGCCACTTTGAGAGTTTTAGCGAAAGAAACAATCCAAGCGCCTTTTCTGGCGTAAATATGATTGTTTTCGCTGGTTTCTTAAGCGTTTCATTTAATTTAGCGGCTGCTTCAGGATTTTTCATCATGTATTCGATGACAGAGGCGATATCTCCATGCCCTTCTTCTTTTAAACGTGCTGCAGCTGCATATGCCAATTCACTGGAATCTTCGCCTGTGTGTTCATCAGATCTTCTCTTTTTTTGTTTACTTCCCAGATCTTCGAATGGTTTACGGGATCTTTTCGTCATTGTTCCAATGGACGTTGATGTCGACGGTTCTGGAGAGACTGAGGGCGCTTTTGGTATCTCATCAACACTTAGTTCTTGATTTTGTGCAAACTTTAGTTAAGTTTGCACAAAATTCGGCCAATCAATATTTGTTCCCAACCAATTCTCGTACTTTCTCCTGAAATTATCAAGGAATCGGTTAGATTTCTACAACCTTTGTAAAACGGCTCGCGTAAATCTCAAACAAAATTCTTTGAGAACAACACGATCTTCGTCAGACAGGCATTCGCCTATGCGGGATACAACTGCACTGAACAATACTTCATGATCAAATGAAGTACTCTCACTTCGTAGAAGAACAAACAAGTATAAATTGGAGATTAAACTTTCCATTCTAAGATTTTGTAGTCGCAGATTTAGTGTTAGCAGTTACACAGTTGTGAACAAACTAAATTATAAAACAAAACTAGCCCTTTTATTGCAAAACGCCAATAATTAGGTACCCTCATTAGTTATCTCCTCATTAGCTAATGAAAATTTATAATTGTCACTAACTATTCTTAGAACTCATAGCACTGCTAATTAACAAATTAGCTTACTTATCAGGAAAAGTTGAATATAATCCATAGTTGGCATTGTCGTGAGATATTGAAAATCATTAAATCACCTATAAAGACTCATTAGAAGACCTAATCAGTGTAGTTACTTAATCACTTCTTTTCGGACTCATTAGAAGAGTAAACAATTGGTAATTTGGTTGTATGAAAAGTTTTAAAACTCATGATGTGTTGATAAATATCTAGCTCAAACATAGTTGTCTACGTGTGGCTGTACTATAAACCTCTGCCAACTCCTTCGGCAATATAGGAGTGATGCTATTTTATGTTACGTGTAGTTAAAAGTCCGTGTTCTTCAACATAAACACTAAAAGGAATCGTTTCATATGTAAAAACAAATAAAAATATATTGACGATTTTTAAAAAAAAAAACGGCATGAAAATTTTCGTCAAATCGGCAACCAAAAAATCAGAAATAATTAGCACTATGAGCACCTCCAAGGATATTACGGTTAAACATGCCGTTTAGGAGAGAATTCGATTTTTCATACTAGCTTCATACAAATTTTTCGTAAAAAAATTATATTTCCTTCGTTTTTGGGCAGAATTAACTCGGGTGTCATTTTTGTACATAGTAATGACTAATAGAAGCGATATCCGGCATAAAAACAAGCACTTGCAAATTGAAATCCCTAAGTCTATGAAAGCCGATTTCCAGCCCACCGTGCGGCGTCGGTGAGAATAATGATAATGACCATGATTAAATTACAACTAGTACTTAATCTTCCTTCCCTATCCATTGGAACGTGCCAGCCTGGAGAAGTCTGTACGCCGTTAGCATCGCGTTGCAGGTAGCGCGGTGCGGGTGCGGTGCGGGTGCAGACGGCGCGGGCGGTGATGCGGCCATGGCCTCGCGGCGCGTGACGCGCAAGTGGGAGGTGTTCGCGGGCCGCAACCGCTTCTGGTGCGACGGACGCCTCATGACGGCGCCGCGGCCCGGCGTGTTCGCGCTCACGCTGGCGCTCATCTGCGGCACGTGCGCGCTGCACTTCGCCTTCGACTGCCCCTTCCTGGCGGCGCGCGTGTCGGCCGCGGTGCCGGCGGCCGGCGCGGCGCTGTGCGCGCTGACGCTGGCCGCGCTGCTGCGCACGGCGCTGTCGGACCCGGGCATCATCCCGCGCGCGGCCGCGGCCGAGGCGGCGGCGCTGGAGGCGGGCGAGGCGGGCCGGCCGCCGCCGCGCGCGCGCGAGGTGCTGGTGCGCGGCCG
This sequence comes from Apamea sordens, assembly GCA_945859715.1. Taxonomy (NCBI): domain Eukaryota; kingdom Metazoa; phylum Arthropoda; class Insecta; order Lepidoptera; family Noctuidae; genus Apamea; species Apamea sordens. The sequence continues at coordinate 24,608 of OX243990.1, read as the reverse complement.
CGCCGTCAAGCTCAAGTACTGCTTCACGTGCAAGATGTTCCGGCCGCCGCGCGCCTCGCACTGCTCGCTGTGCGACAACTGCGTGGACCGCTTCGACCACCACTGCCCCTGGGTGGGCAACTGCGTGGGCAAGCGCAACTACCGCTACTTCTACACGTTCGTGGTGTCGCTGTCGTTCTTGGCGGTGTTCGTGTTCGCGTGCGCGGTGACGCACGTGGCAATGCTGGCGCGCGGCGCGGGGCTGGCGGGCGCGCTGCGGGCCACGCCCGCGTCGGCCGTGGTGGCGGCCGTGTGCTTCCTGTCCGTGTGGTCGGTGCTGGGCCTGGCCGGCTTCCACACCTACCTCGCCTCCACGGATCAGACCACCAACGAGGACGTGAGTCGCGCGCCCCGAACGTATCGATCTCAGGATTGCCATATACTACACTGATGTTAACATGATTCACCGTTTTCAGATCAAGGGCTCGTTTTCGACACGTCGCGGCGTGTCCAACCCGAACCCGTACTCGCGCGGTAACGCGTGCGCCAACTGCTGGCACGTGCTGTGCGGCCCGCTGGCGCCCAGCCTTATCGACCGGTGCGTGCGCGGTCCCTAGCACTCTCCTAGCGCGCGCTGCAGTCGCTCTCATGGCCCCTTTGTGTCGCAGACGCGGCGTGTTCACGATCGACGTCAAGGACGAGCTGCCGCCGCAATTCGTGCGCGCGCTGAGCGCGGCCTCGCTGGCGCCCGCGCCGTCGGCCGCGGCGCCGCTCGCCGGCTCGCCGGGCGCGTCGCCGGGCGCCGCGTCGCCGGGCGCGGGCGGCAGCTACACCAACCTGTTCCCGGGCGGCGAGCCGGCGCGCCACGCCTACATGAACCGCTCGCTGGAGCCGGAGCCGGCGCCGCTGCGCACGCCGTCGCCGCGGCCGGAGCGCCGGCGCCGCGCGCGCTCGCCGCCCGCGCTGGCGCTGGCCGCGCCGCCGCCCGGCCTGAGCGCGTCGCGCCTGCGCCTGCTGCACGACACCACGATGATCGACGCGGCGCTGGACCTGGACGAGCCGGAGCCGCCGCCGCACCTGGGCGCGGCGCCACACCTGGGCTCGGCGCCGGTGCACGCGCACGCGCTGGCGCCGCACCTGGGCGCGGCGCCACACCTGGGCTCGGCGCCGGTGCACGCGCACGCACTGGCGCCGCACATGGGCGCGGCGCCAGTGCACGCGCGCGCGCTGGCCGCGCTCTGACGCGCGCTGCTGGCGCGGCCGCGCCGCCGCCGCGTGCGCGTGCCGCGCCGGGGCCGCGTTGTACATAAATTATGATAGTTATAATAAATAGCTTGTATTGTAGAGTTCATTTTTCTTTTATTTTTATTCCAAACTTGCCGCCCTTACCAGAACTTACCGCTACCATGAGTCGTTATCAAAAACTTACTCGCTACCGTATTAACCTGGGGCTGCAGTCTCGACATTCATAGCGATCGCTTTACGACCGATTTCGGTCGCAAAGTCCTGTCACTCCATACATTACACCTGTCAATTCGGGACTTTGCGAAGGTCAATAATCCGACTAAATAGAACTATGGTTGGCGGTTAGTGAACTACTTAAGGTAATTTAGTGGTTGTTGACTTTTTAATTATTTTTTATTCACAAAATCCACAGCTCTGAAATTTTGCCTAAAATATATAAGCTAGTCTTATAGCCTTATTCCACGAGTATGTCACTGTTGTGTCGTCGAGTAACTTTAGTGACAAGGTTTCTTACCTATCGAAATCTATAACTCATGGTACAATTTGAATTCTTTCTGTGACCGCTAGGGGCGCGTCATATAACACTGGTAGACAATATTAGGCCACCTACCAAACCGGTTGCCGCTCGGAACAATAATATTGTTCCGTGACTGTTTCTTTAGTTTGTGAACAAGGGAATCTGCGCTATTTAAAAGCTTTTTTAATATTTTTTTTAGCTCGTCCCATAAATGTTCTATGGGGATTAAGGTCTGGACTTCGTGCTGACCGTCCAGAACCTGTATCCCCATTTCTCGCAAATAATCTCTAACACACATCGCAGTGTGGGGCGCCCATTATTGTGCATTAGGTACCTAATTTAAATTATTAACCGATAAATCCCGAGATAATAATATTATATTACACACACACTACACTATTGTATTAGGTAAGCCTGTGATGATAGTGTATGGGTTTTACAATAAATAAATAAATAATTTATTTGTAGGTATGGGTAATAAAGGTAGTACCTATGTACCTACAAGGTAGGTAGTGCTAGTTGTACAACAGTGACAAAAGTTCAAGGTCGAAGGTCTGACTCCTAAACTAGGCAATAAGCCTGTATCTTAGAAGCCAATGTTCTCCCAAGTAGCAGTGACATACAACTATTTACATAATTCACGTGCAAGTACTTCTAATATGATAATAAACAGGAAAAAAAAAACAGATTATTATGTGCATACAGTTTCATCGTATGTAACTTTTGCAACCACTCGGTAAGAATATTCTTAACCTCATATTTTGTACCTACGAGTATAAATTGTCAAAATTGTATTTATTTTATTAAGTCGAGAGCTTGTAGCAAGAAACTGGCGACTAGCGAACTGCGAATGCGGTAGGTACGACATTTGGCAGTATCACAGACAGGAAATTTTTTCCGTCTTAACAGAACACTTGGCGTTTTAGGCAGCATGGTGTGTCGACGCAGAACGGCACGGAGAACAAAGAGCTGTCCAACGGTCAGAACTTGTGCCTCGGAATAAAGTTGGGCTGAAGAGAAGTCTACGTTTAAAATGCATTAGCTTTAGGATAGTTCGTTGAGAGCGTTCTACGGTAAGTAAAGATGTTTTGTAGGTTCCACCCCAGGCTGAGATCCAGTAGGTACGAGATTAGGGACTGACAAAGACTGGTATAGGTACTAGAAGCATTATTTCTCGATCAGCAGAATGCCAATAAGCTCCTTGAAGATATACCTATATCAGTTTCCTGATCCGGGTGCATAGGACTTCAAAATGGGATTGCCAGCTTAGCCTAAGAAAACCCCAAGATGCAGTTGCAGTCATTATTACTTCCTAAGCAAGTATGAGCTTTATCTAATTCTGACTCTGGGCCTCTGGGGGTGGACTAGTAGGTAGTGTTTTTGGAACGAAGTTCCTTATCGCGCGTTGTGAAAGGGGGCTAGACGGAAAAAATTCTTACGAAATGTTGTCACGACACTTTTTGCTATAGTAAGCTATTGTAAGCTGTGCGGCGTCGCATGTTTCTCTGTCTGTCTGTGTTTTTTTTTCGTTTTGGCAGGATTGGGAAATCTCCACGGACACCTCGACTACCTCACAGGGTGTGAGACAGTCGAGGTAGTGCCGGACTCGAACCGGCTAAAAACAAAACCCTCTGACATGGGAATCAGAGTCCTTAGTCACAACTGTTGTGCCTTTTTTGGCGACTTTTTTGTTGGAGGCCGAAGAGACCACGCTCTATTGTGCGATTACAATTATAGCTTGAAATAAATTCTATTCTGTTCTTTACTTACTACTTTTTACTAAATATGCTCTGACTAAATTTATATATTATCTGTTTCTGTTAGGTACTTTTGATTTAATTGTTAATGCTTTTATAATTTATACTTCGGGTCTCAACCGAAGACGATTACTTTACTTGCAGCAGTACATGAGAAGCTACTGTCTTTGCCACACTTTTAGATACTATAAAAAAAAAGAAACTAAACTATGACGTAGTGTCCTGTCTCGCTCCCACCCCCGGCACGCGGCGCTGTCGCTCCCGCTCTTTATTCGTTACTAATCGTTACTTTACTACGTGTTTTCGTGTTGTCGGAGTCACACTGCTTAAAATTATTTACATACCTACTTTTTTTAATAGTTTAGTTTTATATAGGAGGAACATCAAAGTTTAGGAATGGGAAAACGAAGGCGTTCACGATCAAGGGATAGTGATGATTATTATCGTAGTATGCGGAAAAAGGTTAAAAAACTCGAGCGAAAACTGCAAAGATACCGACGGAGTAGTTCGTCATCTTCAAAACGTTCTTATTTTGAAAAATCTTGCTATGAACCCGCAACTGATGATATTGAATGTCTGGATGAACAAGGTATGTACCTACAGGTTAACTTATTAATCATTATTCATTAGTCTTATTAACACGACTGTGACCGTAACAAAGGGGTTTGAGTAACTTTGTATGGACTTGTGTCGTCATTTTTTTTTTCAGCGGCCACCAATAATTTTCATGTTAGGTACTTTGTTCTGCTGTGTTATGTACACATATACCTATGTTCAATTATTTTTATCCTAAGTGATATCGAAGCTGAGATATTTGCATTAGAGTTTAAAAATGTAGTCTCTAAAATTACTTTATTACCGTCCTGCGTGAAAAAAATCTTAGTTAAGTAGGTACCTACCTATGTTTATAAAAGATTGATATTAGACATTGGCTTTAGGTACTGCTTCACGACCGTCTGTCAATGTGACGTTAGTATTGGGCCTTAGGAAATAATAAAAACACATCATTATACTTTAATGCATTTATTACATGACATGTAAAAACACATTTATTAGGTAACTATCTTCGTCCATTTCGTTCTCAATGTCATGTCGAATAATGGTACTTATCTAAAAATTGTGCCGGCGGAGTCAGATTATTTTGATATGTGCCCCATCCCATGTACCTACCATATAATGGACATTACATGCGAACAGCAGCCTAAGGTCCGTTTCCCGATTATAGATGATGTAGCGAAATAAAGAACCAGATCTTCACTTATACACGTTTAATTTAGTAATAATAAAAAAAATTGAAAACAAAAATTTAATGAAGGACACAGCACGATTTAAAAGATTAAGTATTAGCTCTGAGGCGACGTCCCTGGTGTTAGAGCCCTAAAAATTTCACAATTACGCGTCGGTCACGATACGTTTGCAAACGTTCTTAAAACTACTGCAGCATTGGCAAATGCTAGGTACCTACATTATAATTTTCTCACGAATAACCTTCTTTTATAACAAATCCTACCTTATTTGTAACCAGAAAGGTTTTTTCTTCATATTGTTTTTTTGAATTTTGAATCTAAAAGTGTCATGTCTTTTCTCTTACGGAGTTTTTTTGGTTGGAAGCTTTTATTTGGGCACAGGATGGACGTCTATATTACTATTTTTCCCGTTCTACCATATAATTATTTGCCACTACTTATAAAGATTTGAACGACCGAGTTCGTCCGTTGTGCGACCGGATCAAAGGGAACTGATCCCGAAATTTACAGCATCTAAAACTTGCGAGTCAGGTTTCATCTTTCAGGACTTGATTTGTCCGAAGACTGTAGGCGAATCTTGAATTCGCCCCCACCGCTAGCCTGGGACCTGGCCACTGCGAGCTACGTGTTGGGATTCGAACCCTACGCTGGTGGTTTCAAGTACCAGCCAGCCAGCGAGCCTTCTGACTGACAGCCTGGAGTCTAGGACCGGATTTACGTATTTTTAGTAGTTTTTTTTTTAAATTTCTAGTAGAATCGTCAATATCGTCGTATTTTATTTAAATCAGTGTGGCGAACCAAACTAATTGTCTGTGCTTCCCACTGTTAGATGTAGGAGACAACACTACTACTGTGGCTAGAAGGGTTGTGGTATCTACTAGTTAGCCAGAAGTTCAGAATTCGAAAAGCTAAAATTAGAACTGTGTATTACTCCACTCTAAGTTAATTATTAACACCATTGTTTATCTTATGTTGATTACGTGATTCCACCACTATCACTTGTTATGTGTTGATACAAATACACGTCTGTAAATTACGTTCGGCTGCAGTTGAGGATGCAAATAAGGCCAATATATTTTACTTAAAGAATTTAATTAAGATAATTATTACAATTAAATTGGTAAAACTAAGATGCATGACAAATGTTCGATGTGAGAAACAAGAGTGATTCATAAATACGCTAAATCAATATTAATCACTGGCACTGCACATTGCACAATTTTCGGTCTCACGCCATCGGATTGCTGAGAAGGCGAATCTCACGGTGCAGAGCGCAACGTGGTGTTAGTCATTGTCTTAAGAATTTAGGGTTCCGCAAGTAGCGACATAACATCTCCCTCCATGAGATCGGCAACTATTTGAAAACTTTAGTCGAAAATAGTGTCGATGGCGAAGCTGGATCTATCTCGGTTTTGCAGGCCTTCTTATCTTTAGTCTTAATGTCTACTCCATCAGTGGCTTTCTGTAGTTGGTTCAATCTACGACGACGAAGTATAATGATGACAAAGAGTACACATGCACCGGATAGTAGAATGTAAGTAGGTATAGTAGTGTGGTATATTATAGCTTCAGTGTTCCATGACTGTAGCGTTACAGGTTCTTGTAGAGCTATTTCAGAGTTACTTGAATGCAAACTGCCAAGGTCAATGGTATCGAGTTTTATAGTTTTCATTGGTACATTATACGATTTTTCCTTTATAATTGGTAACATAATTTTCAATATCTTTCCCTTAGTTTGATCATGAAGATTTCTTGCAGTAAATGCTGCAGTTCTGAGCACGCAGCCTTTAGGTATGATAGATAGGTAGCTCCCTTTCAGCATTCTATAGTTCTCTTCAGAACAAGTTAAACGAACTTTCGTGGGTTTTGGAAAGCTTACAATGAAGTGTTGATCGTCTAGCTGTTCCATAGCTTCAGAAGATAGGATGACTGATGTAAATTGACAGGATTCATTAATTTTCTGATGTAGTATAAGCTGCTGGATACAGTCCGATTGTTTGTCATGGTGGTGACTTAAATTATCCTCGCAAAGGTGACCGTGGCTATACTTCGGGCATTCTGTCTCCATGTACAATAGATCTTTTTCGTGAACCGCTATGAAAGGATAAGTTGGAATCAGGACCTTATTGTCATAATTAGGAGCCAGGGATAATTTATATAGGATAAAGTTAGTAGGATAAAGTATCGGAAATTTTATAACTATCACTATATTATTCCCATTGTAATAATATCCTAATCTAATTATGTCAAAATATTCTCTGAAACTAATATCTAGAAATTGATCCTTATTATATAACATACTTAATCTATTTATCATGTCCTTAAACATAGCATAGTTTAATATAGAATTATGAATACTTCTAGCTCTAATAAATGCCAGTAAATCTTGCAATTTGTCAAGTTCTTTAGACAAATTATCTATATTGTCTCCTAGTATCATTAGTAACTGTGCCAAATGAGCGTAGTTAATGGTATCTGTTTCATGTTTAACATTGCTAGCTAAAATATAATTGATAATTTTCTCAATTTTATCTTGGTTTTCTACTATTTTATCTGTAACGTTTGAACTACGCGAAACCCACTGCTTACTTAAACTTATTTGGTGATTCATTTCAGAAACTAAATTATTTTCATTCTGTTTTAAGATTGCAATGGCATTATCGTATTTTAATGCATCTGTATAATCCAAATTACCTGAAATGCTCTTGATAACTGAACCAAGACCATCTATGAGACCTCTTTTAACACGCTTTACCTCAAGTGTTTCTAACTGTTCCGATATTTCTTCTAATTTAGTACCTAGATATGTAACGTGGGGTTCATAAAGAGATCGCGACATGTTATTCAATTGTGGCGTAAGATTTTGCAATTGCTCGCTAACCGTCTCTAAACTATTGCGCATATCATCAAGGTTTATAATTTGGAGAAAGGAGTGGAAATGTGAGATAATTCTTGTGGATCCCAGGTTGAAGGGCAAAATACCTGGTCCATCGTTAAGACTGTCTAGCGTTATCTCGTCCGCTTGGGCCAGGGCCAGGGTCAGGACTAGTAGTATTTTCAGTGTCTTGAACATTATATCGGCCCCTTTGCGTAATCAATGTCTGGATTCCTCGATACAGCACGACGTGTAGATTCTGGATACTCTGGAGCGACTGGATAGCCGCACGGGCGGCTTTACGATTGCGGAAATCTTCCTTTTTACGCGAAACCGACCGCGAGTATCCTACCGACTGCGCCAATTACGTTCGGCTGCAGTTGAGGATGCAAATAAGGCCAATATATTTTACTTAAAGAATTTAATTAAGATAATTATTACAATTAAATTGGTAAAACTAAGATGCATGACAAATGTTCGATGTGAGAAACAAGAGTGATTCACAAATACGCTAAATCAATATTAATCACTGGCACTGCACATTGCACAATTTTCGGTCTCACGCCATCGGATTGCTGAGAAGGCGAATCTCACGGTGCAGAGCGCAACGTGGTGTTAGTCATTGTCTTAAGAATTTAGGGTTCCGCAAGTAGCGACATAACATGTACAACTGGACCGAGTTTCGTTCGAAATAAACAAGGCGCCATAACGCGCTTAAATTGGTGACCCCGACGATAGAAGAATTTATCAGTGATAGAAGAATAATCGTAATCGGAACCCAGTATTGTGAAGCGCAACGAGCTCACACTCACATCGGGCAGCGGGTTTCTTCGTGAACAAGTCCAAGTCGGTACCTACTCGCCGCCATTACGCGAAGTTACCCACGAAAATCAAGGAGTATTTGAACATTTGTGCTATTAGTGCATTGACCAACGAGATAGTGTTCGGCTGTGGATACTTTCTGTGCCAAACTACACCGTGTTTGAACTTTACCAACCTGAAACAAGAACAATTAACTAATTCCGCGATAGCAGCGCCATTTTTTCTTGTGCGGATTTTAAGTAAACTTCAAAGTTAACGCGCGAAGTTTGACATAACCTGACTTTCCACCATTGAGATAGGAAAAACATTTCTATGTCAATGCTTTCCACTGACACATATCTCCTGTCATCACTATCTACAAACGTCAAACGTAAACCGGCTGCGTTCCAGTGAAACTAGAAACGTAAAGGTGCGTTCCGTATCCAATAGTGTGACACCAGAAGCCTGTAAGTTATTATTATTTTTTTCTCAACTCTGCATGGATGGACATTCGTACAAGTTACAACCTACCTTCAATACTACGGTGTTTCTCACAGAGTAAATTATAATATTCTGTGTTTCTTTAAGAACATTATGTGCTTGATTTTATCTAAATGCCTAAACATAACATTTAATTGCATCTCTTTTTTTGTCTTGTGCATTCTGCATGTTTCGATTTGTCATTATTCTGGTTATTCCATTGAAGGCATGGACGCAATGCTAATAATTTAAAAATACGTTTTGGAGAATATTTTTATCTTACTTTTACTTGCCTGTGTGCTGTATGATATATTTTGGGTCTGTGTGTCCTATTTGCTACGAATGTGTTTTCTCATGGTGACTATTTATTAACATTTTGATTTCACCTCTGTGCTACTATTTTAGAAGTTATACTGTATTCCCCCTTTTAGGGTTGTGTGTTTTTGTTTGTGAAATAAACATAATTTGTATAGTAACGCAATGACTACCGAGGAAAAGGAAATTTTCCTGGACCCTGAACCTGGCACTGGTGGTAAACAGTCCGCAGACGCGTCCCCATCTAGATCTCAACCTATATTAGTAAATCGAATCCATCCGCGTTCCCCCTTTCTGGCCAGACCGACCAGGTCTCTGGTTTGCAAGTTTGGAGGCACAGTTCCACATTAATGGTGTCACACAAGAATTGACTAAATATTATTATGCTGTAAGTCAGCTCGACACCAAATCCGCAACTGAAGTTGAAGACATAATCATCGAACCACCTAAAAGTCAACCGTACACTTGTCTTAAAAACGCCCTTATCTCCCGCTTCTCTGAGTCATACGAAGAGAAAATTAGGAGGCTTCTTGAAAAAGAGGAGATAGGGGATAGGAAGCCCTCGTCATTCTTCCGTCACCTCAGGACTCTTGCTGGTTCTTCTTTCCCAGAACAGCTCCTCCAAAGTATTTGGATGAACAGGTTGCCTCATTACATGCAAGGTATTTTAGTTGCCCAAAAGCATTCATGCCTTGAGGACTTGGGCGAGCTCGCTGATAAGCTGCAAGAAATCAGTCCGCAACAAATGAATGTCCATGCAGCAGGTAGGGTATCATCATCATCTAGTGATGACACCAAGGAACAACTTAAGCTGCTCCAACAACAAGTGGCGGACCTGACACGGCTTGTGACCGACCTCACGACAAGTAACGACAAAAATAACCGCAGTCGCTCAAGCTCACGCTCACGCACCCGTAATGGCCAATGCTGGTATCACAGGCGATACGCGTCGAAAGCTTCTAGGTGTTTACAACCGTGCACTTGGTCTGGTCCCGTACCACAGGAAAACTCAAGCAGCAGTCAGTAGTGGCGACCACTGACTGCTCCCTAGCAAGTCGCCGTCTATTTGTTACTGATCGGTATTCGGGCCGACGATTTTTAATCGACACCGGGTCCGATCTTTCGTGCCTACCTAGACGTTACTCCCAGGGCAAAAAGCAGCCACTCCAGTACGAACTTTTAGCAGCCAATGGCACTAAAATAAATACTTTTGGTCTAGTCGAACTTAAACTGAACTTAGGCTTAAGACGAGACTTTGCATGGAAATTCATAGTCGCCGAAGTAGGAACTCCAATAATTGGTTCAGACTTCCTGGCTCATTACCACCTTTTACCAGACTGTGCTCATGGAAGGTTGCGAGACGGTAAAACAGGGTTGTCAGCGGAAACAGAATTCTCCTCAATCGACCAACCCAGCATTAAACTTACTGACTCACCATTTTCGCACATTTTGACCGAATTTCCGAGCATATCTCGTCCCCCCGGCGCGCCTAAAGACGTGAAGCATACTACGGTGCACTTTATCAAAACCACCGATGGCCCACCCGTGACAGCGCGACCACGTCGTCTTGCCCCACTAAAGCTTCGGGCTGCTCAGAAAGAATTCGAGGAGATGATTCGCGTAGGCACTGCTCGACCTTCCAGCAGTTCATAGTCCTCACCGCTGCATCTCGCGCTTAAAAAAGACGAGACTTATCGTCCGTGTGGCGACTACCGCGCACTAAACGCCCGCACTATTCCGGACTGCTATCCTGTCCGCCATATAGGGGATTTCGGCCACAACTTGTCTGGATGCTCAGTTTTCAGCACTCTTGATTTGGATAAAGCATACCAACAAATTCTAGTAAATTCTGATGATATTTGTAAAACAGCCATAATCACACCTTTTGGACTTTATGAATTTCCCTACATGACCTTTGGCCTTAGAAACGCCGGACAGACATTTCAAAGATTCATAGACGAAGTTGTACAGGGTTTTAATTTCTGTTTTGCCTACGTTGACGATATCCTCGTGTACTCGAGAGACCCTCAGCAACATGCTGAACACCTCAGACTTCTGTTTCACCGACTGCACCAGTACGGAGTGGTCATCAATCCGGCGAAGTGTGTACTTGGGGCAGCCGAGGTAACGTTTTTGGGCTACCGTATTAATGCAGCAGGCACCTTCCCTCCCGAAGACCGTATCCGTGCCTTAGTGGATTTTGCTCTCCCTAAGACCGTGCAAGGCGTACGTAGGTTCTTGGGCATGGTCAATTATTACCGCAGATTTTTGCCCGACGCCGCCAAGTACCAGGCTCCCTTAATTGACGCAGTCGCTGCAACTAATAGCAAAGGCGCAAAACCATTCCCATGGACGCCCGAGCTCGAACAAAGTTTCGATGACTGCAAGAAGAGCCTAGCCAATGTTACTACTCTATCGCACCCAAATAGTGAGGCCCCTTTAGGTCTTTTTACCGATGCGTCGAGCTTGCACATAGGTGCATGTTTACAGCAGAAGGTCGATGATAACTGGCAACCCCTAGCATATTTCAGCAAAAAGCTTACCGAGAAACAATCTCAGTGGCCTGCTTATTATAGGGAACTTCTAGCTGTGTACGAGAGCGTTCAACACTTTCGGCACATACTAGAAGTGCAGAACACCGCAATTTATACTGACCATAAGTCCCTCGTGTATGCCTTCATGCAGCGTCGTGACAAGCTTCCACCAACACAACTCAACCAATTAACTTTTATCAGCCAATTTACCACCGACATAAGATATATCAAGGGTACCAGACAACGTAGTTGCAGATGCTATGTCGCGGGTTGAATCCATTTCATTGGAGGAGGACTATCAAGCCCTTGCACAGTCGCAAGAAACTCAAACAAACGACGAGGAACTCAAACAAGCAGGTTCATTTACTTCTCTAAAATTGAGAAAAATCGTCGATCCAGGAACTGACACTTTCATACTCTGTGACACGTCGACAGGTAGACTTCGCCCATACCTCACCTTACCTTTCCGTCGAGCAGCTTTCGATCGACTGCATGGTCTTAGTCACCCTGGCGTGAGAGCAACCTTACGATTGGTGGCTGAGCGATACGTATGGCCACATATTAACACCGACTGCCGACAATGGGCGAAGTCATGCTTACAGTGCCAACGCAGTAAGGTATCCAGGCACACATCTGCACCGTTGATGTCTTTTCCGATCGCATCAAAAAGATTCTGTCATGTCCACATTGACATCATAGGACCACTGCCGCCTTCAAACAATTTCACATATTGTCTTACCGCGGTTGACAGATTTACGCGTTGGCCCGAAGCGTGGCCTATGACGTCTATCACGGCGGAGGAAGTGGCAGACACGCTGGTAACTGGTTGGATATCCCGTTTCGGGGTGCCAAGTACCGTGACGACCGACCAAGGTCGCCAGTTTGAATCTGCCTTGTTCCGGCGCCTTATGAACGTGTGCGCCACAAAACGGATTCGCACAACCAGTTACCACCCGTGCGCAAATGGCATGGTAGAACGCATGCACCGCCAACTAAAAGCTTCCTTAATTTGCCATCCCCAAACATGGAGCAAGGCACTTCCACTGGTACTCCTTGGCATGAGGACTGCTGTCAAAGAGGACCTTAACACCTCGTCCGCTGAGCTAGTCTATGGAGAACGTCTTCGACTTCGACGAACGTCGACTTCCTGGAGAACTCATCATGCCAGCGGAAGAACCCAGGAGCCCAAACGACATAATCGATTTCGTTACGGACTTGAGGATCCGGATGGAAATTTTACGTCCAATACCAGCTTCACGATACGCTCGACCGTCAACCTTCGTGTTCAAAGATTTGGCGACGTCGACCCATGTCTTACTTCGTGACGACACCGTTCGAAGGCCTCTACAACCTCCATACACTAGCCCATACCGTATCCTGAGGAGAAGGGACAAAACCCTTACCTTGGAGATGAACGGAAGAGAGGCTACGGTCAGCATTGACCGTGTTAAACCAGCATACCTGGACTCTGAACTAGTTTCCTCACCACCTGTCTTAGTTCCCGTTCCAGATTCTCCTTCCACACACCCAAATCCTTCCACACCAACTACTCCAGTCCCTTCAGACACTGTCACCACCAGAGCTGGCCGATGGGTCAAATTCAGGGACATTCTAGATTTATAGCTTCCGTCGTACGTCGTTACGTCTACGTTCAGTAGATCTTATATTGTTCTTTTTTTTTATTTTTTTTCCTGTGTATACCTTTTATTTCTCCGTGGGGGGGTGGTGTGGCGAACCAAACTAATTTTCTGTGGTTCCCACTGTTAGATGTAGGACACAACACTACTATTGTGGCTAGAAGGGTTGTCTATGGTATCTACTAGTTAGCCAGGAGTTCAGAATTCGAATAGCTAAAATTAGAACTGTGTATTACTCCACTCTAAGTTAATTATTAACACCATTGTTTATCTTATGTTGATTACGTGATTCCACCACTATCACTTGTTATGTGTTGATACAAATACACGTCTGTACAACTGGACCGAGTTTCATTCGAAATAAACAAGGCGCCATAACGCGCCTAAATCAGCTATATCAATTTGGGTAAGATTGGTAGAAATTTGGGTAAGATTGGTAGAAATTTGGGTAAGATTGGTAGAAATTTGGGTAAGATTGGTAGAAATTAGGATAGGAGTGGTAGAAATTTGGGTAAGATTGGTAGAAATTTGGGTAAGATTGGTAGAAATTAGGATAGGAGTGGTAGAAATTTGGGTAAGATTGGTAGAAATTTGGGTAGGATTGGTAGAAATTTGGAGTGGATTGGTAGGAATTTGGATAGGATTGGTAGAAAGTAGGATTAGATTGGTAGAAATTTGGATAGGATTGGTTGAAAGTAGGAGTGGATTGGTAGAAAGGAGACTGAAACGATTACATACAATCTTGGGCCTGGGGTGTAAAAAGATGAAAGTGGTGTCAATTAATAGCTTATATATTATCAACCTTTCACTAAAAATTCTGCGGATTTTGTCAATCTGAGAACAGAGATAAAATAAATTATGTAAAAGTGAGGTAAAAAACAATACCTAATTAACTATTGTGTATTAAGGTATTATAACATTGTTTGATAAATAAATAATTATTTGCCATAAAAATAAACAATCTTCAATCTCCAGGATGGTAGCTGGTTAGATGAGGTTATATTTACTTACAGACTGAGGCGCAAGCCATTGCCGAATCACGGACAGAATTGTTTCATCGTGTAAGGGTCGTCGGCCGACCTCCCTGAAGGCGTCAGCGTAGTTTGCTACGCTGACGACACGCTGGTCCTGGCGCAGGGGAGGTCGCATCAGGCGGCGGCCGACGCGATGACACGCGGGGTTGCGATAGTCGTGGAAAGGATCCGGCGGTTGGGTCTCGAGATGGCATTGCACAAGTCCGAGGCCATGTCCTTTCATGGGCCTCGGTACGGGCCACCTCCGGGATCCCAACTAGTGGTAGGAGGGGTTCACATCGGCGTCGAGACCACGATGAGGTACCTGGGTCTCGTCCTCGACAGCCGATGGAACTTCGTCGAGCATTTCCGACGTTTGGCCCCCAAACTGGAACGGGCCGGGGCCGCCCTAAAGCGGCTCTTGCCCAACCTGAGGGGGCCAAACGCCTCCTGCCGGAGGCTTTACGCGGGGGTCGTGCGGTCCATGGCCCTATATGGGGCCCCGGTATGGGCGCGTTCACTGCGGCTCCGAGCCGCACACTACCTGAACGCGCCCCAAAAGGTGGTAGCCGTAAGGCTGATCCGGGGCTACCGCACGATCTCAGGCGAGGCAGCAAGCCTCCTTGCCGGACTGCCACCATGGGATCTGGAGGCGATAGTCCTCGCGCGCCTATATGATTGGCGCGCGGAGGCACTACGCCGGGGGGAAACTCCGCATCCGCGGCAAACCGCGGCGGAGCGGACGAACCTCCGGCGCGATCTCATGGTGGCATGGAAGGAGCGACTATCGCAACCCAGCGCAGGGCACGCCACGATAGCGGCGGTAAGACCCCTCTTTGAGGAGTGGCTAGAGAGACGTCACGGCGTTCTCACCTACCGCCTGACGCAGGTCCTCTCCGGACACGGATGTTTCGGGAGGTTCCTGCACATCATCAGGCGGGAGGAGACGCCCGGGTGTCACCACTGTCAGGATCGCCCAGAGGACACGGTGGAGCATACGGTGGAGGTCTGCCCTGCTTGGGCAGAGCACCGCCGTGTCCTCGTAGAGGCGATTGGCAGCGGCGGCGACCTCTCGCGTCCGGCCCTGGTTCAAGCCATGGTCCGGGGTGAGAGGGAGTGGGAGGCAGTCACCTCCTTCTGCGAAGCAGTCATGCTTCGCAGAAGGAGGTTCTCAAAGTGGAAGGAGGTTCGCAAATTTCTACCAATCTTACCCAAATTTCTACCAATCCTATCCAAATTTCTACCAATCTAATCATACTTTCCACCAATCCTATCCAAATTCCTACCAAACCTTTCCAAATTTCTACCAATCCACTCCAAATTTCTACCAATCCTACCCAAATTTCTACCAATACTACCCAAATTTCTACCAATCCTGTCCAAATTTCTACCAATCCTATTAATATTTCTACCAATCTTACCCGAATTTCTACCAATCTTACCCAAATTTCTACCAGTCCACTCCAACTTTCTACCAATCCACTCCTACTTTCAACCAATCCTATCCAAATTTCTACCAATCTAATCCTACTTTCTACCAGTCCTATCCAAATTCCTACCAATCTTTTCCAAATTTCTACAAATCCACTCCAAATCTCTACCAATCCTATCCAAATTTCTACCAATCCTATCCAAATTTCTACCAATCCACTCCTACTTTCAACCAATCCTATCCAAATTACTACCAATCTAATCCTACTTTCTACCAATCCTATCCAAATTCCTACCAATCCTTTCCAAATTTCTTCCAATCCTTTCCAAATTTCTACCAATCCTACCCAAATTCCTACCAATCTTACCCAAATTTCTACCAATCTTACCCAAATTTCTACCAATCCACTCCAAGTTTCTACCAATCCTATCCAAATTTCTACTAATCAACTCTTACTTTCAACCAATCCTATCCAAATTTCTACCAATCTAATCCTACTTTCTACCAATCCTATCCAAATTCCTACCAATCCTTTCCAAATTTCTACCAATCCACTCCAAATTTCTACCAATCCTACCCAAATTTCTACCAATCCTACCCAAATTCCTACCAATCTTACCCAAATTTCTACCAATCTTACCCAAATTTCTACCAATCTTAACCCAATTTCTACCAATCTTACCCAAATTTCTACCAGTCCACTCCAAATTTCTACCAATCCTATCCAAATTTCTACCAATCCACTCCTACTTTCAACCAATCCCATCCAAATTTCTAACAATCCACTCCTACTTTCAACCAATCCTATCCAAATTTCTACCAATCCTATTAATATTTCTACCAATCTTACCCAAATTTCTACCAATCTTACTCGAATTTTTACCATTCTTACCCAAATTTCTACCAGTCCACTCCAAATTTCTACCAATCCTATCCAAATTTCTACCAATCCACTCCTACTTTCAACCAATCGTATCCAAATTTCTACCAATCCACTCCTACTTTCAACCAATCCTATCCAAATTTCTACCAATCTAATACTACTTTCTACCAATCCTATCCAAATTCCTACCAATCTTTTCAAAATTTCTACAAATCCACTCCAAATTCCTACCAATCTTACCCAAATTTCTACCAATCCTATCCAAATTTCTACCAATCTTACCCAAGTTTCTACCAATCCTACCCAAATTCCTACCAATCTTACCCAAATTTCTACCAATCTTACCCAAATTTCTACCAATCTTACCCAAATTTCTACCAATCTTACCCCAATTTCTACCACTCCTATCCTAATTTCTACCAATCTTAACCAAATTTCTACCAATCCTACCCAAATTTCTACCAATTTTACCCAAATTTCTACCAATCCTACCCAAATTTCTACCAATCTTACCCGAATTTCTACCAATCTTACCTAAATTTCTACCACTCCTATCCTAATTTCTACCAATCTTACCCAAATTTCTACCAATCTTACCCGAATTTCTACCATTCTTACCCAAATTTCTACCAGTCCACTCCAAATTTCTACCAATCCAAATTCCTACCAATCCTATCCAAATTTCTACCAATCCTATCCAAATTTCTACCAATCTAATCCTAATTTCTACCAATCTTACCCAAATTTCTACCAATCTTACCCAAATTCCTACCAATCTTACCCAAATTTCTACCAATCTTACCCAAATTTCTACCAATCTTACCCAAATTTCTACCACTCCTATCCTAATTTCTACCAATCTTACCCAAATTTCTACCAATCTTACCCTAATTTCTACCAATCCTACCCAAATTTTTACCAATCCTATCCAAATTTCTAGCAATCCACTCCTACTTTCAACCAATCCTATCCAAATTTCTACCAATCTCATCCTAATTTCTACCAATCCTACCCAAATTCCTACCAATCTTACCCAAATTTCTACCAATCTTACCCGAATTTCTACCAATCCTATCCTAATTTCTACCAATCTTACCCAAATTTCTACCAATCCTACCCAAATTTCTACCAATACTACCCAAATTTCTACCAATCCTGTCCAAATTTCTACCAATCCTATCCAAATTTCTACCAATCCTACCAAAATTCCTACCAATCTTAACCACATTTCTACCAATCTTACCCAAATTTCTACCAATCCACTCCAACTTTCTACCAATCCTATCCAAATTTCTACCAATCCACTCCTACTTTCAACCAATCCTATCCAAATTTCTACCAATCCTATCCAAATTTCTAACAATCTCATCCTAATTTCTACCAATCCTACCCAAATTCCTACCAATCTTACCCAAATTTCTACCACTCCTATCCTAATTTCTACCAATCTTACCCAAATTTCTACCAATCTTACCCGAATTTCTACCAATCCACTCCAACTTTCTACCAATCCTACCCAAATTCCTACCAATCTTACCCAAATTTCTACCACTCCTATCCTAATTTCTACCAATCTTACCCAAATTTCTACCAATCTTACCCAAATTTCTACCAGTCCACTCCAAATTTCTACCAATCCAAATTCCTACCAATCCTATCCAAATTTCTACCAATCCTATCCAAATTTCTACCAATCTAATCCTAATTTCTACCAATCTTACCCAAATTTCTACCAATCTTACCCAAATTCCTACCAATCTTACCCAAATTTCTACCAATCTTACCCAAATTTCTACCAATCTTACCCAAATTTCTACCACTCCTATCCTAATTTCTACCAATCTTACCCTAATTTCTACCAATCCTACCCAAATTTCTACCAATTTTACCCAAATTTCTACCAATCTTACCCTAATTTCTACCAATCCTACCCAAATTTCTACCAATACTACCCAAATTTCTACCAATCCTGTCCAAATTTCTACCAATCCTGTCCAAATTTCTACCAATCCTATCCAAATTTCTACCAATCCTATCCAACTTTCTACCAATCCACTCCTACTTTCAACCAATCCTATCCAAATTTCTACCAATCCTATCCAAATTTCTACCAATCTCATCCTAATTTCTACCAATCCTACCCAAATTCCTACCAATCTTACCCACATTTCTACCTATCCTACCCTAATTTCTACCAATCTTACCCAAATTTCTACCAATCCTACCCAAATTTCTACCAATCTTACCCGAATTTCTACCAATCTTACCCAAATTTCTACCACTCCTATCCTAATTTCTACCAATCTTACCCAAATTTCTACCAATCTTACCCGAATTTCTACCATTCTTACCCAAATTTCTACCAGTCCACTCCAAATTTCTACCAATCCAAATTCCTACCAATCCTATCCAAATTTCTACCAATCCTACCCAAATTTCTACCAATCTAATCCTAATTTCTACCAATCTTACCCAAATTTCTACCAATCTTACCCAAATTCCTACCAATCTTACCCAAATTTCTACCAATCTTACCCAAATTTCTACCAATCTTACCCAAATTTCTACCACTCCTATCCTAATTTCTACCAATCTTACCCAAATTTCTACCAATCTTACCCTAATTTCTACCAATCCTACCCAAATTTTTACCAATCCTATCCAAATTTCTAGCAATCCACTCCTACTTTCAACCAATCCTATCCAAATTTCTACCAATCTCATCCTAATTTCTACCAATCCTACCCAAATTCCTACCAATCTTACCCAAATTTCTACCAATCTTACCCGAATTTCTACCACTCCTATCCTAATTTCTACCAATCTTACCCAAATTTCTACCAATCCTACCCAAATTTCTACCAATACTACCCAAATTTCTACCAATCCTGTCCAAATTTCTACCAATCCTATCCAAATTTCTACCAATCCTATCCATTTTTCTACCAATCTTACCCTAATTTCTACCTATCCTACCCTAATTTCTACCAATCTTACCCAAATTTCTACCAATCCTACCCAAATTCCTACCAATCTTAACCACATTTCTACCAATCTTACCCAAATTTCTACCAATCCACTCCAACTTTCTACCAATCCTATCCAAATTTCTACCAATCCACTCCTACTTTCAACCAATCCTATCCAAATTTCTACCAATCCTATCCAAATTTCTAACAATCTCATCCTAATTTCTACCAATCCTACCCAAATTCCTACCAATCTTACCCAAATTTCTACCACTCCTATCCTAATTTCTACCAATCTTACCCAAATTTCTACCAATCTTACCCAAATTTCTACCAATCTTACCCAAATTTCTACCACTCCTATCCTAATTTCTACCAATCTTACCCTAATTTCTACCAATCCTACCCAAATTTCTACCAATTTTACCCAAATTTCTACCAATCTTACCCTAATTTCTACCAATCCTACCCAAATTTCTACCAATACTACCCAAATTTCTACCAATCCTGTCCAAATTTCTACCAATCCTGTCCAAATTTCTACCAAATTTCTACCAATCCTATCCAAATTTCTACCATTCCTATCCAACTTTCTACCAATCTTACCCAAATTTCTACCAATCCTACCCAAATTCCTACCAATCTTACCCACATTTCTACCAATCTTACCCAAATTTCTACCAATCCACTCCAACTTTCTACCAATCCTATCCAAATTTCTACCAATCCACTCCTACTTTCAACCAATCCACTCCAACTTTCTACCAATCCTATCCAAATTTCTACCAATCCACTCCTACTTTCAACCAATCCTATCCAAATTTCTAACAATCTCATCCTAATTTCTACCAATCCTACCCAAATTCCTACCAATCTTACCCACATTTCTACCAATTTTACCCAAATTTCTACCAATCCTTCCCAAATTTCTACCAATCTTACCCAAATTTCTACCAATCTTACCCTAATTTCTACCAATCCTACCCAAATTTCTACCAATACTACCCAAATTTCTACCAATCCTGTCCAAATTTCTACCAATCTTACCCTAATTTCTACCTATCCTACCCTAATTTCTACCAATCTTACCCAAATTTCTACCAATCTTACCCAATTTTCTACCAATCCTACCCAAATTTCTACCAATCTTACCCAAATTTCTACCAATCTTACCCTAATTTCTACCAATCCTACCCAAATTTCTACCAATACTACCCAAATTTCTACCAATCCTGTCCAAATTTCTACCAATCTTACCCTAATTTCTACCACTCCTATCCTAATTTCTACCAATCTTACCCAAATTTCTACCAATCTTACCCAATTTTCTACCAATCCTACCCAAATTTCTACCAATACTACCCAAATTTCTACCAATCCTGTCCAAATTTCTACCAATCCTATCCAAATTTCTACCAATCCTATCCATTTTTCTACCAATCTTACCCTAATTTCTACCTATCCTACCCTAATTTCTACCAATCTTACCCAAATTTCTACCAATCCTACCCAAATTCCTACCAATCTTACCCACATTTCTACCAATCTTACCCAAATTTCTACCAATCCACTCCAACTTTCTACCAATCCTATCCAAATTTCTACCAATCCACTCCTACTTTCAACCAATCCTATCCAAATTTCTAACAATCTCATCCTAATTTCTACCAATCCTACCCAAATTCCTACCAATCTTACCCACATTTCTACCAATTTTACCCAAATTTCTACCAATCCTTCCCAAATTTCTACCAATCTTACCCAAATTTCTACCAATCTTACCCGAATTTCTACCAATACTACCCAAATTTCTACGAATCCTGTCCAAATTTCTACCAATCCTATCAAAATTTCTACCAATCCTATCCAACTTTCTACCAATCTTACCCTAATTTCTACCAATCCTACCCTAATTTCTACCAATCTTACCCTAATTTCTACCAATCCTACCCTAATTTCTACCAATCTTACCCACATTTCTACCAATCTTACCCAAATTTCTACCAATCCACTCCAACTTTCTACCAATCCTACCCAAATTTCTACCAATACTACCCAAATTTCTACGAATCCTGTCCAAATTTCTACCAATCCTATCAAAATTTCTACCAATCCTATCCAACTTTCTACCAATCTTACCCACATTTCTACCAATCTTACCCAAATTTCTACCAATCCACTCCAACTTTCTACCAAACCTATCCAAATTTCTACCAATCTCATCCTAATTTCTACCAATCCTACCCTAATTTCTACCAATCTTACCCAAATTTCTACCAATCCTACCCAAATTCCTACCAATCTTACCCACATTTCTACCAATCCTACCCAAATTCCTACCAATCTTACCCAAATTCCTACCAATCTTACCCACATTTCTACCAATCTTACCCAAATTTCTACCAATCCACTCCAACTTTCTACCAATCCTATCCAAATTTCTACCAATCCACTCCTACTTTCAACCAATCCTATCCAAATTTCTAACAATCTCATCCTAATTTCTACCAATCCTACCCAAATTCCTACCAATCTTACCCACATTTCTACCAATCTTACCCAAATTTCTACCAATCCTTCCCAAATTTCTACCAATCTTACCCAAATTTCTACCAATCTTACCCGAATTTCTACTAATCTTACCCGAATTTCTACCACTCCTATCCTAATTTCTACCAATCTTACCCAAATTTTTACCAATCTTATTCAACTTTCTACCAATCCTACCCAAATTTCTACCAATACTACCCAAATTTCTACGAATCCTGTCCAAATTTCTACCAATCCTATCCAAATTTCTACCAATCCTATCCAACTTTCTACCAATCTTACCCTAATTTCTACCAATCCTACCCTAATTTCTACCAATCTTACCCAAATTTCTACCAATCCTACCCAAATTCCTACCAATCTTACCCACATTTCTACCAATCCTACCCAAATTCCTACCAATCTTACCCACATTTCTACCAATCTTACCCAAATTTCTACCAATCCACTCCAACTTTCTACCAATCCTATCCAAATTTCTACCAATCCACTCCTACTTTCAACCAATCCTATCCAAATTTCTACCAATCCTATCCAAATTTCTACCAATCTCATCCTAATTTCTACCAATCCTACCCAAATTCCTACCAATCTTACCCACATTTCTACCAATCTTACCCAATTTTCTACCAATCCTACCCAAATTTCTACCAATACTACCCAAATTTCTACCAATCCACTCCTACTTTCAACCAATCCTATCCAAATTTCTACCAATCCTATCCAAATTTCTACCAATCTCATCCTAATTTCTACCAATCCTACCCAAATTCCTACCAATCTTACCCACATTTCTACCAATCTTACCCAAATTTCTACCAATCCTTCCCAAATTTCTACCAATCCTTCCCAAATTTCTACCAATCTTACCCGAATTTCTACTAATCTTACCCGAATTTCTACCACTCCTATCCTAATTTCTACCAATCTTACCCAAATTTCTACCAATCTTACCCAAATTTCTACCAATCCTATCCAAATTTCTACCAATCCTATCCATTTTTCTACCAATCTTACCCTAATTTCTACCTATCCTACCCTAATTTCTACCAATCTTACCCAAATTTCTACCAATCCTACCCAAATTCCTACCAATCTTACCCACATTTCTACCAATCTTACCCAAATTTCTACCAATCCACTCCAACTTTCTACCAATCCTATCCAAATTTCTACCAATCCACTCCTACTTTCAACCAATCCTATCCAAATTTCTAACAATCTCATCCTAATTTCTACCAATCCTACCCAAATTCCTACCAATCTTACCCACATTTCTACCAATTTTACCCAAATTTCTACCAATCCTTCCCAAATTTCTACCAATCTTACCCAAATTTCTACCAATCTTACCCGAATTTCTACCAATACTACCCAAATTTCTACGAATCCTGTCCAAATTTCTACCAAATTTCTACCAATCCTATCCAAATTTCTACCAATCCTATCCAATTTTCTACCAATCTTACTCTAATTTCTACCAATCCTACCCTAATTTCTACCAATCTTACCCACATTTCTACCAATCTTACCCAAATTTCTACCAATCCACTCCAACTTTCTACCAATCCTACCCAAATTTCTACCAATACTACCCAAATTTCTACGAATCCTGTCCAAATTTCTACCAATCCTATCAAAATTTCTACCAATCCTATCCAACTTTCTACCAATCTTACCCTAATTTCTACCAATCCTACCCTAATTTCTACCAATCTTACCCAAATTTCTACCAATCCTACCCAAATTCCTACCAATCTTACCCACATTTCTACCAATCCTACCCAAATTCCTACCAATCTTACCCACATTTCTACCAATCTTACCCAAATTTCTACCAATCCACTCCAACTTTCTACCAAACCTATCCAAATTTCTACCAATCTCATCCTAATTTCTACCAATCCTACCCTAATTTCTACCAATCTTACCCAAATTTCTACCAATCCTACCCAAATTCCTACCAATCTTACCCACATTTCTACCAATCCTACCCAAATTCCTACCAATCTTACCCAAATTCCTACCAATCTTACCCACATTTCTACCAATCTTACCCAAATTTCTACCAATCCACTCCAACTTTCTACCAATCCTATCCAAATTTCTACCAATCCACTCCTACTTTCAACCAATCCTATCCAAATTTCTAACAATCTCATCCTAATTTCTACCAATCCTACCCAAATTCCTACCACTCCTACCCTAATTTCTACCAATCTTACCCAAATTTCTACCAATCCTACCCAAATTCCTACCAATCTTACCCACATTTCTACCAATCCTACCCAAATTCCTACCAATCTTACCCACATTTCTACCAATCCTACCCAAATTTCTACCAATACTACCCAAATTTCTACGAATCCTGTCC